>CM060913.1:557591617-558233009 GCA_030737875.1 Allium sativum
TTGGCGTATAGTTTGCTGATCGCCTCTAGAAAGCTTCGACATTATTTTCAGGCGCATCCCATCACCGTATACACTGATCATCCACTCAAGCAAGTTCTACAGAGACCAGAAGCGTCTGGAAGATTACTTAAATGGAACATTGAGTTAAGCCAATTTGATTTGAACTTTCAGCCCCGGCGGTTAATTCGGGGGCAAGTGATACCCGACTTCATAGCAGAGTTTACCGTCCCGGAGGAAGATATAGCAAACGAAGAAGTTGACCCTTCAAAATTACTTCTCGACCCCAGTGCCTGGAAATTGTATACTGATGGTGCTAGGAATGACAAGAGAGCCAGCGCTGGAGTAGTGCTTGAAACTCCCGAGAAACGGCTGATATCCTATGCTATCCGGATGGAGTTTCACGCCACTAACAATGACTCCGAATATGAAGCCCTGATAGCCGGACTAAGGATCGTAAAGGAGTTGGAAGTCACAAAGCTGGACATCTTTTGCGACTCCAAGTTAGTTGTGAACAAGGTTACTGGAAAATTCCAAGCCAAAAGTGCAAGATTGATTTTATACTCGAAGAAAGTGAAGGAGTTGCTGAACGGCTTTGATCACTACAGCATATCTCACATTCCGCAGTCAGAGAATCAGCAGGCGGATAAGTTGGCAAAGATGGCTAGTTCCAACGATCCTGAAGAGACCGGGCTAGCCCCCGTTGAAGTACTTCGGTCTCCTAGTATAGATCAGATGGAAATTGATCCAGTACTAGAGACGGAACCAGAAAGGGAGTCATGGATGACCCCTCTAAAGAATTTCTTGATGAATGGAGCGCTTCCGACCAAGAAAAGCGAGAGGCGTAAAGTAATTCGTAAAGCTGCCTGATACGTTCTACAAGGCGGAGTTCTTTACAGACTGGGATTTTCAATGCCTCTTCTCCAGTGTATAGCTCATGACGACATCGAGCGTGTGCTGCAGGAGGTACATGAAGGTGAATGCGGCGATCACACTGGAGGGCAAACATTGGCGAAAAAGGTGTTGCGGCATGGTTATTTCTGGCCTACCATAAACAAGGATGCGGCAAAATACACACGACGGTGTGATGCGTGCCAGAGATTTTCAAAGATACCTAGAGCACCTCCCGATCAGTTAAAAACAATGACGAGCCCATGGCCTTTCACTATGTGGGGAATTGATATCATCGGAAGTCTCCCCATAGCTAGGGGCGGAGCGAAGTTCGCTATTGTAGCCGTAGATTATTTCACTAAGTGGGTCGAGGCTGAGCCACTGACTACAATCACAACCAAACGAGTGATCAATTTTGTCGTTAGAAACATCATCTGTCGATTTGGGATTCCAAAGATTGTTATAACAGATAACGGAACTCGGTTCGATAGCACTGAATTCAGAGACTTCTGCCAGAAATACCACATTGAGAAACAGTACACCTCTGTGGCGCACCCGCAATCGAACGGACAAGTCGAAGCGGCGAATAAAGTGATTAAATCCGTTCTGAAAAGAAGACTGAAACGGGCCAGAGCCATGTGGGCTGATGAATTACCCTTAGCACTATAGGCTTACAGGACAACGTATAAATCGGCAACAGGACATACCCCCTTCTCCCTTGCTTTTGGAGCAGAAGCAGTCATCCCGGTTGAGATAAAAGTACCTTCTCACCGAGTGACTTATTACGATCCGATGACTAATAACGAATTGCTCCTTGAATCCCTGGATATGATCGAAGAAAAGAGGGACGAAGCAGACCTGCGTGCCTTGAGATGCAAACAACAGGTCGCCCGATACTACAACAAAAAGGTTCGAGCCCGAACCTTGGAACCCGGAGACTTGGTTCTGAAGCGTGTCTTTCCAGCCCCAACTCATATGGGTGTGAAGTGGGAAGGACCGTACTCCATTCTGTGCAAGCTTGATAATGGAACCTTCAAGCTAGCAACCGTAGATGGAAAGGAAATCCCTAGAGTGTGGAATGCCCAACATTTACGGCCGTACCTAACGTAAAGATGACAGATCTGTTCTTTTGCTTTGTTAAGAACCATGTACAAGGCACGACTTGCCTAGAATAGTCCGATTTCTTAAAGCAAAAAATTATAAAGTGGACGTAGGTCATGATTCGACCGAACCACTATAAAAATATTGTGTGTCGTTTACCTTTATTGCACTATTATTTATCTGCCTTTCTATTTTTATGGAAATTGTTGTGAATCATGCAACGATCCCAGAAGCATATAATTATAGGTGCCTTCCATCAGAATGGAATGCAATCACCAGTCAAAACTCTGAGGGAACGATAAAGTGGATCATATCATTGATAGCGCTCTAACCCTCCAAAGCCGAGAGAAAGCATAATGGACATGAAGGCGATGTCCGTAAGTCATGGCAGTGTACCATGATCGGAACCGCCTTGACGGAACTCTAACCTCGGCGACTGCCAGGAGAGTATAAAAGCGTCTACGATTGAGCGCTGAGAAAGAGCTCTTGCCCCGCTGAAGGATCGGGGAGCGATTGAACTGCTGAGCTCGAAATCTAACTCTCCAGAGCAGAGAGAGTATAAAAGCGTCTCCGATTGAGCGCTGAGAAAGAGCTCTTGCCCCGCTGAAGGATCGGGGAGCGATTGAACTGCTAAGCTCGGACTCTAACTCTCCAGAACAGAGAGAGTATAAAAGTGTCTCCGACTGAGCGCTGAGAAAGAACTCTTGCCCCGCTGAAGGATCGGGGAACGACTAAACTGCTAAATTCAAACTCTGACCTCGGCGACCGCCAAGAGAGTATAAGAGAGTCTATGGTTAAGCACTGAGAAAGGTGCCGGAAACTCAGCACCATAAGGACAATTATCTTGCTAAATTTTCTAAGTCCCCCATATTCAGAAATAGGGGGCAACGTGCAGACAATGCTAATCAATCCTTAATAAGCCCTAGTCAGGCGCCACATTAACGATTGATTGGGGGCATATACATATATACATATACACATGAACACGGAAATTTTTAAATTTTTCTTTCTGTTGCTTGACTGATTTGTAGTTATAATCAGATGGTCTATGACTAAGCATGAAAAGTTTATTAAATGCAGGTACACGGTGATGCAAAAAGAGATAAACTTTTATTTATAAACTGCAAGCCTAGAAAGCAAAAAACAACCAAAAACAAAAGTGAGGGCCAGTCTCACAATTACATTTCATGGCCAGTAAGAAGCCTAAAAGCAAAATATAGACAAGCAACAATATCCTATTTACGCTTGGATTTCTTATCCTGTTTCTGCTTCTCCAGCCTCGCCTTGTCAATATCGGATTGATCACCCTTCTTTCTTTTCTTTTTGTCTATAAGAGGAACGTCCGACTCTTCAGAAGATTCCTCCTCCACCTCCTTTCTCTTTCTTTTATCAGTAAGGGAAGCTGGGAAATCATCAGGGTTCGCAAAATGAAGTTGTTTGCTGATGGATTTGGGCTGGAGTTTCAAAACCATCCCAGTTTTTGGATTAAACTCCGAGATAGGGGCTATGTTCAAAGGCTCTTGTCCCACCTTCTTTAAAGCCAGCTCCTTTTCCTGCCTAGCTTTTCTATTAGCCAGAGTTTCATCGTCATCGTCCTCGGCTTCTTTGGTGCTAATGATGTCCTCCTCTTCCTCTACATGGCGCCCGTCCATATCTTTCAAGGCCTCGATGGTTTCATCATCCGTGGGAGCATCAGCACTGGGTGCCAGGACGCCCTTCTCTGCTGTTGTACCCTCAGCCTGCTTCGGTATATCAACACCAGGCTAGGCGAGACGATAATCTTCTCCGCCTCTTCCCTCTTCTTGACATCCTTGTCGACGGGCTCGCCACCTGTATTATGGGGAACACATGTTATTAATTCGATTGGTTGCTCTACCAGACGACGATGACTCACAATTGCTTTGACAAATTGTGGGGAAAAAAGGGAGATACCTTCCGCTGATCCTCCATCTAAGCTAGCTGCAGAAGCTCCGACAAACACAGGAGTTAGGCCCAAAGGAATTAATGGATCATCAGGATGGTATTCCTTAACTCCGGAGGTCTTGGGCTCTACAGCTGAGCTCGAACCTTCGTCAACCTTGTTTTTGCCCTTAGCCAGGGCCCTCTCCTTCTCCATTTCTTCTTGAATTAGACGACGGCCTTCTGCCAGATCCTCGGGCTCGTTATCCCTCAGGATGGTCTTCATTAGCTCATCTTCGTCAATCTCTTCAACTCCAAATCTCTGCTTCTCACCCTCAACGATGGCATCCCATAAATTGGCTAAAGTAACGTGGTAGTCCGGGATCCACGAGATGTTACGGGTTTTGAGGACATGGCCGAGGAAGTCAAAAATCATCTCTTCGAACCCTTCGATATCCTTTTCTCTCTCGAGGAGCTTGTTGTTAGAAGCAGTAGCCATTTCAATGGCACTTTCAACATTCTTTTCGGCAAGAGCCGCACGCCTCTCCGCATCCGTGACTTGATCATTTAAAATCACCTTTTCCGCTTCAGCCAAAGCTAGACTTTCTCTCAAACTTGCTTTTTCTTCCTCCCAAGCAGCTCTCTCAGCTTCAAAATGGCCTTGTGCCATCTTCAACTCAATGTTGGCCATTTTAAGATCTTCTACCTCCTTCTTTAAGGCCATTTTCTCTTGACTATTTGAGTCAAGTTCAGAATGAAAGCGTTTCTAAGCATTCTCCAATTCGGTCTTATAATTTTCAGCATCTCTCCGCGCTAAGGCAAGTTGGGATTGAGCATCTTCCAAGTCCTTCTCCATCTTTGTCCTAGCCCTTTCATTATTATCTATCTTCACCTTGGATCTATGTGCTTCCATTTCAAGCGTTCGGATGACTTCTGAAAGATTAATAGCATGTTTCTTCATTATTTCATACTGTCTGGCTACATGGCGAATGTGCCCGACGACTTCAGTATCCCAGTTCCTAGGGACTGGTTCCAAAGCTGGAACAAACATCATCCTTTCGAAGAAAATGTTGGGGAATTGTTCTCGCAACTTTTCCAGCCTAGCTTGAGTCTCGGGACCATGGATGTAGTCTCGTGACCCAGGGGCAACCAAATCTTACTGGCTGGAAGGGACAATGTCACTTCTTTCCTTCTCAGAATCCTTGATTGGATCCCTGCTTTTATCCTTGGGCTCGTAGTGTCTTTTTGATGATTTGCTGTGAGAGGGTGCACTCCTCGGAGGAGTTAACTCTTTAGGAAGTTGTTTTCCCCTTGTAGGTGGTACCGAGTAACTGGGAAGCTTGCCAGAAGTTGATTTTGGTGGAGACCGGGATTGCGAAGAAGTAGGCTTGTGAGAAAGGCCGCGAGAGCGCTCGGGATTCGGATGAAGACTGGGTGTGCCTTCACGAAGAGAGCGATAAGAATAAGACCGCCTGTGAGACAACTTTCCTGCAAAGGAGAAAAGAGCATATTAAAACCTTGGATACTGTTGATATAAAAGTGTGGGGTCAGGCAGTGCGTGTGATTTGTGCATCCCATATAATTCCCCCTAACAGACCCAGGCCTGAAGTCAGGCTCATCTGAGTAGTTTCTTGTCCTCCAATTGGAACGGTGGTCTCCTCAGAAGCAGGGAAAAATGGCTCCCCTTCAAAGTCCCCCTCTGTGTATACATCATCGGGCAAAGGAATTTTGCTCAGCTCTTTAAATAGCTGTTCTTCTGTCAAATCATCGGGAGCAGCAGGTTCGGTCGGAAGAGAAGTCCTTGAGGGGAAACCCCCCGGAGAAACTGGGATTTCCTTGGACTTGTCACCACGGGCCTCATCTCCTCTATATATGTTCAAGTCCTCGTCGTCCTGGATGATTATCGGGGAAGGACTCTTACGGAATTTAGTTGTTTCTGTTGCCCGTGATGTTCCCTCTCCCTCCGTTGGGGGCACGTATTTGTAAGGTTTGCCGCCTGCACCAAGTCCAAATCTTATATCCATAAGGCGATGCTTATGAAGATTCTCGTCAGTGATGCACTTCTTGATCCTTAGAAAATCGGATCTGCTTTGTAGAAGAATAGACAATCGATTATTGTATACCAAGCCTTCCATCTTGGGAAAAACGTGATCTGCTTAATACAAAAAAGAAGGGGGGATGTTAATGCTTCGATTTCTTAAGCAGGATATTCAGTCAAAAGATTAAAGTTTACTTGATTTAAGCCATCTTCTTGAGCACCCAGCTTGTCTCTTTATATAGAACCAATCAGACTTGGGATCCCCTATATTGCTGTATCCGTCATACAGAACCTTCCTATTCGCTACCGATTCAAAGAAAGAGAAATTTGGGGTTGCCGAGAAGCGATGCTTGAAAAGATAAAAGAATATTAAATCTTTAAATGTGAGCTCGGTATGCAGGATCTCCGCGTATGCAATATATAGAGTGTATAGAGCTGCGTAGGCGTTAGGATGAAGCTACATCGGAGCGATACCCAATCGTTTTAAGGTCTCAATTACGATTGGAGGAAATGGAGGAATATCTCCTACCCAGCACATGAGCCGGCTGATTGTCATATATCCTTCCGGAGCTAGGTGAGGTCTATCTTCGCTACCGGGTGTCCTCACATCATCCCAGGGGATCCCATATCTCAAGCAAATTCTTTTAAGCTTTATGTCATTGAGTTTGGAGGCCAAAGAATCAGTAAATTTGTCTATCCCGAGTGCGCCAGGAATCTCGTCGGGAGCTCGCCCATCTGCCTCAGACTCTTCACTAACTGAAGTACTTTCAGATGGATCTGATTCCGTTGCCTCATATTCGGATCCAGAATCTTCACCCCCCGGGGTTAATTGGAGGGACCTCGGGGTTGTGGCGCTCAGGCACCTCGGACTCCATTTCTGTGTCGGATCTTGAAGAGGAATGATTATCCGACATTACTGTTTAGGCGAGAAAACATGAGAAATAAGATTAAAACTACCCGTTCCCTCTGTGTGTGTGCAAGTTCCAGTGTGTGTGCTTGTGCGTGCATTAAAGAAAAGTACAAAGGTCAACAGAATCATCTAGACATTTGTCGTTGTTCGGTTGATAGATTATGCATTTGTTCAGTACGGAATGTTCGTCTCAAAGGCCCTAACCTAACTGTTCATCGATTTGTTAGAGTGGAATCACATTATTTAGTCAGCGTGTGCATCAGATCGTTCGTCAGTCGGAACGTAGGGCAGGTTCGGATCGTGACATGTGGACAAATCGTGGTGAAGGACTCGGTACGCGGAAGGGTATTAGATCATGGAAAGGCTTCGAATCGTGAAGTGCACCAATTCATCCAGACGGATCGCGATGGTATCTTGGCGATCCGCATTGCCCCCTATCCTCCACGACCCGAAGCTCCGCTATCTCCGCGATCTGACAATCGCGTCTGATTCCCCACGAACCGTAGCCTTGCCGTTTCCGCGATCCGATCCATTAGCCAAATCAACTTTCCAGTTCCGTTCCCTCTCCCCTCGCCTCACCATCGCTTCGAATTCGGGACTCGCCCACGAACCGACCTGGTCATCCCTTCCTTCTTCTTCCTCAACTCTCCTCCTCGCCCTTAAATCCATGGAATCGCACTAGGCACGCTCGCGTTTACTATCATCAAACCAGTGCGAACACGCTAGAAACTAAAGAAAAGCTGTTTAATTACCTTCTTAAAGTTTGAAATTGGTTGGAAATTTGGAAATCGAAGTTAGGGTTTTTCTCTCAGGAAAATTGGCGGCGGCTGCGAAAGAAGAAAGAAGAAGAGAAGAATGAGGGTGAGGATCGATTTATATAGGCAAAAGGGCGACCGTTAGTCTCCCCCTTTTTGTCCTATTCGATCCGTGAAAATAGGCGGGCCACGTACCAAAAGCCCACCACGTCTCGAAGAGAAGCCCACCTCGTTCCGTAAAGAGGCCCAAGTGCTCACCAAAGGACGAGGCGAATGACTTGCTAACGGACCGTGACTCGCACATGCGATCCGAACCGATAAATGACCGACAGGAATGAAAATTCAAAAATGCACCTGATAGATTCGATGATGAAGACTCTGAAAGATCCCAGAAAAGAATTGTCCAATAAACAGGGAAACTATCAAAGATTCATCCGATATTTATAACAAGCAAAGAAACAACTTTCCGTAAATGATATGGCCTTTCGATAAACGCTACCACTGATTTGCATCTCTTTATGAAAAGACGTTTCTATAGTTTCGAAGCATGTTCCATCATAGATAAAACATACTTTGAGGGGGCAAAATGTTGGCTAGCTTTTTGACCAAGCCACCAAAGCTCACTCACAAGAAGAAAGTATGAAACTGCGTTCCTTAAGACCATGAAGGATCGGATCGCACCAAAGAGTCGCCCTTCACGGATCGCCCCTCACCGGATCGCCCCCCATCGGATCGCCCCCGTTGCAACAACGATCTGACTACTTCTACACGACTCGATCTGTACATACACTGCTACCCAACACAGACCGATCCGATCCCCTGATGCACAGCGAAGCCTCAGACCTGTTCAAGCACGAGCTAGTCTTCGGCGATCCGAGATGCACAGATCCAGCGACACGTGTCCCCAACTGTCACTTTGACTAATTCCTCCCCCTTGCTCGATCCGATATTTAAGGGGATCGCGACACCTATCCACAACGGCTAATTTGACTAATTCTTCATCAAGCTGCGATACGGTCCGATATTCTCGGGATTTGTGCCACGTGTGACCGCGATCCGCCTGACAAAATCAGCTATAAATAGCCCAGTGCTTGGCATTTTTCAGGATCCTTTGGCAGTATTGAGCATTGATTCCACCATTACTGTCATACCACTATTTCTTGTCAGTTTTATTACGAGATTACTGAGAGAAATCACAATTGTAAGAGTGAGTTTGAGAGAGATCATTGATTGTACTAGCATTCAAAGTATAATCGATAACATATAAAGTGGACGTAGGCTTGTTAACGCCGAACCACTATAAATTCTGTGTGTTTTCTGCTTTTTCTTCATTCCCCAGTTATAATTCTTTAAGAATCAGAACAATTTGGGTGTTAGGTCCAAATTTTGATCTAACACATGTCATGTTACCTTTACCTGTTTTTATACTGGAAGTAGATAGGACTTACCAGTCTTTATGACTGACCCCGTTTTGTTTCGCCTCTTTGTCTTCCGTTCCCCCCCCCCCCCCAGGTTTTCAGGGAAGAAACACTGTTGTTTAGTTCGGACCTCTTCTGCTTGAAGGTCATCATATATGGCTTGGACTTCTTTCGGCTATGGCTGCTTTACCGGTTTGTTTTGGGGGAATAATTTATAAAAAGGTCTTATGCTTCTTTACTATTTGCAAGACAGGTTTCTATGTACTCAGATGAAAAAGGCTTTAGACCTTGATGTTTTATAAAGTAATGAAATTTGTTTTACTTCCGCTGTTTTATATGTTCTGTCTTGTAGTATTTCTGTGCATGTTTACCAATAATGCCCCTCCAAACCTAGTGCATTCCTTTGTGAGTGACCCTGGCGGAGGTGGGGAGTGACACAAATCGGGCTTCCTCTCTTTTCTTCAATGGCCGATCCAAAATAAAATTCTATGGTTTTTCCACCTAAATCACAACACTTCAGATCTCTGATACAATTGATTCTTTGATGTCTCGAATGGTTGATGCTTTTTGTCAATGATTTAGGGAATTGCGATTGAACCCAATGTGAGTTATTCTAATTTTAAATTCGTTTGCTCTCGAATTTTTGTTGCTTGATTTCGATGCTTTCTTTCCTAGTGATGATGTGGTTTTTATAGGGTTTATAAACCCTCATCAATCTCTGGTTTCATTGCTACGACTTGGCCTTGATTTGTGCGTGATTTCTCAATGATTATTGCGTGAATACCCAATTGATTCTGAAAACATTCGATTTGTTTCTTGGTCAAAGTTGTTTGTGATTAAATGGAATGTTTCTAAAGCCGTAAGACATTCTTGCCATAAAACAATTTTCCTCGTGTTGAAATCTTTAACACTAGAAATATTGTTTCTATGTGATTGGATTATTACTTGCCATAAATAATTCCTTATGTGATTTAAAAACTTCCCAGATCTGAATATAATTGCATATCCACTTGCCAAATTTACTCATGCCATCCATGTAGGTTTAACTTCTTTCTTCTTTCAGAAACAAATCAATTTTGAAAAAGGAATTTCCTTTTTAAGGCCATTTGAATATTGCATTGGAACTTGAACTTAACTTCTAGCTTGTCAATCTTCATGACTGCATACACACGTAAATATATACGTATATATACACATGTGCGTATATATGCATATCATGTTTGCGTATGAACTACTGTTGTTCCTGTGTGTACGTGGTAAGTGACTGCACTTGAATTTGTCCTGCTACAAGTAGCTTTGTGAATTTGCATGGGTAGTTGGCACCTCTGTGCAAACTTCATGTGTATCATTTTAGAATTTTCGCTTGACTTTGATACTTGCTTGATTTTCACTGTGTGTATCATTTGCCACTTTGCTTCCATATACATATTTTTTTCTATGCACAAGTTTTACTGCTCAAGAACTGATATTGTACATGATGACAGTGCCATACACTTTGTTGCATGCTTATGATCATCTTACAGTGTTAATCTTGGCTTGTGATTGTATATGCATTTGTGTTATGTCATTTTCTTGATCTTGGACTGCTACTATGTCTTGTTTGATTTCTTTATACAACCAAATATATGTATGTATGTATATATATATATATATATATATATATATGTGTGTGTGTGTGTGTGTGTGTTTATGTGTGTGTGTGTATTCATGTATATATAAACAAGGATGTGTATATAAATGTTCTTTTTTGTATGCGCTGCTTTGGTGTGCACTTGCTTACCACTGACCCATTTTGTGCTGCTTTTATTTGCATGCTACTCTGCCATGTATTTTAATATTTTCACTTGCATGTTTGATGCTTGGCCATGTGCATATGCATATTTGACCATGTGCATAGTAACCTGCTACAGCATATACATTAGCTTGTGCACTTTGCCATTTGTCTTGTCCATTGAGTTTCTTGTCGCAGTGTTGTGCACATGCCATACTTGTACATGAATTTCTTGTTGGACCTTATTTTGGTTTGTGTTGCATGTTGTACTATTGTACATAGTGCAAATACACACACACACACACATATATATATATATATACATATTTATGTGTGTATATATGTATGTTATGCATGTGTTATTTATATATGTGAGGCAGACATGAATTTTCTATCAGATGATCACTATATCTGAGTTGTGGCTGTTCATAATTAGCAAATTTTAAATGTTGGTTCTGATCAGCAAACCCGTGTAGTTGTGTCAAGGCTGATCTGCAGGCACAGTTTATATAGTCTACCTTGTGGTATTTATAGTGCATCGCTGTGAATATCATAAGCAGCCTAGACACAGATAAATGTGTGTGTGTGTATATAAGACCAAGTCAAGAAATATGGTGAGAAACACACCAAAATTCTAAGGCAAATAAATTTATATCTGCTAGAATGTAAATCAATTTTTATTCCAATTTACTGTGTGTGTTTCTGTAACATGTATGCAGGTCACTGGACTGACTCTAAAGTAGACTGAAGACAAGTGAGAGTGTCAGTATGTGAATGAGTTTATACTAGGTGAATGAGTATGAGAAAGTAAGTATGTACTGAGTCTGTATGTGAAACTGAGTGATTGGGTGTTGTAGTGCGGAACTGGTGTAATAAATTAAACTAAATGTATTATATTATAGTGATATGTACAAATAGTGGAGTTAGAAGTTTGTACTATTCAAATGTTGAAATAAATTATTGTATTTGAATAAAACACTGTTTGGATATTTAAATTCTTGTGTGATAGTATTCTATTCAAATACAAATTTTTATTTCTGTATGTGATGTAGTCGAATAGTACAATTGCAAACATATTTATATTGTAATATATATGTTTGTTAACATCAAACAAAAATCATATACTCATATACAACATAAATAAGCTAAAAACTAATATCTTGTTCTTGTTTTGCATATTTGTTTTGCAAATTAAATTTTGTATGTACAAAAACTAATGTTGCTCATATATATGTTGATGGATGAAATGTTCTTAATGTTGTCGTTTTGCGTAACAAATTATTTAACTGATACCAATTATAATGTAGTAGTGATACTGTGAAACTCATGCACAACTGCACTTTTCAAAAGCTGATACCGACAAAGCCATAAAACTTATATCCATTAACTGTAAACAACAAAATAACAAAAACTAATATCCATTAAGGCATAAAACTGATACCTGTAAACTGTAAAGAAGAAAATAATAAAAATTGATACCTACAACGATATAACACTTATACTACAAACTGATACTTACCAAGGCATGAAACTGATATGTACAATTCCTCAAAGCAGATACCATGTATACCATATTATATTATATTCATCGTTACATTTTGCAAAATAATTTTCCTTCTTACTGACATATGTATGGTTAATACAGATTATTGTTTAGTTCAAAAAATATTATGCATTAACCGAAAACTATTATGTAATGCCAACGATGTGAATGGAAGTTATGATTTCAATTCACATGTTCACATTTTTTTTTACAAATATTCAATAACAATAAAAATATTATTTGTGACTAGAAACAACTAATTGAGAAAATGGAATCAATTGTAAAGACAGTAGCTCTTCCTGTTTTTAGAGAAAGCGGTGAAAAATAGGAATACATAGGTCATTTACTTCCCACTACATTGTCAAAGTCACTGGACGCTAGTGACTTTAATATATGCAAATATGCAGTGGTCATGTTTTGACTCCAATCGGCCTAGAAGATCGAACTCAAGCAATAATGACAGTATGAAAAGGTGCAATGACATTGTATGAAATAATTCTCAAAAAAGAAACTGTATAATTACTATAACTGCTATATTTACAAAAAAGAAGTCAATACTCATATATCTATTTTTTACAAAGAGATGAAGTCAAGCAAATACTGCAACAATTATGAAAAAATGTTAAAGATATGCAGCTCAATGCATGTTAAATGCATCAAAAAGAGTGTGCACAACAAGGTTATGACATGTAATTTTTATAATATATTAATTTTGATATGCAACATGCACGAGTATTGATACCACTAACAACTTAATTTCCTTCGTACAGGCTCGACTGCGGGATTTATGTTATGATATTTGTAATATCATTAAATAGGAAAGAGATACCCATAAAGGTTGCCAAGAATAACATGTTGAAATGCAGAGCGCGTCTAGTCTATGAAATTGTGGCAGACAAAGGGTATTGTTGGGACTTAAGAGACTATACGTCAAACCTTCATTTAGAGGGAAACTGATTAGATTTGGTAGTTGGAATTGCTAGGTTGTTTCAAATGTAAATATGATGATATTAGTTTGAAAACTACTTATTGTTAGCTGCTGTATATGATGTTAAATGTTGCAAATATTCAACATTTCTATATGGTGTGAACTGTTTTTTATATTATGTTAAATTTTTTTATGCTATCAAAATGTATAGTATCATGTGTTGTGTATAGCTTAAGGTTGTGTCTATCAAATTGATACTCATTTTTTTCAAAACCGATACCTTTCCCTATGAATACAATTTTTTTTTAAAACTGATACGTATTTCGACACAAAACTGATACCCACTTATTGCAATTATAAAAAACATGAAAAATAGTGAAAAATTGATACTAGATTTGGTTCAAAACAGATACCCAATTGTTGTAAACAAAAAAAGAGTTCCAAAACCAGTACCAGTGTGATTGCAAAACTGATTAGAAATCTGCTACTATATAAAAATAAAATCTAACGCACATCCATCATCAAATCCAACATCCACCACCAGATCAGACCACCACTAGCACCACCATGAGAGAGCAGTCTGATGGAGGCAGAATACGTTGTGGAGGTAACACTTGCTTTACTTGCTTTGTGTACAAAAACTTCATGAAAAAAATGATATCAATTTTAGTTCAAAACTTATACCTCATTACCCGGTGATGAGCTTGGTTATGTGCTTACTTATAGGCTCCATTATGTACTTGGTTAAGGGTTGGATTACGTGACTAGTTTTGTTCCTCGTTATGTTCCCAGTTATGGACTCGGGTATGTGTTTGGCTATATGCTCGATTATATGCTTGGTTATGGGCTCGGTTATGAATTCGTTTATATGCTTCGTTATGGTACCGGTTATGAGTTCGGTTATAGTCCTTGTTATAGGATCGGTTATGTAACCGATTATGGGTTCAGTTATATTCTCGATTATTTGCCTAATTATGGGGTTGGTTATGAGCTTGGTTATATGCTCGGTTATAGACGCCGTTATTTACTCGGTTATATGATCAGTTATGGGCCCGGTTATGGTCTTGGTTATATGCTCGATTACATGTCCGGTTATGGGCTCGGTTATGTACTCGGTTATATGCTCGGTTATGGTCTTGGTTATATGCTTGGTAATGCGCTCGGTTATAGGCTCGATTATGGGCTTGTTAAGGGCTAAACATAATCTCAGTAAGAAAACTGATACTAAAATGCTTGTAAAACTGATACCATACTCATGTAAACATAATTTAGAAAGAAAAATGATACCGTTTAGTTTGCAAAACCGATACCCTATTCATAAAAACAGAATCGAAGTATAAAAATTGATACCAGTGTGCTTCTAAGACTAATACCTTGACAGTGTTATTACAAAACTGATACTAGAATTCTTGTAAAACTGATACCATATTCATATAAACAGAATTTCACAAATAAAACTGATGCAATTACATTTGCAAAACTGATACCTATTCATAAAAACATAATCTCAGTATAAAAATTGATACCGTTGTGCTTCCAAGACTGATGCTTTGACATTGTTATTACAAAACTGATACTAGAATGCTTGTAAAACTAATAACGTAGTCATGTTAACAGAATTTCAGAAAATAAAACTAATACCATTACCTTTGCAAAACCTTTGGCAACGCATCTGTACACAGTAGGGATTGTTTAACTTAGCGGGTACCTATGGCACGTAAAATACATCCGGACGTAAAGCTTAATCGGGTACTTATGACACGTAAAAGATATTCGCATGCAATGCCTAATCGGGTACTTCAGCAACGAATCTGCACCCAGTAAGAATTGTTTAACCAAGCGGGTACCTATGACACGTAAAATACATCCCGATGCAAAGCCTAATCAGGTACTTATGACACGTAAAAGACATCCGCTTAACCAGGTACTTCAGCAACAAATCTACACCCAGTAGGGATTTTTTAACGGAGTAGGTACCTATAGCACATAAAAGACATCAGAATGAAAAGTCTAATCGAGTACTTATGACATGTGAAAGACATTCAGACGCAAAGCCTAATCGGGTACTTGGAAACGAATCTATACCCAGTAGGGATTGTTTAACCGAGCAGGTACCTATGACACGTAAAAGACATCCGAACGTAAAGCCTAATTGGGTACTAATGACATGTAAAAGAAATTCAGACATAAGGCCTATTCAGGTACTTTAGTAATGAATCTGTACCCAGTAGAGATTGTTTAACCGAACGGTACCTATGACAAGTAAAAGACATCCGGACGTAAAGCCTAACCGGGTACTTATGACACGTAAAATACATCCGCATGTAATCCCTAATCGGGTACCTCAACAATGAGTCTGCACCCAGTAGAGATAGTTTAATTGAGCGGGTACCTATGGCACGTAAAATACATCCGGACGCAAAGCCTAATCGGGTACTTATGACACGTAAAAGACATCTGGACGCAAAGTCTAATCGGACATGTCAGCAACGAATCAGTATCTAATAGGAATTTTTTAACCGAGCGGGTACCTATAACATGTAAAAGACATCCGAATGCAAAGCCTAATTAGCAACTTATGACACGTAAAATACATATGGACGCAACGCCTAATCGGGTACTTCAACAATGAATCTGCACCAAATAGGAATTGTTTAACCGAACGGGTACCTATGACACGTAAAAGATATCTAGACACAAAGCCTAATCGGGTACTTATGACACATAAAAGACATCTGGCGCAAAGCCTAATCAGATGCTTATGACATGTAAAAGACATCTGGATGCAAAGCCTAATCGGTTACTTCAACAACGAATCTGCACCCAGTAGGTATTGTTTAATCGAGCGGGTACCTATGGCACGTAAAAAACATCTTGACGCAAAGCCTAATCAGGCACTTATGACAAGTAAAATACATCCGGACGCAAGGCCTAATCAGGTGTTTCAACAATGAATTTGCACCTAGTAGGGATTGTTTAACCGAGAGGGTAACTATGACATATAAAAGACATCCGGAAGCAAAGACCAATCGAATACTCATGACACGTAAAAGACATCCAGACGCAAGGCCTAATCGGGCACTTCAACAATGAATCTGCACCCAGTAGGGGTTGTTTAACCGAGTGAGTATTTATGGCACGTAAAAGACATCCGAACGCAAAGTCTAATCAGGTACTTATGACACATAAAATACATCCACATGCAAAGCCTAATTGGGTGCTCCAGCAACAAATCTACACCTAGTAGAGATTGTTTAACTAAGAGGGTACCTATGGCACGTAAAAGGCATCTGGACAAAAATCCTAATTGGGTACTTATGACACGTAAAATTTATCCGCATGCAAAACCTAATCGGGTACTTCAGCAATGAATCGACACCCACTGGGATTGTTTAACCGAGCAGGAAATTATTACATGTAAAAGACATTCGGACTCAAAGCCTAATCGGGTACTTATGACACGTAAAGGACATCCGGACGCAAGGCCTAATTGGCTATTTCAGCAATGAATCTGCATGCAGTAGGAATTGTTTAACCAAACGGGTACCTATGGCATGTAAAATACATATGGATGCAAAGCCAAATCGGGTACTTATGACATGTAAGATACATCCAAACGCAGAGCCAAATCAGGTGCTTCAGCAATGAATCTGTACCCAGTAGGGATTGTTCAACCGAGCGAGTACCTATGACACGTAAAAGACATCGGACGCAAATCCTAATCGGGTACTTATGACACATAAAAGACATCTGAACGCAAGGCATATTCAGGTACTTAAGCAACGAATCTGCACCCCAGAGGAATTTTTCACTGGGCGGTACCTATGGCACGTAAAAGACACCCGTACGAAAAGCCTATCGGATACTTATGACACATAAAAGACATTCGGATGCAAAGACTAACCATTTATATGTTAGTAATGTGCTCAATTATGGTCTTGGTTATGAGCTCGGTTATGGATTTGTTAAGGGCTTTGTTATATATAAACTTAATCTTAGTAAGAAAACTAATACTAAAATGCTTGTAAAACTGATACCATATTCATGTAAACAGAATTTTAGAAAGAATATTGATACCATTATGCTCGCAAAACTGATACCCTATTTATAAAAACATAATCTACCATTGTGCTTCCGATACTGATACCTTAACATTGTTATCACAACATATAATTGTGCACGTTTGGGAACCTATCTGTACCTATTATGGATGGTTCAACCGAGTGGGTGCCTATGACACATAAAAGACATCCGAATGCAAAACCTAATCAGGTACCGATTGCTTTCAAATCATTATTGAAAATTGATACGTACCTATTTAGGTACCAAAATGACACCATATTCATGTAAATAGAAACTCAGTAAAAAAAATGATACCCCAATGCTTTCAAAACTGGTACTGTTACTACCAAACCGCCACCTACATAGACTGACACCAAAACAAACCTGAAAGCATGAAAGAAGCATTTTGGGCAACAAGTAAATAGCACCATCCTGGAAGGAGAAAGATCGGAACTGACAAGAAAAAGGTGTACCGATAAGGTGATTCCAAAACAAGAAGACAACTAATGTGAGATTAATTCTGAAATCCAATTACCTCAAGCCAGAAACAAATAAGAAAGAAAGGAAGAAAGCTTAGGATCCGAAACCAAAGACCCGACAAGAAGCAAAGCAAAGAGAGACGAAAGGGCTATCGACATTAATTTACTTAATGTCGATACAAAAAGAGGTGAAGACAATAAAGGTACAAAAGCGCAAAACACAGGCATGCAAACAGCCAGCTATCAGACTCAAAGCTTGCCGGCTACTTAGAAACAACTTCAACAAGAAGTGTACCGAAAGAACCCTTTTAGAAGACCAAAGATCCACCACAGAGACTCATCGAAAATAAGCCAAAGTCTTTCATAAGAAGAGCTATCCACACTGACATGCTTAGTGTCGATAACGAAAGGGGTGACGGTTCCAGGAACGCAAGCGATCAAAGCACGAAGGCAGACATCATGAAGAATTAAAGACAAATCCAAAAAATTATCTCTGAAAGCCGAAGGCTATAGCCGATGCTATCAATACCAACAGGCTTGGTATCAATATAGAAGGTAGAAACAACTTCAAAGAGAAGCTCAAAAAACTAAAACCAGATTTCTGGAAGTTAAGACCGGCACACTGAAAGGCTATGTCATATCTCTCAGCAACAGCCTAGACCCGAGCAATTAGAATAGAAAGGTGGGAAGCGGCTAACACATAGCTACTGCACCCGAAAGAGGATTTTGCTGACCCAATGTCAAAAGGGGTCCCGAATTGTCTATAAATAAGACCCTAGGGGTCACATTTTGGGGGCCGAATTCTCATTATGTAATCTTGTCCTATTTTCTTATAGAGTAAATCTTAATTTCTAAATCGATTTGGATATTTCCTTTGTAGATACTTGTATACTCAAATCAATGAGCAATAAAGAGTGGATCGAAACTTAGCATAATTTTCATGAGTTATTTAACTTCTTCCTTAATATATTACCTTATGCTTCCTACACGACAAGGGGATCTTACCTGCGTCCTAATCCTTGCTCAAGATTATTGAAAAGCCCCTTTCTACAAGCCGTTTAGCTTTTTATCTTGAGTTGAGATTAGGGAATCCTTATACCAAGGTAATTGTTGGTCCTTGAGTCTTGTAAGCATGATACTCACCTTTTGAGGGAAGAGTAACTAATCTTCGGGATTAGTACCTTGATATATAGGAAACGGTGAACTAACTCAAGCTTGTAGGAACTAGATAATCCCATTTTCCCCTTAGGTCCATTTCCTTAAACCTATCTCTAGTGTTGGTAAAAAATACTGTTAACATTTTGGTGCTAGAAGTCGGGTTCAAACCTCCGACCTTGTGGTTAACAGCCACAAATCTAACTGTGATGTTTTGTCTCGGATTGGACCAAGCTTTAAAGAAGCAAGAATATGGAAAAAGGTCCCAACAAGAGTCTTCTGGTTCTCAAATGGCTATGTCAGGTACTACTGACCCAAGAGTGATAGAAGAATAAAGGTTAAGGTTGGAAGCCTTGCGAGTAATCAAGTGGAAAAAGGAAATAGAACAATACGATCATGATCATTGGAACAACAACCCTTCCTACATTGGACAAACCCTAATCTCTACCTTAAGTAGTTCTACATCAATGGAGTATAACCTATTTTCTCATATAAGAGAAGCTTTCCATGAACAAATCAAAGGAATGGTATTCGAACAAGGAATAATAAAGGATTCTAACCGTTTTGCTTCTAAATGGAAGAATAGGATAGTACTTCAACCTCCACATGCCTTGATAGGGAGGAATGAGGATATGTATTAAGTAGCAAGGTTAAGTAACAAAAGGCTAGGTTCCTACAACAAAAAGAACACTTTTCATCATGACTGCCTAATGGGTACCCCCTTAACATCTCCATGGAAAATATGTACTTCCTAACCAAACATGAGCTTAACTTTTGGCCATCCACAAAGAAGAAGCCCAGTTATGAAAAAAAATTGGGAGGGCCTTACTTCCTCTATCATATAATGAATGGACATGAAACTAAACACTGTAGAATCTTGGAAGGAATGATTATCAGGTTCCTCAATCCAGGCCAATTACAAGACTTTGTAAAAGGATCAAATTAATTCCAGTGGAAATCCTATGGAAAAGAATTTTTTACATAGCTAAGGGAATGGAAAACCTCTCAAACTTCAGAATGGCCCAAGAAGGATCAAATGAATAAATGGATAAAACCCTTATCACCGCCAAGATGGCCAAGGCAAGGCACCCCTCGTGAAACACCCCACCTCCGTTAAGGTCACTCACAAAGGGAATGCCTTAACTTTGATGGAGCATTATAGGTAAAAGATGCAGAAAAATTACAACAGATAAATAAAGCAGTGGAAAATAAAGTCATTTTATAAACAACTTAATTCAGTCAAGCTTTTACAACAATTGTCTCAACCATACTTAAAAGTAATACATAGAAATTCTGTCTTGATTCAAAAACTTCCAAGTATAAAAGAAGCATAAAAATAACAATGATATTCCCCAATAAAGCGTGAACCGGCCATAGCAGTGGAAGAGAGAGTCCAAAGCAATACATCGACTATCTTCGAGCTTGGAAGGAAAACTGAGCTAAGTGGTAACATTTCCTCCCTATGAACCTGGGGGTGGGGGGGGGGGGGAACGGAAGAAAAGAGGCAAAACAAAACTAGGTCAGACATATGTCTGGTAAGTCCAGTGACTTTCAACACATAAATAGGCAAAAGCATCATGACATGAATAAACTGAATATAAGACAATACCGTGATAACATGATAACATAGGATAAGCATAAGGTATATTAAGGCAAGATAAACTGAATGCGCTTCTACTCTTTCTCTGCTTCGCTACTACCCTGTTATTCTGATTTCTATATCTTTGCACCACCTAAGTAGTGTCCCAACTAGTAATCTGTATAAAATGATAACGTGATCCCAATCCCCGCAATTGTGGTAGCCTTCGGTTGTACATCTATTATGAGGATTCCACCTCAATCTGCCTAATTGCCATGAATGTGTAAGATGTACCCTTACTACCCTATCGATCGACTCCTTACTTTCATTAATGTTCCAGGTGTCGATGTCAATTGGCCCTCTCTTGCATGTAGATACCCTGTGCTGGTCCCACCATAAGGTGTATCAATCCTTATGATAGCAACCCGACACGATTCAAGGTGCACAGTGTATAACTACTGGTACCCAGTGCCTGCTTTTTCCCACTCCGGAGTACGTGCACGCCCGTAGACCGTCGGAACCTACACTGACGTACCCCCTACCATTGTTTTGACCGCTTATAATCAGCCCAGTAATCGTGCCCTACCCTGCCTAGTTTCAGGGTACCATCATACATCTATATGGGTTACTGCTGAAATGGGTCCCTGTTACTAGGGTTTCTTACTGGTTAAGTTTGTGGGCCTATATATACAAATATTACCCACCTACACGAGATGTACTTAACCCTCCCACTGATTCTAGCATGTTTACTTAACGGTTAAGTTTGTGGGCCTATATGTACTAATATTACCCACCTATACGAGATGTACTTAACCCTCTCATCGATTCAAGCATGTTTATTTAATGGTTAAGTTTGTGGGCCTATATGTACTAATATTACCCACCTACACGAGATGTACTTAACCCTCTCATCGATTCAAGCATGTTTATTTAACGGTTAAGTTTGTGGGCCTATATTTTCTAATATTACCCACAAACCCGATATGTACTTAACCCTCCCGCACATTATGTCATATTGGTTACCCATTCATCATGTCATGTTGGTTAAGTGTTTCTTATTAACTTAACCCTCCTCACTTATCATGTTGGATTGGTTAAGTGTTTTCTATTAACTTAACCCCGTTCGTCCATCAAGTTATATTGGTCAAGTGTTTCTTGTTAACTTAACCCCACGTGTTCATCATGTTGTATTGGTTAAGTGTCATCAATCAATTCAAGTTACTTAACCTACCTACTTGTCATGTTACTTTGGTTAAGTGTTGCCTTCTTTTGTCAACTTAACCCTACCACAAATCAAGTTATATTGGTTAAGCGTTGTCCTCTCGTTTTAACTTAACCTTACCACAAATCAAGTCATATTGGTTAAGTGTTGCCCTCTCGTTTTAACTTCACCTTACCACAAATCAAGTTATATTGGTTAAGTGTTTCTTATTACTTAATCCTACCCATTCATCATGCTATACTGGTTAAGTGTTTCCTATTAACTTAACCCTAGTCATTCATCTTGTTCATTAGCATTAATTGATTTATTAATGCACCAACCTCTCACATTAGATATGTGTTGTTGCGGTTACTGTATGTGCCGGGAGGTTCCGGGCAGTTTTACACCACAACTCAATCTAACCTCGGGTTTTTCTTGGGCATGATGCACTAACCTCTCACATTAGATAGGTGGTGTTGTGGTTACTGGATGTGTCGGGCGGTTCCGGGCAGTTTTACACCACAACTCAATCTAACCTCGGGTTAGGCAGGTTTATCTTTTCACTAATTTACATATTTACAGTTTATATGTAAATTATTAACAATTGTTGTCAATTTCATATTATGCCACATTTACCATAGGCTACGCCTAATCTTTCCAAGATTGTAATAATAGTAATGCCCAAAATTAAAATATTCATTATACTTGGTGTCCCAAATCAATAGTAAGGCCAAATCTAGATTTAATGTTCCAATTTTTCATCTTACGCCCAACCTAGATTTAACGCTCAAGTTACCCCAAATTCGCAACAATAACAATTATGCCCAAAACTTGATTTGTATTCCAATTTCATACTTTTTCATTCATGCCAATTCTAGGTTCAATATGTCAAATTACATATTCCATATTTCATGTCAAATTACCACAAATTGCATCTTAACAGTCATGCCATAATACATGTTCCAAATTATGCCAAATAAATATCAATTTCATGTTATACCCAATTACCCCAAGTTCGCAACAAAGACAATTAAGCCCCAAATCATAAGTTACAAAATTTTGTTCCACCATTACCAAATAGACTATTCCCCAATACCACCGTATTCCTATTGCACGTATAATAAGTTTCAGTCTAGATTCGAGGTTAATCTAGATTCATAAAATAAAGGGGAAGAAAGAGGAACACCAACGAGAGTAGGCATTAAAATGGTAGATCTATCAAATATAATATTATGGACCTAAGAGGATTACAGATCTGTTAGAGTTGAGATATAACAAAGATAGATCTGAATCAAACTGACAAAAATAAACTCATAGACATATAGATCTGATATAAATAACATCATGAACCTAAAAGGATTATATATTAGATGTCCAACAAAGATAGGCATGATTGAATAGTAACTTCCTAGGTATGTAAATCATTGATTCAATAGAAAGATAGGAATTAATCTGAAAGATTTCTCTTATCATCAAGCATGGACTTAGATCCATTTCATTACATGCAAAAATCACTATTATGTGTTTAAATCTGAAAATAACTTGAACTTACAAAAAGAGAATGATTCTTGTATTTATGGAATATGTTTTATGAAACTGAAAAGCGATCCCTTGACGTAGATTATCGATTCTCTAATTTAGATTTGATTCTTAGAAAATAGTTGTTGAAGTCGTTGAATTAGCCTTTGAATCTCTACTTGAATTCTAACTTGATTCTACGAAGAACTTGAGCGGCATAACCCCGTCTTTGATTTATTTTGATATAAATTAGGGTAGAGTATAGGCGTAATGAAGTTGTGTAGAGAAAACTGTAGCCTTAGGGGTGTTTATGTAGCATAGGGATCAACGAATTTGGTCAGAACGGGCGTCCAAATGCAGAAAAACGAACCTGTCCTCGGATCTGGAAATGGGGGGAGGTCGACCCCCTGATCGACCTATGTGACCCAGGTCGACCCCCTGGTCGACCTGGGTCCTGGGCGGGAAATTTCCCGCACAACCCAGGTGTGTGATTTGAATTTCGAACTTCTTCTAAATCTGAGCTGTTTTATTTTATTTAAATTCCTGAAACTTCTGAAGGCCATAACTTTCTCATACGAAGTCCGATTTACAAAAGCTTGGACTCTATTCCAAGGAGAATTCCGAGATGAACGCAATGGAATAACCCATTTCCCTTAATTCTTCTTTTAAAAATTTAATTTGTTACTTTAATGTTCACAGAAAATATGGGTTGCTACACCTCGGGGGAAGGGGGTGGGGTGGTGTATAAGCCTTTCTCCACGCCCAAATAAGAAAGGGCCAGGTTAAAGCATCAAAAGCATAAGTCTCCGATCCACACTAGAAATGGTTGAGAAGAGCATCTAACTAGCACGCCCTTCCTCTGCTTGCAGAAGAGTACGCCCTTCCTCTGCTATGAACTAATCACGTCCTACGTCCTATCTCTGCTCGTAGAAGAGCATGTCTTGCCTCTGCTTATGTTCCTCGTTACCCACAAAAGGGAACAAAAACCCTTATCACTGCCTACGATGGCCAGGGTAAGGCACCCCTTGGATGAGGGTGGAGTGTAAGCCTCTATCGTTGCCTATGATGGTCGGGGTAAAGCATCGAAAAAGTAAGCCAGAATTCCGCGTCTACGAGGACCCGGTTTAAGCGTCTAGGCCCTTATCATCGCCCATGATGGCCGGGATAAAACGCATCATGGAGGGAGGTCGGGTAAGTCCTTGGGCCCTGCTTGAGAAAAAGCTTGCCAAGAACACTGGACGCACATGCCCAGGGTATGGCCAACAAAGCACATACATCCTCTGCTCTGACAATCAAAATCCCATAGAGTGGCTTAAGAAGCACGTACATCCTTTACATCCTTAAAATCGGACCCAAAGGGGCTAATGAAACTTATTGCCAGAAGTGGGTTTCTGGTCTTCTATTTTAAATACCCAAATCTAGGTTAGTTCAGAACATTTATTATTACCAGAAGTGGGTTTTCTGGTCTTCTATTCTAAAATACATGAATCTGGGTTGGTGCGGGGAGTTTATTATTGCCAAAAGTGGGTTTTTGGTCTTCTATTCTTAAATACACAAATATGGATTGATTCGGTACTTTTATTAAAAGCCCAAAAGTGGATTTCTAGCCTTTTATCAAATACCCGAATCTGGGTTGGTTTGGAACTCCTATGACTAGCAGAAGTTGTCTCTAAACTCCTATTAAGCACCTAAATCTGTGTTATGGTCTGGAATTTCCAATTATTGCTAAGGAAGGTACCCTGGCTTCGTCTTATTAGATACCCTAACCTGGATCACAAGAGTCTAGTTCTTAACCGTAAAGAAAGGGATCAACTATTAATACTCAGAGTAATGACCCAGTTCTACTACTTAGAAACCTTCAAATGAAGATTGTGATCTTCCTTTTTGCTTAGGGAAATTTCCTTAACTCACTTATATATACCAAGTCGTTACTCATTATTCCAACAAAATAAGTAATATAAATAGCCACACTAATCGAAAACACCAACTCACGGAAGAGCTAGAGTAGGTCCCTTAAGCTTTCCCAATAAAACCTTGTGAAAAAGGTTAACTTATTTCAGATAACTCATAAAGGAAAGATCCAGGGGAAGTTCTATTAAATAAAGTTATTGTCTCGAATACTAACACAAGACAAATTGTTGCATATATCTTTTGAAGCTAACACAAGACAACATGTTAAGTCTGTGATGAGAAGTGCAATGGATCCACGGAAAACGGTCCTCCTTGGCAAGGGAATCTCACATATCAAGTGATATCCACGCAATATACAGGATTGTTTACAAAATCATTCTTTAAAAAGTCATTACGTAAAAATTACTGCTTCATCAAGCGTTTTACCACTAAGACACACAAGTACCATGTCACATTTGTCACACAAAAGAAGTTTCATAATAATTGAATCCCCTGACCCGAATCAGGATTCATTAGAGCAAATTCTAAAGATGCATAGTCTATTTTTGTGTTTGCCAACTCGACTTCTAGTTCATCAATCCGAGGAAGCAATTTGCCTATTTCCTTATCTGAATTGGTGGAAGGTCTAGCCTTTAGTTGCCTTTAAAACTCAAGGTTAGTTTCGTCCCTCTTTAAGTTGACCATTTAAAGAGAATATTTGTTCGCCTTGATTTCTAATCATCACCTTTTGAAGGTAGTACATCTATTCCCATTTTGAAATGGGGGCGTCTTTAAATAGTCTTTTTGGCCTCGCAAGTGCTGATGAAATCCCTTCAAGTAGAGAAGGTGGAGCTTTAAATAGGATTCCCTATTCATACAAAAGACAAAACATAATCATTTACAAGTTCTGCATTAGAAGAATAATACTAGCCAATCGTGGTTCACATTAAAAATTTACTGCAAATGTATACGCATAACAAGGGTTACAACAATAGTACTATTGGCTAAAAGTACATCATACATGTGTTAGGGTCCCCAGACTAAAAGTTTTAAGTTCCTATTAGAGCAGCTGCCCGTTTATCACTGAGACAACCTAAAGGAAAACTATATTTCACACAAATACGATAAAGGTTTCATGTCATAAGATCTTCTCCAAGTACATTCGTGACTTGTGTGGTAACATTTGGCATACACCCATTCATCAGGTTAGAATATGAGCATAAAGCATCTCACAAAAACACACCTTTAAGTGAGATAGAGTTCTACCGCAACACAAAACGGAATAGGAAGTTCGAATAAAAAAATGTTGTTTACTTGTCGTATTAGCAAAATTTTGTTGCCCTTTATCTATGAATTGTCGCAGGAAACTCACAATCCAAGAGCGATAGCACAAAAAGTATGTGCAAGAAAAGTAAGAACCATACCAAAGCTATTGAAGCTTCAGGGAGTACAGTATGCGCCATTTCTTCTTTCCCTAAGCCTGGAGTATCGCCATCCTTAGAAGGAATTTCAGCCAAGTCCGGATCAGGAGAAGCATTTGAAGGACCTGAAACTGTCTCCATAAAAGCATGAACAACCCCTGTAGGAGGGGTGATTCCCTCTCTGTTTAAGTCCTCAAGAAGCCCCTTACATTTGGGACTAAGGTCATCGTCATTATCCTAGTCATAATCAGATTCCGTAGATCCATATCTTTCCATGCCTAAATCAAGGTCATCCGGAAGGTCTTTGATGAACAAAAAGTCTTCAGGCTTGGACTTACCCTCCCGTGGAACCTTGACATTCATTTTGGCTAACTCAATCCTTCCCAGAACTCTATCTCGGACAGAAGGATGAACAGAAGGAAAATCTATGTCAGGAAACTTTCTAAAGTTATCAGAAAATGCTACGAAAAGAGCATATTCATAATATTCCAATACATTTTTGGGAAAGTACTTCTAGAAATTCATAGATTCTACTTTTGGCTTCATAGGTTATGCACTTAGAGACGGGCAATGCATTTTGGACTCAAGAATGTTGAGCATCCTTCCCTTCCAGCTTTTTATTATGACTGGCTACCATCCTAACCTTCTCTTCCTCAATCTTCTACTTAAACAATTGAAGTGCTAACATGTGGTCATTCAAAAGAAACTTATCATTCCTCTCACTCTCCAGTTCCAATCTAACCCTTTCTAGAGACAGCTTCAGTTTTACACATTCTTCATTGTGCCCTTCTATCAAAGTTTTGATTTTATGAGTTAGGGCATCTTTCCCCTCTTTAAGTGACAAGGCTTTCAGGGAGAGAGGAGTAATCCTCTTTTGAAGAGAAAACCAACTTTTAGAAATCTATAAAGAAAATAAGAATTATAACCTGCATGAAGGTGAAAATAAAGCAAAACAAGGTCATACAAGTAATTGTTGCTCAATAGGTGATTGAGAGATACCCCTTAAATCCAATGGAATATATGAAAACGAAAAATTGGCCACTTCATCAGAAGAAAGGGAAAGCCTTATAATTTCATAAAAACTTGGAATTGAGGAGCTGGCAAGACCGGGCGAAGAAACCATCGGTAACCCATGTTCTGTCAAATTCAAAGATCCAGGGGTGTCTGGAACACAGATACGGTGAAGAAAGTCGCTACTCGATGTTTCAGTCGAGAAAGAAGTAGTATTAGGAGTCACACCAATAGAAGGAATAGCAAAAGTGAGGTTATGGAACTCATCAGGATCAGCAAAACCAACTTCATGAAATACAAGGGGGGTTGAGATCTCATCCTTGTATCTCTTAGAATCTAGTTCCTCGGCAGAAGAAGCAAACTTTCTCTTAGCTACAATATCAGATTGGGGCAGGGCTTCTAAGGTGGATTCTCCATCAAAAGCTTGAGAAGCTGATTAAAGAAGTCATGAATTAAAACATGCGGAATATGATTAAGATTTTAGAACTACATTCGAAAGTAGTAATTACCTGAAATCCCAAGTGATAGAGGAGACGAATTGGTAAACACATCCGATCCTAGGAAAATATGCATAGACACGAGAAAGTGTAAAGGAGGCCTTCCAAAGATCTTTTGTCTTAAAGGAAGGAAGCCATACTTTTGAAGGTTACTCAAATTTAGCAGGATGGATCATCTTCCTAATTTCTCAGAAACCTTAAATATATTGCTGATAGCTTGAATCTCCTCACCGCTCAAGCCCTTTCTTGAAGGAACATGAGCTAAGGTAAAACAAACGGATAAAATAAAGTCCAAGATAGAAAACAACAAGTAACAAGAAGTACAATTTACCTAGAGTGGCAAAAGTGCCTACAATTTGCGCGGGACATCTAATGAAGAAGAATTGTATATCCCAATCTGTGAGATGGGAGAGATTATCACTAATCAACTTCTTGGAAAGGTTAGCATGAAAGATAGGCGGATTTACCCCTTCAACTACAAACAATTGTGGAAAATAGTGCAGGAGGTAAGGACTAAGAGAAGGTTGTCCCGACTCCAATACCAGGAGTTCAAGGCATAAAAAACAAGTATATATGTTTAGAGTCAGTTGAATGGGGGTTAGCTTCAAGTACTGGAGAAATTTTACAATAAAGTCCGGAAATGGGAAAAAGACGTCGTTCCAGATATGTATGGGAGAATAAGCAAAGAATCCTTCTTGAGGGTAATAGACAATATCTCTTCTGGAAGCGGGAATGGTATCAACTCCAGTCATATCATAACAATCAAGGATGGCCCTTACCTCATCAAGAGTTTGAATACAAGAATATCGAGAAAAGCTTTCCATCTGAAGATCTCAAAGAAAATTACCCGGGTCCAGTATTGCCAGGTGATTTTATTCCACAGTAGATGTGTTAATGATAATTTTGCAAAATCAAAATCCTTATATAAGCTTTATAACATAAGTTTCTAGAATTTCCTTAAAATAATTGAAAGCATACCATAAGCTATGAAAGTTGAAACCATTATTATGGATCACATACATTTTGCATGCATGTCTAAAGTGTTGACTAGGACTTAGTTTTGTTCATATCAATTATCTCATTATCAGTAGCTGAATTAATACCATAAAGATCAAAGGTAAGGTGTCGGTAGGACTAATGTTGACAAACACATATATTTAGGTCTTATTGTTATATAAAAAAAGGGGTACAACTGCCAACATTGAACATATCCTGTTTTAAAACACCTAGTCTTGAGCCGACAACAGACCTCAGTGTCAGTAATTATGAAATCGAAACTGAAAGGAGTCGGTAGTGTTAACCTTAAGCCTACTGACAACAAAAAAAGAGTCAAATGTCACCCCTATATTAGAAATAGAATTTTACATGCGTTATCTTACATTTTAAACCTCAAAAAACATGAATGGGGGATATGTGTTAATTTCCAATGATTCACCATTATTGTTCATTGTAGCCGGACTTCACGAATTGAACTATTACGATAAAACTAAGAAATTATGGGTTATAATCAGAATTCATGGGTTAAGTAGAAGAGATGCCCTCTTAGTTTCTTAAAATCAAAATCTAATTATAGTACTTATAGGAAGATTGAATTTGAAATTCTAAAAAATGCTCGTGCGATTCTTAAAGAATAATGATATTGTCCAAGCGATGAATTTGTAGGCGAAAGGATGAGGAAGGAGAAAAAGAGTATTTATGTTAAAGAGACCTGTGACACCCCACGCCCGTTAACGTCACTCACAAAGGGAATGCATTAAGTTTCGTGAAGCGTTATAGTAAACAGAACAAAAATATTACAAGACAGATATATAAAATAACAGCGGAACAAAAGCTTTATTTATCATAAGATATCATGGTCCAAAAACATCACATGTCTGAAACACAAAAGCCCATTACAACATAAAAGCTACTGTCTTGTACTTCAAAAATATCAGAGTACATAAAAGAAATAAAACTCCCCAAAAACAAAATATAGCCATAGCAACAAGGATAGGAGCTTGTGCCATACATCTCAGCAGCTCCAGCAAAAGTAAGCAGAATCACGGTCAAGCCTGAGTGTTCCCGCCCTGAGAACCTTAGGGAGGGGGGAACGGAAGAAAGAAGAGGAAACAAAAAGGGTCAGACATAAAGTCTAGCGAGTCCAGTTACTTTTAGCAAGTAAATAAATAAAAGTAGCATGACAGGCATATAAAGTGGATAAGAGAGAGATAACTACATAAAAACAGGTATGACAAGGTAAACAGGATAGGGTGTATACGCTTCTAATGATTACTCTGCACTATTACTAGTATATCCAGAATGAGATGATACCTTCCACTATAAGGTGGTAGACTAAGGCATACATCCAAATGTATCCTAACTACTACCCTAATCGATCGGCTCCCTAATCCGCGTAGATACTCTGTGCCGGCCCCACTGTAAGATGTATCACGTCCTAAAGTGGCAACCCCTCGCTGATATGCACAACCCCATATCTACAGGTGTCACGGTCGTCTTATCCCCTTTTGCCCGGCTCATGCACGCACATGGCTCGGTCGGTTTGCACCACCCACACCGTCCTCCACGTTAGGATCTCTTACAATCAGTCCAGTAAGTGTGCCCCTTCTCCAACCTAGTTCAGAGTACATGTTTGATACCTACTTCGAGTTACTGGATGAAATGGGTCCCACACAACATGATACAAGCTCTCCCTATTGTCTTGTATCCCCCACTAGGTTTTCTATGGCTATGTATACCACTAGCTCTCCCTATTACATAACCCTATCATTTCTACAAGTTATGCTTACCCTAGAAGGGGTCTTTAATTCCACAACTTTATTATTTCCACCAGTTATGTATACCACTAAGTGTCTTTAATTACATAACCCCCCAATTGGTTAAGTTTTGTGGGCCTATATTTAGATATTACCCACCCATCTAAGATATACTTAACTTAACCTCCCATTGTTTAAGTTTACTTAACCCCTTATTCATGTTCATGTTCATACAATCCCTATGGATTCCATTAGGTTAATTATTCCAATTTATTATCATATTTTCATTTATGGTTATAATTGGTTAGACCTCCCACATTAGGCCAACAACTTGTGGATGCTGGATATGCCGGTCTGGTCCGGGCAGACTTCTTCCACGAGTTGGGCCTAACCTCGTGTCATAGCCAATCTCGTATTTGCGCACTTAGACCTCTCACATTAGTTTCAATATTAGTGGTTGCTGGATATGCCGGTCGGGTCCGGGCAGACTTCCACCACTAATGCAACATAACCTCGTGTCATAAGTGCAATTACAATTTCTAATTATAATCTTAGACATTTCATTATTATCCAAATTCTCACCTATTTCTTTATAGGTGATTATGCCCATTTTTTCCCATTTTGAATTATATGTCCAATTCATATAAACAATATTTAAATTATGTCAGTTCTAACCTTTTTCCCCCGTTCCCTAACTAGTGCATTCACATAATTCGCGGCATGCCTAGGCTAGATAATAGCCTAGTCATAAACGATGAAAAAAGGGAAAAGTGATAGGAATATGACAAAGGTGATTATTCTGGCATAAACATAAACTAGCATGGTGATAAGGTGGACATATAATCATAAATTTGATAAACTTGTGGCAGTTAACTAATTCTAACATAATTATGATGACATAATAAGCATAATAAGATCTAAATTAACAATTTAGATGTCCAACTGGTTCAGATCTAATATGATAGGCACAAGGTGATAAGCTAGATCTGATTAATAATTTAGATGTCCGCATAATTCAGATCCAATAGTTAAAAATAGATCTAACACAAATAAGGTCAAGATCCCCATCATAGAATGTCACAGAAGTTACAATAGATCTGATCAGATAAAGATTGATTTCCAAATCCTAACCAATTCAGAATGTCATATATTCACAATTTACAATGGATCTGGTATAATTTAGTCATATGAACAAATCCAAACTATAGTCATATCACGTTTATTTTTAAATATTTAAATCTAAAAGCAACTAGGAACTCACAGTGTTTGGATTAGAAGATAAAAGAAGAATGGATCTTGAATCTCTAATCTTTTAATTGCAGAAGAAGAAGAAAAGAATCCTATTCAATCCAGGCACTGACAGCATTTGGCCTCCATTGATTTCCAGTGAAGAAAACAAGAGAAATGGACCCGTATATATAGCTTCCATCCCCCTAAAATCGTCTGCCACCTCAGACCTACGGGTGTCAACACCCCTGTACAGAGGTCGACCCTGGTGTCGACACCCTTTAAGGGTGGTCGACCCCGATGTCGACACCCCTCAAGGGGAGTCGACCCCCTAGAGCGGGAAAACCGCTGCCATTTTTTTTTCAAATTTTGAACGATTTTGGATAAGGTTCTAACTCATATGTACATATATTTTTCTTCTGCGTGTATACAAAATTTTAAACTCTCATATCTTCTTCATACGGTGTCCATTTTACGCAAATCAAATGTCTATCTTGACCAGAATTTCGAGAAGGGCGCAATGGTGTTGTCCGTTTCCTTTAATTCTGAATATTAAATTAATTATTATTTAATTTATCCTCTTTTAATTTTGTAAAAATTACGGGGTGTTACATTCTCCCCCATTTAAAGGATTTCGTCCCCGAAATCTCCAAGTTAAGAAGTATGTATCCTACCATGCACATCCATCTACTCATCCACCAATCACAAGCATCCATTGTCCTTAAAGTCTTCTAATGCGTATATGAACATATGCAAAGCTGCGTGTATATGTCCCAATACTAATTCGAAGATCAGGCGGTCTACTGATTTTGTTGACCCCCTTAATGCAATGTATGTTAGTGCTATGTATCCAATATGTATGCAAATAATCCTATTATAACATGTGAGTTCTATATGTGTGCACACTCATTCATCTAAATGCAACATCCATATGCTAATACATCCATTCTCATTCATAAAAGAAAAAAAAATGCACACACATCCATATGCAGTATGAGAGTGATTGAGCCGATCTAGTGCTTAACTTCTGATCCAAGAATACGGGTAGGAACTCATCTAGCTGTTGCCTCCCGTTCCACTTTTGCTTCCTCTAATATGCTTGGCTAAACAACTTTCGCGTTGTCATGCAAACATATCCACAGATGAGAAACATGGAAAACATCATGAACACCGAATAGATATTCTAGGAGCTTTACTCTATAGGCCATTTGGCCAATCCTTTCGGTTATGGGAAATGGTCACACAAATATGGGTGCCAACTTCCCTACAGAACGGAAGCGAACCACATTCCTCAGAGGTGATACTTTAATAAAAACTAAGTCTCCCACTTCAAATTCGATGTCAGTCCTTCTCTTATCTGCGTAGGATTTCTGTCTATCTTAGGCTGTCTTCATCCACCGTCGAATAGGGTCAATTTTATCGGATGTTTCTCTAACCATATCTGGTCCAAGTAATTACCTTTCTGTAGATTCCGACCAACAAGTTGATGATCTACAGGGTCATCCGCACAATTGTTTGAAGGATGCCATTCCGATACTGGCTTGATAGCTGTTGTTATAGGCAAACTCTACTAAAGGAAGATGCTCTTCCCAAGTCCCTCCGAAGTCTAGGATACATAGCCTTAAAAGATCTTCAAGAATTCCGTTCACCCTCTCCGTCTACCCATCGGCCTGAGGATGATATGCAGTGCTCAAACATAACTGTGTACCTAATGCTTCTTGCAAGCGCCTCCAAAATTCACTGGTGAAGATGGGGTCACGATGCTGGAAGGTACTCCATGAAGATGAACTATCTGTCGGACATAAATTACTGCCAACCATGATGCCATCCTCTTACTCTTGACTGGAATGAAATGGGTGCTCTTAGTAAGTCTATCTACTACCACATAAATACTGGTGTTGCCTTTCTTTGATCTAGGCAAACCGTCTATGAAATCCATAGAGATGCTCTCCCATTTCCACTGTGGAACTTCCAAAGGATGAAGTAAACCACCGGGCTTCTTTTGCTCAGCTTTAACTTGCTGGCAAACTAAACATTGAGAAACAAATTCTGCCACATCTTTCTTCATCCCAGCCCAAAAGAAAACCCTTTTCATGTCTCTATACATCTTATCATTGCCTGGATGAATAGTCATCTTAGAATGGTGGGCTTCTTCGAGGGTTGCCTTTATCAAACTTCCAGTTTGAGGAACACAAAGCCTTCCATCTCGTCGCAACCACCCCTTTCCATCTATGGAATATCTACTGAGGTGACTAGAAGTATCCCCTTTTCTGAGCTTATCCATGATGTCTAAAATCTGTGGGTCACCTTGCTGTGAAGCTCCTATCTGATCCATAAGAGTTGGTCGTATCTCTAATGATGCAAACAAATCAGGGAAAATCTCGATGGAGGGTCTAAAATTAAAAGTTGAGATGAACTCCAAGCTCTTCCTCTCCATAAACAGAGGACTTAAGGCCATCCTCTGCCTACTCAGTGCATCTCCACCACATTACCCTTGCCAGGGGTATAAGTGATTTCAAAATCATAAGAAGCTAAGAACTCCATCCACCTTTGTTGCCTTAAATTAAGATCCTTATGCGAGAATAGATACTTGAGAGATTTATGATCGGTATATAACTCGAACTTCTCTCCAAGTAAATAATGACGCTATGTCTTTAGCGCAAATACTATGACATCTAGTTCTAGATCATGGGTGGGGTAGTTCTTCTCATGAACTCTCAACTATCTACCCTCATAACGCCCTACCTTTCCTTCTTGCATCAGAACCGCACCAAGCCCTGTACCACATGCATCAGTGTAAACTGTAAACACTTTGTTCTCATCGGGTAAAGTCAAGACTGGGCTATTGTAAGAGCCCTCTTCAAACGTTGGAAAGCAACATCACAATCTATATCCCATGAAAATGCCAAGTTCTTCTTCGTCAGCCTGGTGAGAGGGGCTGATATCTTTGCGAAATCCTTAATGAACTTCCTATAATAACTTGCCAATCCAAGAAATCTCCTCACCTCTGTTGCATTTTTAGGACTCTGCCAATCTTGCACCGCAACTACTTTCGCGGGATCCACAGCTATCCCTTCTTTGGAGACAACATGCCCTAAGAATCTCACCTACTTTCTCCAAAAATTGCATTTGGAGAACTTTGCCTTAAGCTGATGGTCATGGAGAGTTTTCAAATTTTCTCTCAAATGATGGGCATGCTCTTCTTCGCTCTTGGAGAAGATCAAACTATCATCAACAAAGACTATGAAAATTTTATTTAGGAACTCCCGAAACACCCTACTCATCAGATTGACAAAATAGGCGGGTGCATTCGTCAGCCCAAAAGGTATAGCTAACCTTTCAAAGAAACCATCCGGAGTCCTAAAAGAAGTCTTGTCTATACTGTCCTCAGCCATCCTCAACTGATGAAACCCCATGGCCAAGTCTAACTGATAGAATACCGAGGCCCCGACAAACTGGTCAAACAAGTCGTCTATCCTTGGAAGTGGGTGCCTGTTCTTCTTTGTGAGTTTATTCAACTCCTTATAGTCGACACACAAACAAAGCGAACCATTTTCCTTAGTTGCAAATACAACTGGAGCACCCCATTCAAATATGCTTTGTCTGATAAATCCTTTCTCAAGTAGCTCCCCTACTTGCTTACTCAACTCCTTCCTTTCCCTCAAAGCCATATGGCACACTGGTAATGCAACTGGCTTTGCATTATCCACCAGATATATACAAAATTCGATCTCGCTCCTCGGAGGTAAACCCCGTACCTCATCTAAAACATCAGAATAATCTCGGACTATCGGAACAGATTGTAAATCATCTATGGATGCATCGAGGGACTCTAGAAAGCTAAGCATAACAGACCCATGGGGGTCACAAGAAATCTCGAGGGTCCTCCCATGACAAGTCAGAAGCCTAACGACCCTCTTCTCACAATCCAGAATGGCACCATACATGGTAAGCCAATCCATTCCTAGAATCAACCCATAGCCCATAAACCCGAGAACATACGCATCACATTCAAACTCGACGCCTAACACAGATATTTTCAAACCCCGACAAATCATAGATAAATGAGTCGAACCACCAATGGGGTTTGAGACAGCTACAGGATCCACTACCATGCCAGTAATTAAGTGTAGAGATTCAACCACAGAACTAGATATAAATGAATGTGATGCGACAGAATCAAAAAGTGTTCTAATAGGATGGTTTGAAAGAGAAATTAAACCTTCCACAGAAATTTTTCTACCTCTATCAGAAGCACTGGTTGTGAGATCATGCACATGCCCTCCATAAATTCATGCCCTTTGTCCTCGTCCTTGTGATCCCTGCTCCTTCGGGCACTCCCTAGCAAAGTGTCCGACTTCACCACAATTAAAGTAAGCGTTCTTCCTTCTTTTATAGTCTTTGATCAAGTGACCCTCTTTCCCAAAACTGTGACATTTCCACTTATCCTTGGCCTTGTCATTCTTTCTACCTTTCTTCTGCTATTGTTGTTGCTGTTGCCCCTTCTTGGGACACTCATTCTTATTTTGCGTTGTTTCCTCAGCTTTAGCCTCCTTCTTTTCCCCTTCCTCTTCCTCATACATCAAGGCCATATCAACAAGTCTTCAGAGGTGGCTCCCATATGGGACATGGCTAACCCATGAAGGGGTTCGTTTAGCCCTTTAGCAAATCGTAAAGCCTTCTTATGTGGAGTGCCTACCAGTTCCAGTCCAAATCTTGCTAGCTAATTAAATTTGTTCACATGCTCTTTAATCGTCAAGTTCCATTGTTTGAATGCTAAGAACCTCTCCATTTGCATGCTCTTCTCAGCTTTGGAAAGGAATTTCATCTCAAAGCTCTGTATAAAGTCATCCTAAGTTTCCATCGAACGGCCTGCTTGGGTTACCTCCCACCAAAATGAAGCTTCATCCTTCAATAGCCAAGCGGCTAACTGAATCTTTCTTCGACCCTCTGCTTCAAAGATTACAAACAAGTCCTCGGTCTCCTTGAGCCAGTTCCTTACCTCTACAAACGTCTCGGTTCCATGGAATGGCTTCCCTCCCATAGCATGGAAATCTTTGCAGATCTTTGAGAATTTGTCTGCACGCGAAGGAGGAGGAGGAACAACGGGTGCAGTTGGGGGTGGAACGTTTCCTTAGCCTTCGGCAGACGTCGTGGCCTCCAGATACCTACAGAACCATCCTGGTATCGTAACACCCTCTGGAATATTGGGTTCCCCAGACATGCTGAAAAAGAAAAGGAAATTGATTCAGATAAGGGATCGAAAGATATTACTTATGGCTCTTTGGGGATTTTTTTTTCAAAATATACTTTTCTTTTTGAAAATGCTTTATTTTAAAACCTTTTTGAAAATAGCTTTCAAAAACTTTTGTCTAATCTGGTAGCCTTCAGCTCTGATACCAAGTGTGACACACCACGTCCATTAATGTCACTTACAAAGGGAATGCATTAAGTTTGTGAAGCGTTATAGTAAACAGAATAGAAATATTACAAGACAAACATATAAAATAACAGCGGGATAAAAACTTTATTTATCATAAGATACCGTGGTCCAAAAACATCACATATCTGAAACACGAAAGCCCATTACAACATAAAAGCTACTGTCTTGTACTTCAAAAATATCAAAGTATGTAAAAGAAATAAAATTCCTCTAAAACAAAATATAGCCATAGCAACAAGGATAGGAGCTTGAGCCATACATCTCAGCAACTCCAGCAAAAGAATGCATAATCACAGTCAAGCCTGAGTGTTCCCGCCCTAAGAACCTGGGAATGGGGAACGGAAGAAAGAAGAGGAAACAAAAAGGGTCAGACATAAAGTCTGGCGAGTCCAGTTACTTTTAGCAAGTAAATAAATAAAAGTAGCATGACAGGCATATAAAGTGGATAAGAGAGAAATAACTTGTAACGACCCGCATTCTACGCATCAGGGGATCGTAGAATATTTATTTCATTCTCATATGAAGTCGTATGGTCGTGTAACTTTGGAAAACGACTATTGGGGTCATTTCCCATGTGCATGATTTTTACCAATTTTAAATGACCGTTTTGCCCCTGACGAATCTTTTTTTGCCTATATCTTTTGATTGGTAAGGATTTTTGACCTGAAAACACTTCCATTAGATTCAAATGATGGTTTACTTTTCCGTAGAGTGGTCACATTAATCAAACGGACTTACCGTTTGGGAGATATGGCTGAAATAAGGTTTGGAAGGTGGAAAAAAATAGCTTAATTGGGCTTAATTGTGTAATTAGTAGTTAGGTCCATTAGAGATATCAGGATTAGGGGTATTTAAGGGATGAAAGGGGCTAGTGAAGCCTTTCTTTGTCATTTTTGTAGCCGCCACTTTCATTTCTTTAACCCTAACAATGGCCTCCAACTCCCAAATCACCGTTTAATATTAGCCTAGTCAACATCAAATTAAAGTGGATTAACATAGAGATCGAGGTAGAGCTGCTGTGTTGAATAGAGGTTCGGCCCAAATCAGAGATATTTTCAGATATGATATTTATTTGTGGCAAAGGTGAGTGATTTGCATTGTTTTTCACTAATTACGGCTAATTAGGGGTGATTAGTGTTAATTAACGAAATTTTGTGTTATACAAATCTGGAAAAATTTGTAAAATTCTAAAATATTATTTTATGCCTCTGTTAGAAATTTGGGTTAATTTGGACATGTTTTGCTAATCGTATGGTCAAATCATGATTAAGGGGATTAAGGGGGAAATCATAGTTTTGGGTATGTTTGATCCATATTTGCATGTTAAATTATTGTTTTGGTGTTTATGGTTGACTATACATACTGTATTATTGTTTGGAATGTTTTGTATTTGCCAAGAACTGTTAGATTGGTCGAAAATGCCGTCGTGTTGCGTAAATAGCTTGCTAGAAAGTTGCAGGAAATTGGTAAGTAACCCGTTCGTGAAGCATCTCCGTGACCCCTAGGAAGAAGGTGAACCCTAGGAGGGCGACCGTGAGGAAGAGGGCAAACCCTAGGAGGGCGACCATGAGGAAGGGGGCGAACCCGAGGAGGGCGACCGTGAGGAAGGGAGCAAACCCTAGGAAGGTGATCGAGAGGAAGAGGGAGAACCCTAGGAGGGCGATCGGGAGGAACAGGGCGAACCCTATGAGGGAGACCGTAAGGAAAGGGGCAAACAATAGGAGGGCGACCGTGAGGAAAGGGGCGAACCCTAGGAGGAAGATCGTGAGGAAGAGGGCGAACCCTAGGAGGGTGATCGTGAGGAAGAGGGCGAACCCAAGGAGGGCGACCGTGAGGAAGGGGGCGAACCCTAGGAGGGCAACCCCTAGGAAAAGAGTAAACCCTAGGGAGGCGACCCTTAGGATGGCGAGCCGTGAACCGTGCCAGGAAGGAAAGAGTACGACGAGCCGATGCAAAAGGGGACCACGATCCGATGCTAGGGTGAGCCGCGAGTCGAAGGATACGGGGAGGACGACGCGACGACGATCGTAAACTCTTCTGAAAATCGAAACCAATTCAACCAAAACCCGAGATGCAAAGGTAGTCCAAATAGGAAGTTAGAACTCAGGATCCAGACAGGAACCAACGAGTTAACTTCATGAGTTGGACTTTGCTGCGGGACATGTGCAAAGGGGTTATCGATATCCATAACTTTAGTTCACCACTGAGAGACGGATTAGTGGCTATGGATCAGTGCAATGGAGTCATTGTGACTCCATGGAGCAAAGTGATCGTAGCAAAGGATTGGGTGATCAAGTGGTGGATATCGTATGCTTTACGCACTGAGTGAGAGATGTGAGGATGATTGCTATGTTTGATTTTTGCTATCACCATGACCCATACCCCCATTTACACTTATGTTAGTGTTACCTTAGAGTACTGTACATCTTGTTGTGTTAACTCTTTGGTTGCAGGTCCAGGTTCAGGTATGATTAGATTATACCTGTTATTGTTTTGTTTTGCTGCTTATCGCTCATACTAGACTTTTGTCTGACCCAGAGTTTTATGTCTCTTCTTATTACTCTAGGTGATCCTAAACGAGCAGACTAGAGACAAGTTGGTTAGTTATGCACGAGTAGCTATTCAGAGACGAGCAGAAGGCTTACACGTATTACTCTCATATATTCTCCCTGTGTTGTTGCTGGTCACTGCTTAGGCATTAGTGGTGTACCTTTTCTTTCTTTTGCTTTAGAGATAGTAATTTGAAGTTGTAATAATGATGGTTTGGATCATAAGCTGTATTTTGGATTCCGCTGCTCTGATGGAAAAAACCGTATGTCGTAATAATAAGAAAAAATGGAATTGAATTTTCATTTTTGAATTTCTTATTATATTCTTTTTTTTTTTAAGAAATTCACAGTTAGAGTTTGGTCTAGTGAATAAATGGATAGAGCTCTATGGCTCTAATTCTGGTAAAATAAAAAAAAACCAGCTTTTATTCTTAATTTGAATAATTTCCCGATCTAATTAAACGTTGAAAATAACTTAGTGCCTGATGTGGGGAAGGGGTCTCCTGTAAATGTTTCAGCTTATGCACTGTCTCGCTTGTTTTATGTCAAAGTAATGTTATTATTATATTTTATTCCATGCATTGTGAGATATACTACAGGTTCTTTGTTGGTTTACCATTAAAATTCCTTCCCTTTTCCTTTCTTTTGACGACCGTCTTATGCTGGTTGGACGTCGGCACAACGCATTTCATTGGAGATGTCGGCTGGTGTGAGGCGGGCCATCACACTTGGTATCAGAGCTCTAGGTTGCGCAGTTAACCTAGGGGAAGACATGAGGGAAAGATAGTATACATATATGAGAGCACGTATTTGTGATATTTTTGATTTCAAAAGCTATATGTATATATATACTATTAGTATATCTAAGGAAGAAGTCGCACTGCACGGGCACCACTAAGGAGATGGTTAATCGTTTTCTCTTTACAGATTGAACGATGAGACGATATACGAGGAGTACAGGTGTAACGACTCATATTTTTACGGTATAATAATTAATTTATTTAATTATTTAAATAGGGATTTAGATGGTCATTGAATTAAATAATATTGAATATTTAATTAATTTAAATAATAAAATAATATATTTATATTCCGAAATAGTCGGAAATAGTGAAATATAATGTGAAATGGACAATTTAAAATATTTAATTCAGCTTAGAATTTGAATTAAAATAACGAATATATTATTTGAACGACAGTTGAACGTATAATTATATTATAATAAAAATCGAGCTCGAAATGGCATGCTAGTTTGCTATTTGGCGATTCGAACTTTAAACAAATATACAGAATCCGTTTTAAGCCGGATTTCTGTGAAACAAGAAACGTTTGGAGCTGGTGAAGTATATTTTTCTAATGGAAGAGAAAAATTGGGATTTCATTGTGTAAATTTTGATTTATGTTCAAATCAAATTTTAGAAAAGTCACCATGGAATTCCTTTGAAATTTATAAATATATATTTATATTATAAAAGGATTTTATATATAAATTGAATATCGATATAACTGGGAATTTTGAAATATCGAGTTATAAATCCAATTGGAGCTATATGATATTCTGTGTGAATATATATATGATAATATATATTTATTTATATATAATATAATTACTTTTAAATATATTTAATATTTAAAAGGGTCTATTTAGTGCTTAAAAAATAGCCAGTTTTCCAAACGACCTCCGTTTTCGACGAAACTAATTTTGTTGGATCCGTAATATCAAAATATTATTATATTCCAAGTTTCGTGATTTTTGGGGTTAGTGTGTGGTCGTACGAATTTTTAATGTGAAAAATAGTCAATATTTTGATGGTTAAAAATACGCTGTGTGAGCAAACGAAGTCGGAATTTGACGAAACCAGTTTTGTTGGGTCCGTAATGTCAAACTCTAGTTGTATGCCCAGTTTCATGGTTTTTGGGTATCATGAGTGATCATAGGAATTTTTAAACATTAAATACATTTAACAGTTGATTATAATTGAATATAATAATGAATATAAAAATATTAAAAATTGCCTATAAATAATCCTAACATTTTCTAACCCTATTCTTATTTTTCCACAGTTAACAAATGCGCCGCAACCTCTAACAAAATAAATAGTGAAAATCCTCTTCCAAAAATCAAGATAAAATCAAACAAAAAATCCTAAAATCACAACACTCCTTTGTTTGAATTCCTGAGACCAGGATCTTCATGCTGATGCTATCCTTGTGGGAGTGCGAACACCATTTCTCGAGTTCGAATTATACACAGTAAAATCTAGGGTTAAGGTATTTGGGGAATTGGAGCTTCAAGGCGTAAATCGAATGTTATATTTATGTTTTTAGTGGAATCTAGAGTTCGTTTGCAGATTTGGGAGGGTATCAGTGGAAAAAGCTGTAGCGATGTTCACTTTGTTGGCTTGAAACTCCGGAGGATGCACTCGCGAGCAGTGATGCGACGTTGATGAGGATAGGTGGAGGGTGAGGCTCGCCGGAAGTGAAGGAGAACGGTACATAGTGTGTGTGTTTTCATCGAAGGATACGTAAGAACAAGGTGAAGTAAATCAGAAGACTTCATGTGACAGTTTGGAGGGAGAACCACAGTGTGGTGGAGGACGCGATTGGAATGATTGGTTCAGATTTGATCATATAGTATGAATTGAAAGAAGAGGCACTGAGAAGTATTTTATTTATATTTGTGTGAATTATTTTGAAATGTGGGAGGAGCAGAACGGGATTGAAAATAATCGAAATGTTGAGGAACAATAGGTTACGGGAGGATTTATTTGAGGAAGAAACACTGTGTAGATGGTGCGGGTTTAATTTGGTTTGAGCCAGGATTGAGTGTAGTTTTGTTGTGTGATTTTAATAGAACATTAAAGGAAGGACGGGGCAGAAGGTAGCGGCATTGCGAATGTTTGGAACTGCGTTGGAAAATGTCTGGAGTGGAAGAAAGCTTTGAATGGGTGAATTGGGTAGTGGGCCAAAGAGTTAACGGGTAAGGCCCGAGGCTAAATTTTATAAAGTTTAAATTTCAATGAATAATGTATATAACTTTAAAAATGCGTACCTTTATCATATGTTACCAGAATTTCATGAACCAAGATCCGTAGGGATCGTATGGACGAGGGTTTAACAGTGGAACTGACTGGTAGTGGATTGGAGCTCGTTACAATTTATAGCAAAATAAATCGTCCGTCTGAATCAAGCGATGGTTATCGTTATTTACAATGATCATCCAAGGTGAGTAAATCTCACTAACTCTGAACAGTTTATATTTTTATAACGTATTTTTAGGACTGATAAATATTGGTTGGTTGTTGTGTGTTGACTGTTTGGATGAACTGCTAGTCAGTTGGTTGAAATTATATATATATATATAAATCGTTAATCAAATATCGATTCTGTTTATCAGAATATTTCATAGAGAAATGAAGTTGATGTTAATTATATTGTTTAACATCTGTGGATGCAGGGAAATAGGTTGGAGCGACCCAACTTGGTTCCTCAATATATAAAATATTGTTTTTGTTTCATATATGGTGATATATAATCTGTTGTTGATTATGTGTGTTTGAATGATAATGATCATTGTTATTTGGTATTTTAAATACCGTAAGAAATACTGGGATGTAGAAAAGGGGATTTTCAAAGTGTATTTTGGAAATAATTTACTTATATAAAATCAATGGATTTTATATACAAAAGGAAAAGGATTTTATAAAAGAAAATAATTATAAAATCAAAGAATTTTATAAAAGAAATAATTATTTGTTAAATAAATAGAATTGAAATGGAATATTTATTTAAGAAATAAATAGAAGTATAAAAGGATTATTTATTTAGAAAATAAATAGAATAAATATAAAACGAAAATATTTGTAAAACAAATAGAAAGGGGAATATTTGTAAAACATTTACAAATAGAACTGAAAAAAATATTTATTTGGTAAATAAACAAAGATAAAAAGGAATTATTTGATAAATAAATGGAGTTAAGAGAAAATATTTATTTGGTAAATAAATAAAGTTTAAAAAGGAAATATTTATTTTGATAAATAAATAAAGTTATAAAAGGAAATATTTATGAAATAAATAGAATTATATAAGGGAAATATTTATATGAAATAAATATAGACAAATAAAAGAAAAGTATTTGTAATCGAATAGAGTTAGCCGAATAGAGTTATCAAATATAATTTATTTGAATAAGAGTTAGTTGATTAGAGTTAATCAGTTAGAGTTAATCGAGTTAGAGTAATCGGTTAGAGTTAATCAGTTAGTGTAAATCGATTAAGGTTAATCAGTTAGAGTTAATCAATTAGAGTTAATCGATTAGAGTTAAATCGAATTAGAGTTATTCAAATAGAGTTAATCGAATTAGAGTTATTTAAATAGATTTAATCGAGTTAGAGTTAGTCGAGTATTAGTTAATTGAATAGAGTTAGTTGAATATTAGTTGTCGAATATAGTTTATTCGAAAGGAGTTAATCTAATACAGTTATTCGAAGAAGTGAGTTAATCGAATATAAGTTATTCGAAGGGAGTTAATCAAATATTAGTTATTCGAAAGGATTGAATTGAATATAGTTTATTCGAAAGGAGTGAATCGAATATAGTTTATTCGAAAATAGTTAATCGAATATTGTTATTCAAAGAAAGGAGTTATCGAATATAGTTTATTCGAAGTGGGTTAATCGAATATAGTTTATTCGAATTAGAGAAAATCGAATATAAGCTATTCGAAGGGAGTTAATCGAATATTAGTTATTCCAAGGAGTTAATCGAATAGAGATTACTCGAAAGAGAGTTGTACGTCGAATTCGGGAAAGTACTATTCACTTTCCGTTTTAATCAAGATTTATTTATTTATTAATAAATTAGTGGTTTGTTTATTTATCCAAATTAATAAATTAAAGTTTTACTTAAGTTATTATTTTTCAAAAGTCTGGGATTTATAACACTATTGTTATAATCAAATGATTTCTTTAAAAGAAGTGAATTTGTAAATTAAATCCGAGAGTTTCGTAAGGATGTTTATTAGAGGTTTAAAAGGTGAACCTTGTCTATTTCGAAGTTAGAAATGTTGTTCAGTTAAGGTCTGAGAGGTAGTTATACCCCAACTTGATTGGCTTCGTTTTTATCTTAGGAATGGTTAAGGTTCGATAGTGAAGGTTAGTTAAGTGAAATTAGTTAATCAGTGTAATGTTTTGAGTTGGCATAACGATGTTTTATTTAAACATCTATTTAAAACTAATGAATGAGTTTTGGAAACATTTTCCAAATATAATCAGAGATATTTTCTAATCATAGAAAATGAAATGTTTGATGATAAAGAATACTGGAATGACAGTGGTACGTGAAAAAGAGATGGAAATGTTTTCCAATGATTAATAACGTATATTTTCTAAATTTAGAAAATAAGGAATGTTGAATATAGGGAAACAGTAAATAAATAAATTAATGAACTAAAGGGTAAATGTTGATTGATGATTGATCGGTAGGATTTCCATTTGGAAATATGACCGTTGTTTGCACACGTGTTTTTTCTTTGATAGTTAAATCACCGACTATCGAAGTTTTTGACCATTTTTCCATCGTCAATACGGAGCAACCGGGATTAGATTCATTATCTGAAAACCACTATGTATGGATGTTAGCGTTGCAATCAAATAAGATGAAAATAATTGAAGGTAGAGTTATGCAAGGGCTATCCGGTTTACAGAATAGTGCCTTCAGTTTGTCCAGTCCCAGGACAACGTAAATGGACGAATGTCTGACAAAGGTAACAGATCGCGTAAGTTGATCTCTTCAAACGTACTTACGTTTGGTGGCGGAGGAATTCGTTTCTCTTAGCTTTATACCCATGGTATTTTTTGGGGAAATCAACTTGTGATTTGGCGGGTATGACGATGTGGCATTCAAAGTGAATGGTGGTCAGGTGTTCCAAAGGATACGTTATGACCTCAAGCCTCATCAACCGGGAAATGACAGAAATCGGGCAGGCAGCATGGCTATGTGGGTCGCTCCTATTAGGGTGTATATCACTTGTCTAGAGAAAATCCATTTCATTCTTTTATCTATTTTCGATGCTGTCTCTTTTCGGGAAATGGTGGGTAGCTCCCAACCGTTGGTGATATACATTTAATACACTCAAGCAAAATGAGTGGTCAGTCATGTGTGGGCCAGGTTTCAAGATGTTCTTTTTGAACCCAGTGTATTCGACTATAGAGATACACTATCGGCAGGTGGTCCCATACCTTGTCATAGTCGGAATCCAATCTCCAATAAGTGCCAACGGTTTTGTTTGTATACTATATATGTAGAACATGAGATGCAAGTGTTCTGCTAGATTGTTAATTACTTGTGATTAGACACTATTATAATATCCAGAAAGTATTGATTTCCAAAACTTTTTTGGGTTATCGTAAGGTAAAAACCGTCCGTGTTTATGTGTGGATCGGTCTTAAGATTACCTTTTCTTTTGAAAAGGATTTTGAAAAGTTAAACCAAATGATTTGAGTTTACTCACACCAGTCCCATGACTGACCCTGAGTTTATTTTGTTTTGTTTTGCCTAAACTCTTGGGTGCCCAAATTTGTACGGGCAGTCAAGTAGTTCAGGTCTTTACAGATATACTTGGAGGAGCTTGAAGTAGGAGGCTTCAGGATTATATAGCTATTGTTATTTCCGCTGTGTGTAAGTGTTGTACTCTGAAAAGGTTATTGTATATATATACTATTAGATTGCAAAGTTATGTTATATATTATATTTATTCATTCCACTATGAAATTCATATTACTCTGATTCTGTTCTGTGGTGATCTTCTTCTTCTTTTATTCTAATTTTTCTATCTTATCTATTCTCACCCTCTAAGTTCTTTCTATTAATGATCAGGTATTTCTGATGTTCGAATAGTCAACATGGCAGTTATGTGTTGATTTTCGGAGTCAAAAATCCCCATTTGTTACAGTGGTATCAGAGCTAAAGGTTAAGTGATTACCTTGGCTCTGTGGCGTGACTCAGTAGAGATGGGGTTAGTAATGCCCTAGATTGAGTTGGGAGTATATATACGAGTGAACGTATTTCTAAATTTTATAAAAAATTGTTTTATATTGTGGAGATTTATTGGTTGAGTTGTTTATAAGTTCTGATCGATCAGTTTGATCCACCGTATCGATAGGAGTTTCTAAACGCTCGAATACGATAAACTGGCACAGTATGTTTTGAAAAGAGGGTAAATGAAATAATTTTACCCAAATTATATTTTGATATAAAATAATGATTAATATTGGAAATATTATAGAATATTGGATGTGTTGGTTGTTATTATAATCGAATGAGATTATAAATTAAGTGGTAATGTAAAGAACCAATCAGAGTTCATATAAATGTAATATATGGAATCAGATGAATTAAATATGAATTTAAATCAGAATTTGGAATTAAAAACTCTGGAAATGTGAAAAGTGGTTGTAAATGAAATTGGAATAAATATTTGAGAATTTTAAAATCCTGGGAGATTTTAAATTGTTTTACAAACATTGGAAGGATATTTGAGATATATTTCAAAATGGAAGTGTTAGAAATGGTTTTGAAAAGTGATATAGTATTGAACTCACTTTGATAGCTGGGAAATAAGTCTGATGATGCTGGCCACATCATCGGTGTTAATTTTTGAGTTGTAAGTGACGGATTAATACCAAAGAAATTGTTTTAAATTGTTTGAGGAAACAAGTTGGTTGAAATCCAAAAAGGAATATTTTATTTTTGTGAAAAGCAAAGTTATTTAAACTCCCAGGAAAAGGTTGTTTGAATAAAAAAAATTAAAGTAATTTGGGAAAGCAAATTAAAATTGAAACTAAAGCCAGTTAAGTGGAAACTGAATTGATATAGAGTAATCGAGTAAAATTGGAATTTGGTATATAATTGGACTAAGTTGAGTAAATGGACTGATTTGTTTTTTAAATAAAAATCAGATTGGAGTTATGAGGTAAAGATAACTGATTAGAGAAATTAACCAGCTAATGAAAAAATATGGATGAAACTTAACTTGGTTAAGTATATTGGATTGATGAGGCAGGAGTTTGGAATAAAGGATGGAACTTTGGTTTGAAATGAAATTTGGCTTGGATATAAGCGAATAATTGTGTTGAGATTTGATTGATTGAAATTGATTGGAAATCGATTTATATATATGGATATATGATCAGCAGGTATTGAGTAGAAGTAAGTGCAAGAATATAATGATATGCCTGACAAAAAGGTACATGTTTAAATTTCCATATGAGGTTTATGCACCGAATCGGCAAGTCGCTTGGCTTTTTTATTTTCTTTTTAAAAGGAAAGGACCTAGAGAGGTAAGTTGGGGTTTGAACTATTGACCGGTACAAAGGAGGTGCTGGCGAAATTTTTCTAAAATTTCGGGTGTTAGAAAATTTTCAGAATTTTTGAAAATTTTCGTTAATCGAAATAAATAAATAATTTAGTTGAAAAAAAATTAATTGGAATAAATTGGTTCAGTTGAAACTAAAATTAAAAGTAAACAAATAAATAGTTTTTTAACCAGTTAATAGGGCTTGTTTTCTACCTTGGCAATTTCGAGGACGAAATTATTTTAAGGGGGGAAGAATGTAACGACCCGTATTTTTACAGTATAATAATTAATTTATGTAATTATTCAAATAGGGATTTAGAGAATTAAATGGTCATTGAATTAAATAATATTGAATATTTAATTAATTTAAATAATAGAATAATATATTTATATTCTGAAATAGTCGGAAATAGTGAATTGATAATATAATGTGAACTGGACAATTTAAAATATTTAATTTAGCTTAGAATATGAATTAGAATAACGAATATATTATTTGAACGACAGTTGAACGTATAATTATATTATACTAAAAATGGAGCTCAAAATGGCGTGGCAGTTCGCTATTTGGCGATTCGAACTTTAAACAAATATATAGAATCCGTTTTAAGCCGGATTTCTGTGAAACAAGAAACGTTCGGAGCTGGTGAAGTATATTTTTCTAGTGGAAGAGAAAAATTGGGATTTCATTGTGTAGATTTTGATTTATGTTCAAATCAAATTTTAGAAAAGTCGCTATGGAATTCCTTTGAAATTTATAAATATATATTTATATTATAAAAGGATTTTATATATAAATTGAATATCGATATAACTAGGAATTTTGAAATATCGAGTTATAAATCCAATTGGGGCTATACGATATTCTGTGTGAATATTTATACGATAATATATATTTGTTTATATTTAATTTAATTACTTTTAAATATATTTAATATTTAAAAGGGTCTATTTTGAGCTTTAAAAATAGCCAATTTTGCAAACGACCTCCGTTTTCGACGAAACTATTTTTTTTGGATTCGTAATATCAAAATATTATTAGATTCCAAGTTTCGTGATTTTTGGGGTCAGCGGTGGTCGTACGGATTTTTAATGCGAAAAACAGTCAGTATTTTGATGGTTAAAAATACGCTGTGTGAGCAAACAAAGTCGGAATTCGATGAAACTAGTTTCGTTGTGTCCGTAATGTCGAACTCTAGTTGTGTGCCCAGTTTCATGATTTTTGGGTATCATGAGTGATCATAGGAATTTTTAAACAGTAAATGCATATAGCAGTTGATTATAATTGAATATAAAAATGAATATAAAAATATTAAAAACTGCCTATAAATAATCCTAACATTTTCTAACCCTATTCTTATTTTTCCACGGTCAAACAAATGCGCCGCAACCTCTAACAAAAATAAACAGTAAAAATCCTCTTCCAAAAATCAAGATAAAATCAAACAAAAAAATCCTAAAATCACAACACTCCTTTCTTTGAATTCCTGAGACTAGAATCTTCAAGCTGATGCTATCCTTGTGGGGTGCGAACACCATTTCTCGAGTTCGAATTATACATAGTAAAATCTAGGGTTAAGGTATTTGGAAAATTGGAGCTTAAGGCGTAAATCGAATGTTATATTTATGTTTTTGGTGGAATCTAGAGTTCGTTTGCATATTTGGGAGGGTATTGGTGGAAAAAGCTGTAGCGATGTTCACTGTGTTGGCTTGAAACTTCGGAGGACGCACTCGCGAGCAGTGATGCGAGGTTGATGAGGATAGGTGGAGCGTGAGGCTCGCCGAAAGTGAAGGAGAACGGTGCAGAGTGTGTGTGTTTTCATCGAAGGATACGTAAGAATAGGGAGAAGTAAATCAGAAAACATTGTGTGACTATTTGGGGGGAGAAGCACAGTGTGGTGGAGGACGCGATTGGAATGATGGGTTCAGATTTGATCATATAGTATAAATTGAAAGAAGTGGCGTTGAGAAGTATTTTGGTTATATTTGTGTGAATTATTTTGAAATGTGGGAGGAGCAGAACGGGATTGAAAATGATTGAAATGTTGAGGAACAACAGAAGGTTACGGGAGGATTTATTTGAGGAAGAAACACTGTGTAGATGGTGCGGGTTTAATTTGGTTTGGGCCAGGATCGAGTGTAGTTTTGTTGTGTGATTTTTATAGAACATTAAAGGAAGGACAGGGCAGAAGGTAGTGGCATTGCAACTGTTTGGAACTGCATTGGAAAATGTCTGGAGTGGAAGAAAGCTTCGAATGGGTGAATTGGGTAGTGGGCCAAAGACTTAACAGGTGAGGCTTGAGACTAAATTTTATAAAGTTTAAATTTCGACGAATAATGTATATAACTTTAAAAATGCGTAACTTTATCATACGTTACCAGAATTTCACAAAACATGATCCGTAGGGATCGTATGGACGACGGTTTCACAATGGAACTAACTGGGAGTGGATTGGAGCTCGTAACAATTTATAGCAAAATAAATTGTCCCTCTGAGTCAAGCGATGGTTATCGTTATTGACAATGATCATCCAAGGTGAGTAAATCTCATTAACTTTGAATAGTTTACATTTTTATAACGTATTTTTAGAACTGATAAATATTGGTTGGTTGTTGTGCGTTGACTGTTTGGATGAACTGCTAGTCAGTTGGTTGAAATTATATATATATATATATATATATATATATATATATATAAATTGTTAATCAAATATCGATTCTGTTTATCAGAATATTTCATAGTGAAATGAAGTTGATGTTATTTATATTGTTTAACATCTGTGGATGCAGGGAAACAGGTTGGAGGGACCCAACTGGATTCCTCAATATATAAAATAATGTTTTTGTTTCATATATGGTGATATATAAGGTGATATATATTCTATTGTTGATTATGTGTGTTTGAATGATATCGATGATTGTTATTTGGTATTTTAAATACCGTAAGAAATATTGGGATGTAGAAAAGGGGATTTTCAAAATGTATTTTGGAAATAATTTATTTATATAAAATCAATGGATTTTATATATAAAAGGAAAAGGATTTTATAAAAGAAAATAATTATAAATTCAAAGAATTTTATAAAAGAAATAATTATTTGTTAAATAAATAGAATTGAAATGGAATATTTATTTAAGAAATAAATAGAAGTATAAAAGGATTATTTATTTAGAAAATAAATAGAATAAATATAAAAGGAAAATATTTGTAAAACAAATAGAAAGGGAAATATTTGTAAAACATTTACAAATAGAACTGAAAAAGAAATATTTATTTGGCAAATAAATAAAGATAAAAAGGGAATTATTTGATAAATAAATGGAGTTAAGAGGAAATATTTATTTGGTAAATAAATAAAGTTATAAAAAGGAAATATTTATTTTGATAAATAAATAAAGTTATAAAAGGAAATATTTATGAAATAAATAGAATTATATAAGGGAAATATTTATATGAAATAAATATAGACAAATAAAAGAAAAGTATTTTTAATTGAATAGAGTTAGACGAATAGAGTTATCAAATATAATTTATTTGAATAAGAGTTAGTCGATTAGAGTTAATCAGATAGAGTTAATCGAGTTAGAGTAATCGGTTAGAGTTAATCAGTTAGTGTAAGTCGATTAAAGTTAATCAGTTAGAGTTAATCCATTAGAGTTAATCGATTAGAGTTAAATCGAATTAGAGTTATTCAAATAGAGTTAATCTAATTAGAGTTATTCAAATAGAGTTAATCGAGTTAGAGTTAGTCGAGTATTAGTTAATTGAATAGATTTAGTCGAATATTAGTTATCGAATATAGTTTATTCGAAAGGAGTTAATCGAATATAGTTATTCGAAGAAGTGAGTTAATCGAATATAAGTTATTCGAAGGGAGTTAATCGAATATTAGTTATTCGAAAGGAGTGAATCGAATATAGTTTATTCGAAAGGAGTGAATTGAATATAGTTTATTCGAAAAGAGTTAATCGAATATTGTTATTCGAAGAAAGGAGTTATCGAATATAGTTTATTCGAAGTGAGTTAATCGAATATAGTTTATTCGAATTAGAGAAAATCGAATATAAGTTATTCGAAGGGAGTTAATAGAATATTAGTTATTCAAAGGAGTTAATTGAATAGAGATTACTCGAAAGAGAGTTATACGTCGAATTCGGTTATATCGAATTCATGAAAGTACTATTCACTTTTTTTTAATCAAGATTTATTTATTTATTAATAAATTTGTGGTTTGTTTATTTATCCAAATTAATAAATAAAAGTTTCACTTAAGTTATTATCTTTTGAAAGTCTGGGATTTATAACACTATTGTTATAATCAAATGATTTCTGTAAAAGAAGTGGATTTGTAAATTGAATCCTAGAGTTTCGTAAGGAAGTTTATTAGAGGTTTAAAAGGTGAACCTTGTCTATTTCAAAGTTAGAAATGTTGTTCAATTAAGGTCTGAGAGGTAGTTATACCCCAACTTGATTGGCTTCGTTTTTAACTAAGGAATGGTTAAGGTTCGATAGTGAAGGTTGGTTAAGTGAGATTAGTTAATCAGTGTAATGTTTGAGTTGGCATAACGATGTTTTATTTAAACATCTATTTAAAACCAATGAATTAGTTTTGGAAACATTTTCCAAATATAATCAGAGATATTTTCTAATCATAGAAAATGAAATCTTTGATGATAAAGAATACTGGAATGATAGTGATACGTGAAAAAGAGATGGAAATGTTTTCCAATGATTAATAACGTATATTTTCTACATTTAGAAAATAAGGAATGTTGAATATAGGGAAATAGGAAATAAATTAATGAACTAAAGGGTAAATGTTGATTGATGATTGATCATTAGGATTTCCATTTGGAAATACGACCGTTGTTTGCACACGTGTTTTTTCTTTGATAGTTAAATCACCGACTATCAAAGTTTTTAACCATTTTTCCGTCGTCAATACGAAAAGACCGGGATCATATTCATTGTCTGAAAACCACTTTGTATGGACGTTAGCATTGCGATCAAATATGATGAAAATAATTGAAGGCGGAGTTATGCAAGGGCTATCCGGTTTACAGAATAGTGCCTTCGGTTTGTCCAGTCCTAGGAAAATGTAAATGGACGAATGTTTGACAAAGTATATCTAACGGATCGCGTAAGTTGATCTCTTCAAACGTACTTACGCTTGGTAGCGGAGGAATTCGTTTTTCTTAGCTGTATACCCGTGGTGTTTTTGGGGAAATCAATTGGTGATTTGGCGGGTATGACGATGTGGCATTCAAAGTGAATGGTGGTCACGTGTTCCAAAATATACGTTATGACCTTAAACCTCATCAACCGGGAAATGACAGAAATCGGGCAGGCAGCATGGCTATGTGGGTTGCTCCCATTAGGATGTATATCACCTATCTAGAGAAAATCCATTTAATTCTTTTATCTATTTTCGATGCTTTCCCTTTTCGGGAAACAGTGGGTAGCTCCAAACCGTTGGCAATATACATTCGATACACTCAAGTGAAATGAGTGGTCAGTCATGTATGGGCCGGGATGCAAGATGTTTTTGTTGAACCCAGTGTATTCACCTCTAGAGATACACCATCAGTAGGTGGTCCCATACCTTGTCATAGTCGGAATCCAATCTCCAATAAATGCCAGCGGTTTTGTTTGTATACTATATATGTGGAATGTGAGATGCAAGCATTCTGCTATATTGTTAATTACTTGTGATTAGGCGCTATTATAATATCAGAAAAGAATTGATTTCCAAAACTTTTTTGGGTTAACGTAAGGTAAAAACCGTCCGTGTTTATCTGTGGATCGGTCTTATGATTACCTTTTCTTTTGAAAAGGATTTTGAAAAGTTAAACCAAATGATTGAGTTTACTCACACCAGTCCCATGGATGACCCAGAGTTTATTTTTGTTTTGTTTTCCCTAAACTCTTGGGTGCCCAAATTTGTACGGCCAGTCAAGTAGTTCAGGTCTTTACAGATATACTTGGAGGAGCTTGAAGCAGGAGGCTTCAGGATTGTATAGCTATTGTTATTTCCGCTGTGTGTAAGTGTTGTACTCTGAAAAGGTTATTGTATATATATACTGTTAGATTGCAAAGTTATGTTATATATTATATTTATACGTTCCGCTGTGAGATTCGTATTACTCTGATTCTGTTCTGTGGTGATCTTCTTCTTCTATTCTAATTTTTCTATCTTAGACTATTCTCACCCTCTAACTTCTTTCTATTAATGATCAGGTATTTCCGATGTTCGAATAGTCACCATGGCAGTTGTGTGTTGATTTTCGGAGTCAAAAATCCCCGTTCGTTACAACGGGTTCAGGAGCAAACCATAGGGATGTTCCTAATATAAGGACGATGTTTACCACCTTCATGAGGGAGATGCTTAGGGATGTTCAGGGAGCAGTTCCTTATGCTGCTAACGGTGTGGTACAGTAGTGTAGGCGCCTAGGGTCGATTTCGCCAAGCTTAACGGAATAGAATCGGCAACAGAGGTTCAAGATTGGCTTGATAGCTGTGAGCGTATCTTCGAGGATTTGGGTATCGGGGATGCGATTAAGAGAAAGCTAGCATCGCGTCAGCTTCAAGGATGGGTGATGAATTGGTGGAATGCTATTAAAGCAGCTACTCATGAGGATCAAGTTACTTGGAATCAGTTTAAGGCCCGATTCAGTGATAAGTTAATTCCAACCGCTCAGAAATCGGAATTGTTTAGGAAATTCATGGAGCTTAAGCAGAATGGTAGGGCGTCTCGGAGTATATTGCTGAATTTGATGCCTTATCGAAGTATGGATTGTCCCTTATCGATACGGTCGAGAAGAAGATCGAGAAGTTCATAACTAGCCTAGATGATTACTTGGGAGAGAAACTCATAAACCATATCGATGAGACTTTCGAATCTATTGTGGGAAAAGCATTGAGATCTGAGAGCCCCTTCTGTCAAAGACCGAGGTTGCTATTACATCTCCAGAGGAGCTAAAGCCGCTGGAAAGCGGTGGAGGCAAGGATAATCCCCAGAATAAGAGGAAACAGAACCAAACCAAGGATGGTTAGAATAAGAAGAATAAGAAAGATGGCGAGTGCTTTAGCTATGGCAATAAGGGCTACTATGCCAGAGATTGTCAGGAAAGGCCTGGGGAAAGGAAGTGCTTCAATTGCGGCCAAGCGGGACATCACAAGGATAAATGTCCGCAACCTCCTAGGGAGAAGCAGATCGTGAAAGCATAAGCTATCAACGTTGTTCCTTCTTCGTCGAATGTCCCAACTGCGGCAGAAACGGGAAAGGGTGTTGTTATTCGAGGTATGCTTTCTATTTATGATGTTCCTGTTCAAGTTTTGTTTGATGGGGTTTCCCATTCCTTTGTGTCTAGTGACCTAGTAGATAGGTTGGAATTGGAACTCGAGATTTGTTGTAATTTGGTCTTATAGAGTCACAGATGCATGTTTGCTTGTGATTGTTTTGTTTTAGGCTTTACTGGGTTTAGCATTATTTTGGTAGTCGATTGGCCCAAGGGTATAGGGTGGTATTGGGTACCTACCTAGTAATGGAAATAATAACTGGAACTAACTGATACTTGAGACTGAGTCTGAGTTTGTGGATAGTCGCCGGCGATGCCGACTAGTGTTATAGAGAGAATATCGTTCTTGTAAGTTCTAGTTGTCTCTGGGAGGCAAATGTACGTTGGACATGCAGTAGTCTGGTTAGAACTAGGGTTTCCATTTACGCTTGACATATGGCATGGGCTATCATGAGATCAACGATAGTTTCGAAGCAGGATTGGCGAGGATAGCCAGAGTTAGTTATGATTGCTCGAGTGTTTGGTTGTTTTGTTCATATCATCTCACGTTGATTGTCTGAATTCGGAAGAGATGATCCTTGAGTGCTTGTCTGATATTGGTTTAGGCCTTTGGGGCTTGTGCTTGGGGAATATCGAGTTTGACTAGGATGGTTTGCGTGAGACATAGGTAGTTGTTGTGATTTCCATTGGATGATGTCTTGGTTTACTCAAGGAATAAGGTGTAGCTCGGAACATGATAAGACTGTTCGATGATGTGGACTGCCCCGAGTTGGACTCGATAGGGCTATGAGATGAGTCGAGTTGGACTCGAGAAGGCTGCAAGGTAATGAGATGACTCGAGTTGGACTCGAGAAGGCGGCAAGGTAATGGATTGACTCGAGTTGGCCTCGAGAGGGCTGCAAGAAAATGGATTGACTTGGGTAGGACTCGATTTGAAGATGGAGTTATGAATAGCTCTCCTGATGGAGGGCCAAGGAATCGTCGATAGTTTGAAGTATTCTAGGCGGACTCGAAGCACGGGTATCTAGGGACGCCCATTTACCTTGGATTCGTTAGACGTGATCTAGTTATCCTTGGAGGATAAACGCATGTTGGACGTGCGGTAGTCCATTGGAGCCGAGGCTTCTATTAGGCCTTGAGATTGGTTGGACCAGTCATATGGGTATCGACGTATTCATGGCTTTAGCAGGTGATAGATAGTACTTGTTTGATGGATTATGTGGTTTCTATGTTTGTTCCTATTTTTCTTCTCTTGAGTAGACTATCACCTATAGGGTTCAATCGATGGGGAACAAAGAGATGATGGTATATACGGGTGCCTATAGTACCGGACTAGGTGCGGTAACAGGTGCATTGAGTAGGAGACATGCCGGTCTAGAGGCTATGTTCCAAAGATGGAAGCAACTAGAGTATACCACGGGAAATGATTTCGGACCTAAGTATGGATTAGATCCAGAGATGTTAACAAGTTTGACGATCAGACCGATTCTGATTGAGTGGATTGGTTCCAGTTAGAGGGACAATCCTAACCTATTGGAAATCATCTCTAAGGTAGGGATGGGTATCTATGGCGAGAGAATGATTAAGTAAGGACTTGATCGAGAAGAATGGCTTTGAAAGAGTAAGAGGCTGTTTGTACCCAACGTAAAAGGATTGAGTGATGAAGAGAGACGTTGGGAAGTTTATAACCAAGTGCATGAACTACCTATAGTTAGAGCCGAGCCAAAGAAGACAAGTGGTTTGTTACAACCGTTGGAGATTCCCGAATGGAAATGGAAAGAAATTTCAATGGATTTCATTGATGCTTTACCAAGGATTGGATCGGGTTATGATGGTATTTCGGTGAATTGTCCATTATAGGATCTTCGAGAGCTTGTATATTGGATTTTGGAGGGTCATGGGATGACCATTTGCATCTGGTTGAGATCGCATATAGTAACAATTATCCCTTTGTTAGCAAACCGCATGCTAGGATAGGCTTGTTAAGTTATTGTGTATGTCTGATTGTTTGTAAATGACTGGTAGACATGTGGGACACCTTTATTTGTTTTGGTTAAGGAATTTCAGGGGTGAAATTTCTTAAGGCGGAGAGAATGTAACGACCCGCATTCTACGCATCGGGGGATCATAGAATATTTATTTCATTCTCGTATGAAGTGATATGGTCGTGTAACTTTGGGAAGCGACAATTGGGGTCATTTCCCATATGCATGATTATTACGATTTTTAAATGAACGTTTTGCCCCTGGCGAATCTTGTTTTGCCTATAACTTTTGATTGGTAAGTAGTTTTGACCCGAAGCCACTTCCATTGGATTTAGATGATGATTTACCTTTTCGTAGAGTGGTCACATTAATCAAACGGACTTACCGTTTGGGAGATATGGCTGAAAAAAGGTTTGGAAGGTGAAAAACAGCTTAATTGGGTAATTAGCAGCTAGGTCCATTAGGGATTTTGGGATTAGGGGTATTTAAGGGCTGAAAAGGGCTAGAGAAACCTTTCTTTGTCAATTTTGCAGCCGCCACTTTCATTTCTTCAACCCTAACAATGGCCTCCAACTCCCAAATCACCTTGTAATCACCGTTTAATCTTGTATTAGCCTAATCAACATCAAATTAAAGCGGATTAACATAGAGATCAAGGTAGAGCTGCTGTGTTTCATAGAGATTCGACCCAAATCAGATATATTTTCAGATCTGAGATTTATTTGTGGCTAAGGTGAGTGATTTGCATTGTTTTTCACTAATTACGGCTAACTAGGGGTGATTAGTGTTAATTAACGAAATTTTGCGTTGTAAAAATCTAATTTTTTTGTAAAATTCTAAAATATTATTTTATGCCTCTATTAGAAATTTGGGTTAATTTGGACATGTTTTTGCTAATCGTATGGTTAAATCATGATTAAGGGGATTAAGGGGAAAATCATAGTTTTGCGTATGTTTATCCATGTTAAATTGTTGTTTTGATGTTTATGGTTGACTATACATGCTGCTATTACTATTTGGAATGTTTTGTAATTGCCTAGAACTGTTAGATTGGTCGAAAACACTGTCGTGTGGCGTAAATATCTTGTTGGAAAGTTGCAGGAAATTGGTTAGTAACCTGTTCGTGAAGCGTCTTCACGACCCCTAGGAAGAGGGCGAACCCTAGTAGGACGATCATGAGGAAGAGGGTGAACATAGGAGGGCGATCGTGAGGAAGGGGGCGAACCCTAGGAGGGCAATCATGAGGAAGAGGGAGAACCCTAGGAGGGCGATCGTGAGGAAGGGGGCGAACCCTAGGAGGGCAACCGTGAGGAAGTGGCGAACCCTAGGAGGGCGACCCCTAGGAAGAGAACCCTGGGCGGCGACCCCTAGGATGGCAAGCCGTGAACTGCTCCAGGAAGGAAAGAGGACCACGAGCCGATGCAAAAGGGGACCACGAGCCGATGCCAGGGCGAGCCGCGAGCCGAAGGATATGGGAAGGACCACGCGACGACGATCGTAAACTCTTCTGAAGATTGAAACCAATTCAACCAAAACCCGAGATGCAAAGGTAGTCCAAATAGGAAGTTAGAAGTCAGGACCTAGACGGGAACCAACGAGCTAACTTCATGAGTTAGACTTTGTTGCAGGACGTGTGCAAAGAGGTTATCGATATCCATAACTTTAGTTCACCACTGAGAGACGGATTTGTGGCTATGGATCAGTGCAATGGAGGCATTGTGACTTCATGGAGCAAAGTGATTGTAGCAAAGGATTGGGTGATCCAGTGGAGGATATCGTGTGCTTTACGCAGTGAGTGAGAGATGTGAGGATGATTGCAATGTTTGATGTTTGTTATCACCATGACCCACACCCCCATTTACACTTTATGTTAGTGTTACCTTAGAGTACTGTACATCTTGTTGTGTTAACTCTTTGGTTGCAGGTTCAGGTATGATTAGATTATACTTGTTATTGTTTTGTTTTGCTGCTTATCGCTCATACCAGACTTTTGTCTAACCCAGAGTTTTATGTCTCTTCTTATTACTCTGGGCTCTCCTAAAGAGCAGACTAGAGACAGGTTGGCTGGTTATGCACGAGTAGCTGTACGGAGACAAGCAGGAGGCTTACACGTATTACTCTCATATATTCTCCCTGTGTTGTTGTTGGTCACTGCTTGGGCTTTAGTAGTGCACCTTTTTTCCTTTGCTTTAGAGACAGTAATTTGAAATTGTAATAATGATGGTTTGGATTATAAGTTGTATTTTGGATTCCACGGCTTTGATGGTTTAGTTTTCATCTTATGCACTGTCTCGCCTATTTTATGTCAAAGTAATGTTATTATTATATTTTATTCCATGCGCTGTGAGATATGCTACAGGTTCTTTGTTGGTTTACCATTCAAATTCCTTCCATTTTCCTTTCTTTTGACGACCGTCCCGTGCTGGTTGGACGTCGGCACAACGCAATTCATTGGAGATGTCGGCTGGTGCAGGGTGGGCCGTCACATAACTACATAAAAGGAAGGTATGACAAGGTAAACAAGATAGGGTGTATACGCTTCTAATGATTACTCTGCACTATTACTAGTATATCCAGAATGAGATGATCCCTTCTACTATAAGGTGGTAGACTTATGCATACATCCAAATGTATCCTAACTACTACCCTAATCGATCGGCTCCCAAATCCGCGTAGATACTCTGTGCCGGCCCCACCGTAGGATGTATCATGTCCTAAAGTGGAAACCCCTCGTTGATATGCACAGCCCCATATCAACAGGTTTCACGGTCGTCTTATCCCCTTCTTCCCGGTTCATGCACTCACATGGCCCAGTCGGTTTGCGCCGCCCACAGCATCCTCCACGTTTGGATCTCTTACAATCAGTCCAGTAAGCGTGCCACTTCTCCGACCTATTTCGGAGTACATGTTTGATACCTACTCTGGGTTACTGGATGAAACGGGTCCCATACGACATGATACAAGCTCTCCCCTTTGTCTTGTATCCCCCACTAGGTTTTCATTGGCTATGTATATCACTAGGAATCTTTAATTACATAACCCTATCATTTCTACAAGTTTTTCTTATCCTAGAAGGTGTCACTTTATTATTTCCACCGGTTATGTATACCACTAGGTGTCTTTAATTGCATAACCCCCTAATTAGTTAAGTTTCGTGGGCCTATATTTAGGTATTACCCACCCATCTCATATACACTTAACTTAACCCTCCCATTGTTTAAGTTTACTTAACCCCTTATTCATGTTCATGTTCACACATTCCCTATGGATTCCACTAGGTTAGGTATTCCAATTTATTACCATATTTTCATTTATGGTTATAATAGGCTAGACCTCCCACATTAGGCCTACAACTTGTGGATGCTGGATATGTCGGTTGGGTCTGGGAGACTTCTTTCACAAGTTGGGCCAAATCTCGTGTCTTAGCCCGATTCGTATGTATGCCCTTAGACCTCTCACATTAGGTTCGACATTAGCGGTTGCTGGATATGCCGACCGGGTCCGGGCAAACTTCCACCACTAATGCAACCTAACCTCGTGTCATAAGTGCAATTACAATTTCTAATTATAATCTTAGACATTTCATTATTATCCAAATTCTCACCTATTTCTTTATAGGTGATTATGCCCCTTTTTCCCCATTTTGAATTATATGTCCAATTCATATAAACATTATTTAAATTATGCCAATTCTAACCTTTTTCCCCCGTTCCCTAACTAGCGCATTCACATAATTCGCAGCATACCTAGGCTAGATAATAGCCTAGTCATAAACGATAAAAAAAGGGAAAAGTGATGGGAATATGACAAAGGTGATTATTCTGGCATAAACATAAATTAGCATGGTGATAAGGTGGACATATAATCGTAAATCTGATGAACTTGTGACAGTTAACTAATTCTAACATAACTATGATGTCATAATAAGCATGATAAGATCTAAATTTAGATGTCCAACTGGTTCAGATCTAACATGATAGGCACAAGGTGATAAACTAGATCTGATTAATAATTTAGATGTCCACATAATTCAGATCCAATAGTTAAAAATAGATATAACACAAATATGGTCAAGATCCACATCATAGAATGTCATAGAAGTTACAATAGATCTGACAAGATAAAGATTGAAATCCAAATAGTAACCAATTTAGAATATCATTTATTTACAATTACAATGGATCTGGTATAATTTAGTCATATGAAAAAAGTCCAAACTATAGTCATATCACGTTTACTTTTAAATATTTAAATCTAAAAGCAACTAGGAACTCATAGTGTTTGGATTAGAAAATAGAAGAAGAATGGATCTTGAATCTCTAATCTTTTAACTGCAGAAGAAGAAGAAAAGAATCCTATTCAATCCAGGCACTGACATCATTTAGCCTCCATTGATTTCCAGTGAAGAAAACAAGAGAAATGGACCCGTATATATAGCTTCCAGCCCCCTAAAATCGTCTACCACCTTAGCCCTACGGGTGTCAACACCTCTGTAGGGGGGTCGACTGCCGCCATTTTTTCTTCAATTTTTAAAAGATTGTGGATAAAGTTCTGACTCATATGTATATATATTTTTCTTCTACGTGTATACAAACTTTAAACTCTCGTATCTTCTTCATACGGTGTCCGTTTTACGCAAACCAAATGTCTATCTTGACCAGAATTTCGATACGGACACAACGGCGCAGTCCGTTTCCTTTAATTCTGAATATTAAATTAAATATTATTTAATTTGTCCTTTTTTAATATTGTTAAAATTATGGGGTGTTCCAAGATGCTTGAATCTCAACCGCACAAGCAAGAGCTATCAACGAGTCAGATTTAAGGGTATCAAAAGGCGGAAAATCAAAATGCCGAAGGAAAGTCAGAATTTTGACTTGGAAATTTGAAAGTACTCCTTCTCAAGGGGGGAGCATATGTTACCACCAAAATTCAACTCCGAAACAGGCTATCAGTAAAGGGGTACCGAACTGCAACATGCATAGACTGACACCAGAACAAAGCCAAAAGCGTGAAAGAAGTAATTGGGATAACAAGTAACCGACACCATCATTGAAGGGGAAAGCTCAGAATTGACAAGAAAAAGGGATACCGGGTGGTTCCGAAACAAGTATACAACTAATGTGAGATTAATTATAGAAGCCAATTATCTCAAGCCAGAAACAAATAAGAAAGAAAGGACGAAAGCTTAGGATCCAAAACCATAGACTCGACAAGGAGAAAAGCAAAGCAAAGAGAGACGAAAGGGCTTTCAATATTAATTTACTTAATGCCGATACATAAAGCGGTAAGACAATAATGACACAAAAGGTCGAAACGCAAGCATCCCGACAGCAGCTATCATACTCAAAGCTTGCCGACTACATAGAAACAATTTCAACAACAAGTATACCGAAAGCACCCTTCTGACAGACCAAAGATCCACCCCAGGGACTCACCGAAAGTAAGCTAAAGCCTTTGAGAAGAAGGGTTATCCACATTGACATGCTTAGTGTCGATACCGAAAAGGGTGATGGCTCTAGGAATGCGAACGATCAAGGCATGAAGGTAGACATCATGAAGACTTGAAGAAAAATTCGAAAAGTTATCTGCGAAAGCCAAAGGCCATAACGGATGCTACCAATACCAACAGTCTTGGTATCGATACAGAAGGTAGAAACAACTTCAAAGAGATGCTCCAAAGACCGGAACCAGAATTTCGAAAGCTAAGACCAGTGCACTAAAGGCTATGTCATATCTCTCAACAACACCCGAGACCTGAGCAACCGGAACAAAAAGGTGAAAAGCGGTTGGCACACATCTAACTCACAACTTATAGGAACTAGATAATCCTATTTTCCCCTTAGGTCCATTTCCTTAGACCTATCTCCAGTGTTAACGAAAAATATCGTTAACAGGTACCATGAATCTCAGTATCAAACTGATACCAATTAAGTTGCAAAACTGATACCACATTCATATGAACAGAATCTCAGCATCAAAACTAATACCTGTGTGCTTCCAAAACTGATACGAAATTCATACAAACATAATCTTAGTATCAAAACTGATAACAATGTGCTTCAAAAACTAATACCAAGATACTGTATATTACAACATTTAAGCTACAAATGATACCAATACAATCAATAACTGATATCTACAAATAAAGCAACATAAAACACACACATTACATATACATATAACAAAAGCATCAACTAAAACATGACAGTAAACCAAAAATTCAAAGAAAAATCACAATTAATGGCAAATTTATTACATTTCCAAATCTAAATGCGCAAAGTGAAAAAATATATGTAAAATCTGTAATACAAATGTAAGAAAACACCAAATCTGTGAAGCTTGACAGTTGCACTTGTTGTGGCCATATTGCTTACACACACCACACCGATTTTGTTTATTTTGGAAAAATGCCAATCTGCCTTTTCGTTTGGTAGAAGGCCTATCAGTACAATGTTTGTCTTTAAGAGACCAAATGACATCTTCAATGCAAAGATCAACAATGGGATTATCATAGTTCGGAATTGGATTCACAGCATTAGCATAAGAATATCATTAAGCATCTATGGTGAAATAATGTTCAGCAAAATCATATACACAAAGTTTTGATCTAGTAATGCACTTGATAGCATGAGCTCCAGGAAATCCGGTAACTTTCCATTAATTGCAAGTAGCGATGAGAAAATGGGGACTTGACTTCAAAAATGAATTCCGAAGATCTATAAACAACCTAACCAAAACCTTCATCAATCAACCCTTTTAACCAACACTCGATGGATGAACAAAGAATGGTAGTCCACAAATGACACTTCTCTCTCCTTTTAGCCATTTGTTCCATAATTTTAGTCCTAATTCCATCTAAGCATGATTTAATTGGCAATGCTCTTTCCTCTATAATCCAACTATTAAAACTTTCAGCCACACTAAAACTATACTCTCCATATCGTTTACCCATTAACAAATCATCCCACTTATCAAACGGTTTGTCCTTCAGAAAGTTCACGACAGCAATACCTCTAATGTCCAAAAATTTAGAATGTGCAACTTCAAATTCATGTAAATTTGAAGCTCTAGAATACAACTTAAACAGCTCAACAACTGAAATATTTGTATTCTTCGACTTAACAGCTGAAAGCAAGTTTTGTCCCATATGAAGATAACAAAAATTATGAAATGCCTTAGGCAAAACTTCATGAATATCCAAAACTAACCCTTGATGACGAATTGATATAAAAACCAAATCACGTGTTTCTTCAAGCATTTGTTTCAAACGTCATAAAAACCATCTCCAATTATCCACATATTCAATGGAGACTACACCCATAGCTAAGGGAAAAAATCTACAAATAAAAAAAGGTAAATAGACAGTCAAATTTAGACTCCTATACCTATAAACAATAACTGCTACCGGCAGGTACCTAAAACTGATTTCATAAAACTGGAAATAATTAGTGAAAACCAAAAATCAGAAAAACTGATAGTACCAGGCACATAAAACTGATAAATGAAAACAAGAAAAATAAATTTTAACAAGGAATTATAAAAACTAATACTAACAGACACCTAAAACTAATATATAAAATATATAAAAAAACATGACATAACATAAGCTGATACTACAAGTCACCTAACACCAATATCTAAGAACCAGAAAAATACCTGATTACAAAAATAATAAAACTATACCTTGATTACCATTCTTTGACATAGCTCCCCATCAAAACACCCGGTCATCCCTTTAAGTGAGGAGCATATGAAAAAATCATGGCTCGACAATACTCAAACCCACGTATACAAGCAGAAGGGCAATCGACACTCTCTCAAACCGGTTAGTACTGTGATTAACCTCTAAGGCAACGTAACTCATGGGTTATGGTTTTGTAGTGCCTCCAAATACCATCTTAAGTCATTGTAAGACATAGTATCATTACCGTATAATTCAACAAAGTAAGTTGTTTTGCAAAATAAGCAAACGAATGATTCTCTTCAATATTACATTCTCTACGAAAATTAGCTATGATCTCCTTAGGCTTCTTATTTGGATGATCACGAAGTCATCTATAATTAACGATTTAATAAACGAGTTAGAAAGATAGGGATTGCTCAAATTTCTAAGTCCACCACCAGAGGAATGCTCACTAACTAAATTCCAAATGAATAACCTATTAGACTGTTCAAAATCACAAGTAGCATGAACTTTAGACTGACATCTAGTAGAAGAGGAAGAAGAGCAAACTAATGTTATTCTAGAAGAACTATGCTTTAAAAAAAGTAATTCATATCCTATCTGAATTTGATATGCCATCAATAATTCCCTAAACTCAATAGCCCCCAAAACAGAACCCAGTAAAATCAGAAATGGAAAGAGTAGATCCTCTCTTCATCTTGTCTTATAAGTAACTTTTTCTATGTACAACAATACTAGAACACAAAGATGTAGTAGATCAAGCATTGGATGCAGTTGAAAGAGAACAATCATCAATATTTTGCAGCTAACAATAGTTCCTCTTAATAGTGAAAGAAAAGAAAACACTCTTTTTATGTAGTTGAAAGCATAATATACTTTGAAGATTGGAATTAGTATCAACAGATATTTTTTTATTCTCAAGCAAATAACAAATATCAATTGAAAGAGGAGTTAGTTGAGACCAATGATGGCATAGTTCATTCTTCAAATCGTACGATGAACAATCTATGGTCAACCGAGTACCAAAGGTAGTATTTTGAACAAAAACAAAAGACTACTATCACCAATGCAAAAGTGATTATTTAAAAAATGCAATTAACAAATCATTAAGTTTAAAAAAATATACCTACATTGCATAACTCATACACGCAGATATAATTCTGATATTTTAAAAAATACAAAACAAATACCAGAAAAAGGTACTATAGTAATTCATTAAAAGAGATACCGTAAAAGATATAAAACTAATACCACATATTTGTTCTTAATTTTTTTAACATAAAACCGATACCAGAAAACCTATAAAAATGATACCACATTCCTAAACTAAATAAAATGTAGTATTACTCCAGTAAAACAGATACTACAGTACAGTAAAAAATGATACCAGATACAAGAACATAATTCAATACTTTACTAGATCATTAAAATTAGCAGCAAAACAATAAAAAAAACTGGTATTATATAGAATTGCACGTTACAATGTTTAAGTATACTGGATCGAACAGTATGAATTAGATACCAAAAACAATTGCAAAAATGAATCAAAAAGTAATATAATAATTACTCAGAAAAAGAGTAAAACGTATAAATCAAAAGGAAAAAACCTGATTGCAATTAATCACAAAAAATAAAAACCATTTTAAAAAAAAAGCAAAAACAAAAAATTAAAGAAAGAGAGAAAATCAAACTTATGAATATTAAGATCAGATAATGAACCTACGATTCCTTGCACATTGATCAATTCGAAGAAGATGAAGATCAAACGTAAAAGGAGAGGAAGAGAAATCGATTCCATGCACGATAAACTTGATCCACACACGATTTAATCTTCCACAAAATATTAGGGCACGACGAAGTTTTCTGCACGATGAAAGATGATGAACGTGTGAGAACGAAAGAAGTTTAAATATTTTTCTTGAGAGAAAATTTCATGGGGTTGGCCTTCACATTAAAAAGCCCGGTATTATTGTCCTTCTAAATATTTTCCTTTATTAAAATATGACAGCTTGACCAATGTCGTTATTAAGTTTCAAAGTACAAAAAATCTTCTTACCAAAGAAATATGTAAATTAGATCCTTCTTTTTCAAAAACCATCAAAAAATCCAAATTTTAAAACTTATTAAGTTTATATTTATCTTCATAATGTCAGAGAAATAAATAATATAGGATGGAAAATGAAAAAACAAAAAAGTAAGCTCTAGGAATTATTTTATGCAATTATTGCAATGATATAAGTAATAATTACAAAATTTTATGTAATTATTTGGTTAATATATCAAAATTTATGTCAAAATACATTCAACATCATATTCAGAGCAAAGAACGCAATTTTTTTAATGAAAGTGGAAATAAAAAAAAAACATGCCATTTCCAATAAGAAGTTGCAAACATGTTGTAATAATTCACATTTTTTGAGTCCGAATTTCAACAAAAGTCGAAATCCAAACTATCTAAGCATATATCGCATTGATTTGGTACATGCAATAATTAGCATAAGCATGATTAAAGTATAATAAAGACTACCCCGCAGCGGAAGCTGTAACGACCTGCATTCTATGCATCAGAGGATCATAGAATTTTTCTTTTTTTTTTCTGGTAAGTCGTATGGTCATGTACTTTTGGGGAACAACTAGTGGGGTCATTTCCCATGTTCATGATTTTTGTCGATTTTTAAATGACCGTTTTTCCCCTAGCTGATCTTGTTTCGTTCATAACTTTTGATTGGTAAGGAGTTTTGACCTGAAACCACTTCCATTAAATCCGTTTGATGGTTTACCTTTCCGTAGAGTGGTCACATTAGTCAAACGGATTTACCGTTTGGGAGATATGGCTGAACTAAGGTTTAGAGGGTGAAAAACAACTTAATTGGGCTTAACCGGGTGATTAGTAGCTAGGCCCATTGGGGGATTTCAGGATTAGGAGTAGATGAGGGCTGTTTGGGTTTAGAAAACATTCTTTTTCAGTATTTTTCAGCCGCCACTAACCTCCTTTGAACCCTAGCCATGGCCTCCAATTTCTAAATCTCTTCAAAACACCTCTAAATCACTTTCTTATCAAGGATTAAGCTAATCAACATCAAACCAAGCCAAGATAGCATCAAATCAGAGTTGGGGTGGCTGTGAAGCATTGGAATTCGACCCAAAACAGAGGATATTTCAGATCTATAGTTTAATTTGTGGCAAAGGTGAGTGATTTGCATTGTTTTTCACTAATTATGGCTAATTAGTGTAATTAGCGAAGATTAGCGAAATTATAACTCAGAAAAATCTAGAAAAATTTGTAAAATTCCAGAATATTATTTTATGCCTCTGATATGAATTTGGGTTAATTTGGACTAATTTTGCTAATCCCGGAATTTAGGGGATTAAGGGGTGATTAACGATACTTAGCGAAATTTTGCATCATAAAAATCTGGAAAAATTTGTAAAATTCTAAAATATTATTTTAGGGCTCTGATAGAAATTTGGGTTGATTTGGTTAAGTTTTACTAATCTCATCATTAGTTGTTGTTAAACATGCTTAAGGGGAAAATAAGGGTTTTTCGGTATGTTTGATCCGTTTTGGCATGTCATATTGTTGTTTGTGGATGTTTATACATGTTGCTATGGTTGTATGGTATGCTTTGTGATTGTTTAGAACAGTTAGAATGGTCGAAAACGCCGTCGTGTGGCGTAAAATAGTCGCTGGAAAGTTGTAGGAAAATATTCAGGAAATCGGATCGGATCGCCCCCTATAAACGAACCGCTCATGATGTACTTTGGCCGATCCGAGACGTGATGAACCAGAAGCCTTGACCCGATCCGATGGAGGGATCACGACTCAACCCGAACCGCCTGCATGAAACTCACGAGCACCAACCACGAACCGCCTGAAGAAGCAAGTCACGATCCGATACTCTGGAGCTGGCACCACGATCCGAACCGATCGAGTGAAGAAGCCCGATCCCGAACCGGTGCATCCACGAACTGAGAAGCTGAACTGATCCGATGTTATAGTGGCATCATCGCAAGCCATGACCCGACATGAGGAGGAACTAGCGACCCGATCCGAACAAGGTGAATGACCATGGACTGAATGAGGAGAGGAGGATTGATCCAAACGGAAGATGATTTCTGAACCGATCCGGAGATGATGACCAAAACTCGAGATGCAAAGGTAGTCCAAATGGGAAATTTGTACTCAGGATCCAGTTGGGAACCAACGAGTTAACTTCACGATTGGACTTTGCTGCGGGACGTGTGCAAAGGGGTTGTTGGTATTCATAACTTTGGTTCACCACTGAGAGACTGATAGTGGGCTTGTAGTGATAGTTGTACGGGGTTGGACTCCGTCAGGGCCCAAAGGATTAGGTGACCAAATAGTGGATATCATATACTTTACGCACTGAGTGAGAGATGTAAGGATGGTTGCTATGCTTGATCGTTTGCCATCACTATGACATGCACACCCCTCCCCCGTATCTTTACACCATATGTTAGTGGCACCTTAGAGTATTGTACGGTGTGTAGTGCTAACTCTTTGGTTGCAGGTCTAGGTTCAGGTATAATTGGATTATACCTGTTATTGTTCTGTTTTGTTTCTTATCGCTCATACCAAACTTTTGTCTGACCCAGAGTTTTATGTCTCTTCTTATTACTCTAGGTGCTCCTAAATGAGCAGACTAGAGATAGGTTAGGTGGTATGCACGAGTAGCTGTACCGGAGACGAGCAGGAGGCTCCCACGTATGATATATAGATATTCTCCCTTTGTTGTTGAAGCTCACTGCTTGGGCATTAGTAGTGTACCTCCTTCTTTTACTTTCTCTTGCTTTAGAGGCACTTTTAAAGTTGTAATAATGATGTGGGATCACAAGCTGTATTTTGGATTTCCGCTGCTATGATGATGATGGTTTTAGTTTTCTGCTTATGTACTTTCTCGCCTATTTTATATCAAGTATGTTACTATTATATTTTATTCCATGCGCTGTGAGACATTCTACAGGTTTCTTTGTTAGTTCTTTCATCTTCTTTCCTTTCTTTGACGACCGTCCCGTGGTAGCCGACATGTGTACAACGCACTTTCAGAGGAAATGTCGGTTAATGCGGGGCGGGCCGTCGCACTTGGTATCAGAGCTCTAGGTTGCGTAGTTAACCTAGGGAAGTCATCAGCTAGAGATAGTATACGTATATGACAGCGCGTATTTGTGATTATCTTGGTTTTCAAAAGCTACATATATATATACACACACACACACTATTAGTATATCTAGGGATGAGGTTGCACTGCACTGACACCACAAAGAAGACGGTTAATCGTTTTTTGTGTACAGATTGAACGATGAGCCGATATACGAGGGGTACTGGTAGAGGGGCCAATAATGGGAATGCTCTTGATATGAGGACTATGTTCACTGACTTCATGAGAGAGATTCTTAGGGATGCTCGGGGAGCAGTTCCTAATGCTGCTAGCGGTGGTGGTGCAGTAGTGCAGGCGCGTAGTGCCAATTTCGCCAAGCTGGGCAAGGATTACACTAGTCTTGGTGGGAAGCCATTCCACGGAATGGATTTGGCTACAAAAGTCCAAGATTGGCTAGATAGTTGTGAGCGCATCATCGAGGGTCTGGGAATCGAAGACGTGTTGAAGAGGAAGCTAGCATCGCGTCAACTGCAAGGACGGGCTATGAATTGGTGGAATGCTATTAAGGCAGCTACTCCTGAGGATCAAGTAACTTGGAATCAGTTTAAGACTCGTTTTGCGATAAGTTTATCCCGGCTGCTAAGAAATCAGAATTGTTCAGGAAGTTCTTGGAGCTTAAGCAGAATGGTAGGGCAGTCTCGGTATATATCGCTGAATTCGATACTTTATCGAAATATGGATTGTCCCTTATCGATACAGTCGAGAAGAAGAACGAGAAGTTCATAACTGGCTTGGATGGGTACTTGGGGGAAAGACTAATAGACCATATTGATGAGACGATCGAGTCTATTACAGGAAAGGCATTAAGGTCAGAGAGCCTTTTCCCTAAGTCGAAGACTGAGGTTGCTATTGCATCTACAGAGGAGCCAAAGCCGCAAGCTGGCGGTGAAGGCAAGAAGAATTCTCAGAACAAGAGAAAGCAGAACCCGACAAAGGATGGTCAGAATAAGAAGAATGGTGGCGAGTGCTTTAGTTGTGGCAAGAAGGGCCACTAAGCCAGAGATTGTTGAGAAAAGCCTGGGGAAAGAAGTGCTTTAACTACGGCCAGGTGGGGCATCACAAGGATGATTGTCAACAACCCCTTAAAGAGAAGCAGGTTGTGAAAGCATATGCTATCAACGCTATTCCTTCTTCGTCGAATGCTCCAACTGTGGCGCAGAAGGGAAAGGGCGTCATTATTAAAGGTATGCCTTCTGTTTATGATGTTCCTGTTAGATTGTTGTTTGATACCGGGGCTTCCCGTTCCTTCATATCTAGTGACCTGGTAGATAGGTTGGAATTGGAATCTGAGATAGTCAATAGACCTTTAGTAGTGACGAACCCGATAGGTGGTTCGATTGGTCTTAGTATGATTTGTTGTAATTTGGTCTTATCGAGTAATGGATGTATGTTTGCTTTGTTTAGGCTTTACTGGGTTTAGCATTATTTTGGGGAGTCGATCTACTCCAAAGGTACAGGGTGGTATTACGTACCTACCTAGTGATGGCGATAGTAACTAGAGTTAAGGAAGCTGAGAGGTTATCGTTGTAATAAGTTCTACTTATCTCTGGGAGGAAAATGAGTGCTCCAGTGCTGGGTTGTTTTGCTAGTATCACCTCACATGGATTGTCTGAATTTGGAGGAGATATTCCTTGGGTGCTTGTCTGATATTGGTTTAGGCCTTTGGGGCTTATGCTTGGGGAATGTCGAGTTCGATTAGGATGGTTCGCGTGAAAGATAAATAGTTGTTGCGATTTTTCATTGGATGATATCTTTGTTTACTTGAGGAGTGATGGGCAGCCGTGACATGATAAGACTATTCGATGGTATGGACTGCCCCGAGTTAGACTCGATAGGGTTGTGAGATGGCTCGATTGGGACTTGAGAAAGATGCAAAGTAATGGATTATTTAGGACCTTATGCTGATGTTCTCTTTGGATAGTAGAACTTTGAAGAAATAGCATGTGTTCGTTGATCATGGAAGATGCAACGAAGATTAGGACGATTCAAGTTGGACTTGAACTCGTAAAACAAAATGGGTGTTCGTTGATCTCGGAGATGCAACGAATAGGGAGACGACTCACGTTGGAATAGAATTTGTCGGTAATGATTATTCAAGATTGGGTCTGAGTTATAGATCGACTCGAGTTGGACCCGAGAAGGCTGCAAGGAATTGGATTTGGCTCGGGTTGGACTCGAGAGGGCAGCAAGATAATGGATAGACTTGGGTTGGACTCATGTATTTTAGGCGGACTTAAAGCAAGGGTATCTGGGGACGCCCGTTACCTTGGATCCGTTGGACGTGATCTAGTTATCCTTGGAGGATAAAACATACGTTGGATGTACGGTAGTTCGGTTGGAGGCTGGGCTTCCATTAGTTCTTGATGTTGGTTGGACCAGACATACAAGAATCGACATACTGGGATTGGTTAGACCAGTCATGTAGGTGTCGACATGTTCATGGCTTTAGCAGGTGATAGGTAGGACTTGTTTGATGGATGTTATGGCTGCTATGTTTGTCCCTATCTTTCTTCTCTTGAGTAGACTATCACCTGTAGGGTTCCAGTGATGGGGAACAAAGAGATGGTAGCATAGACAGACATTACGCTACGTATTGGTGCAGTGGGGTAGTCATTACTCCATGGGGCAGAGTGATCGTAGCAAGGCTATGAGCCAGTGCAGTGAAGTTGTCATGACTTCATTGGGCAGAGTGGACATAGCAAATGATTTAGGTGCGGTAACAGTTGCATTGAGTAGGAGGCAAGCTAGTCTAGAGGTTATGTATCTGGGTTGGAAGCAACTAGAGTATATCACAGGATATGATTTCAGACCCAAGAGTGAATTGGATTCAGAAACGCTAGTAAGCTTGACGATTAGATCGATTTTGATTGAGTGGATTGGTTCCAGTTAGAAGGACGATCCTAACCTATTGGAAATCATCTCTAGGGTAGAGATGGGTATCGATGGAAAGAGAATGATCAAGCAAGGATTTGATCGAGAAGGATGGCTTCGAAAGAATGGGGGACAAGTTGTACCCAACGTAGACGGACTGAGAGATGAAGTGCTTATAGCATATCATCACTCAAAACTGACTATACATCCCGGTGGTAACAAAATGTATTGAGACATGGATCATACCTACCATGAGAAAGGATAAATAAGGACATTGGGAAGTTTATGTCCAAATGCATGAATTGCTAGTTAGTTAAAGCTGAGCAAAAGAAGCCTAGTGGGTTGTTACAACCATTAGAAATTCCTAAATGGAAATGGGAACAAGTCTCAATGGATTATATTGATGGTTTACCAAGGACTAGGTCAGGTCATGATGGTATTTGAGTGAATCGTATACTAGAGGATCTTTTGAGAACTTATATATTGGATTTTGGAGGGTCATGGGATGGCCATTTATATCTGGTTGAGTTATAGTTATTAGCTTAGTATTGGTATGGTTCCAATTGAAACTTTGTACGGAAGACCGTGCAAGGCACCATCATGTTGGTTGGAGAATGGTGAGAAATTTGAGCTTAGACCAGAAATAATGAGAGGGACTTCAGGCAAGATCAAGGTTATCCAAAAAAGAATGAAGACTACCTAAGATAGGCAGAAGACTTATGTCGATAAGAGACGAAGAGATTTGGAATTCTTCCTTAACGACTTGGTGTTCGTTAAGGTCTCTCCGTTGATGAATGTGATTCGTTTTGGTGGGAAAGGTAAGTTTGCACCAAGGTTTGTTGGTCCATTTCCAGTTCTCGATCAAGATGGGAATTTGGCATATAAAGTTGAGTTACCGGACAAGACGGCGGGAGTTCACAACGTATATCATGTTTCCCAGTAAAAAAAGTTTGTACAAGACCCTAATGTGGCTATTTCACCAGATCAGTTGGACGATATCGAGGTTGAACCCGAGGCGGTTGGGAACCGCAAGCCTGTGCGTATTGTTGGGAATGATACGAAGCAGCTTCGAAGGAAGGCAGTGAAACTAGTCAAAGTTCAATGGGGTGATGATGAGAAAGGCTGCACTTGGGAAACAAAGGAGGACATAAAGAAGAAGTATCCTAAATTCTTTGCCTGGTAAGGTTTTGATGGTGATAGTTCTTCCCTTGTTAGTAAACCGCATGCTGGGATAGGCTTGTTGTGTTGTTTTGTATGTTTTATTGTTTGAAAATGATTGATAGGCATGCAGAATTCTTTGTATGTTTCGGTTAAGGAATTTCGGGTACGAAATTTCTTAAGGGGAGGAGAATGTAACGACCTGCATTCTATGCATCAGAGGATCATAGAATTTTTTTTCTTCTGCTAAGTCGTATGGTCATATACTTTTGGGGAACGACAAGTGGGGTCATTTCCCATGTTCATGATTTTTGTCCATTTTTAAATGACCATTTTGCCCCTAGTTGATCTTGTTTCGTTCATAACTTTTGATTGGTAAGGAGTTTTGACCTGAAACCCCTTCCATTAGATTCGTTTGATGGTTTACCTTTCCGTAGAGTGGTCACAATAGTCAAACAGATTTACCGTTTGGGAGATATGGCTGAATTAAGGTTTAGAGGGTGAAAACAGCTTAATTGGGCTTAACCGGGTGATTAGTAGCTAGGCCCATTGGGGGATTTCGGGATTAGGAGTATATGAGGGCTGCTAGGGTTTAGAAAACATTCTTTTTCAGTATTTTTCAACTGCCACTAACCTCCTTTGAACCCTAGCCATGGTCTCCACTTTCTAAATCTCTTCAAAACACCTCTAAATCACTTTCTTATCAAGGATTAAGCTAATCAACATCAAACCAAGCCAACATAGCATCAAATCAGAGTTGGGGCTGCTGCTAAGCATTGGGATTCGACCCAAAATAGAGGATATTTCAGATCTATAGTTTAATTTGTGGCAAAGGTGAATGATTTGCATTGTTTTTCACTAATTATGGCTAATTAGGGTAATTAGCAAAGATTTGCAAAATTATAACTCAGAAAAATCTGATTTTTTTTTTAAAATTCCAGAATATTATTTTATGCCTCTGATATGAGTTTGGGTTAATTTGGACTAATTTTGCTAATCCCGGAATTTAGGGGATTAAGGGGTGATTAGCGATAATTAGCGAAATTTTGCATCATAAAAATCTGGAAAAATTTGTAAAATTCTAAAATATTATTTAGGGCTCTGATAGAAATTTGGGTGACTTAGTTAAGTTTTACTAATCTTATCATTAGTTGTTGTTAAACATGCTTAAGGGGAAAATAAGGGTTTTTCGGTATGTTTGATCCGTTTTGGCATATCATATTATTGTTTTGCTGTTTGTTGATGTTTATACATGTTGCTATGGCTGTATGGTATGCTTTGTGATTGTTTAGAACAGTTAGAATGGTCGAAAACGCCGTCATGTGGCGTAAAACAGTCGCTGGAAAGTTGCAGGAAAATATGTAGGAAACTGGATCGGATCGCCCCCTATAAACGAACCGCTCGTGATGTACTTTGGCCGATCCGAGACGTGATGAACCAGAAGCCTCGACCCGATCCGATGGAGGGATCACGACCTGACCCTAACCGCCTGCATGAAACTCACGAGCACCAACCACGAACCGCTTGAAGAAGCAAGTCACGATCCGATGCTCTGGAGCCGGCACCACGATCCGAACCGATCGAGTGAAGAAGTCCGATCGCAAACCAGAGCATCCACGAACTGAGAAGCTGAACTGATCCGATGTTCTAGAGGCGTCATCGCGAGCCATGACCCGACCTGAGGAGGAACTAGCGACCTGATCCGAACAAGGTAGATGACTATGGACTGAATGAGGAGGGGAGGATTGATCCAAACGGAAGATGATTTCTGAACCGATCCGGAGATGATGACCAAAACTTGAGATGCAAAGGTAGTACAAATGGGAAGTTTGTACTCAGGATCCAGTTGGGAACCAACGAGTTAACTTCAGGATTGGACTTTGCTGCGGAACATGTGCAAAGGGGTTGTCGGTATTCATAACTTTGGTTCACCACTGAGAGACGGATAGTGGGCTTGTAGTGATAGTTGTACGGGGTTGGACTCCGTTAGGGCCCAAAGGATTAGGTGACCAAATAGTGGATATCGTATACTTTACGCACCGAGTGAGAGATGTGAGGATGGTTGCTATGCTTGATCGTTTGCCCTCACTATGACATGCACACCCCTCCCCCGTATCTTTACACCATATGTTAGTGGCACCTTAGAGTATTGTACAGTGTGTAGTGCTAACTCTTTGGTTGCAGGTCCTGGTTCAGGTATGATTGGATTATATCTGTTATTGTTCTGTTTTGTTGCTTATCGCTCATACCAGACTTTTTTCTGACCCAGAGTTTTATGTCTCTTCTTATTACTCTGGGTGCTCCTAAACGAGCAGACTAGAGACAGGTTAGGTGGTATGCACGAGTAGCTGTACCGGAGATGACCAGGAGGTTCCCACGTATGATATATAGATATTCTCCCTTTGTTGTTGAAGCTCACTGCTTGGGCATTAGTAGTGTACCTCCTTCTTTTAATTTCTCTTGCTTTAGAGACAGTTTTAAAGTTGTAATAATGATGTTGGATCACAAGCTGTATTTTGGATTTCCGCTGCTATGATGATGATGGTTTTAGTTTTCAGCTTATGTACTTTCTCGCCTATTTTATGTCAAGTATGTTACTATTATATTTTATTCCATGCACTGTGAGACATTCTACAGGTTTCTTTGTTAGTTCTTTCATCTTCTTTCCTTTCTTTGACGACCGTCCCGAGCTAGCCGACATGTGTACAACGCACTTTTGGAGAAAATGCCGGTTAATGCGGGGTGGGCCGTCACACTTGGTATCAGAGCTCTAGGTTGCGTAGTTAACCTAGGGAAGTCATCAGGGAGAGATAGTATATGTATATAAGAGCGCGTATTTTTGATTATCTTGGTTTTCAGAAGCTATATATATGTATATTCCATTAGTATATCTAGGGATGAGGTTGCACTGCATAACACCACAATGAAGATGGTTAATCGTTTTCTTTGTACAGATTGAACGATGAGCCGATATACGAGGGGTACTGGTAGAGGGGCCAATAATGGGAAAGCTCCTGATATGAGGACTATGTTCACTAACTTCATGAGAGAAATGCTTAGGGATGCTCGGGGAGCAGTTCCTAATGTTGCTAACGGTGGTGGTGCAGTAGTGCAGGCGCCTAGGGCCGATTTCGCCAATCTGTGCAAGGATTACACTAGTCTTGGTGGGAAGCCGTTCCACGGAATGGAGTCGGCTACAGAAGTCCAAGATTGGCTAGATAGTTGTGAGCTCATCGTCGAGGATCTGGGAATCGAAGACGCGATGAAGAGGAAGCTAGCATCGCGTCAACTGCAAGGACGGGCTATGAATTGGTGGAATGCTATTAAGGCAGCTACTCTTGAGGATCAAGTTACTTGGAATCAGTTTAAGACTCGTTTTGCGATAAGTTTATCTCGGCTGCTCAGAAATCAGAATTGTTCAGGAAGTTCTTGGAGCTTAAGCAGAATGGTAGGGCAGTCTCGGTATATATCGCTGAATTCGATACTTTATCAAAATATGGATTGTCCCTTATCGATACAGTCGAGAAGAAGAACGAGAAGTTCGTAACTGGCTTGAATGGGTACTTGGGGGAAAGACTGATAAATCATATTGATGAGACGATCGAGTCTATTGTAGGAAAGGCATTAAGGTCAGAGAGCCTTTTCCCTAAGTCGAAGACTGAGGTTGCTATTGCATCTACAGAGAAGCCAAAGACGCAAGCAGGCGGTGAAGGTAAGAAGAATTCTCAGAACAAGAGGAAGCAGAACTCGACAAAGGATGGTCAGAATAAGAAGAATAAGAATGGTGGCGAGTGCTTTAGTTGTGGCAAGAAGGACCACTATGCAGAGATTGTCGAAAAAGCCTGGGGAAAAGAAGTGCTTTAACTGCGGCCAGGTGGGGCATCACAAGGATTATTGTCCACAATCCCTTAAAGAGAAGCAGGTTGTGAAAGCATATGCTATCAACGTTGTTCCTTCTTCGTCGAATGCTCCAACTGTGGCGCAGAAGGGAAAGGGCGTCATTATTAAAGGTATGCCTTCCGTTTATGGTGTTCCTGTTAGAGTGTTGTTTGATAGCGGGGCTTCCCGTTCCTTCGTATCTAGTGACCTGGTAGATAGGTTGGAATTGGAATCCGAGATAGTCAATAGACCTTTAGTAGTGACGAACCCGATAGGTGGTTCGATTGGTCTTAGTATGATTTTTTGTAATTTGGTCTTATCGGGTCATGGACGTATGTTTGCTTTGTTTAGGCTTTACTGGGTTTAGCATTATTTTAGGGAGTCGATCTACTGCAAAGGTATAGGGTGGTATTAGGTACCTACCTAGTGATGGCGATAGTAACTGGAGTTAAGGAAGCTGAGAGGTTATCGTTGTAATAAGTTCTAGTTGTCTCTGGGAGGCAAATGAATGCTCCAGTGCTGGGTTGTTTGCTATTATCACCTTACGTGGATTGTCCGAATTTGGAGGAGATATTCCTTGGGTGCTTGTCTGATATTGGTTTAGGACTTTGGGGCTTGTGCTTGGGGAATGTCGAGTTCGATTAGGATGGTTCGCATGAGAGATAAATAGTTGTTGTGATTTTTCATTGGATGATATCTTTGTTTACTTGAGGAGTGATGAGAAGCCGTGACATGATAAGACAATTCGATGGTATGGACTGCCCCGAGTTAGACTCGATAGGGTTATGAGATGGCTCGACTGGGACTCGAGAAAGATGCAAAGTAATGGATTGTTTAGGACCTTATGCTGATGTTCTCTTTGGATAGTAGAACTTTGAAGAAATAGGATGTATTCGTTGATCATGGAAGATGCAACGAAGATTAGGACGATTCAAGTTGGACTTGAACTCGTAAAAGAAAATGGGTGTTCGTTGATCTTGGAGATGCAACGAATAGGGAGACTACTCACGTTGGACTAGAATTTGTCGGTAATGGATACTCAAGATTGGGTCTGAGTTATAGATTGACTCGAGTTGGACTCGAGAAGGCTGCAAGGAATTGGATTTGGCTCGGGTTGGACTCGAGAGGGCAGCAAAATAATGGATAGACTTGGGTTGGACACAAGTATTTTAGGCGGACTTAAAGCAGGGGTATTTAGGGATGCCCGTTACCTTGGATCCGTTGGATGTGATCTAGTTATCCTTGGAGGATAAAACGTACGTTGGACATACGGTAGTCCGGTTGGAGGCTGGGCTTCCATTAGTTCTTGATGTTGGTTGGACCAGACATACAAGAATCGACATATTGTGATTGGTTAGACCAGTCACGTAGGTGTCGACGTGTTCATGGCTTTAGCAGGTGATAGGTAGGACTTGTTTGATGGATGTTATGGTTGCTATGTTTATCCCTATCTTTCTTCTCTTGAGTAGACTATCACCTGTAGGGTTCCAGCGATGGGGAACAAAGAGATGGTAGCATAGACAGACATTAGGCTACGTATTGGTGCAGTGGGGTAGTCATTACTCCATGGAGCAGAGTGATCGTAGCAAGGCTATGAGCCAGTGCAGTGAAGTTGTCATGACTTCATGGGGCAGAGTGGACATAGCAAAGGATTTAGGTGCGGTAACAATTGCATTGAGTAGGAGGCATGCCAGTCTAGAGGTTATGTTTTTGGGTTGGAAGCAACTAGAGTATATCACAAGATATGACTTCATACCCAAGAGTGAATTGGATTCAGAAATGCTAGTAAGCTTGACGATTAGATCGATTTTGAATGAGTGGATTGGTTCCAGTTAGAAGGACGATCCTAACCTATTGGAAATCATCTCTAGGGTAGAGATGGGTATCGATGAAAAGAGAATGATCAAGTAAGGATTTGATCGAGAAGGATGGCTTCGAAAGAATGGGGGACTAGTTGTACCCAACGTAGACGGACTGAGAGATGAAGTGCTTATAGCATATCATCACTCGAAACTGACTATACATCCCGGTGGTAACAAAATGTATTGAGACGTGGATCAGACCTACCACTGAGAAAGGATAAATAAGGACGTTGGGAAGTTTATGTCCAAATGCATGAATTGCCAGTTAGTTAAAGCTGAGCAAAAGAAGCCTAGTGGGTTGTTACAACCATTAGAAATTCCTAAATGGAAATGGGAACAAGTCTCAACGGATTATATTGATGGTTTACCAAGGACTAGGTCAGGTCATGATGGTATTTGAGTGAATCGTATACTAGAGGATCTTTTGAGAACTTATATATTGGATTTTGGAGGGTCATGGGATGGCCATTTATATCTGGTTGAGTTATAGTTATTAGCCCAGTATTGGTATAGTTCCAATTGAAACTTTGTACGGAAGACCGTGCAAGGCACCATCATGTTGGTTGGAGAATGGTAAGAAATTTGAGTTTAGGCCAGAAATAATAAGAGATAATTCAGGCAAGATCAAGGTTATCCAACAGAGAATGAAGACTACCTAAGATAGGCAGAAGACTTATGTCGATAAGAGACGAAGAGATTTGGAATTCTTCGTTAATGACTTGGTGTTCTTCAAGGTCTCTTCGTTGATGAATGTGATTCGTTTTGGTGGGAAAGGTAAGTTAGCACCAAGGTTTGTTGGTCCATTTTCAGTTCTCGAGCAAGATGGGAATTTGGCATATAAAGTTGAGTTACCAGACAAGACGGCGGGAGTTCACAATGTATTTCATGTTTCCCAGTTAAGGAAGTTTGTGCAAGACCCTAATGTGGCAATTTCACCAGATCAGTTGGACGATATCGAGGTTGAACCCAAGGCGGTTGGGAAACGCAAGCCTATGCGTATTGTTGGGAACGATACGAAGCAGCTTCGAAGGAAGGCAGTGAAACTAGTCAAAGTTCAATGGGGTGATGATGAGAAAGGCTGCACTTGGGAAACAGAGGAGGACATAAGGAAGAAGTATCAAAAATTCTTTGCTTGGTAAGGTTTTGGTAGTGATAGTCCTTCCTTTGTTAGTAAACCGCATGCTAGGATAGGCTTGTTGTGTTTTTTTGTATGTTTTATTGTTTGAAAATGATTGATAGGCATGCGGAATTCTTTGTATGTTTCGGTTAAGGAATTTCGGGGATGAAATTTCTTAAGGGGGAGAATGTAACGACCCGCATTCTATGCATCAGAAGATCATAGAATTTTTTTTCTGGTAAGTCGTATGGTCATATACTTTTCGGGAACGACTAGTGGGGTCATTTCCCATGTTCATGATTTTTGTCGATTTTTAAATGACCGTTTTGCCCCTAGCTGATCTTGTTTCGTTCATAACTTTTGATTGGTAAGGAGTTTTGACCTGAAACCAATTCCATTAGATCCGTTTGATGGTTTACCTTTCCGTAGAGTGGTCACATTAGTCAAACGGATTTACCGTTTGGGAGATATGGCGGAATTAAGGTTTAGAGGGTGAAAAACAGCTTAATTGGGCTTAACCGGGTGATTAGTAGCTAGGCCCATTGGGGGATTTCGGGATTAGGAGTATATGAGGGCTGCTAGGGTTTAGAAAACATTCTTTTTCAGTATTTTTCAGCCGCCACTAACCTCCTTTGAACCCTAGCCATGGCCTCCACTTTCTAAATCTCTTCAAAACACCTCTAAATCACTTTCTTATCAAGGATTAAGCTAATCAACATCAAACCAAGCCAAGATAGCATCAAATCAGAGTTGGGGTGGCTGTGAAGCATTGGGATTCGACCCAAAACAGAGGATATTTCAGATATATAGTTTAATTTGTGGCAAAGGTGAGTGATTTGCATTGTTTTTCACTAATTATGGCTAATTAGTGTAATTAGCGAAATTATAACTCAGAAAAATCTAGAAAAATTTGTAAAATTCCAGAATATTATTTTATGCCTCTGATATGAATTTGGGTTAATTTGGACTAATTTTGCTAATCCCGGAATTTAGGGGATTAAGGGGTGATTAACGATACTTAGCGAAATTTTGCATCATAAAAATCTGGAAAAATTTGTAAAATTCTAAAATATTATTTTAGGGCTCTGATAGAAATTTGGGTTGATTTGGTTAAGTTTTACTAATCTCATCATTAGTTGTTGTTAAACATGCTTAAGGGGAAAATAAGGGTTTTTCGGTATGTTTGATCCGTTTTGGCATGTCATATTGTTGTTTTGCTGTTTGTGAATGTTTATAAATGTTGCTATGGCTATATGGTATGCTTTGTGATTGTTTAGAACAGTTAGAATGGTCAAAAACACCGTCGTGTGGCGTAAAACAGTCGCTGGAAAGTTGTAGGAAAATATGCAGGAAACCGGATCGGATCGCCCCCCTATAAACGAACAGCTCGTGATGTACTTTGGCCGATCCGAGACGTGATGAGCCAGAAGCCTCGACCGATCCGATAGAGGGATCACGACCTGACCCGAACCGCCTGCATGAAACTCACGAGAACCAACCATAAACCGCCTGAAGAAGCAAGTCACGATCCGATGCTCTGGAGCCGGCACCACGATCTAGACCGATCTAGTGAAGAAGTCCGATCTCGAACCGGAGCATCCACGAACTGAGAAGCTGAACTGATCCGATGTTCTAGAGGCGTCATCGCGAGCCATGACCCGACCTGAGGAGGAACTAGTGACCCGATCCGAACAAGGTGGATGACCATGGACTGAATGAGGAGAGGAGGATTGATCCAAACGGAAGCTGATTTCTGAACCGATCCGGAGATGATGACCAAAACTCGAGATGCAAAGGTAGTCCAAATGGGAAGTTTGTACTCAGGATCCAGTTGGGAACCAACGAGTTAACTTCACGATTGGACTTTGCTGTGGGACGTGTGCAATGGGGTTGTCGGTATTCATAACTATGGTTCACCACTGAGAGACGGATAGTGGGCTTGTAGTGATAGTTGTATGGGGTTGGACTCCGTCTGGGACCAAAGGATTAGGTGACCAAATAGTGGATATCGTATGCTTTACGCACTGAGTGAGAGATGTGAGGATGGTTGCTATGCTTGATCGTTTTCCATCACTATGACATGAACACCCCCTCCCCCGTATCTTTACACCATATGTTAGTGGCACCTTAGAGTATTGTACGGTGTGTAGTGCTAACTCTTTGGTTGCAGGTCCTGGTTCAGGTATGATTGGATTATACCTGTTATTGTTCTGTTTTGTTGCTTATCGCTCATACCTGACTTTTGTCTGACCAAGAGTTTTATTTCTCTTCTTAATACTCTGGGTGCTCCTAAACGAACAGACAAGAGACAGGTTAGGTGGTATGCACGAGTAGCTGTACCAGAGACAAGCAAGAGGCTCCCACGTATGATATATAGATATTCTCCCTGTGTTGTAGAAGGTCACTGCTTGGGCATTAGTAGTGTACCTCCTTCTTTTACTTTCTCTTGCTTTAGAGATAGTAGTTGTAATAATGATGTTGGATCATAAGCTGTATTTTGGATTTCCGCTGCTATGATGATGATGGTTTTAGTTTTCAGCTTATGTACTGTCTCGCCTGTTTTATGTCAAGTATGTTACTGTTATATTTTATTCCATGCGCTGTGAGACATTCTACAGGTTTCTTTGTTAGTTCTTTCATCTTCTTTCCTTTCTTTGACGACCGTCCTATGCTAGCCGACATGTGTACAACGCACTTTCGGAGGAAATGCCGGTTAATGTGGGGCGGGCCGTCACAGAAGCAAGATAAGATAACCAACTTTCGAAGGAAATGTCGGTTAATGCGGGGCGGGCCGAACAACCAACTTTCGATGACTTGCTCCCCCTAATGCTATCTCATGAGTTGTAATGAGGAGGGAAGTAGAACAACAAGTCCTTGTGAGTAGAAAATGTGTGAAACTATCCCAAACACACAAATTTCACCAATTTAATAATATTAGTGATTCTAACTTAACCTTGCACTATACGCTCAATGTTTAAATTACCATACCCAAGATAAAACACTTCCCATAAAACAAGTTACTTAAATCTAAGATAGTAAATTTTTATATAAAGCCTTTAAACCACTCAAACACACAACGCAATTCAATAACTAAGAAGTGGATCCTCTAGCTACTTAATACCTCCCCTAAATATAAAAAGGCAGGTTCTTTGACCACTTAATGACCTCACCTAAAATAGAATATATATATATATGTATGTATGTATGTATGTATGTATGTATAAGGCAGATCCCTTGATCACTTGAATCGTTGACATGTGGTTTCCTAACGCATTATTATTGATTAGAGGACATAAGATACCAAATATTCTAACTACTAATTATGTCTTCCGTCATTCACATATCTCAATCACATAAAAATACAATGCATAATGCAAGAGATAGTACGAAACCACTTACTACATGAAAAGCAGATGAGAACCTCGACATTTACAATTGTACCATAGGCAGACCCCCTCATTACTATCTAGCTAGCACAATTAGGTATCCTAGCCACTTGATGCATCCCCTAAGTAGGTGGATCCTACTCACAAGGCATCACTTAACTAACACATCCCATAGCGAACTCTAACCCCATTCATTTAATACCCATAAGATAGACGACCCTCCCAGAGATACCCTACTCCGCATCTATAAGCCACTTAATATTCCGATAAGAAAAATGTGAGTCCTACGATCACTTAATACCTAGTGTGGTCGGGTCCTATGACTACTACATGTACTTTTTAGGACAAATCCTAAGTAAAGGGGTAAGCCTAACTACTACCTGTACTCCTTAATCCTAAGGAATAGGGCGAACCCTAGTCACTTGGTACCACCAAAAGAGGATCTAAACCCTAAAGTAGGCTATCTGACACTTAATGACATTTAGGTTTCTTCTTACGGAAGGGAGATGAAACCTAAGGCCACTTAATACCTCAATGATTGAAGTAAACTATAAGGAACATTTCTCACATCGTTTCCACTATTGTCATTGGATCCCACGGTTAATGATATCTCACATGTGTTGTACCTTCATCCGACTGCTGGAAATTGCAGACTTCTGTCAAATGACCCAAGTGACCTCGCATCATCAATCCACTAAGTTAAATCCCTTATTCTAGTTTGAATTTTATTCCTAGATTTAAACTAATTGCAAGTTGAGATTTTTGGTTCGACGATAATTATTTGGACCTAGTATAATTATAGTAATCTTACCCAAAATCTTCATTTAAATTTATTACCATAACTGTCACATGTCATTAATAACCATAATGATCCCTTCCTAAGGCGACAGACATTGCAATAAATGCCATTAATATCAGTCCATTAATTTCCATCAATTTCTATTAGTTTTAATCTTTAGTTATCACCATATCCAATATAATATTAATTTCCATAAATTTACGTTACATCATTTATTTTTCATTTTCCATAATTTTAACCGTTTTAAATTCTATATTTTATTATCATATTTAATATCTGTAAAACTCAAGGTTACAATTTTTAATTCTTCATTTATTGCAGGTAACAACTAATTAATACCCATAGTTATGGAGAGCATTTCAAATTTCAAACTTATCCAAGCATATACTCAATGACAATAACAAGTAACGTTAATAATCTATAATTGGATGAATATGATATTTATTTATTAGCACAATAATTATGTATAAAACTAATTTTCCTAATTCTAACAATTTAAGTTCTAGCCCATAATATTTACTAGAGCAAATATTTCTATATTCCCATTTGCTGGAATTCAAATCTCATAAAAATGTCGTTTGCCATAATTTTCATAAATTTATCCAAAAAACAAAAAGAAAATAATATTGACATTTAAAGTTCGTGACTGTGTCAAGTCAATTTCGTGCCAAGTATAATCCACACTTGATGATTCGAGTCATGTTCCCACTAACCCTAATCCGATGTCAGCATTCCTAACCTCCCCGGGATTTTGATCGAGCATAATCCATACTCATTGCATTCGAACCTCTTCTGGTTTTGATCATGTATAGTCCGTACATGATGGTTTTGAAGCCTCACTGGGTTGTCGCTAAGTAATATCCATTCTTAATGTTCTGATTTTGGGTTGATCCCTACCAAGCATAATCCATACTTAGTTGCTTATGGTTTTGTTAATCCCCACTAAGCATGATCCATACTTAGAGGTTCATAGTTTGGTTGGACCGACAAGCATTATATGTACTTGATTGAACATATTTTGAATTTCCACCAAGAAGTTGTAACAACCGACCCAGAATGGGCCTAAATTCCGACCTAGAAAAGGCCCATCGGAACTTAGAGAAATTCTAAATGGATCGTTGGTTTCCTATAAGGAAATACTTAAACAGATATAATAGGGTAGTCTAAAATAAAATTAGAATCTCACACAATGGAAGGGATAAAATATAATATCTCAAAAACAGATGTACCATAAATAAAACCGTCATAAATGTCAGTTACAACGAGTCTCAAGCAATAATAAAAGGTACATAAATAATAACTATACCGATAATACAATAATGATACTGCCACAAATAACTAAAGGCCTTCATCACTGGGCTCCATCTCCAAAGCATCAGTGATCTCAAGCGTTCCCACCAACTAACCTATTTATGTTAAGAGAAGGAAGGTCAGAACATAAAGTTCTAGTGAATGAAAATCACATAAGTTAAGGGATAACTATTTCCTATACTTAGAAGTATGGGTATGTTAAATTATGTATACACAAGCAAGCACACACAACTAGATACATGAGGTAGACAACCTTGCAGTCACTTAAGGTCTACATGTTAACAATAGGGTGGACATCCTTACAGTCACTTATACCCTACACGCTAATATAAGGGTGGATATCCTTACCGTCACTTAATACCCCATGAGGTGGGCTCTACCCATTCAATTAAGGCCATCACTAATATTTATTTAAGGGTGGACTCCTACTATCACTTAATACTCTATGGCGGACCCGTAGCCACTTAAGACCTCGTCTTTATTATCAACGTTACCAAATATATACTCTTCTTGTAGATCGAGAGACAGTAAGCAGTCACTTAATACCAAGTCTAGATAGGAGCACGACACCATTTAAGACCCTCCTGGCAGACCCTCTCGTTACTATCTAGTTATCCTTAGGGGTGAACTCCTAGCCACTTGATGCTTCCCTCAGACGGTTATTTCCTCATGCCTTTTTTTTATAAATCATCCCTAGATCAGCTCATACATACCCACTAGAGGAAGCATATAACTTCTGGAGAACTACCCACTCATATCTAATCGCTAAACCATTTAATACCTCATGAATATTAGAGAAAGACGAACCTCGTGACTAATTAAAACTTAATAAGGGTGGGTCCCATGACTTGGGTCCTGGACCAAAGAATAAACTTCAGGAATGGACCTAGCCCTAACCACTTAATACTCATACCAGGTGGGTCAACCACTTAATACCTTCCAAGAGGCAGGCCTACGTTACACGCACATGTATATATATACATACACACACAAGACATCTTACATTAAACCGTCCACTTGTAAATGCTGAATTTGGTGGGAAATTCCAAATAGGCTTCTACGACAAGTTGGGCTTAACCTCGCGCTTAGTGTAATAATTATAACGGCCCACGACACATGGACCCCTCGCATTTACTAGTCTTACACGTAGATGTTAGATATGTCAGTTGGTTCCTGGCAGACTAATTTTACAAGCAATGGTCAACCTCTTGTCTATGTGTAATTAGTTATAATAAAAGCCACTAGCCCACACACATATAAATATCCTATGGGGACATTTGAATTTCTATTTTCCTAAACTAATGCATTTAATACGCAATTAATATCACTACAACAAAAACACCATATTACAACTTTAATTTTACAACTGTGCGAAAAGCACAGTTGTAATAAATGTTTTTTACAACTGTGCAATACGCACTGTTGTAATAAATGTTTTTTTACAACTGTGAAAAAATCACTGTTGTAATAAACATATATATCACAACTTTTCTTTTTTGTCTGTTGTAGTAACTAATATATACTGATTAATTTCTGATAATTAATAGTTAAATCGGAAAGTTGTAATAAACATATATATTTTTAACAATTATTTTTTTGCCACTTGCGACAACTATTTACATTAATATTTAATTAAATAAAATAATTAATATTTAATAGTAAATTATAAAAAATTAAGAAATATTAATTATTTCGACAATAAATTTACAACTTAGTAATAAGTAGTGATTAATTAATAGTAATTAGCTTCTAATACTACCACAAAGGAAAAATAGGCGGGCTCTCGCAGGAAAAATAAGCGGGACAGGAAAAATTGGCTCCAAAGTCACTCACGTGATATCACTCCCTCACGTATGCCTCCTCGTATCCCCTTCAACAAAATTTTGCCCAAATCGAAATCAATCCCAACCATAAATCCGAATAGATCCTCTTCCTTCCTTAATTTCTTCAAGCCGCTTCTTTTCATTCTTAGATCCGCCATTTTTTTCTTCCCCTTTTCATTTGCCACGCGCATTCAGTTCCCTAAATTCTCTACTTCCTCCTACCCATCAACAACCCTATTTTTTTTGTTAAAAAGAACCTCGTCTGCCCCCTTTTTCTTCCATTCTGTCAATAGCGGTTCCGATCTGATTGTGGCTAGGTATTGAGATTCAGCATCGGCATCGGTCATCGCTTCTTGGATTTAAGGAATTTCTTACTGTTCAGGTGATTTCCTCTTTCAGTTTACTGAAGTTAGGTTTTGATTTTGTTTTGGTAACTTTGTAATGGTCGGTCCATCATTAATTAGATTTCAAAACACGACAACTGAATGCAATCTGTTTATCACTTCTTCAAAGATTGTATTCAGTGACTATCTTGCTATTTCACATCAACTGCCGCTGAGAAGATGTGTTTGCACACTCACTTGAATCTTAAATAAAAACTTTAAATATGTAGTTGTTGAGATTCTACCTCTTTATCTTTCAGAAAGGGTAGTTGTTACTCTTGGGCTGTATATAACTCGACATATTGCTAGTTCATCTTCCGATTCTATTATCTTTCCTGTCCAAATTTCATGTTTGTAGGGGGTGCATACAGACATGAATGTTCATAGTTTTTGTATGGCCTTAACACGGTATGTAGAATAGAAAGACCACAAGCAATGTGTGCATCAAAAATATATGATATAAACTCTTAATCAAAAAAAGGCTTAATTAATTTGTTTTTCTTCTCTTATTGCGATTGATGTACTCTTGTACCTTGATGTTTTGGCTCGTCTTGATGCCGTTAGAACATTTGGTGTAGTTTTCAAATGGTTCATAATTTTTTTAAAGAGGTGCAAGTAAGGGAGTTTGCAATTTGTGATTTTGAAGCCTGTTTGGGTTGTTATTATGTTCATACTTTATGAAAGAGGGAAATATGAAGATGGAAACTTTTGTGTTGATCAAGCCTATTTTGTATGCAATACTAAACTAATTGATGGAAGTACATTGAATAATACCTTCATGCACATCAATTTCAGAAAATAAAACAAAATAATAATAGAAACAATTTTATGTACTAATAAACAATTTTATGAACCTTGCATGAGGCCTCCTATCCAGGTTTCACACTTTTGTACATTTGAAAATAGATGAATTGCTTTGCACAACAATATGCTAAGTCTACAGTCAAACATTCATTTGAATTTGTTTTTTCTCATGCTACTTTCTGTCGAGAAAAGTTTTGGCCTAACTTTATCATATAAACATTTGACTTAGGGTTCATTTCTCTCATTATTGAATCTCTAGCTCATAATATTATTTATCCTATATCGTGTGTTATGCAGAAGTTTTAACACTTAGTTCAGTTATGCTGTTATTGATTATTAATAATTTAACAAAAAATAATGTACTAATTATTTGTTTTTATTTATAGTTCAAACGCACTACCCAAAGCATATGTGAACTTGATAACAAGCGAGGAATCTCTTTTGGCGGAATTCTACCCCAAAGGTAAAGATAACAGTTCTTGTTTCTTCTTTTAATGAAAATTTTCAAGTATGGCACATGAGCTTATTACAGTGCTTGTAACTTTGTAGTGTTGTCGCGTCATCTCCTATGCTGGGTGTGTCGGCTTGTTTGAGGCCAGGTGTTTCTCTGGTTGATGTGTATTGGTTTGTAGTGTTGCTATGTTGAAGCTGTTGTTCTTATGCTATTGGGGTGACATAAGATGAAGCAATTATCATTTGGATTTCTTGATGCATCAGCTTCGATTGGCAGCTTGCCTCCTCTTAGTTGCAAGTCAAGGAACTCAACTTAATGGTGTTGCAAGTGAGTCTCTCATGTCATGTTTCCAGGCCTGTTTGTTCGGAAGTGTTTTTTTTTTTGTGTCATTGTTGTTTGATGTCAAGCACGCAAGTTGGTGTATGATCATGTAATAATACGCCAAATATTTTCTAAAAACTATTGTTTGTAATATTGAAAATTTGAGTATTTAAATAAATTAGTTTGCAAATAACTGTAATATTTGTTTTGCTTATGGAGTATCGCTATATTTAGTGTATTGTTCATTTTAGTTGCAAAAGATGTTTATTTTTTTTTAAAACGCAACTGTCAATCACAACGATGCATAACAATTGTAGTAGATATTATTACAACGGTGCATAACTGTTGCAATAAAGTTTATTACAACGGTGGAAAAAAGTTGTAAAATATACATATTACAACGATGTTGCAACGGTGCAAAAAGTTGTAATTTTAGTCTATTACAACTTCTTAATATACGACGGTTAGGCCACCGTTGTAAAATGTATATTACAATGGTGTTCCACCGTTGTAATAGGGTCATTTTGTTGTAGTGTATGTATTTATATTAAGTTTTTTATGCTATAAATATATAAATAAATGGAAATAAAATTAGTGCACGTAAATAACAATTTAGTACATCTGAAATGTCAATCCTAGTAACAAAAATTAAGGTATATAAGTTAATTTCTCTATCAATTAACATGGTTCAAACCTGTATACTCAATTCAATGATAAAAAGGGAAATATCAACACATAAAAATAAAACTTGCAACCTAGGTTTGTATAATTATATTTTAATAATAAAAATACAGACAGGGTGCAATAATCCAATTACATATGCAAAACCTTACTTTTGGAGCTGCTTCACCTTTTATATTATATCATATACAAAAACTTAAGATTCTAGTATATTGTGTATAATACGTTCAAACAAATATATTAAAATAGATTCTTAAACCTATTAATTTATAATGACTAAATCTTATGTTTTAGTACACAAACATGTTTGAATATCAAAAATGAAAATCAAGCGAATCAAACCAAAAACTAGGACTTACAAAACACACAAAGCCTAACTTTTATTATTTCAATAACACAAACCCAAACATATAACTTTTGATTGACCATTTCCGCAATAAACGAAATATATTATTTGGAGGATTCATAGAGTTTTATTTTCATTTAAATTCCAATCCCATACAAGCATATAAATCTAAATCTATACTACAAAGGATAGAAAATGGCAACTTATAAAATTCCCACTCATAGAGGGTTGAGAAGGAAGAATAATAGAATTTGTGTAGAATCAGATCTGGATTTAGACTTCGAAATAATCATACTCTAATCCTCCTAATGTTTATATAAGAACCAAATCTTAGGATCACACACACACACAGAAATATATATATATATATATAAACTAAATTCCAAAATCTAAATCTATATGAGTCTAGATCAGAAAACATATAATGGAGGTTAGAGGGGATAAGAGAATCTTAACATTTTTTGGAATTCAACAATGGCAGAGGAGCAATATGGAGAGGCATAATGAAATGAGAGTAGGGTTTAGAGTGAGGATATGGGGATTAATTTATAGTTGCAAGTGTGTGTATAGATCGTTGGATTAGTTTGATTAAATCTGGACGGTCTATTGACGATAAACTATAAACAACTCCAAAAAAACACCTCCTCCATATTTCCCTTAGGGGGGAGGTCGACCCCTTCTATAGGAGGGCGGTCGACCCCCCTTCTGGGATCGACCTAAAAGATTTTGAATCTCTTGTAACGTTGCTTTTTATTAATTTCTTAATTTATGACATTGATTCTTTCCTTATTTTTATTATTCTTGTCCCCTTCTATATGTATATATCCACACACAATTACAATAATTATGGAATATTCTTTTAGACCAATTTATATATATATTTATATTCATTCAATTTGAATTTTTATAAACAATTTACATCTAACTTCTTGTATTAATATCTTCTCCGTATGGACTCCGTTTTCAGCAAATAAAATATGAAAACGGATCAGAATCTTGCCATGAACGCAATAGAAATACTTTCATGGATAAAGTCCTATTTATTCAAAATTCTTATTTTCACCCTATCGAATTTATTAATTATTATTATTATTGTTATTTTATTTTACTATCTATGTCTATTTAGCATAATTTTACGGGGTGTTACATTCTCCCCCTTTAAAAGAGATCTCGTCCCGAAATCTTTTTGAAGGGCCGAAAAACACAACTCACCCTAAAACTATGTTATACACCCATGTTATTTATAAACATCTATAAAATGTCCATAACTCATTATGATTTTTCAGTGCAGACTTTCTATAATGAGCTCAATCCTAACGTGAAAGTGTAATAAGTGATGCGGAATGTATACAAAACACCATAATAAGCATCAAATTTCTATATGTGTGCACAGTGCATTTTTGTTACAAACAATTCCTACTATCCAATCTAGCAACTACAATGCAACCATAAAATCCTAAAATTTTCGAGAAAGGCTACAAAATTTAAAGTTTTCATGCCTTTTATCGAATTTTCTTCCTTATGTACTTGAACCAATCTAACTAAATATTGCGAAATCTTGAAATCATGTGCTTCAAAATATCTATGGTGGCACAAGACTCCTAAGGTTCTGCCTTTGTCCACATTTCTTGATTACGCCCTACTAAACTTAGCCATAGTGTAAGGTATCTTATCAAATATAAAAGTATAAAAATGTCATAGGCTCCTATCAACAAAAACATCCTTCATTTCCCTAATATCGGGAAAACCCAAAATATATTATTTTCCAAAAATCTCATCACAAATTTGGTTCGAGTGAAATTTATTGACGGTTATCTCATCAACACTTTGGTATTTTTAGATGGCCTCATGAAATAATTCAAAAGGCGCTACTAATTACCAAAAAGATAATTATGCTACTCCTATAAAGATAAATATTATTCCTATTGTCTAAGTGATCCAAGATGCAGTTTTCCTCTTATCCCCAAAACTCTGGTTGTCTTAAGTTTGCCCTTTAGTATTCAAATGAGGATTGATCAAAAATCACAAAAAATCCTAAATCAATATTTCTAATTCTAACTAATAGCTAGAATATTTTCCTATGCTCTAATTTAATGGAATTTAAATTCCAATAAAAAGTCTTTTGCTATATTTCCATAAATTTGCCCAAACAATAATATTGACATATTTAAAATTACAAGGAATAGGTTAAGTACATATCGCATGCTTTACATTTAATATACATTCCTTATAATTTCAAATATAGTATTTTTATGAAAAGTGGCAAAAGGGCTAATTTATGAAAAGCAAACAAATATCCTTATGCAAACCAAAACTTCTGGGACTAATACTAAAATTTCCATATTTGGTTGTGCAACTTATCCTTACTTAGTCGTAGAACCTAATTCTAATTTATCTAATTAGCTAATCCTATTTACTCAAGAGGTATTTCTTCTTATAAAGTGGAATTTTAGTGGTTACACGAAAAAATATATTTCAAAACATTGTTATATCCTTATTATTTCTCAAACTTAAACAAATTGAAAAATTGTTGTTTGATACTTTATTAAAACATAGAGTGTTAATTTTTTGCGAAAAGTTTAATGATTCCTAAAACATGTATTTGTTTTAATAAAACATCCTTTATTAAGAATTTATTTCAAAATGTTACAATAAGGATTTAAATGCCTCTTTCCAAGTGTTTATTAAATGTTTAAAACAAGAAAGGGATAATTTTTCTTTTCAAACATTTATGTTTATTAAACTTTTGAATGTAGCCATTATCACTTTTCAAAGTGATTAATAAATTTTTTTTACGGCTAGTAAAATAAACTCTCATTCTATTTTAGAAAAATTGAATCTTAATAGAATATCCAATATTGAATAAGGAAACGATTAAGTCTCCTGTCTAATGACATTTATTTCTTGCAATATGTTCCATTGTAAATAATAAATATCCATTTTAAATTTTATAACTTTTTTGTAAACATCTATTAAATACTCATAATTCCTTAAATTAAGAGCAAAGTAACCTCTCCTATTCTAAAGCTTATTTTTTATTGGCATTTTGAATTTCGGTCCTTAATACTCGTTAAAACGTCAAATATTTTGAGATAATTGATCAATTTTATTTAAAACCAAGATGTTGACGCACTTTATGGTAAAAGCTGTCATACATGGAATATTTGAATAGCATTGCGCTCAGGTATGGAGAATATCATCAGAAGACAGGAAGCGATTTGGCTGAAGTCGCATCACAAACATAAACATGCCCAAAACTCCTATCAGACGACCCCTTTTGGGCCCGAAAACAGCGAGTATGGTGCTATGCACCGTAAATCTTGTAGCTCTCTTAATTAGCTTCAAGTAGAGCTTTCGTTTGGCTAAAAAAGACCTATGGTTTGGAAGTTACGCTCGTTTTCATGAATGGGTGTAATCTGGCATCGACTGGCAATCACTTGGATAAAATGACGAAGCGTCATTAGTTCGGATCATGGACCGGCTCGTGGAGCCCACCTAGGCTTGTGGGACTCACCTCGGCTCTACCTAGACTCCGTTCGCCCCCTCGGTTCACCCACAATTGCTCGCCCATGATCCGCTCTTGATGCACCCGGGACCATGACCCGATCACCTCGCCAGCATCTCCACGGCCATGACCTGCTAGTGGTGCATACCTGGACCATGACCCGCTCGTGATGGTCAGCTCCAGCCTCTCCACTCTAGCTCGTCACCCCGGTTCGTGGTGCACACCTTGGTCACGAACCACATGGGCCTGCGCTCGCTGCACTCGGTTTTGACCTGTTCTAAAGGCTATTTTCACTCCAGCTTGCATAGATCTTATCAAACATGGAATAACTCGACTTGGATAAGATTTCTAGAGTTTTTCGACTACATTTCAAGATTCTTGGGATGTGTGCTACGTGTCTAACGAATTGCTATCAGGAAATGGCTATAAATACACCATTTGAAGGATTTTTATAGGACTTTTGACCATTCTTCTTGACAAATTCCTCCATTAAGAACATAAGAACTTTGCGTGCTTAACAAGGCCAATTCAACTCAGTTTAACATGAGGATTCCTTGTATAAATTCATTCTCTTTCCCCTTTTTCTTGCAAATGAAATGATTTCTCTTGTAATGTCAGTATAAATAAAAGATTATAAAGTGGACGTAGGCTTGGATTGAGCCGAACCAGTATAAAAATATCGTGTGTACCTTGTTTTTACTATTTTTCTGCATTCTGTGATCTGTGAATTGTGATTGTGAGGATTTCACTCTGCATTTGTGGTGTTAGGCCCAGATTTTGGTCTAACACAAGACCCTTATAATTTAGCATTAAATTAAGTAGTAATTAAGTCTTTTAACAATATGTTTCCAAATTATGTTGTTACTTTTAAAAATAAAATTTAAAACACTATTCTAAGGCTGCATTCATTTTAGCAGTAAGGTTTAAAAAATTTGTTGCCATGCATGTATGCTCCTATCAAATTTCACATTAATACATGTTTGAATTCTGAAAATCTTTAATTATATATGAATGTTCTTATTAAAAACATAACTATTCATTACACTTCTTTTTGCTCAGTGATTTACTTTAATAGTTATAAATAAATTATGCATTGCTAAATTAATTTATTGGAGTATTCATGTACCATTTATGTTACTCCTTATACTATTACCTTCTCATATACTCCTTATTATTTAAAAAATTTACTATTTTAATGCTACCAAAATTTTAGCAAATAAATTTCAGATCCATTCTCTTTCAAATGAGTATATCAATTTCGTTTATCCCACCAAACCTTTATATGTCTTCTTTTCTTTCTCATTTTATGTCTAATTAAATGTCAAATTTATTATCATAATTTGTATAAGATGTTAAAGTAAAGAATCATTTCAAAAAAAAAAAAATTATGTAACTTAACACATTAAAATTGGGTAAAACAATAGTTAGAACCCATTGATTCATATTTTTTTACTTGAAACTCATGAATGCAAAAAAATTAATTTACCATCAACTATTCGTTCTTTTTAAAGAATTTATCTTACGTTTTCTTAAAAAATTATATGTCTAATTTGTTTATCAGAGGAAATGGTAAATTTTCCATTCCTTTCTAGAAATATTTTTATTTCTAAAAATCTTATACTTCAACTCTTTCCTAAATAGGAAAAATTTCATAACTTAAGCTTCTCTAGAAAAATATGTCACATTTTCTATAAAATTTCATTTTTATAGATTTCTTAACATTTTTGATCTTCTCGTTTAAACTTTCTTATTGTTCCTATTATCTTTATTCTATAGAAGTTTATCTACTTTATTAAATCCTTTATTCCATGTTCTTATTTTTTCATTCCATGACATTCATAATAGTTGGCTTTATGAATGTCCTTTTTGTCCATCTTATTCATTAAATAACGCTCATTCTTACAGGCATTTAATTCTTTATTCAAAATCGAATATTCAATCCTGCATATAAATGGTCTTAACCGCCTCGCTAATATTTTCCGTTTCTAATACCTTTCCACTTTTTGACCATTTTGCGTTCTCTTTAAATTTTGAATCTCCATATTTATTAACATCGAAGTTTATTCCATATAACACGAGATATTCTTCCATTTTTTCCTGAAACCTCAACATATCCCTATGTTATGGACATTAGTTTATCATTTTTAATGGTTATCCTAACCGACACCTATTTCAAATCATTCCTATTAATTTTTCCTTATTTTTCCCATAAATGATAAATAAGTTTCTAAATTAATCTCCGTTTATTTTCTATTAAATAGGGTGTGTCAGTCCTTTCCAGATTTCAAATTTTGTGGTCCATACGATCCTTATGTGCTCTTAGGCTTCTAAATTGATAAGGAAGCTACTAAATCACTGCATGGTTTTTGTGGTATTTCTAGAAATTATGGTCAATTCTTTCCTAGAAGGACCTATGGATACTATTTTCTAGAGATACATTGTAACGACCCGGATTTTCGGCGATTTTGGTTATCGACATAAACACGATGTCGATAACCAAAACATCGAAAAATACCGGTAATTAATGAAAGAAATTAGAAGGTGAGAATAGATAAGATAGAAACTTAGAATAGAAGAAGAAGAAGAACACAACATCAGAGTAACACGAACCTCACAGCGGAACGAATAACATATAATAGATAACATAACTTTGAAATATAACAGTTATGTATACAATAGCGCTTATCAGAGTACATCACTTACAACACGGCGGAAATAAACTATAGCTATATGATCCAGAAGCCTCCTGCTCCAGCTCTTCAAGTATATCTGTAAATCCCGACTACTTGACTGCCCGTACAAATTTAGGCACCCAAGAGTTTAGGGAAAACAACAAAGTAAACTCCGGGTCAGTCATGGGACTGGTGTGAGTAAAACAGTATAAACAGGTATATGAACAAGTAAACGATATCTCATAAGACCATGCAGCAGAACGGAACGGGTTTTCCCCTTATGAGAATCCAAAATATCTTTATATCAAAAAACCTTTTGATATTATAATAATTTCTATGTACAAATAGATATCAACTAGCAGAAACGATTTCATCTCACGTTCTACATATATAGTATACAATCAAAATCGCAAGCACGTATTGGATATTGGATTTCCAACTATGACAAGGTATGGAACCACCTTCCGATCAGTGTACTCTAGGAACGATACACTGGAGTTCAATAAGAACATCTTGTAACTCAACCACACATGACCGACCACTCATTTCGCTTGAATGTATCGAATGTACATCACCAATGGTTGGGATCAGCAACTGTTCCCGTATATATATGGGACAGCATTGATAGATTTAAGAAACAAATGAATATTCTCTATATGGGTTATTATACACCCTACTTCGGTGCGACCGACTTAGCCATGCTGCCTGCCCGATTTCTGTCATTTACCGGTTGATGAGGCTAGAAGCTATGCTTTATCATTACATCAGATTCACTTCGAATATCACATTGTCAGATCCATCGAAAATCACTAATTGACGTCTACAACATTACATTACGTGTTAGCTAAAGAAGTTTCCTTCTCCGCTTCCACTCTTGGTACGGTTGAAGAAATCAATGTACGTGACCTTTCTGGAAATACTCTGTCAGACATTCATTCATACAAGTCATCCTCATTCACTTAGAATGTCACATCGTCATACCCGCCAAATCACAAATTGACTTATCCAAAAATAACACGGGTATACAGCTAAGAGAAACGAATTCCTCCGCCACAAAACGTGAATACGTTTGAACAGATCAGCTTACGCGATCTATTGGATATACTCTGTCAGACCTTCGTCCATACAAGTTGTCCTCGGACAGGACAAACCGAAGGCACTACTCAGTATATCCATCTTAGTCACTATTATCTAAGACTTATACAGCAGCCCTTGCACTTTACTCCGTCTTCAAATTATCTTTGGCATAAATGATTCGCAACGCTTATGCCAATACAGAGTGGTTCTTCGGATAATAATCCAACCGGTCTCTCCATATTAACAACATTAAAATGGTCAAAACTTCGATAGCCTATGATTTAACCATCAAAGAAAAACAAGTGTGCAAACAACGATATTATTTCCAGATGGAAATTATATCGGTAAATCATCAACATATATCTATATATATATATTCACATTGCCTTATTTTCTATGTTTAGAAAATATATGTTATTAACACTGGAAAACGTTTTCCATTAGCTTATTTACAAATCACTACTCTTCCCGAACTATCAGTCCCTGACTGTAAACTAGTATGAGAACAATCCCCTAAGTATAAATCCCGAAGGCCGAAACCAACATCAGATAGACACTTAGAAAACCATTCAATTTACTAATCTCTAGTCAGTTCTAATTTTACTTAACTCTATTTGATTAACTCTGATTGATTAACTCTAACTGGTTTTACTTGGTTTGACTAACTCAATTTATTAACTCGACTGGCTAATTCAACTCGATTAACCTAACTTGATTTACTTATCTCGATTAACTGAACTAATCACTTTGATTAACTCGACAAATTCACTTTGGTTCACTTAACCAATTCACTTAACTAATTCACTTAGTTTAACTTAACTAATTCACTTTGATTAATCTATCTATTCACTTAACTCCTGTCGAATAAATTATATTTGATAACTCCCCTAACTCTATTCGAATAAACTATATTCGATTAACTCCTTTTCTCTATTCGAATAAACTATATTCGATCAACTCATTTGATTTAACTCTAATCGATTAACTCCATCGAATAAACTATATTCGATAACTCCTTTGATTTAACTAACATTCTATAACTCACTTCGATTAACTAATGATCGATAACTCCCTCGAATAAACTACATTCGATAATCTCCTCTCGAATAAACGATATTCGATAATCTTCCCTTTCGATTTAACAAATCGATAACTCCTTTTCGAATAACTAAATTCGATAACTCCTTTCGATTTAACTAATCGATAACTCCTTTCGATTTAGCTAATCGATAACTCCCTTCGATGAAACTAACATCGATACTCCTTTCGATGAAACTAACATCGATACTCCTTTCGATGAAATTAACATCGATTAACTCCTTTCGATGAAACTAACATCGATTAATTTAACTCGACGAACTTAACTCGACTCACTTATCTCGATAATCTAACTCAAGAACTTAACTCCTATCGAATAACTAATATTCGATTTAACTTCATTCGCTTGACTCTAGATCGCAGCGATCACAATGGTTACGCCTGACTCCCTCAGGAAACATCCGACCGCCGTAGGCTATTTACAGCCCTACGAATTACGCTAGCAGTCGTATGAGATGGCAACTTATCCTGAATAACTCTGTTTGACTAACTCTATCTCAAATAACTATATTTGATAACTTCTACTTCGAATAAGTGGTATTCGATAACTTAACTCGATTATCAACTCGAAAATCTTAACTCGAATCGATTAACTCCAACTGATTAACTTGACTTACTTAACTCACTAGTTAACTTGACTTACTTAACTCACCAGTTAAGTCTATTGAACTGGTTAACTCTACTGAACTGGTTAACTCTACTGAACTGGTTAACTCTATTCAACTAACTCGACTCGACTAACCCCTTTCGAATAGCATATTCGTTTTACTAACTTTCGAATACCATATTCGATTTACTCCCTTCGAATACCATATTCGATTTAACTCCTTTCGAATACCATATTCGATTTACTTTATTCACTTTATAAAGATTTCCTTTTTAACAACGTTTTATTCATTTGGAAAGATTTACTTTTAAATAACGGTTCTACACTTTAAAAATGATTTCCTTTTTATAACATTTCCTTTTCAATTCTATTTGTAAATGGTTTACAAATATTTCCTTTTCAAATTTATTCTTGAAATATTCTAACTCCTTAAATTCTCTGAAAAATTCGCCATAACCTCCTTTGTAACGGGAGCATCGGGAAAATCCCCAAACCCGCCACACAGGCCTTTCCATTCAAAAAGAAAATGGTTTGTAATTATTTCCTTTTTGAATATCTCCTATTTATAAATATTCCAATTTATAAACATTTCTTATTTATAAATATTCCACTTTATAAATATCTCTTATTTATAAATATCCCATTTTATAAATATTCTATTTTCAATATCACTTTGAAAATCCCCTTATCAACATTCTGGTATGTTATGGTATTCAATCATATCAAATCACGATGTTCAATATCGTCCAAGCACATATAATCGACCACGGATTCTATATCACAATATATGAATCAAAACAGTATTATAAATATTGAGGAACCCAGTTTGGTCCCTCCAACCTGTTTTCCTGCATCCACAGATGTTACACAGTAAAATCAACATCACTTTCAGTTCAGTACTGATTATTCTGATAACAGCATCAATATATAAATATTTAAAGGTTTATATATATATATATATAATTTCCACTAACTGACTAGCGGTTCAATCAAACAATCAACACACGGTCAATCAGCCAATATTTAACAGTTCTAAAAATACAACATGAAATTATAAACTGTTCAGAGTTAGTGAGATTTACTCACTTTGGCAGTTCATCGTTAAAGAACGATAAACTGTTATTTGATCTGAATCAAACAATTTATTTCGCCGTAAATTCAAACGAGCTTCAATCCACCCCTAGTCAGTTCCAGTGCGTAGCCGTCGTCCATACGATCCCAACGGATCTTGTTTCGCTCAATTCCGTTAACATATGAATAAGATATGATAAACTAAAGTTAATACATTCTTTTATTTAAATTTAAATCAAATTTAAATTAGAAGATGGGCTTTACCCATTTTAAATCCGGCCCATTATCCCTACACGTTAAACCCACGGCCCATCCACTCTTTGAAAAGCCCACCCGTCCTTCCAATCATCTTCACCAAACCAAACTTCACAGATCCAGTACATGGCGATTTCAAATTCTCCCTTCATACCGCAAACAACCGAAACTAAGATAACTATTTGATATTTGTAGAAATCTGGTTATACAAGAAAAATGGGCCTCACGTGTTTCTCGTTTCTCGGCCCGCTGCTAGTACCCCGCGTCCGCTACACCTTTTCTCCCAGGCAACCAAAGGAACCCGTACCCTTATAGGTAATCATCCTTCCCATCCTTTAAAGCACGGCCAACTGAAAATGAAATCCAATCTTTACCAGAAATTCATCACAACCCCTTAACCCCGGATCCAAACTGCGAACAACACAAAGCCCTCCCTGCATCTTTGCGTTCCAGCACAGTTTCCGACCGTCTTCAGAAAATAACGTACCCCTTCTTGTTTGCCAAAGCAAACTCAACGCCATTCACTGGCAGTACCAACCTCCAACACACTTCGTTTAAACCAAAGTCGGCCTCCTCCTTGCGTCCTTGAAACCCAACGCACTGCTACAGGGACTCGCGCCCAAGTTTTCATCAAAACCCACTCAAATATCATACAGGATTGAAGATCCGCCCTTAGTGAGTCCAAGTATATTTGTTTGATTGGTTTGAGGGTTTTTGGGCGAATTCATTTGTCTGAGAAGCTCGCGTTTTCTGTTTGAGGGTGGCGGCCCAAAAACTACAGCGATTGAAAAGTAAATTAGGTCATAACGGGGAGAGTTCAGTCCTATTTATAACGAAGAGTAGTTGGGTTTTGCTAAGATATTTTCTAATAGGAAGGACGTGGAGAAACATGGTCCAAGGGGTGATGTATGTGGCTCTTGTAACTTGGGGTAGGTAGGACGTGTTTTCAGTTTTGCCGTGACATGCACTTAGCTGTACACTTCTGAGTTTGTATAACATATATATGATCATACATACATGTATATCTCACTACTGACTGAAATATATATACCGTTGTGATCAACACCGTCTCACGATCCCAAAAATATAATAATATCGGTAGGTGGACTCATATTTTGAAACTTCAAAATGTTGATTTTAGGGTGCGAAATACTTCAAATAAAAAGTCGCTTATTAAATTAATTAAAAATTACAGTAAAATTCTAAAAATTATTTTATCACTATTTCCCAAAAGAACCTCGTCTAAATTCAAACCCGATATCTAGTTATATCGAATAAACCATTACGGTCGATAAACGATTCTATAGCGACTATTCTGAAATTTGATTTGGACGTAAATCAAAATCTACACGATAAAATACCGATTTTTCTCTTCCACTAGAAAGATATACTCCACCAGCTCCACACGTTTCTTGTTTCACAGAAATCCGGCTTAAAACGAATCCTGTACATTCAGTTGAAGTTCGAATCGCCAAATCACGAACTACAGTGCTATTTCAAGCTCTATTTTAATTATAATATAATTATACGTTCAAACTGTCGTCGATTGAATATATGCGTCAATATAATTCAACTCTAAGCTGAATTAAATCTAAGGGACGACCCCGTTCATAGAATATTGTGATTTCCAATATTTCTGATTATTTCTGAATTAAATATATTATTTAATTATTATTTTAATTAAATATTCACCATTATTTAATTAACGACGATTAAATTCCCTATATCACTATTTTGAACAATTAAATAAATTAATTATACCCTTGTAAAATGCGGGTTATTACATTCTTCCCCACTTAAAATAATTTCGTCCTCGAAATTGCTAACTTAGAGGACGACCCTACCTATTGGAATTCCTAAGATTTGTTTACCCCTTATTTCTGATTTTAACTGAACCAATTAATATCGACTAAAATATTTATTCATTCCGACTAACAAAAATTTTCAAAAATTCTGAAAATTTTCTAACACTTTAAATTTTCGGAAAATTTCGCCATAACCTCCTTTGTACGGCCCTATCGGTAAAACCACAACTCGCCTCTCTAGGCCTTCTCAACCCAAAAGAAAATCAAACAGCCAAGCGGCTTGCCAATTCGGCTCATAAATTCCAAACTCATATAAAATATAAACTTGTACCTTTTTGTTGGGCATATCATTATATCCCTACCATCTGTTATCAACTCGGCATATACAAATGCCATCCCAATCAACTCCAACCAAGTTATTCTTAACACAACCATTCGCTTATTCAAGCCGAATTTAATTTCAAATTCGAGTTTCAAATTCCAAACTCTCAACTTATCATTTCAAATCCAGATTATTCTCTAATCACTTCAGTTTTTCTTAACCTATCATCTCAAGTTAAATTCTGGTTTATTATTTACTTTTACCATCCCATTCGAATTAACTTCACAAGTTAAATTTTAATTTCTAGAACTTAAATTCCTAGTTTTATTTCAAATCAAATTTGAAATCATAAAACCAATTCAAAAACTTTGAATTTTCTAAACAACTTGTTTCCTCAAAACAATTCAAATTAAAATCTCTGGTAGTAATCCACCACTTAGAACTCGAAAATCACACCGATGATACTGCGCAGTCATCATCGGAATTATTTTCCAGCGACCCAAGTGATTTCAATACTATATCATTTCAAAACCCTTACTAAATACATCCATTTTGAAAACATCTCAAATTCTCCCAGGAACTTAAAATTTCCTTATTTTAATTCCAAATCTGATTTAAATTCATATTTAATTCATCTTATTTCATATACTTTACTTATATGATTCTAATTGGTTATATATAACCATTTCACTTTATAATCTCATTTGATTATAATTACAACCAATATATCTAATATATGATAATATATTACATATCCATACTGTGTCGGTCCATCGTATTCAAGTATTTATTTACTCCTACCGATACAGTGGATCAAACTGAGCGATCAGAACTCATAAACAACTCAGCCAATGAATCTCTACAATATAAAATCATTTTTATATCAAATACAAATACGCACTCGTATATATATACACTCAAACTCAATCTAGGGTATTACTAACCCTATCTCTACCGAGTCACGCCACAGAGCCAAGTAATTCTTAACTTAAGCTCTGATTCCAACTGTAACGACCCGGATTTTCGGCGACTTTGGTTATCGACATAAACACGATGTCGATAACCAAAACATCGAAAAATCCCGGTAATTAATGAAAGAAATTAGTAGGTGAGAATAGATAATATAGAAACTTAGAATAGAAGAAGAAGAAGAAGAATACAACATCAGAGTAACACGAACCTCACAGCGGAACGAATAACATATAATAGATAACATAACTTTGAAATATAACAGTTATGTATACAATAGCACTTATCAGAGTATAGCACTTACAACACAGCGGAAATAAACTGTAGTTATATGATCCAGAAGCCTCCTGCTCCAACTCTTCAAGTATATCTGTAAATCCCGACTACTTGACTGCCCGTACAAATTTAGGCACCCAAGAGTTTAGGGAAAACAACAAAGTAAACTCCGGGTCAGTCATGGGACTGGTGTGAGTAAAACAGTTTAAACAGGTATATGAACAAGTAAACGATATCTCATAAGACCACACCGCAGAACGGAACGGGTTTTTCCCTTATGAGAATCCAAAATATCTTTATATCAAAAACCTTTTGATATTATAATAATGTCTATGTACAAATAGATATCAACTAGCAGAAACGATTTCATCTCACGTTCTACATATATAGTATACAATCAAAATCGCAAGCACGTATTGGATATTGGATTTCCAACTATGACAAGGTATGGAACCACCTTCCGATCAGTGTACTCTAGGAACGATACACTGGAGTTCAACAAGAACATCTTGTAACTCAACCACACATGACCGACCACTCATTTCGCTTGAGTGTATCGAATGTACATCACCAACGGTTGGGATCAGCAATCGTTCCCGTATATATATGGGACAGCATTGATAGATTTAAGAAACAAATGAATATTCTCTAGATGGGTGATTATACACCCTACTTCGGTGCGACCGACTTAGCCATGCTGCCTGCCCGATTTCTGTCATTTACCGGTTGATGAGGCTAGAAGCTACGCTTTATCATTACATCAGATTCACTTCGAATATCACATTGTCAGATCCATTAAAAAACACTAATTGACGTCTACAACAGTACATTACGTGTTAGCTAAAGAAGTTTCCTTCTCTGCTTCCACTCTTGGTACGGTTGAAGAAATCAATGTACGTGACCTTTCTGGAAATACTCTGTCAGACATTCATTCATACAAGTCATCCTCATTCACTTAGAATGTCACATCGTCATACCCGCCAAATCACAAATTGACTTATCCAAAAATAACACGGGTATACAGCTAAGAGAAACGAATTCCTCCGCCACCAAACGTGAATACGGTTGAACAGATCAACTTACGCGATCTATTGGATATACTCTGTCAGACCTTCGTCCATACAAGTTGTCCTGGGACTGGACAAACCGAAGGCACTACTCAGTATATCCATCTTAGTCACTGTTATCTAAGACTTATACAGCAGCCCTTGCACTTTACTCCGTCTTCAAATTATCTTTGGCATAAATGATTCGCAACGCTTATGCCAATACAGAGTGGTTCTTCGGATAATAATCCAACCGGTCTCTCCATATTAACAACGTTAAAATGGTCAAAACTTCGATAGCCTGTGATTTAACCATCAAAGAAAAACAAGTGTGCAAACAACGATATTATTTCCAGATGGAAATTATATCGGTAAATCATCAACATATATATATGTATATATATATATATATTCACATTGCCTTATTTTCTATGTTTAGAAAATATATGTTATTAACACTGGAAAACGTTTTCCATTTGCTTATTTACAAATCACTACTCTTCCCCAACTGTCAGTCCCTGACTGTAAACTAGTATGAGAACAATCCCCTAAGTATAAATCCCGAAGGCCGAAACCAACATCAGATAGACACTTAGAAAACCATTCAATTTACTAATCTTTAGTCAGTTCTAATTTTACTTAACTCTATTTGATTAACTCTGATTGATTAACTCTAACTGGTTTTACTTGGTTTGACTAACTCAATATATTAACTCGACTGGCTAATTCAACTCGATTAACCTAACTTGATTTATTATCTCGATTAACTGAACTAATCACTTTGATTAACTCGACAAATTCACTTTGGTTAACTTAACCAATTCACTTAACTAATTCACTTAGTTTAACTTAACTAATTCACTTTGATTAATCTATCTATTCACTTAACTCCTGTCGAATAAATTATATTCGATAACTCCCCTAACTCTATTCGAATAAACTATATTCGATTAACTCATTTACTCTATTCGAATAAACTATATTCGATTAACTCCTTTTCTCTATTCGAATAAACTATATTCGATCAACTCATTTGATTTAACTCTAATCGATTAACTCCATCGAATAAACTATATTTGATAACTCCTTCGATTTAACTAACATTCTATAACTCACTTCGATTAACTAATGATCGATAACTCCCTCGAATAAATTACATTCGATAATCTCCTCTCGAATAAACGATATTCGATAATCTTCCCTTTCGATTTAACAAATCGATAACTCCTTTTCGAATAACTAAATTCGATAACTCCTTTCGATTTAACTAATCGATAACTCCTTTCGATTTAGCTAATCGATAACTCCCTTCGATGAAACTAACATCGATACTCCTTTCGATGAAACTAACATCGATACTCCTTTCGATGAAATTAACATCGATTAACTCCTTTCGATGAAACTAACATCGATTAATTTAACTCGACGAACTTAACTCGACTCACTTATCTCGATAATCTAACTCAAGAACTTAACTCCTATCGAATAACTAATATTCGATTTAACTTCATTCGCTTGACTCTAGATCGCAGCGATCACAATGGTTACGCCTGACTCCCTCAGGAAACATCCGACCGCCGTAGGCTATTTACAGCCCTACGAATTACGCTAGCAGTCGTACGAGATGGCAACTTATCCTGAATAACTCTGTTTGACTAACTCTATCTCAAATAACTATATTTGATAACTTCTACTTCGAATAAGTGGTATTCGATAACTTAACTCGATTATCAACTCGAAAATCTTAACTCGAATCGATTAACTCCAACTGATTAACTTGACTTACTTAACTCACTAGTTAACTTGACTTACTTAACTCACTGGTTAACTCTATTGAACTGGTTAACTCTACTGAACTGGTTAACTCTACTGAACTGGTTAACTCTATTCAACTAACTCGACTCGACTAACCCCTTTCGAATAGCATATTCGTTTTACTAACTTTCGAATACCATATTCGATTTACTCCCTTCGAATACCATATTCGATTTAACTCCTTTCGAATACCATATTCGATTTACTTTATTCACTTTATAAAGATTTCCTTTTTAACAAGGTTTTATTCATTTGGAAAGATTTACTTTTAAATAATGGTTCTACACTTTAAAAATGATTTCCTTTTTATAACATTTCCTTTTCAATTCTATTTGTAAATGGTTTACAAATATTTCCTTTTCAAATTTATTCTTGAAATATTCTAACTCCTTAAATTCTTTGAAAAATTCGCCATAACCTCCTTTGTAACGGGAGCATCGGGAAAATCCCCAAACCCGCCACATAGGCCTTTCCATTCAAAAAGAAAATGGTTTGTAATTATTTCCTTTTTGAATATCTCCTATTTATAAATATTCCAATTTATAAACATTTCTTATTTATAAATATTCCACTTTATAAATATCTCTTATTTATAAATATCCCATTTTATAAATATTCTATTTTCAATATCACTTTGAAAATCCCCTTATCAACATTCTGGTATGTTATGGTATTCAATCATATCAAATCACGATGTTCAATATCATCCAAGCACATATAATCGACCACGGATTCTATATCACAATATATGAATCAAAACAGTATTATAAATATTGAGGAACCCAGTTGGGTCCCTCTAACCTGTTTTCCTGCATCCACAGATGTTACACAGTAAAATCAACATCACTTTCAGTTCAGTACTGATTATTCTGATAACAGCATCAATATATAAATATTTAAAGGTTTATATATATATTTATATATATATATAATTTCCACTAACTGACTAGTAGTTCAAACAATCAACACACGGTCAATCAGCCAATATTTAACAGTTCTAAAAATACAACATGAAATTATAAACTGTTCAGAGTTAGTGAGATTTACTCACTTTGGCAGTTCATCGTTAAAGAACGATAAAATGTTATTTGATCGGAATCAAACAATTTATTTTGCCGTAAATTCAAACGAGCTTCAATCCACCCCCAGTCAGTTCCAGTGCGTCGCCATCGTCCATACGATCCCAACGGATCTTGTTTCGCTCAATTCCGTTAACATATAAATAAGATATGATAAACTATAGTTAATACATTCTTTTATTTAAATTTAAATCAAATTTAAATTAGAAGATGGGCTTTATGCATTTTAAATCCGGCCCATTATCCCTTCACGTTAAACCCACGGCCCATCCACTCTTTGAAAAGCCCACCTGCCCTTCCAATCATCTTCACCAAACCAAACTTCACAGATCCAGTACATGGCGATTTCAAATCCTCCCTTCATACCGCAAACAACCGAAACAAAGATCACTATTTGATATTTGTAGAAATCTGGTTATACAAGAAAAATGGGCCTCACGTGTTTCTCGTTTCTCGGCCCACTGCTAGTACCCCGCGTCCGCTACACCTTTTCTCCCAGGCAACCAAAGGAACCCGTACCCTTACAAGTAATCATCCTTCCCATCCTTTAAAGCACGGCCAACTGAAAATGAAATCCAATCTTTACCAGAAATTCATCACAACCCCTTAACCCCGGATCCAAACTGCGAACAACACAAAGCCCTCCCTGCATCTTTGCATTCCAGCACAGTTTCCGACCGTCTTCAGAAAATAACGTACCCCTTCTTGTTTGCCAAAGCAAACTCAATGCCATTCACCGGCAGTACCAACCTCCAACACACTTCGTTTAACCCGAAGTCGGCCTCCTCCTTGCGTCCTTGAAACCCAACGCACTGCTACAGGGACTCGCGCCCAAGTTTTCATCAAAACCCACTCAAATATCATACAGGATTGAAGATCCGCCCTTAGTGAGTCCAAGTATATTTGTTTGATTGGTTTGAGGGTTTTTGGGCGAATTCATTTGTCTGAGAAGCTCGCGTTTTTTGTTTGAGGGTGGCGGCCCAAAAACTACAGCGATTGCAAGGTAAATTAGGTCATAACGGGGAGAGTTCAGTCCTATTTATAACGAAGAGTAGTTGGGTTTTGCTAAGATATTTTCTAATAGGAAGGACGTGGAGAAACATGGTCGAAGGGGTGATGTATGTGGCTCTTGTAACTTGGGGTAGGTAAGACGTGTTTTCAGTTTTGCCGTGACATGCACTTAGCTGTACACTTCTGAGTTTGTATAACATATATATGATCATACATACATGTATATCTCGCTACTGACTGAAATATATATACCGTTGTGATCAACACCGTCTCACGATCCCAAAAATATAATAATATCGGTAGGTGGACTCATATTTTGAAACTTCAAAATGTTGATTTCAGGGTGCGAAATACTTCAAATAAAAAGTCGCTTATTAAATTAATTAAAAATTACAGTAAAATTCTAAAAATTATTTTATCACTATTTCCCAAATGAACCTCGTCTAAATTCAAACCCGATCTCTAGTTATATTGAATAAACCGTTACGGTCGATAAACGATTCTATAGCGACTATTCTGAAATTTGATTTGGACGTAAATCAAAATCTACACGATGAAATCCCGATTTTTCTCTTCCACTAGAAAGACATACTCCACCAGCTCCACACGTTTCTTGTTTCATAGAAATCCGGCTTAAAATGAATCCTGTACATTCAGTTGAAGTTCGAATCGCCAAATCGTGAACTGCAGCGCCATTTCAAGCTCGATTTTAATTATAATATAATTATACGTTCAAACTGTCGTCGATTGAATATATGCGTCAATATAATTCAACTCTAAACTGAATTAAATCTAAGGGACGACCCCGTTCACAGAATATTGTGATTTCCAATATTTCTGATTATTTCTGAATTAAATATATTATTTAATTATTATTTTAATTAAATATTCACCATTATTTAATTAACGACGATTAAATTCCCAATATCACTATTTTAAACAATTAAATTAATTATACCCTTGGAAAATGCAGGTCATTACATACATATAATTATATATATACATATACTTATAAATTGTATAAAAATTGAAAATTCTTTTTCAAAATAACAAGTACGCCTTTCATATGTATGATTTCCCTATAATGGGTAACATATGCTCTGATACTAAATGTCGCAACCTGCCTGAAATGGGACTAATTTTCGACCCAGAAAACGCCCATCAGAACTTAGAGTCATTCTAAATGGATCGCCAGTTCCTATAAGGAAATACTTAAAAAGTGCTAACGGAGCAGTTTAAAACGAATTCAGAATCTCACATAGCGGAGGGGATAAAATATAATATCTCGAAATAGATGTACCATAAATAAAACCGTCATGGATGTTTGTAACACCCCGTAATTTTAAAGAACACTAAAATGATAAATTAAAGAACACTTAATTAAATATTAGTAATTAAATAAAATGGACTGTGCCATTGCGTTCATCTCAAAATTCTGCTTAAGATAGATTCCGAGTTTGTGTAAAACGGACACCGTATGAAGAGGATATTAAGGTTTAAATTTTCCGTACATATAAGAAATGTAACACCCCGTGTTTTTGATAAACCTTAAAGTAACGAATTAAAGAATAATAAATTCTAAATGTGAGAATTAAGGGAAACGGCTTACGCCATTGCGTTCGTCTCGGAATTCTGGTTGAGATAGAGTCCGAGTTTGCGTGAATTGGACTTCGTATGAAGAAGTTATGGCCTTCGGAAGTTTCAAAAAATTAAAATTCAAATTTAAACACAGAAGAGGGCAGGGCAGGAAAAATTCCTGCCCAGGCTAGGTCGACCAGGAGGTCGACCCTAGTGTTGATCTACCCTACAGTTCGACCTGGGGGTCGACCTAACCCCCCCCCCCCTCGGGCAGATCTGAAAGGATGACGATTTCTGACTCCCTGCTGAGTCATTAGGGCTGAGATGTTATCCTATCTTGACTGGATGGTCTTGATTACTTCTAGGGTTAATCTGACGGCTCTAAATTAATTAAACCTCTATAAAAGCAAGCTAACTCTCAACCCTAAATTACAAATATTCATACCAAGAGCCGCCATTCCGTCAATGGTGAACCTAGAATAGCCGTCATCTCTTTCAACTCAAATGCAAGATTGAAGCTACGTCAAAATTAAATCTAATCTAATTCAACTAAGAAAATTCAATGATCTACGTCAAAGGCGAGCAATTCAATTTTAGAATACAAATCCCAGAACTCAAGAATTCCTTTTTGTTTGTAAAGGGAGTTATCTTTCGGATGTGAATGAATTAAAGACATGAATTGTAAAATAGAATTTTATCAAGTTGTATGTGATGCTGATTTTTGTTTTCTATCGTATATGCCTATGAATTATTGTGGTCTATCGAACCTATATGTGGAAATTGGTGAATAAACCTATGGTGTTATGAAATTATCATATATACGTTTGGTGATATTATGATACATACAAGTTTTAGGCTAAGTCACGTCGTTTATGCCTAATTGTTTAGATCCATTATGCATAGATGTTTAGATCTACGACCTTGTATAATTTGGTGATTATATTTATATGTTGTATGTCAATTTAGAAATTATGCCATGTTTATGCAAGCTAAGTGATGTTATCATATTATGAATACATGCAAGTTTATAGGATAAAAACATGATTATGTAAACCTATATGTTTAGATCTACAACTCTATATGTTAGAACCATACGCCTTTATGTTAGATCAATATTAGCATGATTCAATCCCTATGCAAGTTCACCACTACATGTCTAATTAGATTTTGGTAGTTCTTTGTAAAACTATTATTTTATGACCATGTTGCATAGACCTAGTTTGCAAGTTCATAATTAAAAGTATATTATGCCAAGTTCATGTGACACATCTGAAGTTAGATCCATATTTTTGTATGATGTTGGAATGTTGCAAGTTCCTCTTTTTTCCCTTCTTAGTTTATTAGTTAGGCAAAAATGTTGAGCCTAACATCCTATGTAACTTTGCGAACGTACAACGGGGGTAACGTTAAGAAAACTTGAAACTATACGTAATTAACATATTTGGCTCATAACCATCTAAATGGTATGGCATTGAAATGATACAATTTACTTACCAAAAATTATGAATTTGATTTAGAAAGAAAGTGGGCCATGACAATAAATTGTTGAAAAATTTACATATAAGCGTAAAAGGATAAATATGTAAATTTAGAAAAGACGAACATGCCTAACCCGAGGTTAGACTAAGTTGTGGTGTAAAACTGCCCGGAACCGACCGGCACATCTAGTGACCACAACAATACCTGTCTAATGTGGGTGGTTAGTGCATTGAGCCCAAAAAGGACCTGAGGTTAGACTGAGTTGTGGTGTAAAACTGCACGAAACCGGCCGACACATCCAGTGACCACAACAACACCTGTCTAATGTGAGTGGTTGGTGCTCTAATAAAGCTAAGGCAAGAATGGTAGGGTTAAGTCAATTAAGGAAACACTTAACCAATTCAACATGTTAGCTAAACTGATGGGTAGGGTTAGGTAAATTTGGACACTTAACCAATTTAACATGTTGGCTGGAAAACCCTAGTAACGGGGACCCATTTCAGTAGTAACCCACATAGATGTATCATGGGACCCTGAACTAGGCAGGGTGGGGCACGATTACTGGGCTGATTATAAGCGGTCAAAAACATCGGCGGTGGTGCAACAGTGTAGGTTCCGGCGGAGTACGGGCGTGCACGTACTCCGGAGTGGAAAAAGCAGGCACTGGGCATCAGTAGTCATACACTGTGCATCTTGAATCGTGTCGGGTTGCCACCATAGGATTTGATACACCTCGTGGTGGGACCAGCACAGGTATCTACAGTCAAGCGGGGGCCGAATGACACACGTGATAAATGCATGCGAGTAGGAGCCGATCAATATAAGGGGATCATTTCACCAAGAACACGTGGTGCTAGTTGGACAAATATAAGTAGGTGCAGAGAATTAAACATGGGTGCGATGTATATTCAGTTTATCCTGCCTTATATAGTTTTATGTTAGTTTGTTGTTCTGGTACTGTCCTATTTTCAGTTTATTCCTATCATGACCTTTTTCTTATTCACACATTAAAAAGTCACTAGACTTACTCAGACTTATTTCTGACCCATATTTCTTCCGTCTTCTTTTCCTTCGTTTCCCCCTCCCCCTCAGGCAGCCAGGGAGGGAATAGCTCAGCTTAATTTGGACCGTTCATCTTTCCAAGCTTGAAGACTCTGTGATGTACGGCTTGGAATCTCTTATTTTTGGCTATGGCTTTGGATACACTAGACTTGGGGATTTATGCAGTTTTATTTATGCTTCATGCTTCTTTATGTAATAATCAAGACAGAAGTTATGATGTAATGATTTGAAAGTTGGTTTTAACAGTTTGCTCTAATGTTTTGTTATAAACCACGTTTGAAATAAAGTTAGTTTTATTTTCCGCTGCTTATATATATATCTGTCTTGAAAATTTTCTGTGTCTTTTACCTATAATACTCCACCAAAGTTAAGGCATTCCCTTTGTAAGTGACCCTAACGGAGGTGGGGTGTTTCACTTGGTATCAGAGCAAAGGTTTACTAGATCAGATAAAAGTTTTTGAAAACTATTTTCAAATAGAAGCATTTTTCAAGAAAAAGTGTTATTTTATTTTAAAAGGCATAATCCCCCAAATCCATATGCATTATCTTTCTATCCTTTGTTTTGAATCTTTCCTTTTTCATTTCAGCATGTCTGGGAATCTTAACCTTCCAGAGGGTGTACCGATACCCATCTGGCTCAGGAGGTACCTAGAGGCTAGGGACAACGACGCAGGTCCAGCAGACGTTCCTCCTTCCCCAGCTGCAGCGATTCCTCCCCCTCCTCCTCATGCAAATGTTTTCTCAAAAATATGTAGGGACTTTCGAGCCATGTGTGGAAAGAACTTCAATGGAAATGAATCCTTCGTGGAAGCAAGAAACTGGCTCAAAGAAACTGAAGATTTGTTCGATATCTTCGAAGTGGATGATGGGCCTAAGATATAGTTGGCGGTATGGTTGCTCAAAGACAAAGCTTCCTATTGGTGGAAGTCACTGACACTGAAAGACTAATTGAAACTTGGATTTATTTTAGGATGAGGTTTGAAATGAAATTCCTCTCACAAGATGAACGAAGCCTACAGATGGAGAAGTTGTTAGCTCTCAAACAGGGAAGTATGTCGGTTAAGGAATACTTAACCAATTCAATTAGCTTACTAGGTTCGGATTGGAGTTAGTGAACACTCCACCTAAGAAGGCTCTCCACTTTGTTAAAGGCACAACGTAGCTATGTCCCATATACATATGGGTGCGACTTATGAGAGACTGGTGGACATGGCACTATTACAAGAAGAAGATAAGGTTGGCAAGAAGGAGACAAAGGGGGAAGCATCTCAGGAAAAGAAAGGGGAAGGATCACAGAGCAAGAAGATAGACTCCAAGAAAGGCGGGATGAACAACAAAACCCATGACAAGAGGAAGTGCAATTTTTGTGGCATTCCTGGACATCTGGTAAAGTACTACAGGAAGAAGAAAAGGAAGATGGGTGGCTGTTTCCATTGCGGCGATGCAGGACACATGGCTAGGGACTGCCCAAGAAAGCAAGGGCAAGGGCTGAGAGTGGGATCTACTTCTGGAGGGCAGGTTCACGCTCTCATGGCAGGTCCACAAGAACAAGGTAGAAATGTTTCTGTTGAGAGTTTAGTTTATCTTTTTGATCATCCTGTTGGTACACTCTTTAATTCCGGCGCATCGCACTCTTTTATATCTACTGCTTTAGTTGAATCTCGGCACCTAAACACCAGTTTAGTAGAGGATCCCTTGGTTGTTTCAAATCCAATTGGGGGCTCAACTTATTTGTCAATGATTTGTTTGGATTTGGAAATTTCTATATTAAGTGTGGGGTTTAGATGCAATGCCTATGTTTTGGGCTTCACGGGCTTTCGGTTGATTCTGGGCATGGATTGGCTATCCATAAAGTGCCATCCTCGACTGTGAAAAGAGAGTGGTTAGACTCATGACTCGCCTTGGTAACACTCTCGAAATTTCTTGTAATCCCATGAACTCTGTTATGCTTAGCTATGTAGAATCTTTTGATGCGTCTATTGAGAATTTACAGTCTATTAGAGTAGTCCGTGAATACTCGGATGTCTTTGAAGAGGTTAAAGGGTTACCTCTGAAACGGGAGATAGACTTCCGCATATACCTCGTTGATAATGCAGACCCCGTCGCTCTATCTGCTAGACACATGGCTCCAAGGGAGAGGAATGAACTCAGCAAGCAAGTTAAAGAGCTGCTTGAGAAGGGGTTTATAAGGCGGAGTATTTATGAATGGGTGCTCCAGTTGTGTTCACAACTAAAGCAGACAGTTTTCTTCGCTTATGCGTTGATTATAGGGAGCTAAACAAGCTGACCAAGAAGAATAGACACCCACTCCCAAGATTAGACGACTTGTTCGATCAGCTTGTAGGTGCATCGGTTTTCTCCCAACTAGATTTAGCTACCGGGTTTCATCAACTGAGAGTGGCCGAAGACAGCATTAACAAGACCACATTCAGAACTCCGGATGGTTTCTTCGAGTGGCTTGTCATGCCTTTTGGCCTGAAAAAGCACCCTCTTACTTCGTCGATTTGATGAGCAGGGTGTTCTGGGAGTACCTCAATAAGTTTATCGTGGTCTTCATAGATGACATTTTGATTTTCTCGAAGAGTGAGGAAGAGCATGCTCAGCATCTAAAGGAAGTCATGGACACTCTTCGTGTACACCAGTTAAAAGCCAAATTCTCAAAATGCCACTTCTGGAGGGAAGAAGTAAGGTTTCTTGGACACGTGGTGTCCAAAGAGGGATTAGCTGTGGACCCCGCAAAAGTAGTTGCGGTGCAAGATTGGAAGGTCCCACGGAATGCAACTGAAGTCTGAAGCTTCCTTGGGCTAGCGGGCTTTTACCGGAAGTTCATCAAAGATTTTGCAAAAATCTCAGCTCCACTTACAAAGTTGACAAAGAAGAACTTAACTTTCACTTGGGATTTGGATTGCGATATTGCTTTCCAACGCTTAAAAAGAGCTCTAACAACAACCCCAGTTTTGACATTGCCGGATGGGAGCAAGATGATTACCGTATACACGGATGCTTGTGGTACGGGACTAGGTGATGTCTTGACGCAAGAGGGGAAGGTAGTAGCTTATGGAGGCAGGCAGTTGAAAGTACATGGGAAAAACTACCCAACCCACGACCTAGAGTTGGCTGCCATCGTCTTTGCGCTTAAGTCTTGGCGCCATTATCTCCTAGGTGAGAAGTTTGAATTATATACTGACCATAAATCATTGAAGTACCTTTTCTTGCATAAAGATATTAACTTGAGGCAACAAAGGTGGATGGAATTCTTGTCATCCTACGATTTCGAGATTTCCTATACCCCTGGCAAGGGCAATGTAGTAGCAGACGACTTGAGTAGAAAGAAGCTGACCTTAAGCTCTCTCGTTGTTGAAAGGCAGAGCTTGGAGTATATAGCCAACTTTGATTTTAGACCCTTTGTCGATCATGTGACTGGTTTGTTAGCATCGCTAGCAGTGCGGCCTACTCTTTTGGACTCAATAAGGACCGCACAACGTGAAGACCCTCAGCTAGTTGATGTGATAGATAAGTTAAGTAGGGGTGAGACTTCTAGTCACCTCAATAGATACTCCATCGATGATAAGGATTGGTTGAGGCGGGATGGAAGGCTATGCGTCCCACAAGCAAGGGATTTGGTGAAGAAAGTTCTTGAAGAAGCACACCATTCCAAGTTGACCATACACCCCGGTGGAGACAAGATGTATAAAGACGTAAAAAGGGTTTTCTTTTGGGATGGCATGAAGAGGGATGTTGCTGAATTCGTCTCGAAGTGCTTAGTATGCCAACAAGTCAAGGCGGAACAAAAGAAGCCTGGTGGTTTGCTTCATCCTCTAGAGGTCCCACAGTGGAAATGGGATAACATCTCGATGGACTTTATTGATGGGTTGCCTAGGTCAAGAAGAAGCAATACCAGTATTTGGGTAATAGTGGACAGGCTCACAAAAAGCGCTCACTTCATACCCGTTAAGAGTAGAAGGACTACCTCATCTCTAACATCTATATATCTTAAAGAGATAGTCCGACTCCATGGGATACCCTCTAGCATTGTTAGTGACCGAGATCCTATATTTACGAGCGAGTTTTGGAAGAGCTTGTAAGAAGCTGTAGGTACACAGTTAAGCTTGAGCATGACCTATCACCCTCAAACCGATGGTCAGACGGAGAGGGTGAACAGAGTATTAGAAGACCTCTTGGGATTATGCATTCTTGACTTCGGAGGAACATGGGAGGATCATCTTCCTTTGGTGGAGTTTGCCTACAACAATAGCTACCAAGCCACCATAGGTATGGCACCCTTCGAAGCTTTATATGGAAGACCGTGTCGATCACCAACTTGTTGGTGGGAGTCTACAGATAAGCTCATACTTGGACCAGATATGATTAGAGAAACTTCAGAGAAAGTGGACTTGATACGAAAAAGAATGAAGACTGCCCAAGATAGACAAAAGTCCTACGCAGATAAGAGAAGGACCGACCTTGAGTTTGAGGTTGGGGACAGGGTTTTCCTTAAAGTATCTCCTTTGAGGAACGTCGTTCGCTTCGGATCCACAGGAAAGTTGGCACCAAGATTTGTAGGGCCATTTCCTATCATTGAAAGGATTGGGAAGATGGCTTATAGAGTAGAGCTGCCCGAAAGATTGGCTGGAGTTCATAATGTCTTTCACGTTTCTCACTTACGAAAATGCTTACATGAGTCTGCGGAAGTGGTGGAACCAAGCATATTAGAGGACATAGAAGTAGAACGAGAGGCGAATATGAGAAGAGTTCCAACCCGTATCTTAGGTACATAAGTCAAAAAGCTACGCAACCGCGAAGTTAAACTTGTAAAAGTTTAATGGAGTGGCACTGAGGAAGACGCGACTTCGGTGACTGAGGCCAAAATACGCGCAGCCTACCCTTTTCTTGTTGAGGGTACATCTTTGATCTCTTTTTCCTTAAGTTTGTTCATACTCGTATCTATCTTTTTAGTATTTTCCTCAGTGCTGTTCTCGATCCTTAGGTAGAAACCAATGGATGTAAACATGTATTTGAAACATGTTATGATTGATGGTTGCAAGTGATTGCTAGTGGTTGCTCGTGGATGCATATACACACACTTTAGGTATTAGATCGGCTCAGTCACTTTCATATTGCATATGCATATATGTACTTATATATGATTGAAACTTGATGTGTTATCATGTGGATGTTGCATTTGTATGAATGATTGTGCACTCATGTAGAAAGTATGGTTAGGGAAGATTGCATACATTATGGACGCATGACACCGACATGCCTTGCATTAAGGAGGTCAACTGAATCAGTAGACCGCCTGATTTTGCATTAGATAAGGACATATACACGCACTATGCATATGATCATGAAGCATTAGAAGTCTTTTAAGTACAATGGACGCATGTGTTTGATGGTTGAGTAGATGGACGATTGGATGGTAGGATATACGTTCTTCTTGACTTGAAGATTTCGGGGATTAAAGAATAATTAATTCTAAATGTGAGAATTAAGGGAAATAATTTATGCCATTGCGTTCGTCTCGGAAATCTGGTTGAGATAGAGTTCGAGTTTGCGTGAATTGAATTTCGTATGAAGAAGTTATGGCCTTCGGAAGTTTCAAAAATTTAAAATTCAAATTTAAACACAGAAGAGAGCAGGGCAGGAAAAATTCCCGCCCAGGCCAGGACGACCCAAGTGACGACCTACCCTACAGGTCGACCTGGTGGTCGACTTACCCTCCCCCCCTCCGGGCAGATCTGAAAGGATGACGATTTCTGACTCCCTGTTGAGTCATTAAGGCTGAGGTGTTATCCTACTTGACCGAATGGTCTTGATTACTTCTAGGGTTAATCTGACGGCTCTAAATTAATTAAACCTCTAAAAAAGCAACCTAACTCTCAACCCTAAATCACAAATATTCATACCAAGTGCCGCCATGTCGTCAATTGTGAACCTAGAATAGCCGTCATCTCTTTCAACTCATAGGCAAGATTGAAGCTACGTCAAAATTAAATCTAATCTAATTCAACTAAGAGAATTCAACGATCTACGTCAAAGGCAAGAAATTCAATTTCAGAATACAGATCCCAGAACTCAAGAATTCCTTTTTGTTTGTAAGTGTAGTTATCTTTCAGATGTGAATGAATTAAAGACATGGTTTGTAATGAATTGTAAAATAGAATTGTATAAAGTTGTATGTGATGCTGATTTGTGTTTTCTATCGTATATGCCTATGAATTATTGTGGTCTATTGAACCTATCATGTTATGTGGAAATTGGTGAATAAACCTATGGTGTTATGAAATTATCATATATGCGTTTGGTGATATTATGGTACATACAAGTTTTAGGCTAAGTCACGTCGTTTATGCCTAATTGTTTAGATCCATTATGCATACATGTTTAGATCTACGACCTTGTATAATTTGGTGATTATATCTATATGTTGCATGTCAATTTAGAAATTATGCCATGTTTATGCAAGCTAATTGATGCTATCATGTTATGAATACATGCAAGTTTATAGGTTAAAAACATAATTATGTAAACCTATATGTTTAGATCTACAACTCTATATGTTAGAACCATATGCCTTTATGTTAGATCAATATTAGCATGATTCAATCCCTATGCAAGTTCACCACTACATGTCTAATTAGTTTTTGGTAGTTCTTTGTAAAACTATTGTTTTATGACTCATGTTGCATAGATCTAGTTTGCTAGTTCATAATTAAAAGTATATTATGCCAAGTTCATGTGACACATCTGAGTTAGATCCATATTTTTGCATGATGTTGGAATGTTGCAAGTTCCTCTTTTTCCCCTTCTTAGTTTATTAGTTAGGCAAAAATGTCAAGCCTAACATCCTATGTAACTTTGCGAACGTACAACGGGGTAACGTTGGGGAAAACTTGAAACTATACGCAATTAACATATTTGGCTCATATAAATGGTATGGCACTGAAATGATATAATTTACTTACCAAAAATTATGAATTTGATTTAGAAAGAAAGTGGGCCATGATAATAAATTGTTGACAAATTTACTTATAAGCATAAAAGGATAAATATGTAAATTTAGAAAAGACGAATATGCCTAACCCGAGGTTAGACTGAGTTGTGGTGTAAAACTACCCGGAACCGACCGACACATCCAGTGACCACAACAATACCTGTCTAATGTGGATGGTTAGTGCGTTGAGTCCAAAAAGGACCCGAGGTTAGACTGAGTTGTGGTGTAAAACTGCCCGGAACCGACCGGCACATCCAGTGACCACAACAACACCTGTCTAATGTGAGTGGTTGGTGCTCTAATAAAGCTAAGGCAAGAGTGGTAGGGTTAACTCAATTAAGGAAACACTTAACCAATTCAACATGTTAGCTAAACTGATGGGTAGGGTTAGGTAAATTTGGACACTTAACCAATTTAACATGTTGGCTCGAAAACCCTAGTAACGGGGACTCATTTCAGCAGTAACCCACATAGATGTATCATGGGACCTTGAACTAGGCAGGGTGGGGCACGATTACTGGGCTGATTATAAGCTATCAAAAACATCGGCGGTGGTGCAACAGTGTAGGTTCCGGCAGAGTACGGGCGTGCACGTAATCCGGAGTGGAAAAAGCAGGCACTGGGCATTAGTAGTCATACACTATGCATCTTGAATCGTGTCGGGTTGCCACCATAGGATTTGATACACCCCGTGGCAGGACCAACACAGGTATCTACAGTCAAGCGGGGGCCGAATGACACACGTGATAAATGCATGCGAGTAGGAGCCGATCGATATAAGGGGATCATTTCACCAAGAACTGGTGCTAGTTGGACAAATATAAGTAGGTGCAGAGAATTAAACATGGGTGCGATGTATATTCGGTTTATCCTACCTTATATAGTTTTATGTTAGTTTGCTGTCTGGTACTGTCCTATTTTCAGTTTATTCCTATCATGACCTTTTTCTTATTCACACACTGAAAAGTCACTAGACTTACTCAGACTTATGTCTGACCCATTTTTCTTTCGTCTTCTTTTCTTCCGTTTCCCCTCGCCCCTCAGGCAGCCAGGGAGGGAATAGCTCAGCTTAATTTGGACCATTCATCTTTCCAAGCTTGAAGACTCTGTGATGTACGGCTTGGAATCTCTTATTTTTGGTTATGGCTTTGGACACACTAGACTTGGGGATTTATGCAGTTTTATTTATGCTTCATGCTTCTTTATATAATAATCAAGACAGAAATTATGATGTAATGATTTGAAAGTTGGTTTGAACAGTTTGCTGTAATGTTTTGTTATAAACCACGTTTGAAATAAAGTTAGTTTTATTTTCCACTGCTTATATATATATATATATATATATATATATCTCTTGTAAATTTTCTGTCTTTTACCTATAATACTCCACCAAAGTTAAGGCATTCCCTTTGTGAGTGACCTTAACGGAGGTGGGGTGTAATATTTATATATATATATATATAAATCATGTCCAGAAATCAAAAGTCAAACAGCGGGAAGAGGAGGGAATTCGGCCCGTTAGGGGTCGACCCCGTGCCCCATATAGGTGTCGACCTATGGGTCGACCCCTACACGGGGGTGTTGACCTTGGGTCGACCCCGGGGTTGACCCTAGCCAGATCTGGGGCAGATCCAATTCTGTGAACGTGGACTCATTTCTTGACTATATTCATTGACTGTAGGCTATAAATAGGACCTCATTTCTATTGTTTTATTCACCAAAAACAATGGAGACAATGAGGTGCTGCCCCAACTTAGATTAAATTAGCCTATTCTTCTGCAACAACAAGTTATACGTGTTCAAGGATCTCTGCTACAACATCAACAGTCAATTCTCTGTTCTTTAGATCTAATCACAGTGAGTTTATGTTATTTTTAGATGTAAACATGTAAAAAGTAATCTTGACATGTTCATAAGTTGGATCTAAATCGGTGCCTGTTAATAACTTGAATCATAACTAATCAGATCTGCTATAACTTAATCACCTAATCTATTGATTAGTTCTCATATGCCTAGTCCTGATATGTTTTTTCTGTTATCACGCCTAATTTTGTCATCATATGCCCATTCTGTGAAACGACATAAACTCGCCCTTTCAGGAAAGCCTGGATTGAGTTAAGAATACGACAAATCAGAATACAAACAGAAGAACATTTCATTGCTGTTACAATAATTTACATCAGAATACAAGAATATAACAGAGTATGAATAAATAATATACATCAGAAAAATATCAAAGATTAAAATAATTTACATAGCAACGGAAAAATAGTACATAACACAACTGTAAGAAATACACGGATACAGAGCGTTTCGAATATAGCTCCAGATGTAAACCCAGGATCATGTGAAAATAATATCTGCAAAGACCCAACTACTAGTTGCCCATGTAGAAAATAAGGGCACCCAGAGTTTAGGTTAAAACAATAAACTCCAGGTCAGTCATGTGACTGGTATGAGAACTAAAACAATTATTAAACCCTTTGTAACAACCCGTATTCTACGCATCGGAGGATCGTAGAATATTTCTTTCTTTCTTATATGAAGTCGTATGGTCATGTGGCTTTGGGTAACGACCATTGGGGTCATTTCCCATGTTCATGATTTTTGTCGATTTTTAAATGACCGTTTTGCCCCTAGCTGATCTTGTTTCTGCCATAACTTTTGATGGGAAAGGATTTTTGACCTGAAACCACTTCCATTGGTTTCAGATGATGGTTTACCTTTCCGTAGAGTGGTCACATGTGGAAAACGGGCTTACCGTTTGGGAGAAATGGCTGAAATAAGGTTTGGAAGGTGAAAAACTCCATAACCGGGCCAAATAGGGTGATTAGTGAATGGGCCCATAACCCATTTCGGGATTAGGGTTATGGGGAGGCTGAAAAGAGTTAAGGTTTCATTCCATTTCAGTTTTCTAGCCTCCACTTACCTCTTAGAAACCCTAAAAATGGCCTCCAACCTCTAAATCACCTCCAAATCATTTTCTAATCAAGGATTAAGCTTAGCAACATCAAATCAAGGGAGATCTTCACCAAATCAAGATTAGAGCTGCTGTTTAGCATTGGTATTCGCGCCATATCAGAGATTTATTTCAGATCTAAGGTTTATTTGTGGCTAAGGTGAGTAATTTGCATAATTTTGCACTAATTATGGTTAATTAAGGGTAATTAGTGAAGATTAGCGAATTTAAGCATGATAAAATTCTGGAAAAATATTTTTAAGTTCTTAAATAATGTTTTATATCTCTGTTAGAAATTGGGTTTGATTTGGTTAAGTTTTGCTAATCATATCATTGGTTTTGCTTAAGCACGCTTAAGGGAAAATATGGGTTTTTGGCTAAGTTTGATCCATTTTAACCTATCATATTGTTGTTTTGGTGTTTGTGGTCACTTCTACTTGTTACTATGACTGTATGGTATGCTTTGTGATTGATTAGAATAGTTAGAATGGTCGAAAACGTCGTCGAATGGCATAAAACACTCGCTGGAAAAGTTGCAGGAAAATGGTGCAGGTTTTCGGATCAGATCGGTTGGAAGGGCTCAGACCGGATAGTGGACTGGGAAAGGGATCACCGAACCGAGGCTTAGCACGAGATAAAGTATGGCAAAAATGAAGGCGACTATGGTTGAACTGGGATCGGATCGGAGCGGATGGGAATAGGGATGGGGATCGGATCGGACCAGAAGATCAAGCCAGGGACGGAAGGAAGAAAGGTGACAGACTGGACCGTGACCAGGAACCCGAACCGAACCGATGTGACATGGAGAACCCGAACCGAGCCGATGACTAGTAACTAGAGCAACCCGAACCGAACCGAGGTGCATCTACCCGAACCGAACCGATGGCTAGGAGGAGATCCGAACCGATCCAGTAATGACCAAAAACCCGAGATGCAAAGGTAGTCCAAATAGGAAGTTAGAGCTCAGGATCCAGTTGGGAACCAATGAGTTCACTTCATGATCGGGCTTTGCTACGGGACGTGTGCTAAGGAGTTGTCGACGTTCATAACTTCGATTCACCACTGAAAAGGAATGATGTGATACGTATCAGTGCAGTAGAGTCACCGTGATTCGAGGGGCAAAGTGATCGTAGTAAGACTATGAGCCAGTGCAGTGGAGCCATTGTGACTCCATGGGGCAGATTGGACATAGTAAAGGATTAGTAAGGCTATGAGCCAGTGCAGTGGGGTGTGTACGACTCCATGGGGCAAAGTGGACATAGCGAAGGATTAGTGGTTATGGATCAGTGCAGTGAAGCCGTTGTGACTTCATGGGGCAGAGTGATCATAGCAAAGTATTGGGTGATCAAAGTGGTGGATATCGTATGCTTTACGCACTGAGTGAGAGATGTGAGGATAGTTGCTATGCTTGATTGTTTGCCATCACTATGACATGCACACCCCCACCCCCGTATGCTTGTACACCATATGTTAGTGGCACCTTAGAGTGTTGTACAATATGTAGTGCTAACTCTTTGGTTGCAGGTCCAGGTTCAGGTATGGTTTAGTATACCTGTTATTGTTCTGTTTAGATGCTTATCGCTCATACCAGACTTTTGTCTGACCCGGAGTTTTATGTTTCTTCTTATTACTCTGGGTGCTCCTAAACGGGCATACTAGAAACAGGTTAGCTGGCGATGCACGAGTAGCTGATCCGGAGGCGAGCAGGAGGCTTCCACGTATGATATATATATATAGATATTCTCCCTGTGTCGTTGGTGGTCACTACTTGGGCATTAGTAGTGTACCTTCCCTATCTTGCTTTTAGAGACAGTTTTAAAAGTTGTAATAATGATGTTGTGGAACATAAGCTGTATTTGGATTTTCCGCTGCTATGATAGTTTGTTTTCAGCTTATGCACTGTCTCGCCTGTTTTATGTCAAGATTATGTTATTATTATATTTTGTTCCATGCGCTGTGAGACATTCTACAGGTTCCTTGTTAGTTCATTCTCTTCTTCCTTTTCTTTTGACGACCGTCCCGTGCTAACTGGACATGTGTACAGCGCACTTTTGGAGTAAATGTCGGTTGGTGCAGGGCGGGCCGTCACATTTGGTATCAGAGCTCTAGGTTGCGTAGTTAACCTAGGGAAAGACATTAGGGAGAGATAGTATGTATATGAGAGTGCGTATTTTTGATTACTTTGGTTTTCAAAAGCTATATATATACTATTAGTAGTATAAGGATGAAGTCGTACCGCACTAGCACCACTATGGAGATAGTTATTCGTTTTCTCTTTACAGATTGAACGATGAGTCGAGACACGAGGGGTGCTGGTAGAGGGGCCAATAATGGGAATGCCCCTGACATGAGGACGATGTTCACTAACTTCATGAGAGAGATGGTTAGGGATGTTCAGGGAGCAGTTCTCAATGCCGGTAATGGTGGTGGTCCAGTAGTGCAGGCGCCTAGGGCCGATTTCGCCAAGCTGTGCAAGGATTACACTAACCTTGGTGGGAAGCCGTTCCACGGAACGGAGTCAGCCACGGATGTCCAGGATTGGTTGGATAGCTGTGATCGTATCTTCGACGACTTGGGTATCGAGGATGCGATGAAGAGAAGGCTAGCGTCTCGTCGGCTGCAAGGGCGAGCGATGAATTGGTGGGATGCTATTAAGACAGCCACTCCAGGGGATCAGGTTACTTGGGATCAGTTTAAGGCTCTCTTTAGCGATAAGTTTATCCCAACTGCTCAGAAGTCAGAATTGTTTAGGAAGTTCTTGGAGCTTAAACAGAATGGTAGGGCAGTCTCGGACTATATTGCTGATTTCGACACTTTGTCGAAGTATGGATTATCCCTTATCGATACTCCTGAGAAGAAGAATGAGAAGTTCATTACTGGTTTTGATGGATACTTAGGGGAAAGGCTTATCAACCACATCGATGAGACTTTTGAATCGACTGTGGGGAAAGATTTTAGATCAGAGAGTCTTTACCCTAAGTCAAAGACTGAGGTTGCATCTGCAGAAGGGCTGAAGCCGCAAGCAGGCGGTGGAGGCAAGAATAACACTCATAACAAGAGGAAGCAAAACCAAACTAAGGATGGCCAGAAAGAGAGCAAGAAAGATGTTGAGTGCTTCAGCTGTGGTAAGAATAGCCATTATGCTAAAGAATGTCGGGCCAAGCCAGCGGATAGGAAGTGCTACAACTGTGGCCAGGTGGGACATCATAAGGATAAATGTCCACAACCTCTTAAGGAGAAGCAGATTGTGAAAGCATATGCTATCGGTGCTATTCCTTCTTCGTCGAATGCCCCAACTGCGGTGGAGAAAGGAAAGAATGTCGTCATTCAAGGTATGCTTTCTATTCTTGATGTACCTGCTCGAGTTTTGTTTGATACTGGGGCTTCCCGTTCCTTCATATCTAGTGACCTGGCAGATAGGTTGGGACTGGAACCCGAGATAGTCGATAGACCGTTAGTTGTGACGAACCCGATTGGTGGTTCGACTAACCTTAGTATGATTTGCCGAAATTTGGTCTTATCGAGTCATGGATGTATGTTTGTTTGTGACTGCTTTGTTTTGAGCTTTACTGGGTATGGCATTATATTGGGGGTCGATTGGCTCCAAAGATACAGGGTGGTGGTAGACTGTGAGGGCTTTTTGGTGACAGTTAGGGCGGATGATGGGCGGAGGGTAGTGTTTGGTAGTCTACCTAGTGATAGGGTAATGGCTAGTTTTATAAATTCCCTCGACATCCCGCATGATGAGTTGTCAGATGTGCCCGTGGTTGGCCAGTATCCGGACGTCTTCGAGGAAGTGTCCAGACTTCCACCACACCGAGAGATTGAGTTCCATATTGATTTAGTGAAAGATGCCAGACCTGTAGTGATGCCACTTCGTCGTATGGCACCAAGGGAGCAGCGAGAGCTCGGGGTGCAAGTAAGCGATCTTTTGAAGAAGGGGTTTATTAGAAGAAGTGTCTCCGAGTGGGGAGCACCAGTTGTGTTTGCCACTAAGGCAGATGGTTCCCTTCGTTTGTGTGTGGACTATCGCGAGTTGAATAAGGTGACGAGGAAGAATAATTATCCTCTACCACGGATAGATGATTTGTTTGTTCAACTGGAAGGAGCAAGAGTGTTCTCCCAGTTGGACCTCGCGATAGGATTTCATCAGCTCCGAGTAGCGGTTGAGAGTGTTCTGAAAACGGCATTTAGGACGTCGTCTGGATTCTATAGTGGTTGGTCATGCCATTTGGGTTGACCAATGCACTAGCATACTTCATGGATCTTATGAATCGGGTATTCAGAGACCAGTTGAATAAGTTTGTTCTTGTGTTCGTAGACGACATCCTTGTTTACTCGAGGACAGAGGAGGAACACAAGGGACATTTGAAGATAGTGATGGAGGTGTTGAGAAAACACCAATTGAAAGCGAAATTTTCTAAGTGTCACTTCTGGAGGAGGGAAGTGACATTCTTGGGCCATGTTGTTTCTGAGAATGGTATTGCCGTGGACCCTACGAAGGTGGCTACGGTACAGGATTGGTCTACGCCCAAGAATGCAACAGACATAAGAAGCTTCTTAGGGTTAGCTGGATATTAACGTAAGTTTATCCACGACTTCTCCAAGATGGCAGCACCGTTGACTCAGTTGACTAAGAAGAATCAAGCCTTCGTCTGGGACGGAGTGTGTGAGAATGCATTCAAGAGTCTAAAAGAAAAGTTGACGCGTGCGCCAGTGTTAGTCATCCCTAAAGGGAATGAAGAGATGACGGTATACACGGATGCTTGTGGTACCGGACTAGGTGCTGTATTGATGCAAGGAGGTAGGGTTGTAGCCTATGCTAGTCGGCAACTAAAGCCGCATGAGAAAAGGTATCCTACCCATGATTTGGAACTGGCAGCGATCATGTTTGCGTTGAAGATGTGGAGACATTATCTCTTGGGAGAGAGATTTGAGTTGTTTACTGATCATAAATCGTTAAAGTATCTCTTCTCTCAGAAGGATCTGAATCTCCGTCAGCAGAGATGGTTAGAGTTCTTGGCTTCGTATGATTTTGATATTGCATATACACCTGGGAAAGGCAATGCGGTAGCCGATGCCTTGAGTAGGAGATATGCCAGTTTAGGGGCTATGTTTCTTGAATGGAAGCAACTGGAGTATATAGCAGGGTATGATTTCAGACCAAAGTGCGAATTGGATCCAGATATGTTAGCTAGTTTGACGATCAGACCCACTTTGATTGAGAGGATTGGTTCCAGTCAGAGGGACGATCCTAATCTATTGGAAATCATATCCAAGTTAGAGATGAATATCGACGGTGAGGGGATGAATTTGTATGGGCTTGATCGAGAAGGATGGCTTCGAAAGAATGGAAGACTAGTTGTACCCAACGTGAATGGTTTGAGAGATGAAGTGCTTAGGGAATGTCATCACTCAAAACTGACTATACACCCCGGTGGTGATAAGATGTATCGAGACATGAAGCAGACTTACTACTGGGAAGGGATGAAAAGAGACGTTGGGAAGTTTATATCCAAGTGCATGAATTGCCAGCTAGTTAAAGCCGAGAAAAAGAAGCCTAGTGGTTTGTTGCAACCATTAGAAATTCCCGAATGGAAATGGGAGCAAGTCTCGATGGATTTCATTAAAGGTTTACCAAGGACTAAATCGGGACATGATAGCATTTAGGTAATTGTGGATCGATTGACCAAGAGTGCAGGATTTATACCAGTCAAATCGACCAGAACGGCAGCTAAGTTAGCAGAACTGTATATGAAGTGGGTAGTGAGATTTCATGGAGTACCTAAAAGCATTGTGAGTGACCGAGACCCGTTGTTTACTAGTGGGTTTTGAAAGAGCTTACAAGAGGCTCTAGGGTCGGAATTATATCTCAGTACCGCGTATCATCCTCAAACCGACGGTCAGACAGAGAGGATGAATCATATATTGGAAGATCTCTTGAGATCTTGTATATTGGATTTTGGTGGATCATGGGATGACCATTTACATCTAGTAGAGTTTGCATATAATAATAGCTACCAATCCAGTATCGGTATGGCTCCATATGAAGCTTTGTACGGAAGAACGTGCAACTCACCATCATGTTGGATAGAGACCGGTGAGAAGTTTGTGCTTGGACCAGATGTGGTAAGGGAAACTTCAGATAAGATTAAGATCATTCAACAACGAATGAAGGCTGCCTAGGATAGGCAGAAGAGTTATGCTGATAAGAGAAGAAGAGACTTAAAATTCTCCGTTGGTGACTTGGTGTTTGTCAAGATTTCTCCGTTGAAGAGCGTGATACGATTTGGCAGGAGAGGCAAGTTGGCATCAAGATTTGTAGGCCCATTCCCAGTTCTCGAACAAGTTGGGAATTTGGCGTATAGAGTTGACTTACCCGAGAAGATGACGGGAGTTCACAACGTATTTCATGTTTCCCAGCTAAGGAAGTTCGTGCATGACCCAGATATGACTATTTCACCTGATCGGTTAGAGGACTTCGAAGTGGAACCCGAGGCACTTGGGAACCGCAAGCCGATTCGTATTGTCGAGCACGATACGAAGCAACTTCGAAGGAAGGCGGTGACGCTAGTCAAGGTTCAGTGGGGCGAGAACAAGAATGACTGTACTTGGGAGACAGAGGAGAGCATTAGGAAGACATATCCAGAATTCTTTGCCTAGTAAGATTTACTTTGCAATTTAGTTATTCCGCATGCTAGGATAGACTTGTTTTGCTTGTTTTGCATGTTTGATTGTTGTTTAATGGCTGATAGGCATGCGGGACCCTTTGTGTGTTTTAGTTAGGGAATTTCGGGGGCGAAATTTCTTAAGGAGGGGAGAATGTAACAACCCATATTCTACGCATCGGAGGATCGTAGAATATTTATTTCTTTCTTATATGAAGTCGTATGGTCATGTGGCTTTGGGTAACGACCATTGGGGTCATTTCCCATGTTCATGATTTTTGCCGATTTTTAAATGACTGTTTTGCCCCTAGCTGATCTTGTTTTGGCCATAACTTTTGATGGGAAAGGAGTTTTGACCTGAAACCACTTCCATTGGTTTCGGGTGATGGTTTACCATTCCGTAGAGTGGTCACATGTGGAAAACGGGCTTACCGTTTGGGAGAAATGGCTGAAATAAGGTTTGGAAGGTGAAAAACTGCATAACCGGGCCAAATAGGGTGATTAGTGAATGAGCCCATAACCCATTTCGGGATTAGGGTTATGGGGAGGTTGAAAAGAGTTAGGGTTTCATTCCATTTCAGTTTTCTAGCCTCCGCTTACCTCTTAGAAACCCTAAAAATGGCCTCCAACCTCTAAATCACCTCCAAATCACTTTCTAATCAAGGATTAAGCTTAACAACATCAAATCAAGGGAGATCTTCACCAAATCAAGATTAGAGCTGCTGTTTAGCATTGGTATTCGCGCCATATCAGAGATTTATTCCAGATCTAAGGTTTATTTGTGGCTAAGGTGAGTGATTTGCATAATTTTGCACTAGTTATGGTTAATTAAGGGTAATTAGTGAAGATTAGCGAATTTAATCATGATAAAATTCTGGGAAAATATTTGTAAATTCTTAAATAATGTTTTATACATCTGTTAGAAACTGGGTTTGATTTGGTTAAGTTTTGCTAATCATATCATTGGTTTTGCTTAAGCACGCTTAAGGGAAAATATGAGTTTTTGGCTAAGTTTGATCCATTTTAACCTATCATATTGTTGTTTTGGTGTTTATGGTCACTTCTACTTGTTGCTATGACTGTATGATATGCTTTGCGATTGATTAGAATAGTTAGAATGGTCGAAAACGTCGTCGAATGGCGTAAAACACTCGCTGGAAAAGTTGCAGGAAAATGGTGTAGGTTTTCGGATCGGATCGATTGGAAGGGCTCGGACCGGATAGTGGACTGGGCAAGGGATCACCGAACCGAACCGAGGCTTAGCACGAGATAAAGTATGGCAAAAAGGAAGGCCACTGTGGTTGAACTGGGATCGGATCGGAGCGGTTGGGAATAGGGATGGGGATCGGATCGGAACAGAAGATCAAGCCAGGGACAGAAGGAAGAAAGGTGACAGACCGGACCGTGACCAGGAACCCGAACCGAACCGATGTGACATGGAGAACCCGAACCGAGCCGATGACTAGTAACCAGAGCAATCCGGACCGAACCGAGGTGCACATACCCGAACCGATGGCTAGGAGGAGATCCGAACCGATCCAGTAATGACCAAAAACCCGAGATGCAAAGGTAGTCCAAATAGGAAGTTAGAGCTCAGGATCCAGTTGGGAACCAATGAGTTCACTTCATGATCGGGCTTTGCTGCGGGACGTGTTCTAAGGAGTTGTCGACGTTCATAACTTCGATTCACCACTGAAAAGGAATGATGGGCTACGTATCAGTGCAGTAGAGTCACCGTGACTCGAGGGGCAAAGTGATTGTAGTAAGACTATGAGCCAATGCAGTGGAGCCATTGTGACTCCATGGGGCAGAGTGGACATAGTAAAGGATTACTAAGGATATGAGCCAGTGCAGTGGGGTGTGTACGACTCCATGGGGCAAAGTGGACATAACGAAGGATTAGTGGCTATGGATTAGTGCAGTGAAGCCGTTGTGACTTCATGGGGCAGAGTGATCATAGCAAAGTATTGGGTGATCGAAGTGGTGGATATCGTATGCTTTACGCACTGAGTGAGAGATGTGAGGATAGTTGCTATGCTTGATTGTTTGCCATCACTATGACATGCACACCCCCACCCCCGTATGCTTGTACGCCATATGTTAGTGGCACCTTAGAGTGTTGTACAGTATGTAGTGCTAACTCTTTGGTTGCAGGTCCAGGTTCAGGTATGGTTTAGTATACCTGTTATTATTCTGTTTAGTTGCTTATCGCTCATACCAGACTTTTGTCTGACCCAGAGTTTTATGTCTCTTCTTATTACTCTGGGTGCTCCTAAACGGACAGACTAGAGACAGGTTAGCTGGCGATGCACGAGTAGATGATCTGGAGGCAAGCAGGAGGCTTCCACATATGATATATATATATAGATATTCTCCCTATGTCGTTGGTGGTCACTACTTGGGCATTAGTAGTGTACCTTCCCTATCTTGCTTTTAGAGACAGATTTAAAAGTTGTGATAATGATGTTGTGGAACATAAGATGTATTTGGATTTTCCGCTGCTATGATAGTTTGTTTTCAGCTTATGCAATGTCTCGCTTGTTTTATGTCAAGATTATGTTATTATTATATTTTGTTCCATGCGCTGTGAGACATTCTACAGGTTCCTTGTTAGTTCATTCTCTTCTTCCTTTTCTTCTGACGACCGTCCCGTGCTAACTGGACATGTGTACAACGCACTTTGGAGTAAATATCGGTTGGTGCAGGGCGGGCCGTCACACCCTTACTAAAGTAAATCAAGGGACCATGCCATATAACACGGAGTGGGTTTCCTCCCAAGAATACTAGTGCATAAAACAGTTTATAAGCAGCGCAATGCCTTTTGAAAAATGAAGCTATTATAAGACTCAGGTCCCATCACATAATGCAACGCAAGCCGGAGGACAAAGTTTTCCCTTATAATAGCCAAACATGCTTGGTACGTTTAAAAAAAATTATTTGATCCTATTATAAGTGCATAGTGTATAAAACAACTTCAAATATAAGTGTATCAATCATAGAAGGCATGGGTACCATATATCATGTCGTCATACTAGTCTCTACAATCAAAACCGAAATGTCGCGTATTGGAAATTGGATTTCCGTCATGAGTCGAGGCAAGGGATGTACTCCTCACCGGCTTCGATACACTCTAGCAAATGCCTCAGGATCTCCCGCAGAAGAGCCTCAGATCCCCCAAGGCCGGTCCACACTTACATTAGTGGATTAGTATTCCTGACCACACGTTTCACAGTCCTATAGGACTTATCCATCGGCTCCGTAGTAACCGATATATCTGAGGCGCCTCACAATCCATCATCCACATAGGTAAAAATATAATAAATGTCTGGGCTACATACCATGACACCACCCATAGCTAGAAGGAAACGACATGCACTCCTTGGGTCCCTTATCCCGTTTTTGACTCATACCGAGGTGTGAGGCTCGCGAATTAACGCTACACACAAAGCTATGCGATTTAAAGTCGTGCTTTGATCATCAACCACAAGTCTCTACTTTTCAATAGAAGCCTTGATCATTTGCATCTCAGCATGCCAAACTCACAATTCACGCCATGCAACCGATGTCTATCGATATATAACCTCTGAGCTCGTACGTCTCAGAGAAGGGTGTTAAGCAAGAGAATAAATTTTCTGCCACCAAACAGATATGTATTTAATAGAAATCAATCAACACAGAATAAAATCCAATGTCAGGCATACATCCATTTACTAGTTCGTTCTGGGTCTGAACGAAACCAGAGGCACCTTATTCCTCGTCCCATATGTCCAATATAGGATAGAGTTCCTCGCATATCCGGTCGATCTCCAAGTACGTCTGGAAGATCACCACTTATTACCTTGTCTAGGGTGTACAGCACAATCAAGACATCAGTAATCATCCAAATGATGTGAAGACCTCCGGTCTTCAACCATTGTCTTCATCGTCGACTTATCGTCGAATCATTAATTCAGAATGGGTATAAACCCGTCCTTTCCGAATAATTTTCTTATATTATAAACAAGTGCTACAAACACAAAATACGCCTCATTCCAATTCAGAATATTCTTTTATTCAAAAATTCACATCATTAGGGAAAGGTTCCCATTAATTTTATCAAAGATAAATTCTTTAAATTTATTCTATAATCTTCCTTTGGATATCAATTCTAAACCAAATTAAGGTTTATCAACTTGTCGGGATTATCGAACAATACTGAAGTAATCATTTATTATTTTTCCCACTCTCAACCTATTCAGCCCATGAAGCAAAACTGGTAATACTCCATATCTAACACCACGGTGTTATCGGTAAATTTAATTACCATTTCACTTCAGATCAAATTATAGATTTAACTATCGCTTGGAGCAAAACTGGTGATACTCCATTCTCGACCATTTCCCAAATTTGATAATTTAAATTATCAATTCACATTTCTATCTAATTTAAGATTCATTAAAACTCCACTTAGTTTTAATCTTCCCAAAAATCAATATTAATGATTATTTAACTTTGGGAAGTCGAACATGTCGCATCGACAATCTACACCATACCATTGATTTCTGCCGATATATAACCTCTAAGCTCGTACGTCTTAGAGAAGGGTGTTAAGCAAGAGAATAAATTCTCAGCCACCAAACAAATATATAGTAGAGATCTACAATACAGTTCAAAATATAATGTTAGACATGAAATCCTGTCTTTAACTGGGTTAAAGAACAAATGTCATTTAAAACACGGTCCACAATAAACCCAAAATCACATTCCCTTTTATTTATGGAATCTTCACGAAAAACAGATCAATATATAATCGATATCAATTTCCATATCCAACTAATAATATAAATGGAATAATGACAAAGCCTTTTAAATTCCATATATATTAACAGTCTTCCTCCATAGAAGTTCACTTTGATTATTATCAAATCGAATTCCATTCCATTCCAATTTATTGTATTAAATTGGAAATTTTCCTTTAAATCTTAATAAAAAGATTTATAAATTCCAAAACACATTTCACTGTTAATTGGGTTAAAGAACGAATGTCATTAAAACACAATTCATAATAAACCCAATTCACATTCCATTTTATTCCAGATACTAAATATAATTGGAAACTCAAATAATCTTAATTAAAAGATTTATTCTTTTCACATGGCGTTTAAGAACAGTGTTATTTAAGGCACCATTCACGACATACCCAAAATCCAATTCTTTTATTCAATTCCTATTAAATATTAATTAGTTGGAAAACTTCACTAAATCTTAATTAAAAGATTTATTCTTTTCTCAACTGGGTTTAAGAACAGTGTTTTTTAAGACACCGTTAACGACAAACCCAAAATCCAATTTAATATTAAATACAAGGCTCTGAATAGAAATTATATCGGCTTGTATTCAATCTCAAATTCTGAAACCAACAAATATTGTATTCGAAATAATGATATATATATATATATATTTCTTCCAAATTTCCATAACAATATCCATATAATCACGGAATCCAATATCGAAATATTCCGAAGATTATTTCCATTCCAAATCTATTCCAAATTTGTACGTTGGAAATTTCTGGTTATATTAAAACCATTCACAAATCCAACTTATTTTATTTAAAAATTATTGGATTTCAAATCTAGTTAATAACTAGTTCATTTTAATAAAAAAAATATTTTTATCTTTACAAACGTGTAATTTTTCATCCAAATTCTTTTCAAATCGTTTATTATGATTTTACACAAATTATTAATATTTTTATTAAGGTCCTTTCAGTTGATTTCCATAAACGGTCATCAAACTGCACTTACAGCGACCTTTTCCAAATTTGATTTGGACATATTTCCAAATCCAATGTTAGATTTCAAATCTCTTACATTATTTGGAAATATATTATCGATACGAACCTAACGATTCCGGTTTTAGGAGAATCCGATGGTCGGATATCCCATAATATCAATTCAAAATCAATGGTCGAAATTTGCGAACGCCCGCGGCGCGATGCGTTTTATTCAGACCATTATATTATATATATATATATAATATGTAATATATATATATATATATATCGTCGATTTCCATTTAAAATGTATTTTATAAATCATTTATAAATTCGTTTTAAAACGATTCTAACTTCATTTCCAATTTTGAATCAAAATTGAATACTCCTTATCATTATATTATTTAAATGATAATATTTTCAAAATATCAGATTTTGAAATCATTTCCTTTTCGATATTCATTGTAAAAATGAATAAAATCAATATAAATATCAATCGCGTCAAAGTGGCGCATATGTAATCTATACGGCTTCACATATTTTATTATTTTCGTGTCCATCCAAAATCGGACATTAAAATCAGATTTTAATCCTTTATTGAATATTATTTTAAAATATTCCTTATTTTAAAATATTCTTTATTTTAAAATATTCGTTCTTTCCGAAATGGAATCGTACACAGTCAATTACAATATAATGTTATTTATATGGATTTCATACATCATATGTGTACAACAACAATGATAAACAATCAACCGTCATCCAGAGTGCACTACACAACTGCATAAGCACTAAATATAAATAATTAACGCTTACAACAATCTGTCAACCAATCGATTGACGTACAACTAAACAATTGGGATTAGTGTATGTCAAATATCATCCCAATACCCGTGTGGGGTTTCAATCAATACACACAGATTTTATTTGTGCAGTTGGGTGATGTATAAAATATATCGTCCGAATCAATATCAGTCAAATGAGTGTACACAAACAAATCGTCCGATTTGTAAATGAATATTTATTTTCATTTCAGGAGAATTTATGTCGTTCATATATACGTTAAAAATTATATTTTTAGTGATAATATATTTTATTCAACACATGAATTTTTGTACAGTTCATATATACAATGAAAATGATATTTTTATTGTTGTAACATATTTTTAGAAAATTTTGGCAGCATAACGGCATAATACTAGAACCGGGAGAAGGTCTAGCCTTACCCCTCGCCTAATAGTGGCTCGCGCCATACACTAACTAATTCTAATCAATTCACAATTAATCCACAACAAATTTTATAATCATAATCAAATCACGCAGAACATCCAAATAAATAAATACTCAACTACCCCAAATGTCATTTACGGCGCCATAAGTGGCTATTTGCGGAGTATGAAATCCGTGTGTCGGTAATATCCATACATCGCTTTCAATTATGTGATTGTGCGAATTCGAGTGTTGAACTCCATATAATTCAAATAACATAATATGGTTTGTACAATAAATAGTGTCGGGGGCTTCTAAGCCCCGTCTGCATCCTAGAATATTTTTAGTTGTAAATTAATTAAGTAGGAAGGAGTTCTCACCTTTGGTTTCCACTCTGTCATTCTTTACTTGAACGGTTTGGATTTGGATTTGTTTCCAGGCGTAGTGTACTTCATTGTGGTTATAGCACAATCAGTTTCACGCGGTTTATATTAAAAATCACATTTTTAATAACGCTTCATATATTTAAAAATCGCATTTTTAATACAATGCTATATATATATAATCAGATTTTTAACTTACAAACAATTTTCCTTTATACGATAAAAATCATATTTTTACATCACTAAAAATCATATTTTTATATCACTAAAAGTTACATTTTTATATCCAAAACCCTATGCGTAAAATCACATTTTTATCACATCATTATATATATAAAAAATACCTTTTTATATTGCTATCCTCATAAAAAAAATCAAATTTTTATATTGCCATTCAAACAATAAAAATTATATTATTATATTGCCATTCAAACAATAAAAATCATATCTTTTCATAAATAAAAATCTTAACTTTACATAAATAAAAAATTTATCTTTTCATAAATAAAAATCTTAACTGTATATAAAGAAAAAACTAATTTTTTTTATACAATAAAAATCTTAACTTTTCATAAATAAATTTTTTAACTTTATATAAATAAAAATCTGAACTTTATATAAATAAAAATATGTTTTTTCATATAATTAAAATCAGAAAACTCACTGTTAATCGATCGGAGGAGGGGCTTAGCTTCCTTGGTGGTCGAGAGGGGCTGTAGGCGGCAAGGGAGGCGCAGCTAGGGTTATGGTGGCGGCGACAACTTCCTTCCGATGATTTGGGGGGTTTCGAGCAAGCTCTAAATTAGAGAACGCGGGAGGAAAGAAGGGGACAGTGGAGAGAGGATCGGAGAGATGGGGTGATGGCCGGCAGCGCGACAGTGCCTGGAGAGGGCGGTGGTCGCGACAGGGGGCCGACGGGTTTCTGCGATGGTTTTTTTTATTTATTCTTTTAAAACTGAATGGGGGAGATAAAGGTAGGGGTAAGTGGGTTTTTATAATTTATATATTTATTTATTTTATAATTCAAAAAGTTACTTTTCGTTCGGACTCCAAATCGAACCCAATGACTGTCGCATCCAGCTAAATACCCCCATTACGAACACAATGGGATATTTCCCATAAGCCAATTCGACAGTTACGATTAGTTTTCATCAAAATTAAAATATAAATTATTATAACATTAAAAATTAATTTTAACATACATTTTAATTTACCAAGGCCACATACTGACTCCAAAAATTCCAAAAAATTAAATCTAGCTATGTTTTGACGATACGGTCCTAAAACTAATTTCGTCGAATTTGGAGACTGTCTGAAAAATGATCATTTTCTAGTCGATTAAATTCAAACTGAAATTGCAAAACAGGTTTAAATTCACCACGCTCACATATTAATTCCAAAAATTATGAAAATTGGAAACTAGCAATAATTTGACATTCCGGATCCAACAAAAGTGGTTTCATCGAAATGGAGGTCGTTTGCAAAATGGCTATTTTTAAGGGCTATATATTATATTAAATTCCATAGCGACTATTCTGAATTTTAAACTGGACATAACTTTTAATTCTCGTTATGAAATCTCAGTTTTTCACATTCGTTAGAAAGATATAATTAAACATATTCAAATATTTCTAGTTTTACTAAAATCTGATTTATTTTGAATCCTGTACATTCAATTGAAATTGAAAATCGAATTTTCAAACTACCGCGCCATTTCAGGCTCGTCATATAATTAAATTAAATTTATACGTTCTAACTTTGTTTAAAATAAAATTTTAGTCGTTATTATTTAAAATAAATCATTTTAAATATTCAAAATCCATTAAAATTGCTACAATAAAAATTTTAAATTGCTTCTAAAAATCTGGGTTGTTACAGTCTGCTACTATGTCTATTTCTATCACCATATTCCTATTCAGTCAGTATGCCTATTTCTGACATAGTACGCCTGTTTTTTTTATTATGCCTATTTCTCTTCTCTCCCTCCTTCCCTTTTTATTTTTATAGCCAGGCTACCTTCGAGCCTAGGCCTATCGCTGAAATATGTGAATGCACGAAATTGGGTATGGTTGGGAATGTTATAATTAGGGCATAACTTGTATTGGAAAACATAACGGGGATTTTTGGGGCATAACATATACCATGATCTAAGGCTTTAATTTGGGGCATAACCAACGATGAACATGAATAATTGGCTAAGAACGAATATGCCTAAAACTATAGTAAATAGAGACTGCAACTGCACTTAGACACGAGATTAGATTAGACTTGTGGTAGAAGTCTGCCCGGAACCGCCTGGAAAATCCACCAACCACAGGTGGTTAATCTAATGTGAGGGGTCGAGTGCATAAATGTACACATAACGGTGCTAAGACACGAGGTTAAGTCCGATTTGTGGTAGAAATCTGCCCGGAACCGCCTGGCATATCCAACATCCACAAGTGGTAGAATTAATGTGGGAGGTCTCGTCCATTAACAGCCATAAATGGAAATATGATAATGACTTATTAACCTAAAATACTTAACTTGTTTAAATCTGTGGGGGTTGCGTGAACCTGTCGAATTGAGTAGGGGTTAAGTAAACTTGCTTGAATTAGTGGGGGTTAAGTTAATCTTGTTAATCTGTGAGGGGTTATATAAGGTCGACAAACTTAACCTGTATTACATGTTGGGTTTATGCAACCTTGTTAAACTGTCAAGCATAACCTATCAAAATCCTAGTAGTGGGCAAGAAAGCCTAGGGATGGCCTGTATCATCTATTGTGTGGAACCGTATCAGTTAGTAACCTATCTTGGTATCAAACGGGAAACCCCGAACTAGGTCGGGGTCAGGGCACGCTTAATGAGTTGATTGTAACAGGTTCAAATGGGTGAAGGTGTTGACAGTGCAGGATCCACCAGAGTCATGTGCGTGCATGGGTCCAACTTGCTCGGGGAAAATTAAGACGCTGTGCCATCAGTAGATATTGTTGTGCATCTCAAAAATAAATGGGTTGCCACTTTAGGAAGTAATACATCCTACTGTGGAGCCATTACAGGGTTTCTACAGGGTAGGGAGCCGATCGATTGGGGGTAGTAATTAAGGTACATCTAGTCTTGCTCGTTTAGAAGCCCATTATTATTGTTGGGGGTAACACCTGTTATTTATATTGGACTGTCTGTTATTATTGTTCGGGGTAAAACCCGTCACTAGAAGTACACCTAAGTCTACCATCTATTTCTGTAGGGATCATCTTGTTTTTGTTATACTAGTATTGGTGTAGAGAAAAATTATTAGAGAAGCATAACCTATTCTGTCATGTTTACTCTGCTTATCCTGCTCATTATGTTATACCTGTCTTATGATATTGTTGTATCTTTCATCCAGTTTATATGCCTGTCATGCTGCTTTTACTTATTTATATGCTACAAGTAACTGGAATCGCCAGTCTTGATGTCTGACCCAATTTGTTTCCTCTTCTCTCTTCCATTTCCCCCTAGGTTCTCAAGGTAGGAATACTCAAGCTTGACTTGGATCCTCTCTTTCGTTCTGCTTAGAGCTGCTTAGATGTTCCGCTTTGATTTCCTATCTTCTCTGATATGGCTATATTTTAGGGACTTTTCTTTCTACATATTATTGTACTCTGATGATTTTAGTACAAGATAGAAGTTTTAATTTGATGTAATGGGTTTTCCGTGTTTCAGACTTATGATTTAACTGCGATTTGGACCATGATGTTTTCTGTTTAATAAAGTTTTAAATTCCGCTGTTCTTTTATATCTTCCTTGTGATGTTTCTGTTTACCTATAACGCTTCGTGAAACTTAATGCATTCTGTTAAAGAGTGACATTAACGGATGTGGGGTGTCACAATGTTGGTTACAACGAGTCTCAATCAATAATAAAAGGTACATCAATAATAACCATCCCAATAATATAATAATGATACTACCATAATTAAATAAAAGCCTCCGTCATCGCTCTCCATCTCCAAAGCATCACTGATCTCAAGCGTTCCCACCTAATAACCTATTTATGTTAATAGGAGGGAGGCGAGAACATAAATTTCTAGTGAATGAAAATCACATAAGTTAAGGGATACTATTTCCTATATTTGGTAGTATCGGTTTGTCAAATTATGTCTACATAAGCAAGAACACACAGCTAAACACATGAGGCAAACATCCTTGCAGTCACTTAAACCCTACATGTTAATAATAGGACGAACATCCTTACAGTCACTTAATATGCTACATGCTAATATAAAGGTGGACATCCTTACAGTAACTTAATACCTCACGAGGTGGGATTTACCGGTCAATTAAGGCTATTACCTAGATTTTTTTAAGGGTGGAATCTTACTATCGCTTAATACTCTATTGCGGACCCCTAGTCACTTAAGACTTCATCTTTATCGTCAACATTACCAAATATGTACTCTTCTTGTAGGTCGAGAGATAGCAAGCAACCACTTAATACCTGGTCGAGGTAGGAGCTCGACACCATTTAAGTCCCTTCTGGTGGACCCCCTCATTATATATAGTTGTCCCTACGGGTGAACTCTTAGTCACTTTATACTTCCCTTAAATGGTGATTTCCTTAGGCCTCTTTTATAAACCGTCCCTGGGCCAACCCACATATATCCCCTAAAGGAAGCAGACAACTTCAAACTACTCATACACAATTGCTAAGACCATTTAATACATCATGAATATTAGAGAAAGGAAGGCCTTGTGACCACTTAAAATCTAATAAGGGCGGGTCCCATGACTTTCCTAGACCAAGGAATAAACGTTAGGAATGGACATAGTCCTAATCAATTAATACCCATATTAGGTGGGTCAGCCACTTAAAAATTTCCTACAACCAGGACTACGTCACACACACATACACATATACACACACAAACACGCAAGACATCTCACATTAAACCATCCACTTGCAGATGTTGGATTTGCCATGTGATTCCGGGAAGGCTTCTACAACAAGTTGGGCTTAAACTTATGTCTTAGCGTAATAAGTATAATGGACCATGACTCCTAGGCCCCGCAATTAACCAGTCTTACTTGTAGATGATGGATATATCGGTCGGTTCCGGACAGACTTCTTTTACAAGCAATGGTTAACCTCATGTCTACGTGTCATTAATTATAATAAAATCGATTAGCTCACACATATAAAATTTCCTATGAGACATTTAAACTTCTACTTTCCTAACCTAGTGCATTTAGCATGCAATTAATACGTATTTATATTACATTTATTATGCTATAAATATATAAATAATAGGCATAAATTTAGCTCACATGAATCGCAACCTAATATGTTTGAAATGTCAATCCTAATAACAACAATTAAGGTATACAAGTTGATTTCCGTATCAATTAACATGGTCGAAACATGTATATTTAATTCAATGATAAAAAGTGAAATAATAACACATAAAAATAAAACTTGCAACCTAGGTTTGAATATATATTTAAATAATAAAAGTATATACATGGTGCAATAATCTAATTACGTATGCAAAACCTTACTTTTGGCGCTGCTTCACATTTTATTTTTTATTGTATACAAAAACATAAGATTCTAGCACATTGTATATAATATGTTCGAACAAATCTATCAAAATAGATGCTTAAACCATTTAATTTAAAATGCTCAAATCATATGTTTTAGTACACAAACATATATGAATATCTAAAGTGAAAATTAAGTGAATTAGACCAAAGCCTGGTAATTACACTAAACCTAAGGCCTAACATTCATTGTTTCAATAACACAAACCCAAACATATTACTTTTGACTGACCATTTCCATAATAAACCAAATATAGGATTTGAAGGATTTATAGTATATATTTTCATTTAAATCCAAATCCCATACATGCATAAAAATAGAAATCTATATGATAAAGGATAGAAAATAACAGCTTATAAAATTTTCACTCACTAAGATTTGAGAATGAAGAATAATAGAATTTGTATAGAATCAGATCTGGATTAAGCCTTCGAAATAATTCGTACTCCAATCCTCTTAATATGTATATAGGAATCAAATCTTAGAATCTCTTATATATATATATATCTAAATTCCAGAATCTAAATTTTATGAATCTAGATCAGAAAAGATAGAATGAAGGTTAGAGGAGATAAGAGAATCCTAATTATTCATGGAATCTAGTAATAGTAGAGAAACAATATGGAGGCAAAGAATGAAATGAGAGTAGGGTTTAGAGCGAGGCTAGGGGCTGTATTTATAGTTTCTAGTGTGTGTATAAACCGTTCGATTAGTTTGATTAAATCTGGATGGTTTGTTGAAGCAAAACTATAAACAACTCAAAAATCAACCTCCTCCATCCTTCCCTCAAGAGGGCGATCGATCCCATCTTAGGAAGGCAGTCAATCCCCGCTATAGGGGCGATCGACGCCTTTCTAGGTTTGGGCCAGGAGATTTTGAATCTCCTGTAACATTTCTTTTTATCAATTTTTGAATTTATGACATTGATTCTTTCCTTCTCTTTATCATTCTTATCCACTTCCATACGTATATATCTGTACACAATTCAAATTCTTATGGAATATTCTTTTAGTCCAACTAATATATATATATGTATATACATATATATTTGTATGTGTATGTATATTTATATTCCAAATTTATATTCGTTCAATTTGAATTTCAAACCTTATATATAAAGAATTTACGTCTGACTTGTTTTATTAATATCTCCTTCATACAGACCCCGTTTTCAGCAAATCAAATATGAATACGAATCAAAATTTCGCCACGAACGCAATAGCAATACTTTTGTGGCTAAATTTCCATTTTTTCAAAAAAATCCATTGAATTTATTAATTTTTATTTAATTATTTATGTCTATTTATGGTTTATTTTATGGGGTGTTAAAGAAATCCATACTTGGCACTCCACTGTTATTCGCGTTCCACCAAGCATAATCTATGCTGATATTCTACAACCTCTTCGACCTTTTGCCGAGCATAACCCATACTTGACGATCTCTGACCTCTCTAGGATTTTGCGTGAATAATCCATAAATGATGATCCAATTACTTAAAGAGTTTTATACTTAATGAGCATAATCCATACTCACTAAGTGGTTGAGGTTGTTCAAAATCAAGTTTTACATCTGATGAGCATAATTTATACGCATTCGAATGGTTTGTGAAAGTCTTCTAATTGCATATTCCATGCCTGATGATCATAATACATACATGCCAAGTGATTTTATTAAAGTAACAGAACACAAAATTTATGTCCAAAAAGCATAATTCATGCACATCAAATAACTTTATTAAAATGGAAAAAATATACTTTATTGCAAAACTTATAGGTTTTCACCGTCCATAGCTTGCCTAGGGATCTCTCTGGTTCCCCATACAAGCGAAAATAGCTTAGCCTTTTTATTAAAACTTGATTAAGTAATAAAAGAAATAAAGTAAAATTGGCTGTTTCATCATCGTCCAAGGGCATGCCTAGGGATCTCTCAAGTTCCTATGCATGGGTAGGAGACTTAGACACCACTATTATCTATCTTCCACTTGTCAATTGATGACACGGCTCTGACGAGTGCTGAGCTCGTCACTGCCTCTTGTAAGTAATGGATGCTCTTGTTCGGTTGATGTCGATGCTCTGTTCTGGACATATTGTTGTAGATGTCTGTTCCTTACATTCTCTTTGATGACATCCTGCAAGTGTCAACACTCATTTTCCTCATGTCCCGGTGTCCTTTGAAACAAATAGAATTTTCTGGAAGTTATGCCCGTTTCATTGGGCCGTTACCTAATTTTCCTTCTTATTGGAAGGCAATCTTTGATATACATAAAAATTTGCTTTGGACTCGCATTTAGTTGTGTATGAGACCCATATTTTTGCTTTCTTTTGATTCGATTTTATGAGCATGGATCGTTGTTGACTTTCCGTTTTCCTTTGTTATTCCTAGGGTTAGACAGTTCTCCGTCCCTAACATGATTGATTTGAAGGGATTCGTTGTCTGCTTTTACATCTTATGGTCTTCGGAATCTTTCAGCTTCAAGGTTGTAACTACCCGCATTCTACGCATCGGGGGATCGTAGGATATTTATTTCATTCCCATATGAAATTGTATGGTAATGTAACTTTTGGAAATAACCATTAGAGTCATTTCCCATATTCATGATTTTTGTCGATTTTTAAATGACCGTTTTGCCCCTAGCTGATCTTGTTTCGGCCTTAACTTTTGATTGGAAAGGAATTTTGACCTGAAACCACTTCAATTAGATTCATTTGATGGTTTACCTTTCCGTAGAGTGGTCACATGTGAAAAACGGACTTACCGTTTGGGAGATATGGCTGAAATAAGGTTTGGAGGGTGAAAAACTGCTTAACCGGGCCAAATAGGGTGATTAGTGAATGGGCCCATAACCCATTTCGGGATTAGGGTTATGAGGAGGCTGAAATGAGTTAGGGTTTCATTCCATTTCAGTTTTCTAGCCGCCACTTACCTCTAAGAAACCCTAAAAATGGCCTCCAACCTCTAAATCACCTCCAAATCACTTTCTACTTGAAGATTGGGCTTAGCAACATCAAACCAAGAGAGATCAACACCAAATCAACATTAGAGCTGCTGTTTAGCATTGGGATTCACACCAAATCAGAGATTTATTTCAGATTTAAGTTTTATTTGTGGCTAAGGTGAGTGATTTTCATAGTTCCTCACTAAGTATGGTTAATTAAGGGTAATTAGTGTTAATTAGCGAATTTAAACATGATAAAAATGTGGAAAAATATTTATAAAATTCGAAATGATGTTTTAGACCTCTGATATGAATTTGGGTTAATTTGGTTAAGTTTTGCTAATCATACCATTAGTTTCACCTAAACATGCTTAAGGGAAAATATGGGGTTTTGGCTATGTTTGATCCATTTTAACATATCATATTGATGTTTTGGTGTTTGAGGTCACTTATACTTGTTGCTATGACTTTGTGGTATGCTTTGTGATTGATTAGAATACATAGAATGGTCGAAAACGTCGTCGAATGGCGTAAAACACTCGCTGGAAAAGTTGCAGAAAAACAGTGCAGGCTTTCGGGTCGGATCGGATGGATGGGCTCGGACCGGGCAAAGGATCACCGAACCGAATCGTAGCTTAGCACAAGAGAAGTATGGCAAAAAGGAAGGCCACAAAGGTTGAATTGGGATCAGATCGGGCTAAGGAAGGGGGGATCAGATCGGAGCGGATGGGAATAGGAATAGGGATCGGAGCGGGTGGGAATAGGAATAAGGATCGGAGCGGATGGGAATAAGGAAGGGGATCAGATCGGACCAGAAGGCCAAGCCAGGAGCTAAGAGAGAAGGATGGACCGGATGGTGACAGGGGACCCGAACCGAACCGATGGAGCAATCAAACCCGAACCGAACCGGTTGCTGAAGCGTTATACTGAACGAGATGCATACACCCGAACCGAACCGAACCGATGGCAAGGAGGAATCCGAACCGATCCAGTATTGACCAATAACCCGAGATGCAAAGGTAGTCCAAATGGAAGTTAGAGCTCAGGATCCAGTTGGGAACCAATGAGTTCACTTCATGATTGGGCTTTGCTGTGTGACGTGCGCTAAGGAGTTGTCGACGTTCATAACTTCGATTCACCACTGAGAATGAATGATGGGCTACATATCAGTGCAGTAGAGACACTATGACTCGAGGGGCAAGGTGATGGTAGCAAGACTACGTTATCAGTGCAGTAGAGTCATTATGACTCGAGGGGCAAAGTGATCATAGTAAAACTATGAGCCAGCGCAGATGGGGTGGATAACTCCATGGGGCAAGTGGACATAGTAAAGGATTGGTAAGGCTATAAGCCAGCGCAGATGGGGTGAATAACTCCATGGGGCAAGTGGACATAGCAAAGGATTAGTGGCTATGTATCAGTGCAGTGAAGTCATTTATGACTTCATGGGGCAAGGTGATCATAGCAAAGTATTGCGGTGATCGAAGTGGTGAATATTGTATGCTTTACGCACTGAGTGAGAGATGTGATGATGGTTGCTATGTTTGATTGTTTGCCATCACTATGACATGCACACCCCCACCCCCGTATCTTTACACCATAGGTTAGTGGCACCTTAGAGTGTTGTACAGTATGCAGTGCTAACTCTTTGGTTGCAGGTCCAGGTTCAGGTATGGTTTAGTATACCTGTTATTGTTCTGTTTAGATGCTTATCGCTCATACCAGGCTTTCTGTCTGACCCAGAGTTTTATGTCTCTTCTTATTACTCTGGGTGCTCACACGAGCAAACTAGAGACAGGTTAGCTGGTGATGCGCGAGTAGCTGATTCGGAGGCGAGCAGGAGGCTTCCACGTATGATACATAGATATTATCCCTATGTCGTTGGTGGTCGCTACTTGGGCATTAGTAGTGTACCTCCTTTATCTTGCTTTAGCTTTTTGAGACAGTTTGAAAAGTTGTAATAATGTTGGCTTTGGATCATAAGCTGTATTTGGATTTTCCGCTGCTATGTTAGTTTATTTTCAGCTTATGCACTGTCTCACCTATTTTATGTCAAGTATGTTGTTATTATATTTTATCCTATGCGCTGTGAGACATTCTACAAGTACCTTGTTAGTTCATTTCCTTCTTTCTTTTCCTTCTGACGACCGTCCCGTGCTAACTGGACATGTGTACATCGCACTTTTGGAGTAAATGTCAGTTGGTGTGGGGCGGGCCGTCACATTTGGTATCAGAGCTCTAGGTTGCGTAGTTAACCTAGGGAAAGACACTAGGGAGAGATAGTACGTATATGAGAGCGCGTATTTGTGATTACTTTGGTTTTCAAAAGCTATATATATACTATTAGTAGTATAAGAATGAAGTCGTACTGCTCTAGCACCACTATGGGGTCGTTAATCGTTTCTCTTTACAGATTGAACGATGAGTAGAGACACCAGGGGTGCTGGTAGAGGGACCAACCATGGGAATGCTCCTGACATGAGGGCAATGTTTAACAACTTCATGAGGGAGATGCTTAGGGATGTTCAGGGAGCAGTTCCCAATCCCGGAAATGGTGGTGGTCCAGTAGTGCAGGCGCCTAGGGTCGATTTCGCCAAGTTGTGCAAGGATTACACTATCCTTGGTGGGAAGCCGTTCCACGGAACGGAGTCGGCCACAGATGTTTAGGATTGGTTGGATAGTTGTGATCATATCTTCGACGACTTGGGTATCGAGGATGCGATGAAGAGAAGGCTAGCGTCTCGTCAGCTGCAAGGGCGAGCGATGAATTGGTGGAATGCCATTAGAACAGCTACTCCAGAAGATCAGGTTACTTAGGATCAGTTCAAGGCTCGCTTTAGCGAGAAGTTCATTTCAACTGCCTAGAAGTTAGTGTTGTTTAAGAGATTCTTGGAACTCAACCAGAATGGTAGGGCGGTCTCTGACTATATTGCTGAGTTCGACACTTTGTCGAAGTATGGACTATCCCTTATCGATACTCCTGAGAAAAAGAATGAGAAGTTCATTACTGGTTTGGATGGATACTTGGGGGAAAGGCTTATCAACCACATCGATGAGACTTTTAAATCGATTGTTGGAAAAGCTTTGAGATCAGAGAGTCTTTACCCTAAGCCAAAGACTGAGGTTGCATCTGCAGAAGGGCCAAAGCCGCAAGCAAGCGGTGGAGGCAAGAATAACTCTCAAAATAAGAGGAAACAGAACCAATCTAAGGATGGCCAGAAAAAGAGCAAGAAAGATGTTGAGTGCTTCAGCTGTGGTAAGAAGGGCCATTATGCTAAAGATTGTCAAGCCAAGCCAGCGGATAAGAAGTGCTTCAACTGTGGCCAAGTGGGACATTTCAAGAATAAGTGTCCACAACCTCTTAAGGAGAAGCAAATTGTGAAAGCATATGCTATCGATGATGTTCCTTCTTCGTCGAATGCCCCAACTGCGGCGGAGAAAGGAAAGAATGTCGTCATTCAAGGTATGCTTTCTATTTATGATGTACCAGTTCAAGTTTGTTTAATACCGGGGCTTCCCGTTCCTTCATATCTAGTGACCTGGTGGATAGGTTGGGACTGGAACCCGAGATGGTCGATAGACCTTTGGTAGTGACGAACCCGATTGGTGGTTCAACTAACCTTAGTATGATTTGCCGAAATTTGGTCTTATCGAGTCATGGATGTATGTTTGTGATTGCTTTTTTTGGGCTTTACTGGGTATAGCATTATATTGGGAGTCGATTGGCTCCAAAGATACGGGGTGGTGGTAGACTATGAGGGCTTTTTGGTGACAGTTAGGGCGGATGATGGGCAGAGGGTAGTGTTTGGTAGTCTACCTAGTGATGGGGTAATGGCTAGTTTTATAAATTCCCTCGACATCCCGCATGATGAGTTGTCAGATGTGCCCGTGGTTGGCCAGTATCCGGACGTCTTCGAGGAGGTGACCGGGCTTCCACCACACCGAGAGATTGAGTTCCATATTGATTTAGTGAAAGATGCCAGACCTATAGTGATGCCACTTCGTCGTATGGCACCAAGGGAGCAGCGAGAGCTCGGGGTGCAAGTCAGCAATCTTTTGAAGAAGGGATTTGTTAGAAGAAGTGTCTCTGAGTGGGGAGCACCAATTGTGTTTGCCACTAAGGTAGATGGTTCCCTTCGCTTGTGTGTGGACTATCGCGAGTTGAATAAGGTAACGAGGAAGAATAAGTATCCTCTACCGCGGATAGATGATTTGTTTGATCAACTGGAAGGAGCAAGAGTGTTCTCCCAGTTAGACCTCGCGACAGGATTTCATCTGCTCCGAGTAGCAGATGAGAGTGTTTCGAAAACGACATTTAGGACGCCGTCTTGATTCTATGAGTGGTTGGTTATGCCATTTGGGTTGACCATTGCACCAGCCTACTTTGTGGATCTAATGAATCGAGTATTCAGAGATCAGTTGAATAAGTTTGTTCTTGTTTTCGTAGACGATATCCTTGTTTACTCGAGGACAGAGGAGGAACACATGGGACACTTGAGGATAGTGAACACATGGGACACTTGAGGATAGTGATGGAGGTGTTGAGGAAACACCAATTGAAAGCGAAATTCTCTAAGTGTCACTTCTGGAGGAGGGAAGTGAGATTCTTGGGCCATGTTGTTTCAGAGAATGGTATTGCCGTGGACCCTGCGAAGGTGGCTACGGTACAGGATTGGCCTACGCCCAAGAATGCAACAGATGTAAGAAGTTTCTTGGGGTTAGCTGGGTATTATCGTAAGTTTATCCAAGACTTCTCCAAGATAGCGACACCGTTGACTCAGTTGACTAAGAAGAATCAGGCCTTCGTCTGGGACAGAGTGTGTGAGAATGCATTCAAGAGTCTAAAAGAAAAGTTGACGCGTGCACCAGTGTTAGTCATTCCTAAAGGGAATGAAGAAATGACGGTATACACGGATGCTTGTGGTACCGGACTAGGTGCTGTATTGATGCAAGGAGTTAGGGTTGTAGCTTATGCTAGTCGGCGACTAAAGCCACATGAGAAAAGGTACCCTACCCATGATTTGGAACTAGCAGCGATCGTGTTCGCGTTGAAGATGTGGAGACATTATCTCTTGGGAGAGAGGTTTGAGTTGTTTACGGATCATAAATCGTTAAAGTATCTCTTCTCTCAGAAAGATCTGAATCTCCGTCAGCAGAGATGGTTAGAGTTCTTAGCTTCGTATGATTTTGATATCGCATATACACCTGGGAAAGGTAATGCGGTAGCCGATGCCTTGAGTAGGAGACATGCCAGTTTAGGGGCTATGTTTCTTGAATGGAAGCAACTGGAGTATATCGCAGGGTTTGATTTCAGACCAAAGTGCGAATTGGATGCAGAAATGTTTGCTAGTTTGACGATCAGACCCACTTTGATAGAGCGGATTGGTTCCATCCAGAGGGACGATCCTAATCTATTGGAAATCATCTCCAAGTTAGAAATGAATATTGACGGTGAGGAGATGAATTTGTATGGGCTTGATCGAAATGGATGGCTTAGAAAAAGCGGAAGACTAGTTGTACCCAACGTGAATGGTTTGAGAGTTGAAGTGCTTAGAGAATGTCATCACTCAAAACTGACTATACACCCCGGTGGTAACAAGATGTATAGAGACATGAAGCAAACTTACTACTGGGAAGGGATGAAAAGAGACGTTGGGAAATTTATATCCAAGTGCATGAATTGCCAGCTAGTTAAAGCCGAGCAAAAGAAGCCTAGTGGTTTGTTGCAACCATTAGAAATTCCCGAATGGAAATGGGAGCAAGTCTCGATGGATTACATTGATGGTCTACCAATAACTAGATCGGGACATGATATCATTTGGGTAATTGTGGATCGATTGACCCAGAGTGTAAGATTTATAAAAGTCAAATCGACCAGAACGGCAGCTAAGTTAGCAGAATTGTATATAAAGTGGGTAGTGAGATTTCATGGAGTAGCTAAAAGCATTGTGAGTGACCGAGACCCGTTGTTTACTAGTGGGTTTTGGAAGAGCTTACAAGAGGATCTGGGGTCAGAATTACATCTCAGTACCGCATATCATCCTCAGACCGACGGTCAGACGGAGAGGGTGAATCGTATATTGGAAGATCTCTTGAGAGCTTGTATATTGGATTTTGGTGGATCATGGGATGACCATTTGCATCTAGTAGAGTTTGCATATAATAATAGCTACCAATCCAGTATCAGTATGGCTCCATATGAAGCTTTGTACGGAAGACCGTGCAACTCACCATCATGTTGGATAGAGACCGGTGAGAAACTTATGCTAGGACCAGATGTGGTAAGAGAAACCTCGGACAAGATTAAGATCATTCAGCAACGATTGAAGGCTGCTCAAGATAGGCAGAAGAGTTATGCTGATAAGAGGAGGAGAGACTTAAAATTCTCCGTTGGTGACTTGGTGTTTGTCAAGATTTCTCCGTTGAAGAGCGTGATACGATTTGGCAGGAGAGGCAAATTAGCACCAAGATTCGTTAGTCCATTCCCAGTTCTCGAACAAGTTGGGAATTTGGCATATAGAATTGACTTACCAGAAAAGATGGCGGGAGTTCACAACGTATTTCATGTTTTCCAACTAAGGAAGTTCGTACACGACCCAGATATGACTATTTCACCTAATCAGTTAGAGGACTTCGAAGTGGAACCCGAGGCGGTTGGGAACCACAAGCCGATTCGTATTGTCGAGCACGATACGAAGCAACTTCGAAGGAAGGCGGTGAAGCTAGTCAAGGTTCAGTGGGGCGAGAACGAGAATGACTGTACTTGGGAGACAGAGGAGAGCATTAGGAAGACGCATCCAGAACTCTTCGTCTGATAAGATTTACTTTGCGATTTAGTTATTCCGCATGCTAGGATAGACTTGTTTTGCATGTTTGATTGTTGTTTTATGGTTGGTAGGCATGCGGGACTCTCTTGTGTGTTTTGGTTAGGGAATTTCGGGGGCGAAATTTCTTAAGGGGAACAACCCGCATTTTACGCATCGGGGGATCGTAGGATATTTATTTCTTTCCCATATGAAGTTGTATGGTCATGTAACTTTGGGAAATAACCATTAGAGTCATTTCCCATATTCATGATTTTTGTCGATTTTTAAATGACCGTTTTGCCCATAGCTGGTTTGTTTCGGCCATAACTTTTGATTGGAAAGGAATTTTGACCTGAAACTACTTCCATTAGATTCGTTTGACGATTTACCTTTCCGTAGAGTGGTCACATGTGAAAAACGGACTTACCGTTTGGGAGATATGGCTGAAATAAGGTTTGGAGGGTGAAAAACTGCTTAACCGGGCCAAATAGGGTGATTAGTGAATGGGCCCATAACTCATTTCGGGATTATGGTTATGAGGAGGCTGAAATGAGTTAGGGTTTCATTCCATTTCAGTTTTATAGCCTCCACTTACCTCTAAGAAACCCTAAAAATGGCCTCCAACCTCTAAATCACCTCCAAATCACTTTCTACTTGAAGATTGGGCTTAGCAACATCAAATCAAGAGAGATCAACACCAAATCAACATTAGAGCTGCTGTTTAGCATTGGGATTTGCACCAAATCAGAGATTTATTTCAGATTTAAGTTTTATTTGTGGCTAAGGTGAGTGATTTGCATAGTTCCTCACTAAGTATGGCTAATTAAGGGTTATTAGTGTTAATTAGCGAATTAAAACATGATGAAAATGTGGAAAAATATTTATAAAATTCGAAATGATGTTTTAGACCTCTGATATGAATTTGGGTTAATTTGGTTAAGTTTTGCTAATCATACCATTAGTTTCACCTAAACATGCTTAAGGAAAATATGGGGTTTTGGCTATGTTTGATCCATTTTAACATATCATATTGATGTTTTGGTGTTTGAGGTCACTTCTACTTGTTGCTATGACTTTGTGGTATGCTTTGTGATTGATTAGAATACTTAGAATGGTCGAAAACGTCGTCGAATGGCGTAAAACACTCGATGGAAAAGTTGCAGAAAAATAGTGCAGGCTTTCGGGTCGGATCAAATGGATAGGCTCGGACCGGGCAAAGGATCACCGAATCGAACCATAGCTTAGCACAAGAGAAGTATGGCAAAAAGGAAGGCCACAAAGGTTGAACTGGGATCGGATCGGGCTAAGGAAGGGGGGATCAGATCAGAGCGGATGGGAATAGGAATAGGGATCGGAGCGAGTGGGAATAGGAATAGGGATCAGAGTGGATGGGAATAAGGAAGGGGATCGGATTGGACCAGAAGACCAAGCCAGGAGCTAAGAGAGAAGGACAGACCGGATGGTGACAGGGGACCCGAACCGAACCGATGGAGCAATCCAACCCGAACCGAACCGGTTGCTGAAGCGTTATACTGAATGAGATGCATACACCCGAACCGAACCGCCAGAGGGGAATATTTATTACCGAACCAAACCGATGGCAAGGAGGAATCCGAACCAATCCAATATTGACCAATAACCTGAGATGCAAAGGTAGTCCAAATGGAAGTTAGTGCTCAGGATCCAGTTGGGAACCAATGAGTTCACTTCATGATTGGGCTTTGCTGTGGGACGTGTGCTAAGGAGTTGTCGACGTTCATAATTTCGATTCACCACCGAGAATGAATGATGGGCTACTTATCAGTGCAGTACAGTCACTATGACTCGAGAGGCAAGGTGATTGTGGCAAGACTACGTTATCAGTGCAGTAGAGTCATTATGACTCGAGGGGCAAAGTGATCGTTGTAAAACTATAAGCCAGCGCAGATGGGGTGAATAACTCCATGGGGCAAGTGGACATAGTAAAGGATTGGTAAGGCTATGAGCCAGCGCAGATGGGGTGAATAACTCCATGGGGCAAGTGGACATAGCAAAGGATTAGTGGCTATGTATCAGTGCAGTGAAGTCATTTATGACTTCATGGGGCAAGGTGATCATAGCAAAGTATTGAGGTGATCGAAGTGGTGAATATCGTATGCTTTACGCACTGAGTGAGAGATGTGAGGATGGTTGCTATGTTTGATTGTTTTCCATCACTATGACATGCACACCCCCACCCCCGTATCTTTACACCATAGGTTAGTGGCACCTTAGAGTGTTGTACAGTATGCAGTGCTAACTCTTTGGTTGTAGGTCCAGGTTCAGGTATGGTTTAGTATACCTGTTATTGTTCTGTTTAGATGCTTATCGCTCATACCAGGCTTTATGTCTGACCCAGAGTTTTATGTCTCTTCTTATTACTCTGGGTGCTCACACGAGCAGACTAGAGACAGGTTAGCTGGTGATGCGCGAGTAGCTGATTCGGAGGCGAGCAGGAGGCTTCCACGTATGATATATAAATATTCCCCTGTGTTGTTGGTGGTCGCTACTTGGGCATTAGTAGTGTACCTCCTTTATCTTGCTTTCGCTTTTTGAGACAGTTTGAAAAGTTGTAATAATGTTGGCTTTGGATCATAAGCTGTATTTGGATTTTCCGCTGCTATGTTAGTTTATTTTCAGCTTATGCACTGTCTCACCTGTTTCATGTCAAGTATGTTGTTATTATATTTTATCCTATGCGCTGTGAGACATTCTACAGGTTCGTTGTTAGTTCATTTCCTTCTTTCTTTTCCTTCTGACGACCGTCCCGTGCTAACTGGACATGTGTACAACGCACTTTTGGAGTAAATGTCGGTTGGTGCGGGGCGGGCCGTCACAAAGGTAAAATCCTCCGAGATCCCATGGGAATCATTTTCCAATGAAATCACGAACTCAAAATTATCAAAGACACCAGATGCTGATGCCTGGTAGTTTTATGTGTCATCATGCTTTAGGGTCTAGCGATGCAGACCCGAAATTGTTTAACAAATCTTTCCACCAAGTTGCTCCAACTCTCAATAGAGTTCGATTCCAGCTGCCTGAAGCATATAGCACCCATTTGATAGAAAGGGGGAGCACGTCTCTAAGATATCGTCGAACGCTCCTACTACTTCCATGCAGCGAATGTATCACACAAGATGGACAGTAGGATTCTTTCTACCGTCATAAGCTTCCAACACTGATATCTTGAAGTGCAGTGGATTTTGAGAGTTTAGGATGTTCTAATTGAATAGGCTTTGGTTCCAGTCTAAGTCCAAGTGATATACTCCTCTCGAGATCCTTATGATCATGTCCATGATATAATTGTCATATTGAGAAGCTAATGCCAATCTCCAGTTCCTATGCTCACAATCCGAGCGTTATGAACATCCATTCCAAAGTTCAAGCCTTTGCATGCCTTATTTCTGCGTCTAAGTCTTGAATTCAGATTCAAAGTAGGGTTGAACGACAAGTTCATGGTACTGGGGAGATTGCCCATAGCTCGAAGAGGATCGATACCAATCTCTCTGGTCGGATCTGTACCATCTTCCCCGAATGCAGAGGTGCTTGCCCCAATTCTTTGTTATGATGTTGTTGTTCACTGGGTCCAGCTCCAGTGATCGGATTTTGAATTTATTGCTATTACTTTAACGACCCATATTTTACATATCTACCGATCGTAAAATAATTACGTTCTGTTCCATAGTAGTCTGATCATTCTCATATTTTAGTATGTCATTCATGAGGATGCGAGACATATCCATAATTTTTACTGAATTCAAGTATGACCATTTTTCCCTTAAGTTTACAGTTTGGGCCATAACTTTTGTTAGGAATCGAATCAGGTACGGAAATCGGTTCCAATGGATAGAGTGGTGGTTTAAAATCCCATAGAGTGGTCAAATGAAGGATTTGGTTTAGTAGTTTATGAGGAATCATTGTATTAAGTTTCAGATGTTGTTTAGGCGGACTGGTTAGCGGCATATAGGCTAATCAGAAAGCCCATTAGACTTATCACCTGCAGATATAAATAGGGGGACTTGGGGAGAGAACTAGGGTTACTCACTTCATTCTAAACTTTAGGTTGGGCATTTGTGATTCTCCGGTTCAACCTAAAGCCTTATTTCTCCATTCTTTTCAACTAAATGCATTGTAAAATGCATTTAGAAGAAAAATCATCATCAAAGAGGAATAGATCACATCAAATTGCATCAAATTCAAGGAGTTTCAGCGCTATCCAAATCCAATTATATATGTTTAATTCAAATTTTGATACCCTAGGAAACCTAATTTGATCATATTAACCAAATAATTTGTTAAATTAATCATGTTAATTCAAATGTTCAAATCCAAAAAATGCTAGATGTCAAAATTGTGACATGTTTATGCTATAATTGTGACTTGTTTATGTTTATGTGATCATGTAGTGCTGAGTTGATGTTTTTTTATTAACTTAATTGTGTTGTTTGATTTTTTTTGCTAGAATTGATTGTCGTAGATTTTAGGATTGAAAAACATGGCAAATCGGAGGTTCATATGATCAAATTCAAATGAAACTTGGCAGAGGCGCTCTGGAAGACGAAAGAAGGAGGCACGAAAAATTTCATGTGGGATGGCACCGAGCCATGATGGCTGGGCACCAACCCATAACTGAAGGTTGGATGGCATTGATTCTTGGTGGTATGTCATGGGCATGGTGATTCGAGGCTATATGTGAATTTTCATGTCATTCGGAGATGGTTTCGATTGGGTCGAAGGCTGATTACTCGAGATATGAAAGGACTGGCAGAAGCTTCTATGGCGATGTCTAATCGGTGGAAAAATGGACCTGTAGGAAGCTCTCGAGGCAAGGATGGATAGAGGCTAGCTACTTATTCCAAATTGGCTAAGTGGATGGGTCGGCACTAACCCATCATGGGTCGGCACTAACCCATCATGGGTCAGCACCGACCCATCAGGGATGATGGGTCGATAGTGAGTTTTTGTGAGGTAAATCATGGTGGCTCTCGTGGGTTGCTGGTGAAGTTTGGTAGAAAAAGGACTTTAGATCATCGACTTGCAACTCAATGATGGATGGTGTTTCGATTGTGAAATTAGGATGGAGTGGTCGAAGCTAAGTTGATGCGATGTTGGTCATGGGGTAGTATTAGTTTGATGATAGGTTGATCAGGTAGGAGTTAATCATGGATTATAATGGAAATAATTCAAGAGGTAGCTTGACTAAAGAAGTGAAATTACCAAGAGGAAAGGTTCGATAGATTTGAGATGCTACGGAATCGTTAGTTATCAAAGGTTCTAGCGGACTCAAAGCAAAGTATCTTAGGGACGTCCATAAGGATTCGGTAGAATCGTGTACCTTGGATCGAACTTAGGTAAGAGTGATCTAGTTGTCTCGGGCGTTTGAGGCAAACATACGAGTCACGATGGCGTATAGCAGTTTGGCTAGAGCCGGGGTTTTCCATTTGCCCTTTTGATCGATGAAAAGCAAGTTCGATAACTGGTGGATTCACGACTGCAGACAGTGATAGCTAGGATATTAGATGTTATGGTTGATTGTTTGTCTTCTTCTCTATTTTTTCCATGGGTAGGCTATCATCATAGGTTGTCGAAGAAAAGAGGGATCAGGGTTGTCCTTTTCTATTTTTGATGTGACATGTAGCAGATGGTTTTCACATGTTGACTTGATTGTTGCTGGGAATATCAGATGATTAATCCACCTATACTCATATTATTATTTGTAATTGTTGTTACCTATTTTATCTCTCACTAAGACTATTGTCTGATTCATGGTATTATGTTTCCCTCTTATTACCTTAGGTTGTTCACCATTTCGATGGTAGGCAGACTGAGTAGCAAGTAGCAAGTTTGGTGTCGGTGTTGCTGTGCGCTGACGAGCGGGAGGCTAGTGTATTATTACTATCCACTATTTAGCTATTTCTTTTCTATTTTTGCTGTATGTTAATGTTATTGAGACTAAGAGAGATATAGTGAGGCATATTGTATTCAGAGATTCTTGTATCGAGAAGTATTATACCCAAGATTCTATGGCTTATGGAAATTTGATTCTCTGTTTAGTTGTGCTTTGTTACTATATCTTGTATATTTTATCATTATATATTATCCATGTGCTGTGTGAATACGACAGGTTTTGTTTTTGAGTTATTCTACCCTGATGATTGTCCCTTATTGGCCTGACACGTCATACAGCGTACCTTTTCCTTAGTTCAATGTAGGAGGTACAGGGCGGTCGTCACATTTGGTATCAGATCTTTGGTTAATTGATTTTACCCAAAGCATGTGAGCGTATAAATGTATGAGAGACGTATTTGTAATTTTTGATGGATGGTAACTATATTATATATGTATATAGTATAATATAGTAGGTTAGTGAGCACTTGAACACCAATGTGGCTTTCTCTAATGTGAATTGACTCTCGTTTCAGAGTAAGGATGAGTCAACGAACTTCGAGACACGCTGCTAAGAATGAGCCTGCAACTAAAGTGGTAGGCGAAGGTAGTTAGTCGGAAGCTACAACTGCTATGCCCAATTATCCTGCTATGTTTGAGGCCATGATGGCAACGATTATGGGGAGGAAGCCAACTCTAGGAGCAGTAGTAGAGCAAGGTGTTCCTGTGCAGGCGCCAAGGATTGCTGATTTTACGAAGCTCTGCAAGGACTATACTTTTTGGGGTGGCAAGCAGTTTGTTGGTATGGAACCTACTATAGAGACTCAGAATTGGTCGGATGCTTTTGTGTGGAATTTTGGAGACCTGGGAATCGACGATGAAACTAAAAGGAAGCTTTCATCAAGACAGCTGCAAGGATGAGCGATGGATTCGTGGAACTCTATTACTTTGGAGACCCCGGAGGACCATATCACTTGGGATTAGTTTAAGACTAAGTTTGAAGAGAAATTCATTTTTACGGTCCAAAAGTCAATAATATTTAAGAAGTTTTTTAATATAAAGCGAGGCGGAAGGCCTATAGCTGATATGTGATGGAGTTTGAAGCTTTATCCAAATATGCTCGATCATATATCGAGACTCCTTACCAAAAGAATAAGAATTTATTATGGGTTTGTATGAGAGTTTGGGGAAGTAATTAATAAACCATATTGATGACCCTTTTGAAATTGGTCGAGAAAGCTTTGAGGAAGGAGAGTTTGTTTCCTCAGAAGGCGGAAGCATTTGTTCGGGGTAAGGAGGAAACGAAACCACAACAAGGTGGTGGTAATAAGAAAAAGTGGAATGGAGAACGGAAACAACAACAACAAGGGAAAAATGGTCAGAATAAGCCGAAAGGCGAGGTTGCTTGTTATACTGTCAATGGAAGGGCCATTATTCCAATGAGTGTAAGAACCGTAAGGTGGAGGGAAATTATAGTAACTGTGATAAACCTGGGCGTATGAGAAGAACTGTCCAGAACCACCAAAAGGTTAGCAGACTGTGAAGGTGTATGGATGTTATTCCATCTTCCTCGAGGGTTTCAATTGCGAAGGAAAATGGGGAGAGTGTTGTTATACAAGGTACGCTTTTTGTTTGAGGTATTTTAGTTTGAGTTTTGTTTGATATTGGAGCATCACATTCTTTTATTTGTTATGAGCTTGTTTATAAGTTGGCTTTAGAACCTGAAATTCTTGATAAACCATTAGTCGTGACTAATCCGGTAGGGGGTTCATCCAGCCTTTGTATGATTTGTCGTGGTCTAGTTTTATCGAGTCATGGTTTCTCTTTTGTGTGTGAATTTTTTTTTTTTTTTTTGAATTTTGCTGGGTTTGGGATTATTTTGGGAATGGACTGGCTCAACAAGTATGTGGCTATTGTTGATAGTGAAAGGCTCGAGCTGACAATCGGGAATGTGGAAGGGAGAACGATTGTGATACGTTGCCTACAAGAGGATGGAGTTCTGGTTAGCTTTTTATATCCGCTTGTGATTCTATGAGATGGGTTGTCATTAGTTGCAATCATGCGAGAATTTTCTGATGTGCTTGACGAGGTCATTGGGTTACCTCCATAGCGAGAGATTGAGTTTTGGATTGATTTAGTGGATAGAGCCAGATCTATTGTTGTGCTTCTTAGGTGAATGGCACCTAAGGAACAACGAGAGTTAGAAATGCAAGTGAACGATGTTCTGAGTAAACGATTCATTCAGTGAAGCGTATCCGAGTAGGGAGAAACAGTTGTATTTGCAACCAAGGATGATGGATCATTGCGACTGTATGTGGATTATCGTGAGCTGAATAAAGTAACCATGAAGAGAAAGAATCCATTGCGGAGGATCGATGACTTGTTTAATCAGCTTCACGAAGCCAAGGTGTTTTCCCAAATGGATTTAGCAACGGGATTTTACCAACTAAGAGTGGCTGGGGATAGTGTGCCGAAGACTTCTTTTAGGACACTATTTGGATTTTATGAGTGGCTGGTAATGCCATTTGGATTGGCTAATGCACCAACATATTTTGTGGATCTTAGGAATCGAGTTTTCAGGGGTCAATTAAACAAGTTCGTGCTTGTGTTCATGGATGATATATTGGTTTATTCCAGAACCAAGGAGGAAAATAAGACGCACTTGAGAATCGTTTTGGAAATCTTACGGAAACATCAGTTGAGAGCTAAGTTTTCAAAGTGCCACTTCTAGAAGGAGGAGGCCAGGTTCTTGGATCACGTCATTTTAGGACAAGGAATAGCGGTGTACCTAGCTAAAGTAGCAACAATCCAAGATTGGGATCGACCCAAAAATACAATGGATGTTAGGAGTTTCCTTGGTTTAGCTAGGCATTATCAAAGATTCATCCAGGATTTCTCTAAGAAAGTTGCACTATTAACTGGATTGACGAAGAAGAATCAAGTCTTCACGTGGGATGCGAAGTGTGAGCAAGCTTTTGGAATCTTAAAAGAGAGATTGACAAGTGCTCCTGTTTTGACTATTCCAAGTGGGAATGAGGAGATGATAGTATATACCGATGCATGTAGCATTGGACTTGGTGTAGTGTTAATGCAGAAAGGTAAGGTTGTGACTTATGCGAGTCAACAACGGAAGCCACATGAAAGGAATTACCCAACTTAAGTTTTGGAGTTAACAGCGATAGTGTTTTCTCTGAAGAATTAGAAGCATTACTTGTTAGGAGTAGGTTTGAGTTGTTTAATGATCATAAATCATTAAAGCAGCTTTTCTCCCAAAAGGATTTGAATCTTCAGCAGGAACGGTGGTTAGAGTTTTTGGCGTCATATGATTTTGGAACAGCCTACACCTAGAAAAGGTAATACAGTGGTTGATGCATTAAGTCAAAGGCATGTGAGTTTGGGACCCATGTTCACAGAATGGAAGCATCTCGAGTATTTGGCCGGATTTGATTTTAGACCTCATTATGAGTTAGAACCCGAGATGTTAGCTAGCTTATCGATTAAACCAACTCTCATCGAAAGGATTGGAAAAAGCCAGAAGCAAGATGATAAGCTTATGGAAATCGTCAAAAGGATAGAGATGAGAGTAAAACTAAAGGATATTAAGGATTTTGAAGTCGATCGGGATGGTTGGATTCGTAAGAACGGACGATTGGTTGTTCCAGACATAGATGGATTGAGAGGTGAGATTCTGAGGGAATGTCATCACTCTAGATTGACGGTACATCCAGTAGGAAATAAGATGTATCGAGATATGAAACGATTTTACCATTAGGAAGGTATGAAACGGGATATCTGGAGATTTATCTTGAAACGTATGAACTGTCAGTTGGTCAAGTCGAGCAGAAGATGTCGAGTGGGTTGTTATAGACATTGGAAGTTCCTAGTGGAAATGAGAGCAAGCACTGCTAGATTTTATTGATGGGTTACCTAGAACAAGGGCAGGAAATGATAGTATTCGGGTCGTATTGGACCGCCTGACTAAAAGCACAAGGTTTATTCCTGACAGATTGACTAAGACTGCATCGAAGTTGGCTGAATTGTATCTTAAGTGGATAGTTCAATTCCATGGGATTCTGAAGCGTATTATAAGTGATCGAGATCCATTATTCACCAGCCGATTTTGAAAGAGCTTGCAAGAAACATTAGGAACCGAATTGTATATGAGTATGACTTATCATCCCCAGACAGACAGTCAAACCGAAAGGGTTAATTATGTATTGGAAGATCTTCTTAGAGCTTGCATCTTGGATTTTGGAGGATTATGGGAAGATCATCTGCATTTAGTCAAGTTTTCTTATAATCGAGTATTGGGATGACACCGTATAAGGCGTTGTATGGTAGACCGTGTAATTCTCCATCTTGTTGGTTCGAAACTAGCAAGAAGTTAGTATTTGGGCTTGAGATGATAAGAGAAACTGCAGATAATATTGAAGTCATTCAGCACAAATGAAGGCAGCCCAAGATCTTCAGAAAAGTTATGCTGAGAGGCGACAAAAGGATTTGGAATTTTCAGTTGGAGATATAGTGTTTGTTAAGATTTCGCCTCTAAGGAGTACCGTTCATTTTGGGAAGGAAGGAAAATTAGCATGAAACTTATTGGCCCGTTTCTGACTATCGAGTGTATTGGAAGGCTCGCTTATAGATTGGACTTACCTAAGAAGATGACGAGGATGCATAATGTTTTTCATGTATCGTTTCTACGAAAGTTTATGTATGACTAGAATATTATGGTATCTCCAAATCAACTTGAAGATTTTGAAGTCGAGCTCGAAGTTTCGAAGCCTCGTAAGCCGCTTCGTGTCATGCGGAATGACATGAAACAACTTAGGAGGAAGGTTGTTAAGCTAGTCAAGGTACAATGGAGCGAGAATAATGACGATTGTATGTGGGAAACAGAAGAGAATATGAAGTCGACCCATTCAGAACTCTTCGAGTGGTGTGTCTTATATACCGCATCTTACTTATGCCATTGTGTCTTGTGCTATTAGAATTCTGCATGCTAGGATAGGATTTTGAGTGCATGTATTGCTGAATGCTAGACTGAATGGTAGATTTGCTACTCGTGGATGCTAGGTTTGTGGGATGTTGCGTTTGCATGGAATTTCAGGGTAGAAATTCCTGAAGGGTGGAGAATGTAACGAACCTTGTTTTACATATCAACCGATCGTAAAATAATTTCATTCTATTCCATAATAGTCGGATCACTCTCAAATTTTAGTATTTCGTTCATGGGGATGTGGGACATGTCCATGATTTTTACCGAATTCAAGTATGACTATTTTGCCGTTGAGTTTAATGTTTGGGCCATAACTTTTGATAGTAATCAAATTAGGTGCTGAGATTGGTTACACTGGATTGGAATGGTGGTTTAGATTCCGTAGAGTGGTCATATAAAGGATTTGATCCAATGATTTAGGAGGAATCATTGTTTTAAGTTTCAGCCACTGTTTAGGCATACTGGTCAGCAACTAATGGACTAATCAGCCATGCCCATTAGATCTATGACCTGAAGATATAAATAGAGGTACTTGGGGAAAGAACTAGGGCTACTTTCTTCATTCTAAACTTTAGGTTGGGCATCGTTGATTCTCTGATTCAACCTAAAATACTATTTCCCTATTCTTTTCAACCAAATTCATTGTAGATTGCATCTAAAAGATAGATCATCATCAAAGAGGATTAGATCACATCAAATTGCATCGAATTCAAGGGGTTTCATCGCTATCCAGATCTGATCTCATTGAATCTACATTCAACCAAGGATTAGGTAAGTGATAGATATCTCTCACACAGAAACTATGGACTATATGGGTAAACTAGGATCATATTCATATGTTATATGTTAAAATTATCTTAGATCCGATCATATATGTTCAATTCAGATTTAGAAACCCTAGGAAACCTAATTTGATTATATTAACCGAATAATTGTTAGATCAATCACGCTTGTTCGTATGTTTAGATCCAAATCATGCTAGATCTCATAATTGTGTGTTTATGCTATAATTATGACCTGTTTATGTTTATGTGATTATGTAGTGTTGAATCAATGTTTGTTTTGATTTAATTGATTGTGTTGTTTGTTAGAATTGGTTTTCATAAGTCTTAGGATTGAAGAATAGGGAAAATCGGAGGTTCAGAAGATCGAATTTAGACGAAACTTGGTAAACGCGCTCTGGTAGACGAAGGAAGGAGGAATGCAAAAATTCATGCCATAATAGACTAAGTGTTTGGCTCAGCACCGACCTAGGATGGATCGGCACTGACCCATAGCCGAAGATCGGATTGCACTGACTCTTGGTGGCATGGCGTGGGCATGATGAGTCGAGGTTATATATAAATTTTCATGTCATTTGTAGATGGTTTGAATTGGGTCGAAGGTTGATTACTCGAGATTTGAAAGGACTGGCAGAAGCTTCTAAACTAGTGTCGAATTGATGGGAAAATGGACCGGTAATAAGCTCTCGAGGCAGGAATGGACCAAGGTTAGCCACTTAGCCAAAATTGGCTAAGTGGATGGGTCAGCACCGACCCATCATAGGTCGGCACCAACACATCATAGGTTGGAACTGACCCATCTAGGATGATGGCTTGGTAGTGAGTCACGATGGCGTATGTCAATTGGCTAGAACCAGGATTTTCCATTAGCCCTTTTAATCGGTGAAAAGCAAGTTCATTAACTAATGAATTCATGGTTGTAGATGATGATAACTATGATATTGGATGCTATGTATGTTATGGTTGATTGTATGTCTTCTTCTTTGTTTTTCCCCTGGATTGGCTATCACCGTAGGTTGTCAAAGAGAAGCGGGATCGGGGTTGTCCTTTTTAATTTCTGATGTGACATGTGATAAATGGTTTTCACTCGTTAACTTGATGGTTGCTGGGCAGATGAGATGATTGATCCACCTATACTCATATTATCCTGCGTAACTGTTATTAGCTATTTTATCTCTCACTAAGACTGTTGTCTAACTCAAGGTTTTATTTTTCTCTCTTATTACCTTAGGTTGTTCACAAATTTGATGGTGGACAGACAGAGTAGCATGTAGCTAGTTTGGTGTCAGTGTTACTGTGCGGTGATGAGCAGGAGGTTAGCGCATTATTTTATCGATTATTTAGCTATTTCTTTTTTATTTCCGTTGTATGTTGTTGTTATTGAGACTCTGAGGGTTGTAGTAAGGCATATTGTATTAAGAGATTCTTGTATCGAGAAGTATTGTACCAAATATTCTATTGTTTATGGAAATTTGATTCTCTATTCAGTTGTGCTTCATTACTATATCATGTTGTATATCTTATTATTATATATTGTCCATGCGCTGTGAGTATACGACAAGTTCTGTTTTTGAGTTATTCTACCCTGATGATTGTCACATATCGTCTTGGCACATCATACAACACACCTTTTCCTTAGTTCAGCGCAGGAGGTATGGGGCGGTCGTCACAATTATGGTTGTCCAGCCCGATTGAGGAACTTGGGCATCAATTCGTCTTGTCGTTTGAGGAAGTTTTATTAATGTTTAAGGAAGATTTGTATGTAGTTGACCACCTCATTCATGTATTATCTTGTTAAGTAGAAGGAAGGATTTGCTATGGAAGAAGCATTCTGACTTCCTCCTTCCATGGTTGCGCCTTTCGATTATTTGTAAGTGTCCTTCTTCCTCACCATCATTGTAACAACCCAAAATTTCAACGGGCCCGAATTTTTTGCAAAATGCTAAAATTCGAGTAGGTTGGTCTGGTATCCTAAAGAAAATTAGAGATAAATATATCAGAGCTCGCAACAGAAATATAAGTGGAATGGAATAAAATATAATAATAGAAAAATACTTACCTATAAAATGACACTCATTTGCAGTGGCTCTAGGCTGCAGAATCTCAACCACATGTCTAATCGGCGGATTTGTTATAAGGAGGGAGGTCAGAAGTATTGGTGAATGGAAAAAATTATAATTTCCATGAATAAGACCACTTATGCGTTCTATCACTGGTTCGTTTTTATTAGGTTATTCGGGATTATTTCAAAATATATTATCAATTTCTCCACATAAATCCCACCCATCTACTCCCAAGTAAATTTACCTAATGAATCATATAAATGTAGCTAAATGCCCGACATATTGAGATACTCCCTGTAGTATCCTCCTCGAGTGGTCCCCATCATTATATCACGAAAACGTACCGAACCACCATTTCTATGCTACGAAAGCGCACTAGATTATACTTCAAAGGCATATCAAGTTTCTAGCGTTAGGCCACGAAAGCGTAACATGCTATGTTGCGAAAGCGAGTAAGCCTCTGTCGTGGCGCCATAATGGCATCCTAATCCCTGATTCCTCCATGGAACTCAGTTGGGGGCTTTTTGCATATCTGCAAAAGAAAACATCGTTAGGCCTACATTACAGATATCCAAAGGCAAGTTTGCCTTTTTCGGTGGTTCTCAAAGTCCCCACCCGGCCTAGCCCTGAACTAATGAAAGACTATTCAAAGATCAAAATGACCGCCCTACCATCCAATCTAAACAAACATGTGTTCCCTCATCTAATGACCCTATAGTAAAAGATCATTGGCATCTTGGCTTAGCTCCACTCTTTCCCGCACACGCTCGGATTGACGATGACAGATATCTGACGGCCTATTATTCTTTATTGGGACCTGACCATGAAGCCCACCCTCAGGTAGTCGTCGAATCATCCTAAGATCAACAAATGTTTTCTTTATGTGTGATTTACTATATATATATCCTCAATTGGAATTTGCCATAAGAATTTAGAAAAAGATAGGTTTATACCAAAATTATATAGAAAATGAATTGTCGCAAATCAACCATTTCAATCTCTACAACATTCAATACAGGAATCAAACGATAAAGTATCATTATTGAAAAAGTATAATTTTACTGCTACTCACCTGACTGCTTTCCAATTCTTGAATTTGATTCAGAGTTGTCACTCATGGTCTTCCTAATTGAATCTATTATTGAAATAACCCCAGATTTACAAATATGACACGAAAAATAAAAGGCATCATAATAATTCAGATTCACAGAATTTACCTTACACAGACGAGAATCCTGAGCACCTATACCCTAGATCTACAACTTTCACCTCTTAATCTTGAATGAGAGCCTTAAAAGTAATATATTTTTATTTCTGAAGTATTTGAAGGAGAAAGGAAATATTAGATTCCTGACATTGTTTTAGAAAATATGAGTTGGAGGCCAGGCCCTACAGGTTTATTTATAGGTGCTCTAAAGAATTACGTTCGACCAATCGAAATAAATAAAATGGCGTCATCTAAAAAAAGTAAACCGCTTTGGTTCAATTCGAAGTGGGTCGACCCGTGCCCCCGGTGGGTCGACCCGCTTGCAGTATGGGTCGTCCCATATACGATCATTTCAATCGTATATCACGTCCTCTATCACGTGATTTCTACTATAATTAAAATCTTACTTCTAAGGTTATTCTCTTGCCTATTTTACTCCAACCTATTATTGTAACACCCCACTCCCGCTATGATCACTCACTAAGGGAATGCCATAGCATCGGTGGAGTATTTTAGTGAATATAGAACAGAAAAATTACAACAAGACAGATATAAATAGTACTTGAAATTTTAAAACATCATCTCATAACAGCGGAAGTAAAACATGTCTGGTTACATCATAAAACCACAATAAAGGTCAAGTACAATATCCATCAAAATAAAGAAGTACATAATCCCACTCTCATACAATAGCCAAACAAAAGAAAAGATAACTGGATAACTGGAGCTTTACATCTATCCAAGCTCCTAAAGACTGGAACAGCAATCCGATCAAGCTCCACTACTGCTAGGATCCACCGTAGGACCCGAGGGTTGGGAAAAAGATAAAAACAACAGGGTCAGACATAAGTCTGAGCGAGTCCTATAACTTTAACAATACAATCGTTAAAGTAACCAGAGAAGACATAAACTGATATACGGTAACATATAGGGATGAATGGCTACCCTAAGCAGTCAACTAAACGAAGATAAAGGATAAAGACGCATCTACCCTCCCTAAGGTAAATTACTAAACTGCACCACACCAGTCGTTCCTAACTTAAAGGTTGATCCCACCCAAAGACTTATAAAATTTACTAATTAGTACCTGCGTACCCCTAGGTGACCAAGTAGGCGCCACGGGGCCCTACAATCCACTAGGTGTACACACTACTTCCCATTCGATCGGCTCCCTAACGTAGATACCCGTGCTGGCCCCACCGTGGGATGTATCATTCCCCAATGTGGCAACCTGATGAAACTAAAGGTGCACGGCTTATATCTACTCGATGCAACAACGGCTTACCTACCAGCCCGGGCCCACTCACGCATATGAAGCCCGTTGGACTTGCGTTGCCACCGCTAACCCGTTTGCCTCTTACAGTCAAGCCCAGTATGCGTGTCCCGTCCTCGACATGGGTCGAGCCCACAAAGATACGTATGGGTTACTGGTTGAAATGGGCCTCCACAAGCTACCCACCTAAGCTTGTCCCTTTTTCTAGTATATCCCACTTAACCCTTTAATCATGTTTTAATTACATGTTCTATTTTGGTTAAGTATTCTAATCGTATTTTCTATTGCCACCCAAGGCAACCACTAGATTTTCTCATGCCACCCGAGGCACCCACTTAACCCCTCATGTCCCTCTACATGCTAATGTGGTTAAGTGTTTCTTAATTAATTAATTAAGAACGTAACCTTTGTAAAGACCTCTCACATTAGACTGTCTTTTATGACCGCTGGTTAAGCCGGTTGGGTCCGGGCAGCCTTATGTCATAACAGAGTCTAACCTCGTGTCTTTACATTAATTACGTATTTAGTTTGTGCCTAAGACCTCTCACATTGGGCTAACATTTGTAGCAACTGGTTAAGCCGGTTGGGTCCGGGCAGTTTTACGCTACAACTGAGTCCAACCTCGTGTCTTAGTCAATTAATTACACCTAATTAATCACCCTCATAATTTTATATTAATTATCCCTAATTAATCAAGTTTTCTTAACATGGGTAGACCTAACTTAATAGGTAAATTCCCATGGGGTAGACCTAACTCAATAGGTAAATTCCCAACACATAGTATGGGTACACCTAACCAAATAGGCAAATTCCCATACTATGTTTATTTATTTTGTGTTATGCATAATTATATTAATTTCACACAATCTTATTAACTTATGCATTTAATTACCCCATCGTTCCCACGTAATTTCGTTCATGATATAACACATATAAAAGGTGTCAACTTGCATATGAATGAACATGTTTCAAAGGTGCCATCTTGCATATTAACAAACACATAACTTGCATATGAACTTGCATAACATGTCACATAACTTGCATATAATATGTCACATAACTTACATATTCATTTTGCATAACAAACTTGCATATTAGCTTATAGACTTGCATAATGTGTCATCATGAACTTGCATATTAATAAACATGTAACTTGCATATTTACATACATGTAACTCGCATATTAACAAACATGTAACTTGCATATAAAGAAACATGTAACTTGCATATTTACATACATGTAACTTGCATATTAACAAACATGTAACTTGCATATTAACAAACATGTAACTTGCATATTTACATACATGTAACTTGCATATTAACAAACATGTAACTTGCATATTAACAAACATGTAACTTGCATAGCATATTACCATGAACTTGCATAACATGCATATGATTACATAGCCCACAACTTGCATATTTAGCATCATGCAAACATAACATACATCATATTAAACTTGCATAAGCTTACATACTCAACATGCATAAACATAAGATTAATGCTAACATCATATCATATGATTCAAAGCTCATTAACCCACATACAAAACCATAAATCTCATCACATCTCATCTAATTAGTTTACCAAAAGATCATCAAAGTGATAGAAACTCACAACTAGCAACTTTGAACACCAAATGAAGAAGATTAAGATGCTAAGAAGGGATTAGAAGTTGATTAGAGAGTGATTAGTATGCAACCCTCTTCATAAAATTAGTGGAGGCCATGAGAGCTAGCATTTTGCCATAGTTTAGTCACTAGGTTTAATTATGAATGAATTAGGGTAGGTTAGGGTCTTATTTATAGATTAGGCAAGTGTTTTAGGCCATAGGATTAACCCTAGATTCAATCCAAGCCATCAAAGCATGTCTTGGGGAAGAAGTCAAGTGTAGGAACCATCTAGGGCCTTTAGATTAAAGATGGACCATGAGAACCATTCAAATGCAAAATCTGCACTTGAGCGAATCGGCCCACGGGTTGACAGCCAAACACCCTGGATTAACCCCTAGTCGACCCAGCGGGCTCGGGTCGACTTCAAAAATCGGCCGGTTCGGTTATTCCCCTCTCCCAATTCGCTGTTTTGAGCATTTTTGCATATTTATTTATTAAATTTTCAATTATATATATATATATATATCAATATATATATATATATATATATATATATATATATATATATCTACACAACCCATTTCACTTAATTAAGTATACTTTAATTTGGGAATTTTCGTGAAACTTCGCGAGGCCATATCTTGGTCATACGGACTCCGATTTTCGAAAACTCGGACTCTATTTCGCGTATTTTTCCGAGACGAACACAATGGCATAGCCCGTTTCCCTTGATTCCCATTTTAGAATTAAATTCTGCCTCGATTTATGTTATTACAGGTTATTGAAAATACGGGTTGTTACAATTATATTATTTTCCATTTTCGTTTATGCTTTAAATTTTAAATTTTAAATTTTAAATCTTAAATCTGTACGTATGTATATTCGCGTGCACTTCATAAAATTTCGACAGCTAATAACTTTCCCATAAGAACTCCGTTTGGGACAAGTTATACATATAAACGAATCAGAAAAATGTCGTGATTGCAACGATATTTGTCTCAAAGCCCAATTCTGAAATACTGAAATTTTGATTTTCATCAACACATATATAAATGTTTTATTAAAAACAAGGAGTGTTACATTCTCCCACCCTTAGAAAATTTCGTCCTTGAAATTTAACGAGGGTGGTTTCATGTAATCATCCATGTACTTTACAACCATCATATGTACATTTAGATTCTCAACCTATTGTGTACATGTGTAACAATAATAAAAATGCATGAATGCAATGTATGCCTAAACGATACCTCCTATATGAATGCAACAATTTTCGATTTTTTTTAAAACATGTGCACACATCCTAAATATACTGGCAATTTCTATATGAATGCAATATTTTGAAAATTGAAAAAAAAAATTCATCCAATTTTTTCGACAATCTTACTAAGTAAGAATGTAGTCCAGTTTCTGCATCCAAACCCTACCAACTAACTTTAAATTTCCGAATTTTAGAAACACCAAATTTTCGGAACTCGATTTCCTTATGTTAGAGAAAGGCAGGCAATGGAAATTTTATATTTTCCATCCCATTTTTATATACCTTGATCTCCGTGCTTGGAATTCCTTTATATATAAATAATTCCCATGTTTCCCAAGTGTAGTTTACATAAGTAAATTTCCTTATTAATTTTCGTATTTTTGAAAAGTCAATTTTCAAGTAAATCTTATTTTATTTTATCGTTTGTTACTTTGCTGTAAATTTTACTTGTCACCCAATTTTTTCTTGATTTTCCATTTTCCAAATTATTTTATCCATTTTTAGCTTAGACCACAAAATCTGTCTGACAAAGAAAAGGTTGTACACAACTATTATGATAAGATAAAACATTGCTAAAAAACACAAGTCAGTATTACAATATTAATTTCTAATAATACAGGCGTCCTTTCAATAAAGAATAGTTGAATGCAAAAAGGGTTCTACAAATAGTAACAACAGTGCTAATTCATTCTCAGAAAGGAGGCCTGGATCCCTGTCCACCTGGTCTAAAAATATCCCAGATGAAAGAATCTAATCCACATAGACGTTCCTCCTGACATCTAGTACTACCCCGTAACTCTAGCTGCATCTGCACAAAGCGTTGTTGTGCTGAAAGCAACTCTTGTAATGACTACTGCTGGGTCTGACTGAAGTTAAGCTGAGTGTGAACTATATCTCACTGTCTAAGAAAAATCTCCTAGTGCTCTCTAGACAACTTATATTGCCTCTCAGATATGGATCTAACCTCTCCCTGTAAATCCCATAGCTACCACGAGGGAATTTCCTCACCTGTCTATGGGCCCTACAATGATAATTGGGAGGACTCGACGCCTCCCTAGATTGGTGGCTTTATGCCTTGGTATCCCTGTTCTACCAAAGTGGGCTCAAAATACGGATAATGTTGCTCAATGTTGTGCTCCCCTCATATACATACTCCACCTCAAACTCTGCATAGGCTGATCCTCCTCGATAGGCTCCTCATCATCCTCATCCTCCTGTTGTTTGGGTTGTACCCCTTCTAGCTATGCAAGCTCAATGTGCATCCTAGCCAGGGTAGATGTATCAATCAATAGGTGTGCCTCCTCAATATGGCCCTCGTTGCCTAATGCCACCTCAAATTTCCTTAATACTATTTATAACTGGAATGGAATCATCGACTGCCTCCTACTTAGAGTAGTTGCAAACTGTGACATGATTTCCTTTCCCTAGTTGATTTGAAATCCCACTATTATAGCATACGTAGCCCGTCTAATAATGTTATTGACCCTATCATAGTTGTCGGTCGTAGAAATAAGATTATACTGCAAAATGCGTATAACCACCCTAGTCAAAGGGCATAAATTCTCCGTGTTCTATTCCTTATTTAGAGGAACAACATAAATCTAGCATAAAATGTCCTCATCTTTTATCTCGATCTGATCCAACTCCAGGTCCTGAGATCTAATACCTTACATACCAGGGAACTGGGTCTCAGTAAACGTTATCTTCACTCCCTTAACTTCGAACTCAAAAATGGCCTCATTAGCTGCATTCCCATAAAATTAATTAGCATCAAAGAGGCAAACTAACCTGGGATAGGCAACTCATCCAATCGTAGTATGGCTTAGAATATGATACAACCCCATACCCTGAAAGAAGGGGTCTATCTTAGGTGTCCAAAAATATATATCCTATATTGAGTTGTTTGTCTGCATTTTGAAACTAGAATTACAGAATATCTGTGTTTTTCAACTTGATTAGAAATGTCATATTGATTGTTTGGAAAGCCTAGATGCAAGGTTGAAGTAATCCGGATCAAACGTATTAAGATAAAGGCGGTTAAAATCAGAAATCTTTAATTTATAAGGGCTTTGTTAGAATAACTTTCAGACTGGAGTACAGTTTTTCGATCTAAGCCCATATGGCTTCTTCGAACTCCCCCTTCCTAATATTTTGATCCCGTCGAACTTTCTTGCTACCAAGCTTCTTCGAACCGAACCCAATCATCTCCTTTCTTTTCCTTCTTCCTTCCTAAAACCCTATCGTGCTATCATTCATGGCCAGATCCACCTCCAAGCGTTGCCACGGTAGAACAGAAATCGCCATAAGAGGTGATTCCGATGCCCAGCGTAGTGGCGGTGAACCCCAAAGCACGAGACAACAGCCTCACCACAAATTTCAACCTAATCCAATGCAAGTCAATGCTAATCTTTTGAATTCAAGTACAAATCCTATTAAATTCTCAGATGACGACACAAAGTACATGAATTGGAGGAATTAGCAACCCACCTTTAGATTGGATTCGAGATTGGGAGAATTCAAAGTATTTGGGAGTTAGGTTTATGAGTTCAAAGTGGCTTAACAGTAGGAAAGTAATGAATAGGGGAGCTTATATAATGGTACAAGGTGACTGTTAGTATTCCTCTTTAAATGGTGTGAAGTTCGGATCGATAGGTGAACAAGTCGAGCATGGACATTTCGATCCGAACTCGGTGGTACTTGACCAAAGTCAAGTAAAACGTGGGTTGAACCCATTCGAACCAGAATAACACTTTCGGATTGAGCTTTGAACTGGAACAATATTCTCGAACTGAAATTTGATTCAGAAAGCAATTCAAGTCCAAAGAAAAGAAAAATGATGAACCATGTCCTATTGCGAACTCAACAATTTTGTCAGATCAATGATATGAATTCTAAATGAAGCAGTCGTTTGACAATGACCTATATATATGTAAACAAACATATACATGAGCCAACTATTCTGGACAACATGTTATGGGTAAAATCAACTTCTCTATCCGACGAAGTTTAAATAATTTAACTATTTTCTACAATTATTCCCGTCAGTGATTTTGACTTGCTGAGTACCAACTAATGCAAGATTGAAAGCAATTAGCTACTTGTAGCACGAGGAATCAAGAGTCACAACTTCACAAAGAGACACGGCTATTAGTTGTTGCTTATTGTGAAATGAACAACTTAGTAGATTCAAAGCAAATCTTATTTACAAAACGGCGTGCTTTGAGGGGAAAAGTGTTGACCTACCTTTCGACAAGGCTGTCAAATATCTAGATGTTCATAGCCAAGCCACAAAACTCTGTAGAAATACCAAGTTATATTTCAATTTTCGGATCGAATCACTGCCTAATCGAATGGAATGATTAATGAATCATTTTGCATTTGAGGTGTTTGGGACAAAAGAGCTCCTAGATTGAAGAAAACATGGCTAACACATTTTAGTTCAAGCAATGTTCATAACACAGAAAATAAATAGCTTCGGATCGAACAATTCGATCCGGCTTCCATTCAATCTGATCAAAGTAGTCAGCCAGTCACACCAAGGATCAACCGACCACCTATCCACGTTCGCCACTACTTCCAGGTCGAACGTGATTCTTGCTATGTGGCCGCAAACCTGCTCCACAACCCTTTAACAAATACACTACTAACTCCCCTTCTTTCCCGGTTCGAAGGACATGCGTCGTAACCGTTCCTGCCCAGACCTATAAATATGCGATCCGGAGGCCATTTGAAGGACTTTTGACACTTGACAGTTGGAGACACATTATTCAGGATGCCAGTCTCGTTCGATCCAAGCCATGTTTCATCATATTTGAGTAATTTTCAATATATTCTAAAGGATTATGATTGTATATCGAGTGTTTGAGGATTTCAAGCTTTGTAATTGTAATTTCTTGCTGAACAGAGAGTGTATTGAATGGACATAATTCGTTAACGCCGAACCACTATAAATCTTGTGTGTTTGCTATTTTTCTCTTGTTTTCATTTTATATTTCTTCATTATTCTCTATAAATCCTAGTCTATTAGGTGTTAGAGCCATTGTTTGGTCTAACATTAATTTAATAGTAGCCTGTTAAGTACTATTGGAATTGCCGAGTTTGTTTCCAATAATATAATGAGCTATTTATTTTTAAATCGATATATTTGTTGGTTTCAAATTGAGCAAAATTTCAATTTGTTAGGAGTATTTTTAATTATCAAATTTAATTAACAATGTTTTAGAGTTAACTTTATTTAATTAACAATGATGTAGAAGTTAGTTATTATTTAATTAACATTGATTTGGAAGTTAATTATTATTTATTAACAAACGATTTAGTGAAAAGTGTAATTAAACTATTAATGTTGTTTGAAGGTTAATTATTATTTTATTTTATTATAATTTAGCTAATCATTCTTTAATTAGTTATTAACTTAGATTTATTAATTTTGCAGTTAACATTGGTTTGGAACTTTATAACTATTTTAAATAAAGATATACTATTGATTTAACAAGGTTTAATTAGATTAATTTCTTGTTAATTTAAATCCGATAATTATGTACAAATATGTTTAAACAAAACAATAGTACTACATAAATAACTCGATCTATATACGGACCAAAAACTGAAACAAACAAATAACCAACCGCTCTCAAACCGATATAAAAAACAACGTGTCCTAAGAAAATCCTATGGAACGAAAACCAAAGGCACCCAACACCGCAAGCAGCTAGCAAATATGAACAAAGCCAGAACCAAGATCCCACTATAGCTCCCATCAATCAAATCCAGACCAAGCCCTCCAGCTCTGAACATAGCCAACAACTGTAGAGATGCCTCGACCTATCAACAAGCTAAACCGGACCAAACGTTCTAGCTTTGAAGACAGACATCAGGGGAAGAGATAGCTCCTAGCTTCTATCCTAACCTATAAAAAAAATTGCCCAACTCAACCCACTCCCTCTTAGGGAAGTGACCCCTGAGTAACATCAAAAGAACGAGCCAAAGCTAATGAGCGAGGATGAAGATTACCCAAGAAAGGCCTAGCATAGAACGCAAAGAATACATCATCCTTATATCTACAAATGATGGAAGACAACACCATTGGCGACTCATAAAAAACAACCTTATTTTAAAAGCACCAAATATGCCAACAAATGAGGCAAGTGAATAAGCAAATAGAGTATGGACCGAAGATCCTTACCAGACCTTCCTTCCCAACAGAAATGAAGCAAGTCAAGAAGATAATGAGCATTCTCGCTAAGGCCCACCAAACCCTCGAAGAAAGACCTCACATCACATATGCAAACTCACCAAAGAAATATAAACGAGCAGTCAATTACAAGTCTCCTTCTTTGCAATACCTACAATGGGACACGTTAGGAATACTAATCCTCATAAGGTTGATATCATGTGGTAAGCCCTTATGAAGGGTTTTCCAAATAAGAATGGAAACCTAGGAGGTATTCAGCTGTCCCAAATATAATAGAAAACAGGAATTCTAGGTACTAGTGAATAAGCAGAATTCCAAGCTACTATAAGGATACTGAACCGATGGATCTGGACGACTATCGTAAGAGAATGCACTCCTCAAACGGGTGCCTCCACCGCGATGATGAATAGCGTAGGGGAATGGGGATCTCCTTTGCAATGTCCCCTTCCCAAACAAAAAACTCTTAGCCGATCTGTTGATAAGAACGAAGAACCAACAATTTGAGATGAGCATCCAAGCAAGATCATAAGAATTATTTTAAGCAAATAATTTTGTTTTTAAAAAAATATTTACTTAATAATTGAATGAAGTAAAAAAATTAGAGTTTAAAAAGTGTTTTTGAATGTCTAAATGCTTCATGTTGACGTGGGAAATTGGTTATTTGCGCACGCTAACGCTCGAGTGTAAGTTTAGGTGAAAAATTGTAATCCAAATATCCAAGAGTAGTGAAATGTAAAAGGGAGAACACAGCTTCTATAGGGGTTCGGCACTATCGCCTATGTCCGCTTCTTAGGAATCATTCATCATATATTTGCTGATTACAATGTTTATACAGTTCAGACAATTTATGTGCACAAAGTTGTATAATTATATAACAAATAGCTTGTTAATACATAACTTTGACCAAAATGCCCTTCTTCTTCCTCATTGAGTCAAATTGTGCGTCAAAGTCCAAGAAATAGATCCAACGTCCAAAAGTATGAAAATATGTCCAAAAGCATGCCAAAAGTCAAATTGAATATCCAAAAGTTGTAGGCAAATGCTTATGTAACATTTAGAGGTTCAGGTTATGTAAAGTAGTCATGGAGATGGTGATGAGAACCGTAATGGTGATTGAGATCTCTAAGAAGTCCAAAAATACCAAGCAAGAACCAACCCCTTTGAATGTCAAGTTTGGGGGGCATTTATAGGAGAGTTTTTAGGGCATCAGCTCGAATTTTATATCCCGAGGAGATGCGAAATTCACATCCTAAAAAGATAGCCAAAAATCTAAGTCACTTGCAAATAATCGTATCCCAAGTCCTTGAATTTCAAATCCCAGAATTTCTTTGATCAATATATGCGGATCAAGCAAAATCATGTGATTCGCAGGTAAAACTTCCTTGCTAAGTTCACCTGCCATTTCCCAAAACTTCGAATCCCTTGCCAGATACAGGTTTTCACATCACGATCTCCTAGCACGAGCATGCAAAATTTCGTGTATGTTTCGTGTCATTCACCTGTTTTTTTAGATTCCAAAATTCGTATCATCTCCTGAGCCAACTTTTCATATCTCGGATCTTGAGTCACACTCGAGATTTTTCGAGTCCACCCCGTGCCGATATACCTTATTTCGAAGATTTTCACTGTTGATCACATAAAATAAGATGCCAGATCAGTGATTGCCAAAGTTCGTTCTTGATGAGCCCAGTGTGCACACATGATTTTGCGTGATCTGCTCGAGTCGATCACTGCTTGTTGATGTGCTAGATCACGAAATTTTCCAAGTGCCAAATTTCGATGTTGTGTGCTCCGCAAGCTATTTTTCGTGATTGAGCTGTGCCGATCAGCTGTGTACAAGCGTGCAAAACAAGAATCTATCAGAATCCATTTATTTTTCCATGATGAGTTTTGCCACGTGATCGGACCAACAAGCTCAATGATTTTGAGCTGATTGGACCAAGTTGATCACGTATTTTTACCACATAGGTTTTTCTAAGTTTATTAACGAACGATTTCATGAATCGACGTTATTTCCAACCTTTTCCGAGCACGTCGCGACTTCGACCAAATCGCTTTGTGTTTTTCAATGAAGTTCTCGAGACTTGAGCGCATCGCTAACTATAATCTTAACGCGTGACTACTTTGTCAAAAAGCTGGTCAGCACTTTGCTCCCCTAAACAGGACTTCCTTGATAGAAGGTAGATTAATTTTGCGAGAAAGCCAAAAATCCAAAAACCAAAGTCAAGAGAAATCCGAAGTGAAACTCTGAAACCAGAAAACCAAAGAGTCATGTTCATGTTAGATCGTATTAACCAGATAACCAAAGCCAATGAACTAGAAGTCCGCGATCGCACCACATCGTATTAACTATGAAACCAGATAACCAAAAATCATGAAATCCATTAAAAGCCGACGATCACTCCAAATCATTTTGTGAGAAGTAACCGGGATAACCATAAAACCAAAATTATAAAAGTAACCAGAATAATCGGCGGACTGTAGGAGTCCGAGAGTCTGAACAACAAGAATATCCCTAGCTAGGTGATCGGGAAAACCCGAAATTCATAAATCCAGAGTATCCAATAAATAGTTATCCGTATAAGCAGATGAGTACAAGGCGGTCTTGCTAAGGCAAGATGACCAAGAAAAGCCAAAGAAGTCCAAGATGACCTTAACGAAGTAAGGAGACCAAGGATAAGCCAGAGAACTCGTAGATGGACATTCTAGAGCAAGACGACCACGAAAAGCCAAAACAGAAACCCGAAGACCACGGACGTCGTACTTGAGTAGGAAACTAATGATCGCTGTAATCATAATAGAATCGATTCCAGTAATGATTGAGATCGCATTAAGATAGAACTTTGACGATGGATGAGATCATATTTTGATAGATTGTTAGGCCCGGAACACATGAGATCCAGAGAATCTAAAGCCATGGGCTTGTCGAGCCTTGCTGGAGCAAGTATGTAGGTATAAAAAAGGATTTTGTACTTGGCGGACCAATTTATGTGATATTATGTGCTTGATGGGCTCGGTTGTTAATATTCCCATAATAATAGGGATAATATAAGGAATTCCCATGCTTGACAGAACGAGTCTTGTAGTTCATATGCTTGCTAAACGCATTCGGAGAATACTTGCACCCGATAAACCCAAGTTTTGGAAAGTCGTGGTCCAGAGTCCAAAGTTGAGAACTCGAGTTCAAAGTTCATGCTTGACTAATCAAGTGGTGACTGGAGTCCTAATTTTATATTTGATGGGTCTAGTGTGTAGTCAGAGCCTAATTTTTGAACTAGATGGATCCAGTGTGGAGCCGGAGCCTTGTGTTTATACTGGATGGATCCAGTGTGAAGTCGGATCCCTATGTTTATACTAGACTGATCTAGTATGGAGCAGGAGCCCTAAATTTATACTGGACCAATCCAGTGTGGAGTCGAAGCCCTATTTTGTACCAGATGGATCCAGTGTGGAGCCAGAGACCTTTTTTATATTGGACAGATCCAGTGTGAGGGATGGAGCCCAAAGACCGTCTTTATTGATATTACGGGAGTACAAAGGTCAATAGTCCAACCCAGACCGTGACTGAAGACCACAAGCTGGTTCCATGCATGCGTGGGCTCATGTTGCCGCTTTGATTACATGTAGAAAAAATTAGAAAAAGGTGAGAAATTGCTAACAACAAGAACAAATACAAGTAACGGACCGAAGTCTGGAGAAGCCAAAGGAGATCCATGTGGTCAAATAGTTGATAATGGGCCTTTGGAGGCGTCCAGTCCTGCCCTTATCCTGAGACATAGTGGAAGGTTGAGCAAGCAGTGCTGCTGCTGGAGGATTCCTGACATACTATGGTTGTTTGCCACGCCTGATGCATGCTTCGATAAGATTGTGGAACTACCTGCAATGGTCGGGGTCATGACCTGACAGCTCATGGAAAAGATAGTACTTGTCAGCGCTTGCCGATTTCAGAGTCAAGTCCCTCTTGGGAGGCTTTTGAAAAGGTGAAGTTTCGTGGATGTCAAGACAAGTCTTTCCCAAGCCTTGATTAAGTTATGTGTATGTCTGGAACTTTGGCTCGAAGCGTGGCCATGAGTTTCAATTGTCCTAAGATTTACCCTTTACTTTCTTGAGCGCAGATGTTCCTGAGCCCGTTGCAGAGTTGATTTGATATATGGGTTTTTCATCACAGGATTCTTCCGCCCTAAGATATCTTTCTGCTTTAAAGTATAATTTGGCGAGATCCTATGGCTGGTCTTGTCGCAACGAGACTTAGAAGTATTTTTTGTCGAGAATTCCGGAGACGGAGGACATTAGGACCATGGATGGATCTGTCCTATCGAGAGAGGCTACTGTGGCATTGAACCTTTCAAGAAACTCACGTAGAGTCTCGCCTGACTTTTGCTTAACTACTGTAAAATTCATGACATTGATTGGTTGGGAGATATGAACTGCTAATTGCTCAAGAAACCTCCCAACCAAGGCATTCCAACTGTTAATATATTCTGGTTCCAATTGTCTAAACCATAAACCAATAATGTTTGTCAAATAAAGTAGGAAGCACTTTGCCATAATCTTGTCTAAAGCTGAATGTACTTCCATATGGCGCATGTAGCACATAAGACGAACTATATGATCCTTCCTACCATCGAAATCTTTTAACAGCAATAATTTGAAGTCCAGTGGGTTCTGAGGATTCCTGATATCATGAAAAAGCGGAATGCAAGTAATATAGTCCAAGATTGCATGGGGAGCCCCCGTCCCGAGCATAATGTCTAATGACATCGACGACTTGACTTTCACTTCCCATACCGTGAACCTGATTCAAATTATGTAAATTGATGTTGGTTCCCCAAGCGTCGAGTCCAACATTAGTTAATTGTCAAGCACCAAGCAATATATCTGACTCGATCCTGATTTGACGTGCCTTGATGGGCATGAATCCAACATTCGGAACTGCTGGAGTTCCTGTATCCAAAGCTCTAGCGCTTGGATAGCACTATCGATGCCTGATCCCAAAACCTGATTAATCATGACCTGAGCTGAGCCTTGTACGGGTTTAGCGGCGATGCACCCGATCCTATCGATCCGGCACTTATCTGCGGATTGGTGTGCCGGATCGGTGTTGACACGGGGTTGCTCTTCGGGGATTTCCCCAAGTCCCAAGCTAATCCTTGCGTAACACTATCATTTGTTCCAATCATGTTTCCATGCTCTGACTGCCTCGTAAGTCTTTCGAGTCGAGCGGAAGAATGGTCGTAGTGGCTTCCTATTGGGGGAAATGCTCTTCCTATTATTCTAAATGAGATATTTAGTCAAGTCTTTGATGACTCCGCCGATGTCGTTTCGAGTGACGCAGTTCTATGGATGTCCGATCGAGGAGAGTTTTTGTTCATCCTTCACTCCTTCTCCTTCCGAGTGAGCTAACTGCTTCCTTTTGACCATGGTGGAATCCGAGAGAATTCTGAGAAATATGAAAATGAATTCGATAACCAAAACTAGAATCGAAGTCCAAAACCAAACTGAAATCCAATGTCAAATCCGAGAATTAACACCAAAGAAGAAGTCAAAGATATATTCCCCTTCGTGGCGCATCAAAGTGTTGATGACGCAGGAAATTGGTTATTTGTGCATGCCAACTCCCGAGTGTAAGTTTAGGTGGAAACTTGTAATCCGAATATCCAAGAGTAGTGAAATGTAAAAGGGAGAAAACATATTTTATAGTGGTTTGGAAATAACACCTACGTCCACTTCGTAGGAATCATTCATCGTATATTTGTCGATTATAATGTTTCTACAAGTTTGGACATTTTATGTGTACAAAGTTATATAATTAAATAACAAATAGCTTGTTAATTTATAACTTTAACCAAAATTCCCTTCTTCCTCCTCGTTGAGTCAAAGTGTGAGTCATGTCCAAGAAATAGCTCTAATGTCCAAAAGTGTAAATTTACATCCAAAAGCATGCCAAAAGTCCAATTGAATGTCCAAGAGTTGTGGGAAAATGTTTATTTAACATTTAGAGGTCTAAGATATGTCCAACGGTCATGAAGATGGTCATAGTAGTCATTAATTGTGCTTTAGAGCTCCAAGAAGTCCAAAAATACCAAGCAAGAACCAACCCCTTTAAATGCCAAGTTTAGGGGTATTTATATGTGAGTTTTGGCGGTATCAACCCAAATTTCGTATCCCGAGGGGATGTGAAATTCACATCGTAAAAAGATAGCTAAAAATCCAAGTCATTTTCAAAAAATGTTATCCTAAGTCCTTGAATTTCGAATCCCAGAATTTCCTTGATCAGCACGTGTGAATCAAGCAAAATCATATGTTCCGCACGGTAAAACTGCCTTGTCAAATTCACCTTCCATTTTCCAAAACTTTGAACCCTTTGCTAGATCTAGGATTTCACATCAAGATTTCCCAAAACACACACGCAAAAATTCTTATCAGGGCTGTGTCGTTCTCCAGTTTTCAAGATGTCAAAAATTCGTATCCGCTCGTATCTCAAATCTTGTCACACTTGAGAGTTTTCGAGTCCCCCATGCCAATCCACTTGATTTCGAGATGCCAGATCTCTAGTGTGCCAGGCCGCTTCCTTCGCATCGCCTCCCCTGATCTTGCCAAATTTTGTATTCCAGATGCGAATATGAGGATCCGATGCGAAATCACAATGCACTCAGGGAAAATTCCGTGTCTCGGGCAGAGTCGAAATTTGAGGGATGCGAAATCCCTTAGAGCCGAGCCAAATTATCAAGCCTGATCGACCATGCATGGCATGTGGTTTTTCGAGATTTCCACGTGTCGATCAGTGGAAAATGACATGCCAGATCAGTGACTTTTCCAAAATCTGATCCTAATCAGCCCAATGTGCACACATGATTTTGAGTCATTTGCCCAAGTAGACCACCACTTTTGGATGTGCCAGATCACAAAAATTGCTAAGTGCCAAATTTCGATGCCATGAGTCGCGCAAGTCATTTTTCATGATCGTTTAGGTCGATCAGCTATTTTTGAGCTCGTGAGACCATAATTTATCAGAATCCATATATTTTTCCATGACAAGTTTCACTACGTGATCAGATCGACACGCTCAATGATTTTAGGTTGATTAAACTAAGTCAATCATGTATTTTTACCACACCATTTTTTCCAAGTTTACTAACGACGATTTCAAAAATCATTATTTCCAACCTTTTCCAAGAACATCGCGACTTCGATCAAATCACTTTGTGTTTTCTGACGATGTTCTCAAGACTTGAGCGCATCGCTAGCCGTAATCTTAAGCATGATTGCTTTTGCCAAAAGCTGATTAATAGTTATAAACCACATCTTAAAGTAATCGTACATAGAATTTGTGAAATAATTTATTTATTACCTAGATTTGAGATATCAAGCTTTTATCTATCTTGAAGATAAGAATGTTGTCAATTAAGATCTGAGAGGTAATAATACCTTAAATTTAATGAATTGATTATTATCCAATGGACAACATTACTTTGATGTGGAGATTAATAAATATAATTTCATAAAAAAATGCATGGACTTAAGAAAGTCAAATTATTGAATAAGTGGTTTGGGTTTATATAACCAATGTTTTCAAATAACACTTATTTAACTCATTTTCTATTATCTGGACTAGAAGTTTCTTTTTCGATTGTTCATGTATACTTATATCGGAAGGTTAAGTGCACTTAATATTGTAATAGAAAATAATTGAAGAGATTAAATTGATAAGAAATCAATTAAATGAGGCTTAATAATTTCTATAAGAAATGTTATATGATTTTCTGGGTCATGCCTTTTGGCAACACCGTTATGCTTCGGACTTGGAAAACCGGATCGCTCGTGCCTCGATCGCGAACTCGTACAAGCTCAAAATAGGAATCAGAATTAATGTTTGCTTGGAAATTAGAAATCAACTTGGCTTAGACCGATCGCCTCAGTGCATCATCCAATCACTTAGAAATATCATGATCGCCTCACGGGATCACTCAAAATTCATTGATCGGTCATCTCCATAGTCAGATCGATCACTTCAGAAGACTCGTAATCAACTGAACGAAATCACTCAAAACACACAGATTGACAACTAGATTCACTTTAGAAAATTTTCTTAATCATTTATAAAGTTGGATCGGTATAAGGGATCTTCTCGGATCGGTACTTGGACAAACATTCAGATCCGTTGAAAATGAGTGATCAATACAGTGTGATCATGAGAAAATAGCTGATTGATAGAGAGAAATGACAAAGGAAATTTTCCCGATCACTACTCGGATTGGTATTTTAGGAACTAGGAAGATCAAACCAAAACTAGTGATCAACACAGTCTGATCACACAGAAAACAAGGATCCATACATTGAAGACTCAAATCGATATCACACTATATGAACTGGTTTGGTATAAAGAGTTGGAAATGATCGATCAAGCAAGAGCAGGGAGGATCAACAAAAAAGGGGTGATCAGGACTGGAATTTAAGCATAAAACATATGATCAAAGTTAGCTCGTATATGAGATGTTCAAGAAGTAATCAAATACGAAGTAGAGCATGTTGATCCCGTGTGAGGATCTATATTGATCCATGTAGTGCGGGATCGAATATTTTTTTTGTAGAAATCAATCAAAATTCGATACAATTTTTCCTCCTTAATTTATGGATGATCCGATCTCTCTTACACCTGTAAATAGAATATCATATGGCTCATTTTAGGAGATCTTCTCTTTGTCATTTGAGGTAACTATGCAAGGACATTGCTAAATCCTAATAACAAATATTTTTTCTCTACATCCTTGGAATAAAATCAAATTGTACTTGTAATCATATAATATATATAATATATTGCAATAAGTGGACGTAGGCACAGTTTGTCGAACCTTTAAAAAATCTTTTGACTCCGTTTATTATTACGTAATATATGACTGCTCTGTGACCTAACGTTCCAATTATTATAAGATTTACATACAACTCGGGGGGTTGGCGTTCGATTGACCAAAATCTATTGTCAACACTTTGGCCCACTAGAGAGGGGATGGCTACTTGAACTCTAGGATATTTCTCTACTAAGGAAACGATTGTAACATCCCATAATTTTAATCAAACATTTAAATATTTGTTGACAAAAATTAAAATTTTAGGATTTTAGAATTGGGCCTCGAGAGAAGTACCATTGCATTTGTGGCATTTTTGTGATTCGTTTACATATATGACTTGTCTCGAGCGATGCCCGTATGGGAAAGTTATATGCGTTTGAAATTTATGAAGTGTACGCAAATGTATATACGAACAGATTTAAAATTATAAATTTATAGCATATATGAAACATAGAAAATAATATAATATATTTTAGTAAAATAGGCAAGAGAATAACGTTAGAAGTAACATTTAATTAGAGTAGAAATCACTCGATAGAGGACCCAATTTTCGATCGTATATGAGTTGACCTATACTACAAGTGGGTCGACCCACTTCAGATTGAACCAACATGGTTTATTCATTTTGGATGGCTCTGATTTTATTTATAAACCAGTAGGGCATAGCCTATGAATAAATCAATAGAGCCTAACCTCCAAATCATACTTTTTTGAGACGACGCCAGGACTCTACCATTTCCTTTCTCCTCCAAATTCTTCGGAATTAAAAATATATTTGTTTTAAGGTTCTAATTCAAGATTTGGAGATAAAAGTTGTAGATATAGGCTATAGGTGCTCAGGGTTCTCGTCCGTGTAAGGTAAATTTTGTGAATTTGAATTATTATGATCCATTTTATTCTTTTAGCATCAAATTTGAAAATCTGTGGTTATTTCAATAATAGATTTAATTAGGAAAACCACAAGTGGCTATTCTGAATCAGATTCTAGAATCAGAAAGCAGTCAGGTGAGTGGGTTTAAAGTTATAATTTTCCAATAATGATACATACTATTATGATTCCTATATTAAATGTTGCGGAAATTTAATGGTTAATTTGCGGTAATTCATTTTTTGTATAACTTTGGTATGAACCTATCTTTGTCTTAATTCTTATGGCCAATCCCAATTGAGGATATATAGAGTAAATCACACATAAAGCAAACATGCGTCGGAATTATAGATTTGTTAATATCTGCATGGAATATAATTCTATGGTGTTAATATTGAATTAGGAAAAAATTCATATTGTCCTAATTATACCCAAGTTATAGATTTAGGGTAATAAAGAGAAGAAAACACAAATCTATATATTTAACTATAAATCTGAGAGGTTGGGGTTAGCCTAGATTGACTAGTTAAAGTAAAAGAGGGATATATTTGCATACTTTGGTAAATAAAGAATAATTGTAACGACCCGTATACTACACATCATAGGATTGTAGAATATTTATTTCTTTCCCATGTGAAGTCGTATGGTCATGTAACTTTGGGAAACATCCATCAGAGTCATTTCCCATGTTCATGATTTTTGTCGATTTTTAAATGACCATTTTGCCCCTAGTTGGTACTGTTTTGGCCATAACTTTTGATTGGAAAGGAATTTTGACCTAAAACCACTTCCATTGGATTCGTTTGATGGTTTACCTTTCCATAGAGTGGTCATAATAGCCAAACGGACTTACCGTTTGGGAGATATGGCTGAAATAACGTTTGGAGGGTGAAAAACTGCTTAACCGGGCCAAATCGGGTGATTAGTGATTAGGCCCATAACCCATTTCGGGATAGGGTTATGGGGAGGCTGAAATGAGATAGAGGATCATTCCATTTCAGTTTTCTAGCCTCCACTTATCACCAAGGAACCCTAAAAATGGCCTCTAACCTCTAAATCACCTCTAAATCATCTTTTGGTCAAGGATTAAGCTTAGCAACATCTAATCAAGTGAGATCTACACCAAATCAACATTGGAGCTGCTGTTTAGGGTTGGGATTTGCATCAAATCAGAGATTTATTTCAGATCTTAGTTTATTTGTGGCTAAGGTGAGTGATTTGCATAGTTTTGCACTAATTATGGCTAGTAAGGGGTGATTAGTGTTAATTAGCGAATTTAAACATGATAAAATTCGGGAAAAATGTTCATAAATTCTTAAATGATGTTTTAGACCTCTGATATGAATTTGGGTTAATTTGGTTAAGTTTTGCTAATCCTATCATTAGTTTCACCTAAACATGCTTAGGGGGAGATATGGGATTTTGGGGTATGTTTGATCCATTTTAATCTATTATATTGATGTTTTGATGTTTGTGTCTGATTATGCATGTTGCTATGACTATATGAAATGCTTTGTGATTGATTTCAATAGTTAGAATGGTCGAAAACGTCGTCGAATGGCGTAAACACTTGCTGGAACAGTTTCAGAAAATAGTGCAGGGTTCGGATCGGATCGGATATGGGGCTCGGATCGGATATGTTGAACTGGGCAAGGAACCCGATCGGATCGGAACCTGACACTTGAGAAAATTGGCAAAAAGGAAGGCCACGCTAACTGAACTGGGATCGAATCGGATTTAAGAGGAGGGATCGGAGCGGATAGAGGAGGATGGATCGGATCGAAGCGCGTGAAGGATGACGAGGCGAATCGGAGCCGAAGCAGGGGCTGGAGGAGAGGCACCCGACCCGACCTGAAGTGAAGCACCCGACCCGACCCGAGGAGAAATAACCGAACCGCACTAGAAGAGGACCCGACCTGAACCGATGGAGGATACCCGACCCGAACCGATGGGGGATACCCGACCCGAACCGATGGCTTGAGGAGAAACCCGACCCGACCCAGTATTGACCAATAACCCGAGATGCAATGGTAGTCCAATATGGGAAGTTAGAGCTCAGGATCCAGTTGGGAACCGATGAGTTCACTTCATGGTTGGACTTTGCTGTGGGACATGTGCTAAGGAGTTGTCGACGTTCATAACTTCGATTCACCACTAAAAAGGAAGGATGGCTACTTATCAGTGCAGTAGGGTCATTATGACCTGAGGGGCAAGGTGATGGTAGCAAGACTACGTTATCAGTGCAGTAGGGTCATTATGACCTGAGGGGCAAGGTGATGCGTAGTAAGACTATGAGCCAGCGCAGATGGGGTGAATAACTCCATGGGGCAAGTGGACATAGTAAGGATTGGTAAGGCTATGAGCCAGCGCAGATGGGGTGAATAACTCCATGGGGCAAGTGGACATAGCGAGGAATTAGTGGCTACGTTATCAGTGCAGTGAAGCCATTTATGACTTCATGGGGCAGAGTGATCGTAGCAAGGCATGTAGGGTGATCGAAGGGGCGAATATCGTATGCTTTACGCACTGAGTGAGAGATGTGAGGATGGATGCTATGTTTGATTGTGTGCCATCATTATGACATGCACACCTCCCCCACCTCCGTATCTTTACACCGTTTGATATGGTACCTTAGAGTGTTGTACAGTATGTAGTGCTAACTCTTTGGTTGCAGGTCCAGGTTCAGGTATGTTTTAGTCTACCTGTTATTGTTCACTTTAGATGCTTATCGCTCATACCAGGCTTTATGTCTGACCCAGAGTTTTATGTCTCCTCTTATTACTCTGGGTGCTCACATGAGCAGACTAGAGACAGGTTAGCTGGTGATGCGCGAGTAGCTGATTCGGAGGCGGGCAGAAGGCTTCCACGTATGATATATACACACACATTCTCCCTGTGTCGTTGGTGGTCACTACTTGGGCATTAGTAGTGTACCTCCTTTATCTTACTTTTGCTTTGAGACGGTTTGAAAGTTGTAATAAGCTGTATTTTGGATTTCCGCTGCTATGATGTTTAGTTCTGGTTTTCAGCTTATGCACTGTCTCTCCTGTTTTATGTCAAGTATGTTATTATTATACTTTGTTCTATGCACTGTGAGACATTCTACAGGTTCTTTGTATGTTCATTTCCTTCTTCCCTTTCCTTCTCACGACCCGTTCCGTGCTAACTGGACATGTGTACTACGCACTTTTGGAGTAAATGTCGGTTGGTGCGGGGCGGGTCGTCACACTTGGTATCAGAGCTCTAGGTTGCGTAGTTAACCTAGGGAAAGACACTAGGGAGAGTTAGTACGTATATGAGAGTGCGTATTTGTAATTATTTTGGTTTTCAAAAGCTATGTATATATATATACTATTAGTAGTATAAGAATGAAGTCGCACTGCACTAGCACCACTATGGGGTCGTTAATCGTTTCCCTTTTTCGGATTAACGATGAGCCGAGACACGAGGGGTGCTGGTAGAGGGACCAACCAAGGGAATGCCGCTGACATGAGGGCGATGTTTACTAACCTCATGAGAGACATGCTTAGAGAAGTGCAAGGGGCAGTTCCCAATCCCGGGGTTGGTGTTGGCCCAGTAGTGCAGGCGCCTAGGGTCGATTTTGCCAAGTTGTGCAAGGATTACACTAATCTTGGTGGAAAGCCGTTCCATGGAACGGAGTCGGCCACAGATGTTCAGGACTGGATGGATAGCTGTGACCGTATCTTCGATGACTTAGGTCTTGAGGATGCGATGAAGAGAAGGCTAGCGTCTCGTCAGCTGCAAGGGCAAGCGATGAATTGGTGGAATGCCATAAGAACGGCTACTCCAGAAGATCAGGTTACTTGGGATCAGTTCAAGGCTCGCTTTAGCGAGAAGTTTATTCGAACTGCCCAAAAGTCAATGTTGTTTAAGAGGTTCTTGGAACTCAAGAAGAATGGGAGGGCGGTTTCTGATTATATTGCTGAGTTCGACACTTTGTCGAAGTATGGACTGTCTCTCATTGATACTCCTGAAAAGAAGAATGAGAAGTTCATTACTGGTTTGGATGGATACTTGGGGGAAAGGCTTATCAACCACATCGATGAGACTTTTGAATCGATCGTGGGGAAAGCTTTGAGATCAGAGAGCCTTTACCCTAAGTCAAAGACTGAGGCTGCATCTGCAGAAGGGCCAAAGCCGCAAGCAGGCGGTGGAGGCAAGAATAACTCTCAGAATAAGAGGAAGCAGGACTAATCTAAAGGTGGTCAGAAAAAGATCAAGAAGGATGTTGAGTGCTTCAGCTGTGGAAAGAAGGGCCATTATGCTAAAGAATGTCGGGCCAAGCCAGCGGAAAGGAAGTGCTACAACTGTGGTCAAATGGGACATCAGAAGGATAAGTGTCCGCAAACTCTTAAGGAGAAGCAGATTGTGAAAGCATATGCTATTGATGTTGTTCCTTCTTCGTCGAATGCCCCAACTGCGGCGGAGAAAGGAAAGAACGTTGTTATTCAAGGTTTGCTTTCTATTTATGATGTACCAGTTCGAGTTTTGTTTGACACTGGGGCTTCCCGTTCCTTCATATCTAGTGACCTGGTAGATAGGTTGGGACTGGAACCCGAGATAGTCGATAGACCATTGGTTGTGACGAACCCGATTGGTGGTTCGACTACCTTAGTATGATTTGCAGGAATTTGGTCTTATCGAGTCATGGATGTATGTTTGTATGTGATTGCTTTGTTTTGGGCTTTACTGGGTATGGCATTATATTGGGAGTCGATTGGCTCCAAAGATACGGGGTGGTGGTAGACTGTGAGGGCTTTTTGGTGACAGTGAGGGCGGATGATGGGCGGAGGGTAGTGTTTGGTAGTCTACCTAGTGATGGGGTTATGGCTAGTTTTGTAAATTCCCTCGACATCCCGCAGGATGAGTTGTCAGATGTGCCCGTGGTTGGCCAGTATCCGGACGTCTTCGAGGAGGTGACCGGACTTCCACCACACCGAGAGATTGAGTTCCGTATTGATTTAGTGAAAGATGCCAGACCTATAGTGATGCCACTTCGTCGTATGGCACCAAGGGAGCAGCGAGAGCTCGGGGTGCAAGTCAGCAATCTTTTGAAGAAGGGATTTATTAGAAGGAGTGTCTCCGAGTGGGGAGCACCAGTTGTGTTTGCCACTAAGGCAGATGGTTCCCTTCGTTTGTGTGTGGACTATCGCGAGTTGAATAAGGTAACGAGGAAGAATAAGTATCCTATACCACGGATAGATGATTTGTTCGATCAACTGGAAGGAGCAAGAGTGTTCTCCCAGTTGGACCTCGCGACAGGATTTCATCAGCTTCGAGTAGCAGATGAGAGTGTTCCGAAAACGGCCTTTAGGACGCCATTTGGATTTTATGAGTCGTTGGTCATGCCGTTTGGGTTGACCAATGCACCAGCCTACTTTGTAGATCTCATGAATCGAGTATTCAGAGATCAGTTGAATAAGTTTGTTCTTGTGTTCGTGGATAATATGCTTGTTTACTCAAGGACAGAGGAGGAACACAAGGGACACTTGAGGATAGTGATGGAGGTGTTGAGGAAACACCAATTGAAAGCGAAATTCTCTAAGTGTCATTTTTGGAGAAGGGAAGTAAGATTCTTGGGTCATGTTGTTTCAGAGAGTGGTATTGCCGTAGACCCTGCGAAGGTGGCTACGGTACAGGATTGGCCTACGCCCAAGAATGTAACAGATGTGAGAAGTTTCTTGGGATTAGCTGGATATTATCGTAAGTTTATCCAGGACTTCTCCAAGATAGCAGCACCGTTGACTCAGTTGACTAAGAAGAATCAGTCCTTCGTCTGGGACGAAGTGTGTGAGGATGCCTTCAAGAGTCTAAAGAAGAAGTTGACGCGTGCGCCAGTGTTAGTCATTCCTAAAGGGAGTGAAGAGATGACGGTATACACGAATGCTTGTGGTACCGGACTGGGTGCTGTATTGATGCAAGGAGGTAGGGTTGTAGCTTATGCTAGTCGATAGCTAAAGCCGCATGAGAAGAAGTATCCTACCCATGATTTGGAATTGGCAGCGATTGTATTTGCGCTGAAGATGTGGAGACACTATCTCTTGGGAGAAAGATTTGAGTTGTTTACCGATCATAAATCGTTAAAGTATCTCTTCTCTCAGAAAGATCTGAATCTCCGTCAGCAGAGATGGTTAGAGTTCTTGGCTTCGTATGATTTTGATATCGCATACACACCTGGGAAAGGTAATGCGGTAGCCGATGCCTTAAGTAGGAGACATGCCAGCTTAGGGGCAATGTTTCTTAAGTGGAAGCAACTGGAGTATATCGCGGGGTTTGATTTCAGACCAAAGTGCGAATTGGATCCAGTTATGCTAGCTAGTTTGACGATCAGACCCACTTTGATAGAGCGGATTGGTTCTAGCCAGAGGGACGATCCTAATCTATTATAAATCATCTCCAAGTTAGAGATGAACATCGACGGTGAGGAGATGAATGTGTATGGGCTTGATCGAGATGGATGGCTTAGAAGGGATGGAAGGCTAGTTGTGCCCAACGTGAATGGTTTGAGGGATGAAGTGCTTAGAGAATGTCATCACTCAAAACTGACTATACATCCCGGTGGTAATAAGATGTATCGAGACATGAGACAGACTTACTACTGGGAAGGGATGAAAAGAGACGTTGGGAAGTTTATATCCAAATGCATTAATTGCCAGCTAGTTAAAGCCGAGCAAAAGAAGCCTAGTGGGTTGTTGCAACCATTAGAAATTCCCGAATGGAAATGGGAGCAAGTCTCGATGGATTTCATCGATGGTTTATCAAGGACTAGATCGGGATATGATAGCATTTGGGTAATTATGGATCGATTGACTAAAAGTGCAAGATTTATACCAGTCAAATCGACCAGAACGGCAGCCAAGTTGGCAGAATTGTATATGAAGTGGGTAGTGAGATTTCATGGAGTACCCAAAAGCATTGTGAGTGACCGAGACTCGTTGTTCACTAGTGGGTTTTGGAAGAGCTTACAAGAGGCTCTAGGGTCAGGATTACATCTCAGTACCGCATATCATCCTCAGACCGACGGTCAGACGGAGAGGGTGAATCGTATATTGGAAGATCTCTTGAGAGCGTGTATATTGGATTTTGGTGGATCATGGGATGACCATTTGCATCTAGTAGAGTTTGCATATAATAATAGCTACCAATCCAGTATCGGTATGGCTCCATATGAAGCTTTGTACGGAAGACCGTTCAACTCACCATCATGTTGGATAGAGACTGGCGAGAAGTTTGTGCTTGGACCAGATGTGGTGAGAGAAACTTCGGATAAGATTAAGATCATTCAGCAACGAATGAAAGCTGCCCAAGATAGGCAGAAGAGCTATGCTGATAAGAGGAGAAGAGACTTGAAATTCTCCGTTGGTGACTTGGTGTTTGTCAAGATCTCTCCGTTGAAGAGCGTGATACGATTTGGCAGGAGAGGCAAATTAGCACCAAGATTTGTTGGCCCATTCCCTATTCTTGAACTAGTCGGGAATTTGGCATATAGAGTTGGCTTACCAGAGAAAATGGCGGGAGTTCACAATGTATTTCATGTTTCCCAACTAAGGAAGTTCGTCCACGACTCAGATATGACTATTTCACCTGATCAGTTAGAGGACTTCGAAGTAGAACCCGAGGCGGTTGGGAACCGCAAGCCGATTCGTATTGTGGGGCACGATACGAAGCAACTTCGAAGGAAGGCGGTGAAGCTAGTCAAGGTTCAGTGGGGCGAGGACGAGAATGATTGTACTTGGGAGACAGAGGAGAGCATTAGGAAGGCATATCCAGAACTCTTTTCCTGGTAAGATTTACTTTGCAATTTAGTTTTCCGCATGCCAGGGTAGACTTGTTTTGCATGTTTGATTGTTGTTTTATGATTGATAGGCATGCGGGACCTTTGTGTGTGTTTTGATTAGGGAATTTCGGGGGCGAAATTTCTTAAGAGGGGGGGGGGGAGTGTAACGACCCGTATTCTTCACATCATAGGATTGTAGAATATTTATTTCTTTCCCATGTGAAGTCGTATGGTCATGTAACTTTGGGAAACATCCATTAGAGTCATTTCCCATGTTCATGATTTTTGTCGATTTTTAAATGACCATTTTGCCCCTAGTTGGTACTGTTTTGGCCATAACTTTTGATTAGAAAGGAATTTTGACCTGAAACCACTTCCATTGGATTCGTTTGATGGTTTACCTTTCCGTAGAGTGGTCATAATTGCCAAACGGACTTATCGTTTGGGAGATATGGCTGAAATAAGGTTTGGAGGGTGAAAAACTGCTTAACCGGGCCAAATCGGGTGATTAATGAGTAGGCCCATAACCCATTTCGGGATTAGGGTTATGGGGAGGCTGAAATGAGATAGAGGATCATTCCATTTCAGTTTTCTAGCCTCCACTTATCACCAAGGAACCCTAAAAATGGCCTCTAACCTCTAAATCACCTCCAAATCATCCTTTGGTCAAGGATTAAGCTTAGCAATATCTAATCAAGGGAGATCTACACCAAATCAACATTGGAGCTGCTGTTTAGGGTTGGGATTTGCATCAAATCAGAGATTTATTTCAGATCTTAGTTTATTTGTGGCTAAGGTGAGTGATTTGCATAATTTTGCACTAATTATGGCTAGTAAGGGGTGATTAGTGTTAATTAGCGAATTTAAACATGATAAAATTCGGGAAAAATGTTCATAAATTCTTAAATGATGTTTTAGAACTCTGATATGAATTTGGGTTAATTTGGTTAAGTTTTGCTAATCCTATCATTAGTTTCACCTAAACATGCTTAGGGGGAGATATGGGATTTTGGGGTATGTTTGATCCATTTTAATCTATTATATTGATGTTTTGATGTTTGTGGCTGATTATGCATGTTGCTATGACTGTATGAAATGCTTTGTTATTGATTTCAATAGTTAGAATGGTCGAAAACGTCGTCGAATGGCGTAAACACTTGCTGGAACAGTTTCAGAAAACAGTGCAGGGTTCGGATCGGATCGGATATGGGGCTCGGATCGGATATGTTGAACTGGGCAAGGAACCCGATCGGATCAGAACCTGACACTTGAGAAAATTGGCAAAAAGGAAGGCCACGCTAACTGAACTGGGATCGGATCGGATTTAAGAGGAGGGGTCGGAGCGGATAGAGGAGGATGGATCGGATCGAAGCGCGAGAAGGATGACGAGGCGAATCGGAGCGGAAGCAGGGGCTGGAGGAGAGGCACCCGACCCGACCCGAAGTGAAGCACCCGACCCGACCCGAGGAGAAATAACCGAACCGCACCAGAAGAGGACCCGACCCGAACCGATGGAGGATACCCGACCCGAACCGATGGGGGATACCCGACCCGAACCGATGGCTTGAGGAGAAACCCGACCCGACCCAGTATTGACCAATAGCCCGATATGCAAAGGTAGTCCAATATGAGAAGTTAGAGCTCAGGATCCAGTTGGGAACCGATGAGTTCACTTCATGGTTGGACTTTGCTGTGGGACGTGTGCTAAGGAGTTTTCGACGTTCATAACTTCGATTCACCACTAAAAAGGAAGGATGGCTACTTATCAGTGCAGTAGGGTCATTATGACCTGAGGGGCAAGGTGATGGTAGCAAGACTACGTTATCAGTGCAGTAGGGTCATTATGACCTGAGGGGCAAGGTTATGCGTAGTAAGACTATGAGCCAGCGCAGATGGGGTGAATAACTCCATGGGGCAAGTGGACATAGTAAGGATTGGTAAGGCTATGAGCCAGTGCAGATGGGGTGAATAACTCCATGGGGCAAGTGGACATAGCGAGGAATTAGTGGCTACGTTATCAGTGCAGTGAAGCCATTTATGACTTCATGGGGCAGAGTGATCATAGCAAGGCATGTTGGGTGATCGAAGTGGTGAATATCGTATGCTTTTACGCACTGAGTGAGAGATGTGAGGATGGATGCTATGTTTGATTGTTTGCCATCATTATGACATGCACACCTCCCCCACCTCCGTATCTTTACACCGTTTGGTATGGTACCTTAGAGTGTTGTACAGTATGTAGTGCTAACTCTTTGGTTGCAGGTCCAGGTTCAGGTATGTTTTAGTCTACCTGTTATTGTTCACTTTAGATGCTTATCGCTCATACCAGGCTTTATGACCGACCCAGAGTTTTATGTCTCCTCTTATTACTCTGGGTTCTCACACGAGCAGACTAGAGACAGGTTAGCTGGTGATGCGCGAGTAGCTGATTCGGAGGCGGGCAGGAGGCTTCCACGTATGATATATATATACACATTCTCCCTGTGTCGTTGGTGGTCGCTACTTGGGCATTAGTAGTGTACCTCCTTTATCTTACTTTTGCTTTGAGACATTTGAAAGTTGTAATAAGCTGTATTTTGGATTTCCGCTGCTATGATGTTTAGTTCTGGTTTTCAGCTTATGCACCGTCTCTCCTGTTTTATGTCAAGTATGTTATTATTATACTTTGTTCTATGCGCTGTGAGACATTCTACAGGTTCTTTGTATGTTCATTTCCTTCTTCCCTTTCCTTCTCACGACCCGTTCCGTGCAAACTGGACATGTGTACAACGCACTTTTTGGAGTAAATGTCGGTTGGTGCGGGGCGGGCCGTCACAATAATAGGAAACATGATTAGAAACATTGAAATTATGAATAGATAGGATTAGTGAAAAATAAGAAATTAGTCGTATTACATCCTACTTTGACAAACCTAGAAATAAGAAAAGAGATATCTTGTAATCATGGGCTCCTATTATAGTAATTACATGAAACTATGGAAATAGATTGTTTCAAAATTATGGTAACCAATCAATCTGAATATGCCTAATCTATTAAAAAGGAATAAACTGTAAAGATGGGAAAGGGAAGGGTAACATAACTGTGAGGGTTATGTCAAGTAATAAGAAGTATGGGAAGTACGTGATAAATGGGGAATATAACCCATTATAATAAATCCTAATATGGGAATGAAATATAATAAGCAGACATGTTATAGTGAGAAGTATGATTGTAACATGTAGGTTATAATTGAAAAGATGGAATATGGATAGAAGCTTATTATAGATGAACTTAAATTATTGGGATTAAGTCTAATAAGCAAACCCACAATTATAGTTGTGATAACATTATAACACTAAGTTATAACTAAACTTGGAAGAAGATTAGGGTAAGCTTATTATTAATAAACTAATAATTTAGGGATTAAGTTGAAAGAATATAATAATAAGCCATGAGGTCCATTTGGCAGCGAAGGCTAATCAGGGAAATTAAGTGGCCAACTAATATTAATAAACAAATAACTTGAATGAAGGGTAAATAAGTAAAACAAGCACATAATTGACGATTATACATAGGCTCTAATAACATAATAATGAGATGCACTTGGGCCAGTCCGTACGTATGTGGATGAAGAGCCCAACAGGGAAGATCATTGTAGGTGTTTGGAGAAACAAGGGAAGTATGTCCAGCTTAATATCTGTCAGGGCTGTAAGGAAGGCGAGACTTCTACGAGACGTGAGGATACTCCATGATGGCCCTTTGTGGTAGGCCTAATGAAGTTGTGCCCATAGAGGCATGGTCTATACGGTTACATCCAGTGAGTACACCTTGGTTGCATTCTTGATACTGGGCTGTCTAAAGACTGATTGTGATGATCTTAGGATGATTAGGAGGCTGCCTCAGGGTGGGAGGCTTCGTGCACAGGACCTAACAAAGGATAGTAGGTCATCAGATAGTTGTCATCGTCAGTCGGAGCGTGTGCAGGAAAGAATGGAGCTAAGACAAGATGTCAACGATCTTTTACTATCGGGTCATTCGATGAGAGCCAAAATGTTTGTTTAGATGGGATGGTAGGGCGGTCAATTAGCTCCTTGAGTTATCTATCATTTATTTGGGGGTAGGATGGGTGGGGCCTTTGAGAACCACCAAAAGAGACTGACCTATTTTGGATATCTATAATGTAGGCCTAACAAGGTTTTCCTTTACATATATATAGAAAGCCTGCAACTGAGTTCCGTGGAGGAACTCATGGATTAGGGCACCCTTGTAGCACAGCGGTAGAGGCTTATTCGCTTTCGTAGCGTAGCCAACTACACTTTAACGTTGGAGAATTGATATGCCTACATAGTATAGTCTAGTGCGCTTTCGTAGCGTGGAGATGGAGGTACGATATGTTTTAGTGATACAATGATAAGGCTATTCGAGGAGGATACTATATGAAGTATCTCAATTTGTCGGTCGTTTAGCCACATATATATGATTCATTAAGTAAATCTACTGGAAAGTAGATGGGTGCGATTTATGCGGAGAAATCGAAAATATATTGTCAAATAATCTTGAATAACCTAATAAAAGTGAACCAGTGGTAGAATGGTATATGTAGTGTTATTCGTGGAAAGTATAATCTATCCATTCACCAGAAACTTTGTTCTGACCCCCTTCCTCATAACAAATCCGTAGGTTACACAGGTGGTTGAGATTCTACAGCCTAGAGACAGCTTCAAAGAGTGTCATTTTATGGGTAACAATTTATCTATTATTATATTTGATTCCATTCCGCTGTGAGATTTCTGTTACAAGCTCTGATATATTTATCTCTGATTTTCTGCAGGATAACAAAAAAACCAACTTGGATTTTAACGTTTTGCAAAAAATTCGGGCCTAATAAAATTTTTGGTTGTTACATCTGGTTTCATATCCAGATTTAGGATTCCTATATATAGTTATTGAGTTGGCTTATTTGTATTTTTGGGAAAATATAAATATTATATATATACACATATATACCTAGATCCATGAAGAAAGAACACTTTTTGACTAAACCACATATGGAAAGTTTTAAGCAATGAGTTCGTACACCAATGTTAAGGTGATGGAAAGATCCTAAAAGTTTAAGTTTTAGCTTAACTTTTGTATGGGGTGCATGATGGATTTGGTATTTAAATTAGAAAGTTCATGTGTAGGTAATTGGAAATGGACATGGGTCCAAGTTGGTGGGTGGGCAATAAATAGCGTATTGTGTTGGAAAATGGATGGATTAGGAAATATATATATGGTGTGCATGGGAAGCACATGAGTTGGACGCCACTCATGATTCAGAATGTCGTTGGATGATTTGCATGGTGGCGTAAAAGGCATAAGTTAGTAAAGATAATTTTTCAAGGGGTTTTCGTGGACACAAATTTGAGGAATTGATTATTGGACTAATGGAAAACGTGGATGTGAGAATTTATTTTGGATAACAGTAAAGGATAAGGAAAGCACAATGATTAATCATGGGATTGGAATTTTATTCAAGTTAGAAATTTTGAAGGTGCAACTTGAACTGCGAATGAATGTTGGAAATTTTATCGGAGCTGGAGCAGCATCCCGATTGACCGAGGAAATATTTTCGGCTTGTAGCATAGAAGACGAGCAGTCAGAACCTGGAGGGACAAACGCATAAGGCTCGAAAAATAATATTACCTAGGACGGGTCGACCTAGGTTTCAGATGGGTCGACAAAAGGGTCAGAACACCTGAAAGATGGGTCAACCCACCTTGTTTAAAACACGCAGAAATAAAAGGACAAAGCCTGTAGGCTTCGTCACTTTATATCACCTACCCAAGAACTTTAACCATACCCATTTCCACCACTTCCAACCACCATCGCCACTCCAAACCTCCCCTGTTTTCTACAAAATAACTGAAAATTGAAGCTCATCCTCTTCTTTATCCAGATCCATGTTTCTTCTTCGTGGATTCCAAGCTTTTTCGCCATGCTTTTACGATAGTCCTTATCAACCCTTTTTCCCCAATGACACCTCAAGAGATCGCTTGGTGCAGAAACAATAAAAAGATAACCCAACCCTACGTGGATTCTATGAGTTACCAGATTTTTCTTGGAAGATCGGTCAAGTTTTTAGATTTTCCTAACACCTCATTAGAGTAGCTCATAACTTAAATCATCATTACATAACATATAACTAGCAAACAATCCATCGTCAACACTGGGGCGCATATCAAACAATCGCATGCACTCAACAATTTCTTTGATTCTTCTTTCAAACACACTTTTTTCGCATACACACTAGATCAGAAACACAAGGGGGGCATATGTTACTTTACTCTAACCACCAACTTTTCTTAGATAGTACAAATGCATGTGTTAACCCATAAAATATGTTCCAGAAAATAATGAGCATGTTTTGGTTGATTTATGATTTTAAGTCATTAGGCCCTTTGGGTCGTCGTGTCCACTCTAGCTCGACGAGCTCCCTAACTCACATGAGTGCCCTAGGTCATTACAGGATCTTAGATCGTTCAAATAATATGTGGTGTTCATGAGGCTTTGGCTCGTTTGAACATCTTAAGTCGTTGGGGCATCTTGGTCCACTCAGGAGCTAACTCGCAGGGTTTTTGGATCGCCAACTCACTAAAGGTTTTAGCCCGTTTCACAAAAGCCCAAATTGCTTCATTCTGGTTTAGCCCGTTCCGAACATGCTTGGGTCGCTCCGCTCTGTCCAAGCCCGCAGTGTCACAATCTAGCCCGCACCGCGTCTTATTGCTTGTGCTACCTTCAGCTAGAACGAGTTGGGTCGCTTCGCCTTATTTAACACGTCCTGCCTTGCTTTGGACCCTGTAACGTCTATTCTAGCCCGCCTATGACCTAAAGCAAGAGGATAGTATTTACATAATTGCCACCTGATCTGAGCTTCACCTATAAATACACCCCACATTCCTTTATTAGGGGAGGAGGGCTTTCCATGGCCACAAAGTGCTACTGAAATCTTTCTTCAATAGTTCCAAAGGCTTCTAATACTCATCATCATCTTAAAGTGAAGACAAATCATCTACTAATCATGATTTCCATAAAATCCATCTAAGAGACTTAAGACTCGGAGATTCATCATTTAAGTTCAAGCATCTAGAGAAAACCTTCTAATTCATCTCTAACTACACCATACCTCGCTGATCTTGCTATTCCTTCATCTTTTTTGGAGAATTCAAATGAGATCTTTAAGTGAGAGAGTGATTGGACTTGTTGTAAGAGTGAAGTTTATCTTGTAATCAACATATTGATAATGGAATCTCTTATGAAAGTGGATGTAGATCCTCATTGGATCGAACCACTATAAAAACTTTGTATTCTTACTTTTTATATTTTTAGTACACCTTTGACTACGGCCTCACTTTACTTTCCCTTACCGGATTGGTGAAGTGCATTCCATGCACCTTTGGTGTTGAAGACAAATTTTGGCTTCAACATTTGGCACCCACCGTGGGGCCGCGTTCATATCTCCTAAACTCTACTCACGACTTGCCGTTAAGGTTCTAAGTCGCATCCTTCTTCAACGTTATGGCCAAATCTAAGAAGACCACTAGTAAAACCGTGGTGGAAGCTGATGATGTTGCTAATGAAGAAACGCCACTCACAAACCGCTTTGAAGCTGGCGAAAATTCAGAAAGCGGAGCTGGTATGACCAGAAACGAATTAAAAGTCGCTATTGCCAACGTCAACAACCGAATGGATGCCTCTACCAAAATGATGATGGAAAAACTTGATGTGATCCTTAACGCTCGATCAAATCCAGTTACTCCGAAAGTGCATGTGGATCTCGAAGGGAATGACATGTCGCCCGCTTCTGATCATAACCACAACAACAATATGGAAGATGGTTATGATGGGGCAAGTGACAGAGATTAAGCTAATATTGAAGAATCGAGATCAAAAGCTAAGAGTCATCCAGAATTGAGTGCTCGAAAGGCCATTAACCCTGTCACAGGGGCACCCTCACGGCGAGAAGGCAAAGCACCTAAGCTCTTTAGTCACAACCGTATTCCTGGACGAAAGTTTGGTAAGGAGCTCAGCTTTGCATAGCATCATAACACCAAAGAATACATCTCAAATATGACAGAACGAGCTATGAAAAAGAATCAAGCTAGAAAAGACGATGAAAGGGAATGGGACTTCTCTCTCGATAGGACTCCATTCACTAAGAGAATCCTCGAAGCAGAATGTCCGAAGAAGTTCAACCTACCAACTCTGCTTCTGTATAACGGTCTCGTTGACCTTAACTACTTTTTGTTCAAATATGAGTGGCATATGAGTGCGGTTAAGGCAACGGATGAGATGAGATGAGATGCACATATTTCCATCGATCGGTTCTTCGATATGACCAAAAAGATCAAAGAGCAGTTCCGCTTATATGCTACCAAAGCCAAGGACGCTATAACACTCTCAACCATGAAACAGAAGTTAGGAGAAACTATCAAAGCCTTCCTTAGTCGATTCAACATTGCCTTATCCGAAGTGAGGAACCCCGAGTTGTGCATAGTCCTCATGGCTCTACTCGATGCTATAGACAAAACGAGCGAATTCGGAAGGTGGATACAGATGAAATAACCAACTATGCTCGATAAATTCTGTAAAAAAGCAGAGGAGTACACGAGGATTGATGACAATCCTGTACCCTTCAAATCATTGACGGTAACCCACTTCTTGAGGCTTCCACGGGTGCAGCCATGCAATCTAACGAAAAGAGTATTTAGGGGCAGAAGTGGATCAGTGGCAGAAACGACAACAAGGCTATTAAGAAGTCTCGCCTTTTCAATTCGTCAGAGCTAACTCCTTTAAACGACACTCCTAAAAACATCTATCTGGCCACCAAGAATTCTGAGGAGTATGCGGAGCCAAACCCAATGAGGATAAGTAACAAAGTAGCAAACTCGGGAAAGTTCTGCATATTTCACAACCAACTTGGCCACAACACTAACGAGTGCCGACACTTGAAGAACCTCATTGAGGAGTTGATCAGGAAAAACAGGTTGCAGCAATATGTAAAGTATCTGCAGGCTTTGAATCCTTCTGCAATTCCTTAGGGGCTAGGGGAATCGAGTGACCAGTCCGGTCCAAGCAACGTGGCTTCTGTTCAAGCCAATCCGAGACTGATTACCAACTAATAGTTGTTGAGGGTGCTTCAATTTGGGTTGCTTGGAATAGGCAATCAGCGTTGCTATATCCTTACTTTATGCTCTACTTCTTGCCTTAATTCATGCTTTGCTTTGCATTTTACTTTCTGTTATATTCAAGACTTATTATAGAATAGTCTATAATAATCTGCAAGTGATACACTGAACATAAGCTCTACGACTAGGTCATATATGTTTGAATGAGCTTCTCGCTTGTGAAGTCATATGTCAAATCGAAACTTTCATAAAAGTTGATTTCATGTTGCAAGTCAACTGTCGAGTGCTTGCTCCTGTATCATAGCGACTCCGACAATGCTGGTTCAAGGGCTGAATGCTGTGAATTCCCAACATGCGCGAATGCAAAAAAAAAGGGAAAAACACCACCTTGAAAAGTAAACAGAAAAGTCGCAAAGATTTAAACAGTGAGCAGGCGCCACGATAAATAGATGAAAAATCTGAAACCTTTATCAAAGGGGGATCTCCCTAAGTTGGGTGCCCAAAGCATCGGCTCCTAAACCAGAATAACTTGCTAAGTCAAGCATATGTAAAGGGACTGATTGCCACCCCAAGAAGCAATAAAACAACCAAAAAATTCATTCATGTAGCATCTGAAATGTCAGATGTGAAGAATGAAAAAATCCACTCGTGTAGCATCTGGAATTTCAGATGTGAAAAGTGTTGAATTATTCGCGTAGCAACTGAAATGTCAAATGTGAAGAATGAAAAAATCCACTTGTGTAGCATCTAGAATCTCAGATGTGAAAAGTGTCAAATTATTCACGTAGCATCTAAAATGTCAGATGTGAAGAATGAAAATCCACTTGCGTAGCATCTGGAATCTCAAATGTGAAAAGTGTCGAATTATTCGCGTAGCATCAGAAATGTCAGATGTGAAGAATGAAAAAAATCCACTTGCGTAGCATCTGAAATGTCAGATGTGAAGATTGAAAAAATCCAATTGCATAGCATATGGAATCTCAGATGTGAAAATTGTCAAATTATTCACGTAGCATCTGAAATATCAGATGTGAAGAATAAAAAATCCACTTGCGTAGCATCTGGAATCTCAGATGCGAAAGGTGTCGAACACGCTCATATGAGTCATTAGAGGGATAACGTCCAGGACCTACAGTCAACCTAAGTTGACAGGTCAAATTTAAGCGTTAACGCGAGTTTGAATTAGAGTACTATGACTATGCGAACAAAACTCAATGGGTTTTGGACCATCAGATAAGATGGTCCTAAGTTAGCGTTCAGTCCAACGCAAGTCAAAGTTCGTTATAATTCTTCTCTAACTAATCCATTGTCAATATGGATAGTTGATAATGAGTATAAGTCCGAAATCATGTATAGCTTTGTCTTAAATGCAGAACAGGAAGCACGAGACGAACAAATTCAAAATCAAAAGATCGCCACAGCGAATAGTTTTTGATTTTAGCATAAAGGCTTGAAGTGCCTCAGGCAAAATAAAGTTTCGTCACTACATCACAAATCCAATACAGAGACATTGGACGCAAAATATCATAAGTGTGTTAAGTAAGGACCGGCACTCGCATATGCAACTGGTCTACAGCATGAGCACTTAAAAGATAAATAACAAAAGACAAACAAGAGAACAACTTCCTTTCATCAATAGATCATTCCCCACCTTGAGCGGGAGGAGGAGGAGTACCAGTCATCTCTGCCTTGCCGCCAGGACTTGATAGTTTAGCAATGATCTCATCCTGAAACCTAAGAGCCTGAATAAGCGTGGCCTTGTCCTTCTCCAAAGTGGTGATGAGCTCAACGTTCTCCCTACTCAACCTTTGAGGCTCACAAGCAAAGGTGTTCCAAGCTCTTAATTTGTGCACGTAATATTGACCAATTTCATCAAGATGCTTGTCCGTCCAAGTCTTAATAGCGTCAAGTTGCATCAACAAATGATTCCTCACAATGTCCAAATCATCAGAGACTGTTCGATTGTCAGACAGATTTATATCCAAGCTAAACTGGTCAAAGTTCACTCCTTGAAGACACCAGCCTTCGAAGCGATCAACAAGTTCAGAGGTGTGTGGTTTGGAGACATAACTTGGCTTGTTTATGATTCCTTTTAGCTCGGCCAGACTAAGGGCAACAGGGGTAGTTTCAATTTCCGACATCGGAAGTTTTTCCAACCTACGGTGCTAATGAGTTGGGTCTTCACTTGAGGTCCCTGCAGTTCTTTTAGACATCCTGTGCAAGTAGCAATGTCAAGAAATGAATATCAAACCGGAAAACAGCATAGCCTTAGAATTTTAGGTCGTTCTGTATGGTATCGGGCTCTAGGTCGTCCTACACGATCAAAAAGCTTTAGGTCGCTACAACAGTCTGGTTCCTCATGAAATTTTTTACTCCAAATTTTTTAGGTCATGAACAACATAAGACTGCAAGGGTTCATCGACTCAAAGTTTAGGACTGAAATGACGACTTAAGGCCTTGAATTATCACAACGACCTAGAGTGGGGTTGCGGTCTAAAACCTGAAAGTGGTTACAGCGAGCTAATTCAACGCGAGCCATTTCAAAACAACGCCCTAAGATGTATAACCAACAGAGGCGCTTCAACTTTTAAAAGAGCGTCGAGGCATGATATTGCAAATTAAGGACGTCAAAAACAAACTACAGAATTGAGCATGGTTATTATCCTAGTGCGCGTAGTACTTATTGGTTAGGGCCATAACCAAGTTGTGAGAATTTGTGCATGAAAGTTAAGCTAAGAATCATCAAAACAGGTGCGCTCAAAGTCACTAAACCCATCAACATTGTCATCGAACGCACGATTGAAATTTAACCAAAGAATAATCTCACAAAGTCTAAGAATATCAAGTTCGACCTAAAATGTACATGCATACAGTAAGTAAAAGCCTTGAATCACACCTGGATCTTGGTGATGAGGAACTTCGAACTTGGTTATAAGGCTAAGAGATTTTGGACTTCAATTGCTTTGATGATGGTGTGAATCGGTGGATTTAATTGATATTGGCCGCCATTGATGAGGTTTTTAGGTTAAGTGAAGGTTTTAAAAGAATAATGACTTGAAGAGGAGATAAAGATGTAGTTAAGAAAATAAGCCAAGTTCGCAGGGACCTGCAACGGTCTAATCCCGAGAAGAATACCAATGGACACTTATTAATAGGTGACCCAGGAACCACAACGACTTGAAACCATATCACGACCTAAGCTGCTGGACGATCTAGGAATGAAATACTCTAAAGGGTCACGCGGTCTGAAGGCCCAAATGACTTAAAATCTTAAATTGCATGTTAACCAAATTCGAAGCCCATATTATTTTCAATAAATACGAACTTCGAGGGGCAAATGTTAACCCATAAAATATGTTCCAAAAAATAATGAGCATGTTTTGGTTGATTTATGATTTTAAGTCATTAGACCCTTTGGGTCGTCGTATCCACTCTAGCTCGACAAGCTCCGTAACTCACATGAGTGCCCTAGGTCGTTACATGATCTTAGATCATTCAAATAATATGTGGTGTTCATGAGGCTTTGGCTCGTTTGAACATCTTAAGTCATTGGGGCATCTTGGTCCACTCATAAGCTAACTCACAGGGTTTTTGGATCGCCGGCTCACTAAAGGTTTTATCCCGTTTCACCAAAGCCTAAACTGCTTCATTCTGATTTAGCCCGTTCCGAACGTGCTTGGGTCGCTCCGCTTTGTCCAAGCCCACAGTGTCACAGTCTAGCCCGCACCGTGTCCTTTAGCTCGCGCTACCTTCAACTAGAACGAGTTGGGTCGCTTCGCCCTATTTAGCACGTCCTGCCTTGCTTTGGACCCTGTAACGTCTATTATAGCCCGCCTATGACCTAAAGCAAGAGCACAGTATTTACATAATTGCCACCTGATCTGAGCTCCACCTATAAATACCCCCCACATTCCTTCACTAGGGGAGGAGGGCTTTCCATAGCCACGAAGTGCTGCTAAAATCTTTCTTTAATCGTTCCAAAGGCTTCTAATACTCATCATCATCTTAAAGTGAATACCAAATCATCTACTAATCATGATTTCTATCGAATCCATCTAAGAGACTTAAGACTCGGAGATTCATCATTTAAGTTCAAGCATCTAGAGAAAACCTTCCGATTCATCTCTAACTACACCATACCTCGCTGATCTTGCTATTCCTTCATATTTTTTGGAGAATTCAAATGAGATTTTTATGTAAGAGAGTGATTGGACTTGTTGTAAGAGTGAAGTTTATCTTGTAATCAACATATCAATAATGGAATCTCTTATAAAAGTGGACGTAGATCCTCATTGGACCGAACCACTATAAAAACTTTTTGTTCTTACTTTTTATGTTTTTAGTACACCTTTGGTTGCGACCTCACTTTACTTTCCCTTACCGGATTGTTGAAGTGCATTCCATGCACCTTTGGTGTTGAAGACAAATTTCGGCTTCAACAGCATATCTAGGAGATATACTACAAGATTTCTGAATCTGAAAAAGGCAAATCTCCAGAGGCAATAACTAATCCCGATATTCTTCCGTCAGACTCTAACTCTGACGACACTAATCTAGAATTCAAAGTTGACATCCATGAGGAAGTAGAATTCTATAAAGATAGAATTTCTATGGACAAAGAGGTAGGAGGAGTAGAAGACAAGTGGGCTCCCGACAAATTCATTGATACAGTATTTGCGGAAGAGCCTAATGATTCTTGGGTATCTACCATTGATGAATCCAGATTAAGGTGATTGTGCTTGAAGCATGGAATTCTTTGGGATGACGTTCGAGTCGCAAGCATCTTAGATAAACCTCATAACTCTCCAGAAGGGTATATGGCGATAAGTCGATAGATTCGTTTAGTCATAAACACCCCTCCTTTTCACCCTTCCGACATCGATTTTCATAGACGGGTGAAAATAGCTCCCATGCAACTTCATCCGACAACGTACTCATACTTGTACACTTTGTATACAACATATATGGAAGTTCTGGGTGTGGAGCCCACCTACAAAGATATATTTTTCTACAACTTTAAGCATCGCCAACAAGTGACTCCTTCTTTTCTTTATTTCGAATCCATGCCCAAGAGGAAGATGATTGCTAAGGGATTTATTAATGTGGGTGACATGAGGCCTAGTTGGTTTTATATCGTCACCAAGCAGGATGCACTAAGAGATGGCTTTAGTCCAGTGAGCTCTAAATCTTAGTTTCTTCTCTTTAACCTTATATGCAGGATTTTTTACCTTCCTTTTTCATTGTCAGTTCCATATCCAAAGAAACCGCAAGGTCATATGTACCGGGACTGTCTAACTTCTTTACCGAATGCCCCAACAGCTTTGCTAATTGTTAAGAATTGCCGTGTGGATGAGTTTATTCATCAGTATCATTTTCTTAGTCCACATCAAAGTATAGGAGTTAGTGGAGGAAGTGCTCTTGCATATATGCCTCCAACTCGGATTCTTCCGTTGTCAGTGGGGATTGAAAGCGTGCCCCCAGTCGGTGGCAGGATGCAGTGTCATCTAAGGCTAGGGAAGCCCCTAAGAGAAAAGGCCTTGCAAGTTCCAGTTAGGATCTCAACAGGGGGAGAAAGACAAATCCTCTGAGAAAGTGTAGTGAAACAATCAAGAGTCTCTCTCATAAACGTAATCACAGAGGAACTTTTACAAAAGACTACCGAGGAGAAGCCTAGGGATCTTTCTCAAAAGATACATCCACTACCGAAAAGTGGCCTTCTCCCAAGACTCCACCTCCGAATAAATGACCGGCCCATGGTTCCCGCCAAGAGAAGTTAGTGTATCTATTTAGAAGTTTAGGTGATCTTACTTTGTTAGATACTATATACTCTTCTCAATACCTTGGTTCGGGTTCCTTCTTTCCAGGTTCCAAAGAGGAACCTACTAAGACGGGAAGATGACACCAACCAACTAAACTATGGGCTTCGGTCCGTCGGCGGATCACTAAGGACACACGACACAAACATCGCACGTCACTGCACCTGTGTGTTACATTAATTCCTGATTCTAATGCTAGTTTACTTTGATATGCACGAAATATGTCTCATCAGAGTTATGATCCTAGAAATCTCCGTAGAAGTCTCTCGAACTTAATACCGATGTCGAGCACGACCATAGAGATGACCGCAAGAGAGAGGATAAAAGGCGTTGTCAACAAAAATATTATCCTTCCTCATGTTCCCGCTCTCCGGTCCGTTCCGAGTTTGACAAACACAAAAGCAACTAGGGCCATTGTGAAGGGGATAAACAGATACCCAAGACCCTACCTCCTCTGAAAGAGTCACATACTCAAGATAAACATTCCAAGAAGCACTCGACCCCAAGGAAAAATCCAAAGATAAAGATGGTGTGCCGATCGTTCCATCCAAACGTAAATCCACCAACATTTCCACATCAAAGTCTGTTATCCTTGACGCCTCTACTATCGAGAAGATAAAAGTTTTAAAGGAACAATTCCCTCGGTATCCAATCAGTCCCAGAAGATTGGTCCGCTATTGTCAAGGAATATAAAAACTTTGTCGATCAACAATACAAGGACCTGGAAGCTATCTAAAATCATACAAAATCTCCAACCAAACTTGGATAATCATAAGCAAATATCGTAGTATGACATCTCGGCTAAGCAGACTGCTGAGAAAGAATGTAAAGATGCTCAGGCTAAGCTTGCACTTGCATAGCAAGAAGCTGAGAAATATAAGAAGATGCATGATGAGTTGCAACATCACTTCCACAACGAGCTCACTGTCAATAGCAAAGAATGTCAACTCTTAAGGAATAATGCCAGAGTATTACGACTGAGAATATTGATTTAAAACTATCTTGCACTCGACTTAAGCATGAGAAGACTAAGCTTGAAAAGGAAACCGCTGATCTAAGAGCAAAGCAGGTCGATGTAGAGGAGAGGGCAAAAAAGGATAAGGAAAATGTTAATATGGCACTCGAGTCTGCTTCTAATTCCAAAGCTCAATTTGAGGTTGACAAAGCCATGATAGAGAAACAACTTGTTGAAACTAAATAGGATCTAAACAACGTGGGACATCTCATAATATCTTTCTTTGCATAAGTCCTTTAGTACTATGACATATCATGGGTGCAGGACTATCCCACAACTTTAGTTGATGCATGAAGCTAGCTTGTTGACAATGAGAAGCGCAGGTTGAAGGTTAAAACTGTAGATGAGGAAGAACTAATGAGGACATTATTGAGGGGAGATGAACCTGAGCATCTGGCAGAAGGAAGGAGGCTGCTAAAGGAAGCTGAGGATGCCGCAAAGCGTCAGACTAAGGGTAAAGATGTCATTGACGGTTGCTCTAGCTTTTCCTTTGTAGTCCCCAAGGCTGGGGAGATAGAGGAGAACAATCCTGAGCGTCCCAGACTTATTACACGCATAATTCTCTCCTCTATTACTAAAGCTAAGACTCCCGCAACACCTACAGATCATTCGGTCGAAGGTAGTTCCACATTTTCACCTTAGTTTGTTAAAGCTATTCTAGCGTGTCATCGTGTTATGGGGCTTCTAACAGAATGGCCTGTTATTTCTTTGGAGCTAATAACCGTTTTTATCCCTACTTTAGGTACAAAGCTTGCTGATGTTACGTAGGAGAAGTGATAAAAGACAACTGACGAGTTTGCAGTAGCTCCTGTGATGATGCCCCAAAAGAAAGAGAGATGATAGTTGCACTGAAAGATATTGATGGCAAGAATGGCGATGATGATATCATCTATGCTGGGGAGTCCGGTTAGACCAGGGAGTTGATACTTGCTGAAATGAAGGCGAGAAATGAGGACATCCTTTTGCAAGTTAAGACAGAGATTTTGTTTACAACTTTTCTCGCTGATCCCCATAACGTGGTCCTCCCTTCCAGCGTGGAGGTGTCTACCGATCTTCCCCCACTAAAGGATACTAGCTCCAAACCTACTCCTAAACCTAAAGAATCTTTAATTGGGAAGAAACAAAAGAAAAAATGTCTACTTACTGAGACTAAAAAGGAGGAGCAGAGCTTAAGAAGATCAAAATGTCCAAGTCCTAGATGTTTTCTAATTTATTTCTTTTGGTTTTCCACTGGCTTGCTATGGTTGTTGCGAGTGCGACCCTCGCCTTTTGTTTTCTCACTCTGTATAAAATAAGTAATTAGTAAAGTAGTTATCATTCTGTACAAATCTGCAACTAATGAAGTAGGTTTTGTCTATTATTCGCTTTCCTTTCAACATATTTTCAATTTAATTTTTAGACCCACATACTTATGGGAAAAGTAGTTCGGATGTGACACCCCACGTCCGTTAATGTCACTAACTAAGGGAATGCATTAAGTTACGTGAACCGTTATAAGTAAATAAGAACATAATAGCACAAGACAGACATGTAAAATAGCAACAGAATTAAAAACTAAAAAAAGCTTTATTTAAATCAAAACATTATGGTCCCAAATACTGAGTTTACATCATAAGTAACTAATTACATTAATAATCTGTCTTGCCAAAAATATCAGAGTACAAAAGCATAAAACCATATTTCCCTGTGAAGCCAGAGTTGACTAGAAGTCAAAGCGATACATCTATATCCAAAATCCAAGCTAAGCTGAAAGAATCCAAATCAACTCTAAGCACTTCCACCCTATGAACCTTGGGGGAGGGAGGTGGAGGGAATGGAAGAGAGAGAAGAGGAAACAAAAAGGGTCGGACATAAAGTCTGGCGAGTCCAGTTACTTTTAAATATAAATAAATAAAAGTATCATGACAAGTATATATAAAACTGGAAGAACAAGATAACAGTAACAATAACAAGTGTGAACTGAGCAAGACAAGATGAACATGATACATTGTGCTTCTTAAATACATTTCTCTGCACCGCGCAGATACTAGTATATCAGAAGTAGAATGATCCCTACTAATACCGTTCCATTACATTTTCTTCATTATTAGGTTACTTGGGTTAATAGCACTTAAGACTTATACACGCATTGTACCCATTTACTTTCCTATGGATTCACCTAATACAATATATGTAGCTGTCTCTCAATATTGAGATACACCCCATGGTACCCCACTCGCACGGTCTCCACCGTAATGAACGCAGTCCCTCATCCTACGCCAGAGTGACGTACGGATCTCTATACAAAATGTTACATTTCGCATATATCTATCATTACTATGATACGTAAGCATATGGACAGCCACCATCGATCGAATCAAATTCCTTATCTGAATAATGCCCTCTAATCTATGATACACCACACAGAGCAGATATGCATGTATCTAGACTGTCCCACGTATGTACTGTAATTGTAGCTCGATGCCTCAATCGCACGTCATCTAATGTGCACCAAGTTCCGCGGCGGGGCGATACAAGAACATGGAACTCGGTCAGGAGCTTTTCCATATCTGTACAGGCCCGTCTTTAAAGAGCCTCTATATACGGATAATTTTAGGGTCTATTTTTCATGGTGGCTATGGCCCCACCTTGGCCCCTCCCTCAACGAGTAATAACTACAGAGCTAAGCGACCGCACCTAATAACAACCAATCTAAACATCCATGTGGTGTCTACCCTTAACCCCGTACATCGATAGCGAAAGGTGAAATGATATCTTGGGTTTAGCTCTAGTCTTTTCGCATCCCGCTGGCTGTCGATGACGGATATCCGACGGTCTACTATCCTTGTTGGTGGTGACCCTCTCTACCTCCTCGTAAGGGAACCGTCGAATCACCCTGGTGTCACCTCATCACTGCATTCTGACTGCATAGTTCATCTGTAGTCAAGGCCCATCCACCTAGTAGTTACGCGCAGACCCGACCTCTGCGAGCACAGCCTAAGACATCTGTCACCGCACAAAGGACTAATAGGAGCACCTTACGTAATTCAGGAAGCCGGGTGCTTCCCCTTCCCATTCCTTTGGAGCCTTCATAACAATCAGATGAACGTGCACTCCCCTCGTGTCTTATAACACCTCGATGATCTACCCCGTTGGGTTATTCACCCTCAAACGTACGGACTGGTCCAAGCGCCTTTCTTTAATATGTTGTTAGACCCTATGTCCAAACATTCTTTTACACGCTTGCCTTACCTCACCGGGTTTCCATTTAACTTGGTTATTCCCTTTCATATTGAATTCTTATTCAAATTACCAAGTTTCTCTTGCTTATTAATTTCAGTTATATAACTTAATCCATTTAAGTTTATTAATGAGCCCACAATATGGTATTTTCTAGATTGTGGCCCAAGGTCTGTAATCCACAGTCTATTTTATATTCTTACTTGGTTACATCATTACAATAACATGTTCCCCTTAATACGTTATTAAGTATATCTCAATTTACATGTTTCCTAATCATTTTCCATTTATGATTAAATATAACTTATTTATTTTACAAGTTTTCCTCATTCTTTCTCATTTAATCATAAAATAAATTTACATCGTCACTACAACTTATCATTGTTTACTTAGCAGATTATTACGCATATCTAATTCTATCATTTCTACAAGTTATGCTCACCTTACAAGGTGTCTTTAATTACATAAATTTATTATATTTTCCACCGTTTATGTATACCACTAGGTGTCGTTAATTACATAACCTTATTATATTTTCCACCAGTTATGTATACCACTAGATGTCTTTAATTACATAACCTTATTATATTTTCCACCGGTTATGTATACCACTATGTGTCTTTAATTACATAACCTTATTGGGTTAAGTTCGTGGGCCTATATGTAAATATTACCCAACCCCTCTATTTTACTTAACCCACCCACTACCCATCCAATTTTACCTCACCCTAACTTAAGTTCATAATCATAAAATCCTTATGGATTAAATTAGGTTAAGTAGTCCAATTCATTACCATGTCCAATTATGGTTATAATGGGCTAGACCTCCCACATTAGGCCTACAACGTATGGATGTTGGATATGCAGGTCGGGTCCGGGCAGTCTTATTCCATAGGTGGGTCTAACCTCATGTCTTATCCCGATTTGTATTTGCACACTTAGACCTCTCACATCAAGTTCAACATTAGTGGCTGCTGGAAATGCCAGTCGGGTCCGAGCAGACTTCCACCACTAATGCAACCTAACCTCGTGTCATAAGTGCGGTTACAATTCCTAATTGTAATTACTAGACATTCCATTTTTATCCAAATCTACCTATGTTATTATAGGTGATTATTTCTATTTTTCCCCATATTTAATTATTTGCCCAATTCACTATTCAAATTATAGACTTTTACACCCCTTTTTGGTCCAGCACCATATGCACTTTTTCCCAAGTTATAAGTCAAGGGATATATATATATATATATATATCTCGTGCACAAACCCAAATCTAAATATTTTCCAATCTATGTCCCTAGTCAATATTCACCCATTTCAATACAAGTTATACCCAATTCCATATTCGCATATTTTCCAATGTATGCCTAAAATTCATATTCACATACGTCCCAACTTATGTCCTAAATCAGTACTTACACATGTCCCAATTTATGCTCAAATTATATTTTCCAACGTTTGCCTAAATTCATATATTTCCAAATTTTATGCCCGAATTTAGATCCATATTTTCCAATACCAATTATGCCCCAAATTATGTCTTTCTCCATTATTCCCAATTTCGCAAGTTCGCATTTTTCAGCGTTAGGCCTAGGCTCGAAGCTAGCCTGGCTATATAAAAATAAAAAGGGAAAATAGGGAAGAAGAGAATCGAGAACAGGCATAATAACAAATCAATAATAATAAACTGATAGAAATAGGCATAAACTGAATAGGCATATTATGACAAGATTTAATATGGCGGCGGTATGAACATATAAAAACAGATCTGATAGTTATGCCATAATAGAACATGTTGAATAGGTTGTTGTAGCCATCGCTGAATTTGTTGTAGCAATCGTTGAATTTGTATAATGTTTGCTGGATTAGATTTGGAGTAGATTAGGCCATTCAATCTTCGTTGCAGCGGAGCTTCACCGTTGTTTTTAGATGAATAAAACCTAGGTCTATGGTCCTTTATATAGCCTAGGGCTCATGAATCTAGCTCCAAAGTGGTCTAGGTTCAGAAAAGAAGTTTCCAGAGCCATGGGTGGGTCGACCCTCCTTCAGGTGGGTCGACCCCCTTCATGGGTGTCGACCCCTAGGTCGACCCCGGGGTCGACCCCCATGAGCCTGAGTTGACCCCTAGGTCGACCCCGTAAGGTCTCGGGTCGATTTCAAAATGTCGACCCTTCCTCGACTTGCGTGCTAGATTTCTGGTTTTGCTGATTTTTAAATATTTTTGAATTTATATTTATATATATATTGAATATTTTTGAATTTATATGTATATATATATATCTTCCTTATATGCATACAAACTTCAAACCATAATAACTTCTTCATACGGTGTCCGATTTACGCAAACCAAATGTCTATCTTGACCAGAATTTCAAGACGGACGCAATGGCGCAGTACGTTTTACTCAATTCTTAAAATTTAATTAAGTTTTCCTTAAATTCATTGTTAAAAGTTTATTTCACCCTAATTATTCTTTAAGTCATCATCTTTAGCGTCGTTAAAATTTCGGGGTGTTACATTCTCCCCTACTCAAAGGATTTCGTCCCCGAAATCTCTAAGTTAAGAAGAATGTATCCTAACATCCAACAATCATACATCGTTCTAGCAATCACAGGCATCCATCGTCCTTAAGGAATTTCCAATGCTTTTATGAACATACGCAATAGTGTGTGCATATGTTCGTAAACTAATGCGAAAGATCAGGCCGTCTACTGATTCAGTTGACCTCCTTAATGCAATGTATGTTTGTGCCATGCAACCAAAATGTATGCAAATCATCCTAGTCTGTGTAAGTTCTATATGTGTGCACAATCATCCACCCAAATGCAACATCAATGTAACGATAATCCATAAAAATTTAAAAAAATGTACACACATCAATATGCAATATGTAAGTGACTGAGCCAAACTAGTGCCTATTGTGTGTGTATATGCATCCACGAGCAAACACTTGCATCCATCAAACATAACATGTCTCAAACACATGTTTACATTCATTAGTTTCTACCTAAAGACTCGATCGATAGGAGATATTCAAACGATAGATACAAGTATTAATTCGAAACTTGGAAAAAGAAATTAAGAATATATTCTCAAAAAAAAGAAAGGATATAAAGCGTGAATCTTGTCTTTAGCCTCCCAAGTAGCGTTCTTGCAGCCCTTTCCCCATTGCACTCTTACTAGCTTTACTTCTTTGTTGCATAATTTCTTAATCTTCGATCTAAGTACGCAAGTCGGAACTCGTCCTATCATTGCTTCCTTCTCTACTTCCATTTCCTCTCGTAAGTTTGGCTCCGCTACCTCGAATTTTATACATTTTATCGCTGCTTGGATGAATAGTCATCTTAGAATGATGGGCTTCCTCAAAGACTGTCTTCAATAGGTGTAACGTCCCGGAAAATTTTCTACTTTGGTAATCGATATAAAACCCACGTCGATTATCCAAACATCGAAAATACCAGTTAGTTAATGAAAGAAAATAGAGGGTGAGAATAGATAAGATAGAAACTTAGAATAGAAGAAGAAGAACATACAACATCGGAGTAAACACGAATCTCACAGCGGAACGAATAAATATATTTCATAACGTAACTTTGAAATAAAACAGTATCTGTATACAATACCATTATTAGGGTATAACACTTACAACACAGCGGAAATAAAAATGGCTATATAATCCTGAAGCCTCCTGCTCCAGCTCTTCAAGTATCTGTAAATCCCGACTACTTGACTGCCCGTACAAAATGGGGCACCCAAGAGTTTAGGGAAAATAAAACAAAATAAATACGGGTCAGCCATGTGACTGGTGTGAGTAAACTCAAATCATTTGTTTAACTTTAAAAATCCTTTCAAAAGAAAGAATAATCGTAAGACCAATCCACACATAAACACGGATGGTTTTTACCATACGATAACCCAAATCATTTATAAAAAAATATTATTCTGATATTATAATAATGTCTAACACAAGTAATATCAATCTAGTAGAAACGCTTGCATCTAACGTTCTACATATATAATATACAATCAAAACTGCGAGCTCTTATTTGGGGAATGGATTCCAACTATGACAAGGTATGGATCCACCTTCCGCTTAGTGTACTCTAGAAGCGATACACTAGAGTTCAACAAGAACATCTTGCAACTCGGCCACATATGACCGACCACTCATTTCGCTTGAGTGTATCGAATATATTGTCACCTTACAGTTGTTAAACCAACATAACCATTCCCTGGAGATACAGAATTGAAGGAAGTAACAAATATGAATATTCTCTAGTTGATGACAATGTACCCTACTTGGGTGCGGCCCACTTAGCCACGCTGCCTGCCCGATTTCTGTCATTTCCCGGTTGATGAGGCTGGAGGTCATAACGTATCTTTCAACAGATTACTCATTCATTCAGTTTGAATGCCACGTCGTTATGCCCGTCACATCACAAATTGATTTCCCTAAAAATACCACGGGTATAAGCTAAGAGAAATGAATTCCTCCGCCCCAACGTAAATACGTTTGAAACGATCAACTCACGTGATCCACCAGATATACTCTGTCAAACATTCTTCCATACATGCTGTCCTGGGACTGGACAAACCGAAGGCACTATTCTGTAAACAGGATAGCCCTTGCATAACTCCATCTTCAATTTGTCTTCGATCTATTTGATTCGAAACGCTAACGCCCATACGGAGTGGTTCTCGGATAATAACCCAACCGGTCTCTCCATATTGACGATGGAAAAATGGTCAAAACTTTGATAGTCTGTGATTTAACTATCAAAGAAAAACACGTGTGCAAACAACGATATATTTCCAGATGAAAATTATATCGATCAATCATCATTTAATGTTTATCTCTTTAGTTCATTAATTTACTTATCTCCTGTTTCCATATATTCTAAATTCTTATTTTCTATTATCAGAAAACATTTCTCATTCTTATTTGGAAAACATTTCCAAAACTCCTTCACTGGATTTAAACTGATGTTTAAATCAAATATCGCCATGCCAACTCAAAACATTTCACTTATTAACTAAATTCACTTAACCATCCTTTACTATCAAACCTTAGCCATTCCCTAGTTAAGAAGGAAGTCAATCAAGTTGGGGTATAATTACCTCTCAGACCTTAATTGAACAACGTTTTAACTTCGGAATAGACAAAGTTTATCTTTTAAACCTTTAACAAACTTCCTTACGTAACTCTCGGATTCTATTTACGCATCCACTTCTTTATTGAAAACATTGATAATAACTATAACGTTATAATCCCTACTTCTGAAATATCTAATTTCAAAATATAACTTTATTTCTTAATTTAAATAAATAAATAAACACCTAATTTATAAATAAATAAATCTTGATTTAAACACCGGAAAGTATAAGTACTTTCCCAAATTCGATATAATCGAATTCGACGATTAACTCTCTTCGAATAACTAATATTCGATTAACTCACTTCGAATAACTAATATTCGATTTAACTCCTTTTGAGTAAACTATATTTGATAACCCCTTCAACTAACTAATATTCGATAACCCCTTTCGAATAACTAATATTCGATAACCCCTTTCGAATAACTGTATTCGATAAATTCTTATCTTCGATTAATCAATACTCGACGAACTCTAACTCGATTAACTAACACTCGACTAACTCTAACTCGATTAAATCTAATTCGATTAACTCATTTTGATTAACTTCTTTTGATTAACTCCTTCATTCTATTCGAACAAACTATATTCGATTAACTCTTTTAATTCTATTCGAATAAACTATATCTGTTTTAACTTTATTTCGAATAGCTAATATTCGATTTAACTCCATTCACTTGACCCTAGATCACAACGATCACAATGGTTACGCCTGATTCCCTCAGGAAACATCCAACCGCCGTAGGCTATTTGCAGCCTTGTGAATTACGCTAGTAGTCATACGAAATGGTAACTCATCCTGAACAATTATGTTTGACTAACTCTATCTCAAATAACTATATCCGATCAACTCTAATTGAATAACTAATATTCAATTAAATCCTAATTCGATTAACTATGTTCAATTAACTCTAATTCGATTAATTCTAACTCTAATCGATTTACTCTAACTGATTAACTATAACTGGTTAACTCTAACTGATTAACTCTAACTGATTAACTCTACGTTTATATTCAGTTTCAAATATCGATGTTGAAATCGATTCTTACTTCTCTACATAAGTCTTGACTTATATTTTCTATTTATCCAATGATAAACATTTTATTTAATTTATAGAGTATTATTTATAAATTTATCTTTTCCACTTATCTGTTAAAATAGATTTCTATTTAAAATCTACTTTAAATTCATATTCTATTATACTCGTGTGTGAAGCACGGGTCTAAACTTTCTTAGTGTAAAATTCTCTTTTTATACAATTCTATTTATTTATCAAACAATTCCCTTTTTATAAGCTATTTATTTCCTAAATAAATATATCTTTTACACTTTTACTTATTTTCTAAATAAATAATCCTTTTGTACTTCTATTTATTTTCTATATATTTCCTTTTCAATTCTATTTGTAAATGTTTTACAAATATTTATCTCTCTATTTTATTTGTAAATGTTTTACAAATATTTCCTTTTCAATTTGTTTTCACAAATATTTCCTTTTATATATAAAATCCATTGATTTTATATAAATACTTTATTTTCAAAATACACTTTGAAAATCCCCTTTTCTACATTCCAGTATTTCTTACGGTATTTAAAATACCAAATAATAGTGATCGATATCTTTCAACACACGTAATCAACACAGATTGTATATCACATCACATATCACAATATATGAAAACAAACAGTAATAATATTGAGGAATCCAGTTGGATCCCTCTAACCTGTTTCCCTACATCCACAGATGTTAAACAATATAATTAACATCATATCATTTCAACATGAAATATTTAGATCAACAGAATCAATATATTTTTAACGATTTATATATATATATATATATATATATATATAATTTCAACCAACTGACTAGCAGTTCATCCAAATAGTCAACACATAGCAATCAACCAATATTTATCAGTTCTAAAAATACGTTATAAATATATAAACTGTTCAGAGTTGGTGAGTTTTACTCACCTTTCACATTAACCGTTAAATAACGATTTGCGTCTGTTGATTCAGACGGACAATTTATTTCTCTATAAATTGTAACAAGCCCCAATTCGCTCCCAATTAGTTCCATTGTGGAGCCACCGTCCATACGATCCCAACAGATCTTGTTTCGCTCAATTCTGATCAAGTATGACGAAGTTACACTTTATACAAGTTATAAATTGTTTTCAAATAAAACCAAACCAATTTAATTTATCGATGGGCCTTACCCCTTTGTACCAAACCGGCCCATCAACCATAACAAAGCCCGCCCGTTAGACAAACTCCTTCTTCCAGAAAAGAACCCGACCTCCACTCCTCGTTTCACTACTCTGATTCCTTCAACCAAAAATCCAACTGTGAGCTACCATTCAACAACTGTCAAACATTTTCTTTCTCCTTCACCTTCTTATTTATTTATTTATTTGCAGAACGCCTACCACCCCAAAACAACCTTGACCATCGCGATTTCGGGTCCTCAGGCATGGGACGCGAACTATTTCTTCACCGAATACAAATGAACTTCATCATTAAGCTCACCATTTAACTCCTCTTTACATTCTCTTCGTCACCATACCACAGTTGTACAACTTGATCAACAATTTCTGGTGCGACTTCTTGGCGCTCACGCTACAGCCAGTACCAAGTCCGACCCCTTTTTCTTCGAAAATCCTAAAAACATTCACACAGGTGCGGAATCCCGTCACGAGTTCACCTCCGATCAGTACTTCGGCCAACTCCCCCTAAAAACTCGACGATAGCTAGCCCTAGGCTTGTGATTTCAACCTCCAGCGAAATTAAAAGCGTTCGATCCCAAAAAAACTGGTACGTGCGTGAAAAGCAAGCTACCCCGATCACAAATATATTGGTATAAGGATTTACAGAGTTTGATTTGAATTATCTTTTGATTATTGAAGTTGCCGATTTCGTTTTCTAGAGAAAGAAAAATGCGGCGGAAAAAATCTCATTGACTGTGGAATTAAAGGAATTAGGTTAAGGGACGATGTATATATAGTGTAAAAATGTGGCTTGTTGTAAGAGCCATATCCATTCAATTTATTTATTTATTTTTACATCACATGTATATGCCTTCTAAAAATCCGTGTGCTAACACACGATATCGAAAAATCACGATTCTGGACATGAAGCTACAGTTCGACATTACAAACCCAACGAAACTGGTTTCGTCGAATTCCGACTCCATTTGCTCACAGCGTATTTTTAACCGTCAAAATACTGACTGTTTTTCACATTAAAAATCGGTACGACCACACACTGACTTCAAAAATCACGGAAATTGAAATCTAACAATAATTTAATATTGTTGATCCAACAAAATTAGTTTTGTCGAAAACAGAGGTCGTTTGTAAAAATGGCTATTTTTAAAGCTCTAAATAACCCATTTAAATATATAAATATATTTAAAAACATTTAAATTTAATATTTATAAATAAATATTTTCGTATTTATTCACAACAGAATATCATACAACTCCATAATAAATATATATGGATTTACAACTCGATATTTCAAATCCTGATTAAATCGATATTCGATTTATAATGAAATTCCTTTTATGTATCGTTATAAATTATAAAGGAATTCCATAGCGACTTTTCTAAAATTTGATTTGGACATAAATCAAAATCTACACAATGAAATCCCGATTTTTCTCTTCCATTAGAAAAATATACTTCACCAGCTCCGAACGTTTCTTGTTTCAAAGAAATCCGGCTTAAAACGAATCCTGTACATTCAGTTGAAGTTCAAATCGCCAAATTACGAACTACAGCGCCATTTCGAGCTCGATTTTAATTATAATATAAATTATACGTTCAACTGTTGTTCAAATAATATATTCGTTATTCAAATTCAATTCCAAACTGAATTATATATATTTTGAATTGTCCAGTTCACATTATATTGTCATTTCAGTTAATTTTATTATTTATTTTAATTAAATATTCAATATAATTTAATTAAACCACCTTTAAATTACTAAATCATTATTTAAATAATTAAATTAATTAATTATTATATCGCTAAAATACGGGACATTACAATAGGTTTCCCATCCTGATATGATTCACCTACCAAACCTCTTCTCAAGTAGCTCCCATACGTGCTTATTAAGTTCCCTCTTTTCTTTTAGGAGTCACATGTCCCAAATCATCGATAGATATATCAAGAGGTTCTAGGAGACTAAGCATGACAGACCCTTTCGGGGTCAAAAGAAATCTTGAGAGTCTTTCTATGGCAAGTCAGAAGTCTAACGACCCTCCTTTCACAACCTAAAGTGGCTCCATATATGGTTAACCCATCCATCCTAGAATCAAATCGTATCTTATGAAATCAAGAACATATGCGTCGCAATCAAACTTGACACCTAACACAGAGATTCTCAAACCCCGACAAATCATTGATAAATGAGCCGTACCTCTACCAGGGTTAGAGGCAATAACGGGATCCAAAACCATACTAGTATCTAGGTGCAGAGATTCAACTAAAGGATCAGATATAAAAGAATGTGGAGCGCCAGAAAAAGTATCCTAACAGGATGATCAAAAATAGAAATCAATCCTTCGATGGAAACTTCCATACCCCTATCATGTCTACTAGCTGTGAGAACATTAGCTTGCCCCCTAGAAGTTCCTGCCTTCTGGCTTTGTCCTTGTCTCTTTGGGAACTCCTTAATAAGGTGTCCTGCCTTACCAAAGTGGTAACAATGTCTTTCCTCTTTCTACAATCCTTTTTCAGATGACCTACCGTTCCGAAATTATGGTATTTCCTTTTTTCTTCTTTGGGCTATGCTCCTTAGCCCCAAAACCCTTGTTCTCCTTTTTACCATCCTTGTTCAACATGCTAACAAGTCTCTTGAAAGCTGCCTCCATCGCACGGAAATCCTTACGAGGCTTGAGAGAAAATAAGGCGCAGGTGAAACTACTATGGATAAAGATGGAGGTTGGGCACTTCTTTGCTCTTTGACATGTACCGTAGTTTTAACATGCCTATGGAACAATGCTGAAATAGGGATACCCTTTCGGGAAGAAACGGTTTCTCGAACTAAAGGAAAAGGAATCAAGCGGAGAATCGAGAAGATATTTATGCCTTTGGGAAATATGCTATACAAAAAGAGACTTTTTATTTTAAAATACTTTGTTTTTGAGACCTTTTTGAAAAACATTTTCAAAATATTTTATCCGATATAATAACCATATGCCCTGATACCAAATGTGACACCCCACGTCCGTTAATGTCACTCACTAAGGGAATACATTAAGTTCTGTGAAGTGTTATAGGTAAATAAGAACATAATAACACAAGACAGACATGTAAAATAGCAGCGGAATTAAAAACTTAAAAAAAAATTATTTAAATCAAAACATCATGGTCCCAAATAATGAGTTTACATCATAAGTAACTAATTACATTAATAATCGGTCTTGCCAAAAATATCAGAGTACAAAAGCATAAAACCATATTTCCCAGTGAAGCCATAAGAGAGTTGACCAGAAGTCAAAGCGATACATCTATATCCAAAATCCAAGCTAAGTTGAAAGAATCCAAATCAAATCTAAGCACTTCCACCCTGAGAACTGAGGGGGGAATGGAAGAGAGAGAAGAGGAAACAAAAAGGGTTAGATATAAAGTCTAGCGAGTCCAGTTACTTTTAAATATAAATAAATAGAAGTATCATGGCAGGTATATACAAAACTGGAAGAACAAGATAAAAGTAACAATAACAAGTGTGAACTGAGCAAGATAAAATGAACATAATATTTTGCGCTTCTTAAATACATTTCTCTGCACAACGCATATACTAGTATATTAGAAGTAGAATGATCCCTACTAATACCGTTCCATTACATTTTCTTCATTATTAGGTTACTTTGGTTAATAGCACTCAAGACTTATACGCGCATCGTACCCATTTACTTTCCCATGGATTCACCTAATACAATATATGTAGCTGCCTCTCAATATTGAGATACACCCCATGGTACCCCACTCGCACGGTCTCCACCGTAATGAACGCAGTCCCTCATCCTACACTGGAGTGATGTATGGATCTCTATATAAAATGTTACATTCCGCATATATCTATCATTACTATGCTACATAAGCGTATGGCTGCCACCATCGATCGAATAAGATTCCTTATCGGAATAATGCCCTCTAGTCTATGATACACCACCCGGAGAAGATATGCATGTATCTAGACTGTCCCACGTATATACTGTAATTATAGCTCAATGCTTCAATCGCACGTCCACTAATGTGCACCGAGTTCCACAGCAGGGCGATACAAGAACACAGAACTCGGTCGGGAGCTTTTCCATATCTGTATAGGCCCATATTTAAAGAGCCTCTGTATACAGATAATCCTAGGGTTTGTTTTCCATGGTGGCTATGGCCCCACCTCGGCCCCTCGCTCAACTAGTAAAGACTACAGAGCTAAGTGACCGCCTCTAATAACAACCAATCTAAACATCCATGTGGCTTCTACCCTCAACCCCGTACCTCGATAGTGAAAGGTGAAATGATATCTTGGGTTTAGCTCTAGTCTTTTCGCATCCCGCTGGCTGTCGATGACGGATATCCGACGGTCTACTATCCTTGTTGGTCTTGACACTCTCTACCTCCTCGTGAGGCAACCGTCGAATCACCCTGGTGTCACCTCGTCACAACATTCTGATTGCATAGCTACATCTGCTGTCAAGGCCCACCCACCTAGTGTTACGCGCAAACCCAACCTCAGAGAGTACAGCCTAAGACATCTGTCACCGCATAGAGGACTACTAGGAGCACCTTACGTACTTTAGGAAGCCGCGTGCTTCCCCTTCCCTTTCCTTTGGAGCTGTCATAACAATCAGATGAACGTGCGCTCCCCTCGTGTCTTATAACACCTCGATGATCTACCCCGTTGGGTTATTCACCCTCACACGTAAAGATTGGTCTAAGCCCCTTTCTTTAATATGTTGTTGGATCCTATGTCCAAACATTCTTTTACGCGCTTGCCTTACCTCACCAGGTTTCCATTTAACTTGGTTATTCCCTTTCATATTGAATTCTTATTCAAATTACCAAGTTTCTTTTGCTTATTAATTATTGTCATATAACTTAATCCATTTAAGTTTATTAATGAGCCCACAATATGGTATTTTCTAAATTGTGGCCCAAGGTCTGTAATCCACATTCTGTTTTATATTCTTGCTTGGTTACATCATTACAATATCATGTTCCCCTTAATATGTTTTTAAGTGTATCTCAATTCACATGTTTCCTAATCACTTACCATTTATGGTTAAATTTAACTTATTTATTTTACAAGTTTTCCTTATTCTTTCTCATTTAATCATAAATTAAATTTACATCGTCACTACAACTTATCTTTGTTTACTTAGCAAATTTTTATGCATATCTAATTCTATCATTTCTACAAGTTATGCTTACCTTACAAGGTGTCTTTAATTACATAACTTTATTATATTTTCCACCGGTTATGTATACCACTAGGTGTCTTTAATTACATAACCTTATTATATTTTCAACCGGTTATGTATACCACTAGGTGTCTTTAATTACATAACCTTATTATATTTTCCACTGGTTATGTATACCACTAAGTGTCTTCAATTACATAACCTTATTGGGTTAAGTTTGTGGGCCTAAATGTAAATATTACCAACCCACTCCATTTTACTTAACCCACCCACTACCCATCCAATTTTACTTAACCCTAACTTAAGTTCATAATCATACAATCCTTATGGATTAAATTAGGTTAAGTAGTCCAATTCATTACCATGTCCAATTATGGTTATAATAAGCTAGACATCCCACATTAGGCCTACAACGTGTGGATGCTCGATATGCCGGTCAGGTCCAGGCAGTCTTATTCCACAGTTGGGTCTAACCTCGTGTCTTAGCCCGATTTGTATTTGCACACTTAGACCTCTCACATCTGGTTCAAAATTAGTGGCTGCTGGTTATGCTGGTCTGGTCCGGGCAGACTTCCACCACTAATGCAACCTAACCTCCTGTCATAAGTGCAGTTACAATTCTTAATTGTAATTACTAGACATTCCATTTTTGTCCAAATCTACCTATGTCATTATAGGTGATTATTTCTCTTTTTTACCATAATTATATGCCCAATTCACTATTCAAATTATAGACTATTACACCCCTTTTTAATTCACCTTTTAATTAAGCACCATACGCTCTTTTTCCTAAGTTATAAGTCAAGGCATATACATATATATATGTTGTGCACAAACCCAAATCTACATATTTTCCAATTTATGTCCCTAGTCCATATTCGTCCATTTCAATACAAGTTATACCCAAATCCATATTCGCATATTTTCCAATGTATGCCTAAAATTCATATTCACAAAAGTCCCAATTTATATTCCAAATCAGTGCTTACACATGTCCCAATTTATGCTCAAATTATACTTTCCAAAGTTTGCCTAAATTCGTATATTTCCAAATTTTATGCCCAAATTTAGATCCATATTTTCCACTACAATTATGCCCCAAAATTATGTATTTCCCCATTATTCCCAATTTCGCAAGTTCGCATTTTTCAGCGTCAGACCTAGGTTCGAAGCTAGCCTGGCTATATAAAAATAAAAAGGGAAAAGAGGGAGAGAAGAGAATTGAGAACAGGCATAATAATGGATTAATAATAATAAACTGATAGAAATAGGCATAAACTGAATAGGCATATTATGACAAGATTTAACATGGCGGCGGTATGAACATATAAAAACAGATCTGATAGTTATGTCATAATAGAACTAATTAGGCACCGATTCAAGATCCAATTTTTACATAAATATCAAGATTACTATTTAAATTCAGATCTAAAAATAACATGAACTCACAGTGCATAGATCTAAGGAAATGGATCCAAATTACTGCGAAGAACATGTTGAATAGGTTATTGTAGCCATCGCTGAATTTGTTGTAGCAATCGTTGAATTTGTATAGTGTTTGCTAAATTAGATTTGGGTAGATTTGGCCATTCAATCTTCATTGCAGCAGAGCTTCGCCATCGCCATTGTTTTTAGATGAATAAAACCTAGGTCTAGGTTCCTTTATATAGCCTAGGGTTCATGAATCTAGCTCCAAAGTCGTCCAGGTTCAGAAAAGAAGTTTCCAAAGCCACAGGTGGGTCGACCCCCCTTCAGGCAGGTCAACCCCTAGGTCAATCCCCCTTCATGGGTGTCGACCCCTAGGTCAACCTTCATGAGCCTGAGTCGACCCCTAGGTCGACCCAACAGGGTCTCTGGTCGACTTCAAAATGTCGGCCCTTCCTCTCTTTGCCTGTCGGATTTCTGGTTTTGCTGATTTTTGAATATTTTTGAATTTATATGTATATATATTGAATAGTTTTGAATATATATATATATATATCTTCCTTATATGCATACAAACTTCAAACCTTGATAACTTCTTCATACGGTGTCCGATTTATGCAAACCAAATTTCTACTTGACTAGAATTTCAAGACGGGCGCAATGGCGTAGTCCATTTTACTCAATTATGAATATTTAATTAAGTTTTCTTAAATTCATTGTTAATAGTGTATTTCACACTAATTATTCTTTAATTCATCATCTTTAGCATCGTTAAAATTTCGGGGTGTTACATTGGAGGTATAAGGTATATGCCCCCATTTGAACTTGAATTATAGGCTAAGTCCCTGGCGTATTCGAGGTTAATACACAAGTTCATGCCAATCCCCCCAACATCAGTGGGGTCTCGGTCTTAGTCTATGATCATGCCCCAAAGCCTTCTACGGGGTTGGGAGGCAATTCCTTTGGATGTTTGATCCAAATGTTTTTATAATCTCCTGTCGTGAATTCAGGTTAGAGTTATGGGTTATAGAGGTCTTAAGTCGTGATGCACCATTTCACACCAACTTTGATTTTATACTCACTCTCGAGTCATAAGAGTTAGAGTTGATTGTGCGAATGGTTATGTCATTCACTTTGGCATCCAATCTACATTTTAAGTTCTAAAGTGGGATTTTTTTCGATTTGAGTGTCGATATCGAACTCGAACTTAATCAATATTCCATTCCAAGTTCTGAGGAACAAAGTTAGTAGGACAAGTGGTCGGGTCACACTAGTCTGGGCATTGTCCTTTTTCCCCCATGTCAAGGGAAAGAGTTGTTGTCAAGGATGATCGAGTCCACCCCTATTGTTTATACTCATCCCATCGAAGTAGGGAAAAGTTTTATATGTCGATTAAGCATCCTTTCCTCACTTCGATTTACAAAGCGAGGACTGTGATGTCAAGTATCGATGTCGAGCTCGACTTTGGTTAACTCGTTGAAGCATGAGCTAGTGAACGTCGTTAAGGAGATAACCGTTCCCTTCGTTCATATTCAGCATAAGTCAACCGAATTGCAAAACCTAACCAAACCAACACAAATAATCATAGAGCATTTGTAACACGCCGTATTTTCTGTAAACGGTAATGTAACAAATCAAAGTATACTTAATTTTTAGGAGAAGAATTAAGGAAAACGGGTTATGCCATTGTGTTCGTCTCGGAATTCTGCTTGAGATAGAGTCCGAGTTTGCGTGAATCAGACTTCGTATGAAGAAGTTACGGCCTTCGGAAGTTTCAGCTTAAATTTAAAAACAGCTCGAAACTGAATTCAAAATTCAAAACAGAACCTAGAAGCGGGCTGGGCGGGAAATTTCCAGCCTAGGACCCAGGTCGACCTCCCCCTATAGGTCGACCTGGGGGTCGACCTGCCCTGTTTTTCCAGATCCGAGGCAGAATTCATTTTTATGTATCCGGGCTGATTTCTGGACCAAATTCATGAGTTCTACGCTATATAAACGCCCCCAAACTTCACTTTCTCCACACAACTTCATTCAGCCTATAATCCGCCTCAATCCTAATTAAAATAAATCTTATTCTCCATTAAAAAATGTTATATTTCTTCAAATTGGAGATTCAAATCAAGATAAAGCTTCAAGTTGGACCATAGGCATCCCGCTTCAAGCAACGTCACTCGAATCATAGCAAATCGTCTTTTCTAAACTGATCACTATAAGTTCGGTTATTCCTTAGATTTGAACGTGTAATTGGAATTTTGAATGTAATGAATCGAAATATAGAACTATACCAATTTGCAAGTTAATTATCTTTGATTCGTGCTTATGTCAAATCGAAAGTTATTTATGCCTTTGGGTCTGATTTACGACTATGACTATGAGACTTTTGCCTAAGACTATGACTATGAGACTTTTGCCTAAAACTATGACTTTGGGACTTTTGCCTAAGACCATGACTATGAAACTGTTGCCTATGAAGCTATTGCCTATGACTATGACTATGAGACCTTTGTCTAAGACTATGGCCATGAACCGTCGCCTATGACTATGAATCATAACTATAAGACTATTGCCTATGACATTGATTAAGAAATTATTGTGATTAGTCGCCCATGACTATTGTTGTTAATTGCCTATGACTATTGTAGTTAGTTGCTTATGACTATTCCCATTGTTACAATTAACCGATCATGTTGTACCTTGAACTGGCATTATGTTGGACCAAATCACCTATGCCTATTCCCTTAATTATGTGGATCTCATATTTAGTGTGTAACTTGGCTAGTTTATTCCTATTCACTATTATGTACATGGAACCTGTTGGAGCCATTATTTTCGCATGCCTAATCTTTTATATCAATTCTTGTGCTTATCCCCTATTCCTTTTGATTAGTGCCATTTCATGAGTACATAGAAAACTTGTGAAATCATGTTATACGTACGATTATGAAGCAGGGATTGGGCGTAGCTTAATTAAGTTAATTTGGCATAATAAATATGTTAGCATAATCTAAATTTGCTATAATAGCGAATGAATTTACATGCATATTAGACTTGGGCTTAAATTGATGAATTTAATTGGTCGCAAAGTGTGTAATTGGCGTGTAAACCAAGTTTTTGACATAAACGGTAAACTAGAATATTAATCTAGTTTTGACATGAACCGTAAATTGGAATATTAATCTAGATTTGGCATGAATTGTAAAAGGGTAATATTAAATCTAAAATTGGTATAAACTGCAAGTTGGGCTGATTGATAGGTAAATCAAGTTTAGGGCATAGAATATAAATATGCTAATTTGCATGACAAATAAATATGATCTAGGCTAAATTGATTTTTGGAAAATTTACATAAATAGTAAATATGTAAATTTTGTAAAAGACGAATATGCCAAACTAGAGGTTAGACTGAGTTGTGGTGTAAAACTGCCCGGAACTGACCGGCACATCCAGTAACCACAACAATACCTGTCTAATGTGGGTGGTTAGTGCATCAAGGCCAGAAAGACCCGAGGTTAGACTGAGTTGTGGAGTAAACCTGCCAAGAACCAACCGGTACATCCAGTAACCACAACAATACCTGTCTAATGTGAGTGGTTGGTGCTTTAATTAATTAATTAATTAAGGCTCATGAATAAATCAAGCTAGAAATGGTGAGGTTAAGTAATTAGGGAAACACTTAACCGTAATAACATATTAATTAGACAAGTGGGTGAGGTTATGTAAATTTACAACACTTAACCGTTGTAACAAGTTAATTAAGCAGATGATAGGGTTAAGTTAACTAAGGTAACACTTAACCAAAATATATAATGACATATGGTGGGGTTAAGTAATACAAGAGGAAAACGCTTAACCAATTATATAACACGATGTATGGGAAGGGTTAAATTAACACGAGAACGACACTTAATCAATATAACACGATTTAAGGTAGGGTCATGTCAACACCAGAAGGAAACACTTAACCAACATGACGTGACGGGTGGATGGGTTAAGTCAACTTGAATTGATTAATGACACTTGACCAATATAACTTGATGAGCGAATGGGGTTAAGTTAAATGGGAAATACATAACCAATATGACCTGATAAATGAACAGGGTTAAGTTAATAAATCACACTTAACCAATCCAACATGATAAGCAAGAAAGGTTAAGTTAATAAGAACCACTTAACCAACATGACTTGACGAGTAGGAAGTTAAGTACACGTCGGGTAGGTGGGTAATATTAGTAAATATAGGCCCACAAAACTTAACCATTAAATAAACATGCTTGAATCCGTGGGAAGGTTAAGTGCACATCGGGTTGGTGGGTAATATTAGTAAATATAGGCCCACAAAACTTAACCGTTAAGAAAACATGCTAGTATAGGTGGGAGGGTTAAGTACATCTCGTATAGGTGGGTAATATTTGTATAGGCCCACAAACTTAACCAGTAGGAAACCCTAGTAACGGGGACCCATTTCAGTAGTAACCCACATAGATGTATCATGGTACCCTGAAGCTAGGCAGGGTGGGGCACGATTACTGGGTTGATTATAAGCGGTCAAAAATAGCGGTAGGGGGTACGTCGGTGTAGGTTCCGATGGTTTATGGTCGTGCACGTACTCCGGAGTGGAAAAAGCATGCACTGGGTACTAGTAGTTATACACTATGCATCTTGAATCGTGTCGGGTCGCTATCATAAGGCTCGTTACACCTTATGGTGGGGCCAACACAGAGTATCTACACGCAAGAGAGAGCCGACTGACACAGACACATGGAAAATTAATACAAGGTGGGTAGCATAATCCCTAGTTGGACCTAGGTCGCGTAAACCCTTAATCCGAGAAGCGTTCAATAGGTAGCATAAACCCCAATGGCCCTGGGTAGCGTAAACCCTAGTTGAATCTAGTAAGCACTCAATAGTAAGCCCTAGATTAGATCTAGGTATTATCGGTACATTCAGTTTATCTTGCCATATCCCATGCTTATCCCATATTATCTTGTTACTATGGTTTAGTCTTATATTTAGTTTATTCATGTCATGACCCTTTTCCTCGTTTAAATACTAAGAATCACTGGACTTACCAGACTTTATGTCTGACCTAGTTTGCTTTCGCCTCTTTTCTTCCGCCCCCCCCTCAGGTAGCCAGGGAGGGAATAGCTCTGGTTTGTTTGGACCGTTACTCTTTCCAAGCTTGAAGACTCTTTGACGTGTTGCCTTGGACTCTCTCTTCTACTGCTATGGCTGGCTCATGCTTTATTTGGGGAAATCATTTTATGCTTCTTTATTTTTGTAAGCAAGACAGGATACTTTGGTATTGTAAAACAATCTTTGTACAAGCTGTTTATCAATGAAATAAAGTTTTATTTATTGGTCGCTGCTTTAATTGTCTGTCTTGTAATTTATCTGCATCTTTTACCTATAATGCTCCATCAAAATTAAGGCATTCCCTTTGTGAGTGACCTTAACGGAGGTGGGGTGTTTCACTTGGTATCAGAGCTGAAGGTTACCGGATCAAATAAAAGATTTGAAAATTTATTTTCAAAACGGTTTTAAAAGAAGCATTTTCAAAAGAAAAGTTTTGTTTTATAGGCATATTCCCCAAAGCCATATGCACTATCTTTTGATCCTCTATTTGAATCCTTGTTTCCTTCTTTCTTGAGTCTCCAGGGCTCCTGGCTTTCTGGGAGGTAACCCCATCGCAGCGTGGTTCCGTAGGCTTGACAAGACTACGACACTTGTCAAAGGGCAAACAAGTGCCCAACTTCCATCTGTAGTCGTAGCAGTTTCACCTATGGCTAATTTTCTTTCGAGCTTTGTAGAATTTTCCGTGCGATGGAAGCAGCTTTCGAGAGACATGTCAACAAGTTACACAAGGATGGCAAAGTTGAGAATGAGGGGGTCTGGCTACGGAGCACAACCCAAGGATGAAGAACTCATGGATATAGACTTGGTTCACAAAGGAGGGGAGGAAAGATTAGTAAAACCTAAAAATAAGAGGATGTATCTTTATTATGGCATAACAGGTCGTATAATTAAGGGCAAGAACAAATGACAGGATTTTCCGGAAGGCGAGTGCATGCTCTCACCGCCAGCATATCTGAGAGAGAGGCAGTAAGATTTCGGTTGAAAGAGTTTTTCCTTTTTGATTATCCTGTTAGTACTCCTTCCGATTTTAGCGCTTTACATCCGTATATATCTGCTTCCATAGTTGAGTCTCTACACCCTAGATATTGTGTAGTAGAGTATCCCATTATAGTCTCAAATCCAATTGCTAGTTCGACCCATTTATCTTTGACTGTGAGGATTTGAGAATAGCTATATTTATGCTTATGTTTTTAGGCTATGGGTTGTTTCTAGGCATTGATTGGTTAGCTAGTAATTATGAAACAAGGGTAGTTAGACTTTCGACTTGCCTCGAGAATACCCTTGAGATTTCGTACGATCCTAAGGGATCAGTTTGTCTTAGCTACATAGAATCACTTTACTTATCTATCGACGATTTTCGATCCGTTGGGGTAGTCCATGAGTACGCAAGATGTTTTGACTAGGGCAGGGGTTTTCCCCCTAAGAGCTCGAGACAGACTTCCGCATGTATCTAGATGACACGGCAAAGCCAGTTAGGCGATCAACGATAATTCTGGAGCAAGAATGGCGAGGATAGCCAGAGTCGGTTAAGTGCTCAATTGTTTGGTTGTTTTGTTAGTATCATCTCACATATATCGTCCAAATTCGGAGGAGGTATCCCTTAGGTGCTTGTATGATATTGGTTTAGGCCTTTGGGGTTTGTACTTGAGGGATGTCGAGTTCGACTAGGATGGTTTGCGTGAGAAATAAATGGTTGGGGCTGGCACCCTAAGTTAGACTGACCTTAAGAGAGGTAATAAGCACATAGTAACCATAAGCTTTAGACCCTCAGATTTGCAGCATAATGGATAAGCTAAGTAGAGGAGAGACCTCTAATCATCTTAGGTATATACACTTGGTATCATGATTAACATATGTTTTATCTTGGAAAGATAGTTCGACTACGTTGGATACCCTCTAGCATAGTAAGTGATCGAAGGCCTATCTTTACTAGTGGGTTTAGGAAAGGGAGGTCAAGAAGCTTCGCAACCATGAAGTTAAGTTAGATAAGGTACAGTGGAGTGAAGCTCAAGAAGATGCGACTTAGAAGACTGAAGACTAGATACACACATCTTACCCTTTTTAAGGGTATATCCTTGATTCCTCTTTCTCTGAAAAATCTATTTGTATGCTAGTCTTTAGCTTTTAAGTATATCCTCTCGATCCTATCCTTAGGTAGAAGCCAATGGATGTAAACATGTGTTTGAGACATGTTATGTTTGGTGGATGCAAGTGGTTACAAGTGTTTGCTAGTGGTTGCTCGTGGATGCATATACACACATTAGGCACTAGATCGGCTCAGTCACTTTCATGTTTGCATATGCATATATGTATTTGTATATGGATTAAAACTTGATGTGTTATCATATGGATGTTGCATATGGATGAATGAATACGGACGCATATAGTACTTACATGACTAGGGATAATTGCATACATGATGGACTCATGGCACCGACATAATTCGCATTAAGGAAGTCAACTGAATCAGTAGACCGCCTGATTTTACATTAGATAAGGACATGTACACACACTGTGCATAGAATCATGAAAGCATTAGAAATCCTTTTAGGGAAAATGGATGCCTGTGATTAAATGGTTGAGTAGATGGATGCTGGATGTTAGGATACATTCTTCTTAACTTAAAGATTTCGGAGACGAAATCCTTTAAGGAGGGGAGAATATAACACCCTGTATTTTCTGTAAACATTAATGTAACAAATCAAAGTATGCTTAATTTTTAAGAGAATAATTAAGGGAAACAGGTTATGCCATTGCGTTCGTCTCGGAATTCTACTTGAGATAGAGTCCGAGTTTGCGTGAATCGGACTTCGTATGAAGAAGTTATGGCCTTCGGAAGTTTCAGCTCAAATTTAAAAACAGCTCGAAACTAAATTCAAAATTCAAAACAGAACCCATAAACGGGCTAGGCGGGAAATTTCCCGCCCAGGACCCAGGTCGACCAGGGGGTCGACCTCCCCCCTATAGGTCGACCTGGGGGTCGACCTAGGGGTTGACCTGCCCTGTTTTTTCAGATCCGAGGCAGAATTCATTTTTATGTATCCGGACTGATTTCTGGACCAAATTCATGAGTTCTACGCTATATAAATGACCCCAAACTTCACTTTCTCCACACAACTTCATTACGCCTATGCTCTGCCTTAATCCTAATTAAAATAAATCTTATTCTCCATTAAAACAAGTTATAGTTCTTCTTCGAATTGGAGATTCAAATCAAGATAAAGCTTCAAGTTGGACCATAGGCATCCCGCTTCAAGCAACGTCACTCGAATCATAGCAAATCGCCTTTTCTAAACCGATCACTGTAAGTTCGGTTAATCCTTAGATTTGAACGTGTAATTGGAATTGTGAATGTAATGAATCAAAATATAGAACTATACCAATTTGCAAGTTAATTATCTTTGATTCGTGCTTATGTCAAATCGAAAGTTATCTATGCCTTTGGATCTGATTTACGACTATGACTATGAGACTTTTGCCTAAGACTATGACTATGAGACTTTTGCCTAAAACTATGACTATGGGACTTTTGCTTAAGACTATGACTATGAAACTATTGCCTATGAAGCTATTGCCTATGACTATGACTATGACTATGACTATGAGACCTTTGTCTAAGACTATGGCCATGAACCGTCGCCTATGAAATTATTGCCTACGACTATGAATCATAACTATGAGACTATTGCCTATGACATTGATTAAGAAATTATTGTGATTAGTTGCCCATGACTATTGTGGTTAATTGCCTATGACTATTGTAGTTAGTTGCTTATGACTATTCCCATTGTTACAATTACTGATCATGTTGTACCTTGAACTGGCATTATGTTGGACCAAATCACCTATGCTTATTCCCTTGATTATGTGGATCTCATATTTAGTGTGTAACTTTGGTAGTTTATTCCTATTCACTGCTATGTACATCAAACCTGTTGGAGCCATTATTTTCGCATGCGTAATCTTTTATATCAATTCTTATGCTTATCCCATATTCCTTTTGATTAGTGCCACTTCATGAGTACATAGAAAACTTGTGAAATCATGTTATATGTACGATTATGATGCGAGGATTGGGCGTAGCTTAATTAAGTTAATTTGGCATAATAAATATGTTGGCATAATCTAAATTTGCTATAATAGTGAATGAATTTACATGCATATTAGACTTGGGCTTAAATTGATAAATTTAATTAACCGCAAAGTGTGTAATTGGCGTGTTAACCAAGTTTTGGACATAAACGGTAAACTAGAATATTAATCTAGTTTTGACATGAACCGTAAATTGGAATATTAATCTAGATTGGACATAAATTGTAAAAGGGGAATATTAAATCTAAAATTGGTATAAACTGCAAGTTGGGCTGATTGATAGGTAAATCAAGTTTTGGGCATAGAATATAAATATGCTAATTTGCATGGAAAATAAATATGATCTAGGCTAAATTGATTTACGAAAAATTTACATAAATAGTAAATATATAAATTTATTAAAAGACAAATATGCCTAACCCGAGGTTAGACTGAGTTGTGGTGTAAAACTGCCCGGAACCGACCGACACAACCAGTGACCACAACAATACCTGTCTAATGTGGGTGGTTAGTGCATCAAGCCCAGAAAGACCCGAGGTTAGACTGAGTTGTGGTGTAAACCTGCCCGGAACCGACCAGCACATCCAGTAACCACAACAATATCTGTCTAATGTGAGTGGTTGGTGCTTTAATTAATTAATTAATTAAGGCTCATGAATAAATCAAACTAGAAATGGTGAGGTTAAGTAATTAGGGAAACACTTAACCGTAATAACATGTTAATTAGACAAGTGGGTGAGGTTAAGTAAATTTAGAACACTTAACCGTTGTAACATGTTAATTAAGCAGATCATAGGGTTAAGTTAACTAAGGTAACACTTAACCAAAATATATAATGACATATGGTGGGGTTAAGTAATACAAGAGGAAAACACTTAACCAATTATATAACACGATGTATGGGAAGGGTTAAGTTAACACGAGAACGACACTTAACCAATATAACACAATTTGAGGTAGGGTCAAGTCCACACTAGAAGGAAACACTTAACCAACATGACGTGACGGGTGGATGGGTTAAGTCAACTTGAATTAATTAATCACGCTTGACCAATATTGTAATGACCCGAAAATCCGGTCCAATTTGAGCTGACCAAAAACACAAGTCCAACCCCAAATTAAACTGAAAATCAGGAAATTAATAGAAAGAAAACAGAGGGTGAGGAAAGATAAGATAGAAACTTAGAATAGAAGAAGAAGAAGAACACAACATCAGAGTAACACGAACCTCACAGCGGGACGAATAACAAATATTTCATAACATAACTTTGAAATACAAATCTGTACTTGAATATACATATCGTTATCAAAGTACAACACAGCGGGAATAACTATAGCTATATAATCCTGAAGCCTCCTGCTCCAAGCTCTTCCAGTATATCTGTAAATCCCGACTACTTGACTGCCCGTACAAATTTAGGCACCCAAGAGTTTAGGGAAAACAACAAAATAAACTCCGGGTCAGTCATGGGACTGGTATGAGTAAAACAGTTTAAAACAGTTTAAGCAGGTAAATGATATCTCATAAGACCACATCGTATAACGAAATGGGTTTTTCCCTTATGAAAATCCGAAATATCCTTATATCAAACCCTTTTGATATTATAATAATGTCTATCAACCACAGTATATATATATAATCATCTAGCAGAAACGCTTTCATCTCACGTTCTACATATATAGTATACAATCAAAACCGCAAGCACGTATTGGGTAATGGATTTCCAACTATGACAAGGTACGGAACCACCTTTCGCTAGTGTATCTCTAGAAAGTAATACACTGGGTTCAACAAGAACATCTTGCAACCCGGCCACACATGATCTACCACTCATTTTGCTTTAGTGTATCGAATGTATATCACCAACGGTTGGGATCAGCAACCGTTTCCCGAATGGGACAGTATCGACAATAGATTTTTAGAAATAAATGAAACTCTAGATCAGGTGATTATACACCCTAATAGGTGCGACCTACATAGCCATGCTGCCTGCCCGATTTTTGTCATTTACCGATTGATGAGGCTTGAGGTTATGCTTCATCATCACATCAGATTCACTTCGAATGTCACATCATCAAATCCATCAAATCACCGATTGACGTCTACAACAATACATTATGTGTTAGCTAAAAGAAGTTTCCTTCTCCTCTTCCACTCTTGGTACGGTTGAAGAAATCAATGTACGTGATCGTCTAGAAATACTCTATCAGACATCCCTCCATACAAGTCATCCAGGAATAGGATGAACCGAAGGTACTATTCAGTATATCCATCTTAGGCATTGTTATCTAAGACTTATACAATAGCCCTTGCACTTTACTCCGTCTTCAATTTTCTTTGGCGTATATGATTCACGACGCTTATGCCAATACAGAGTGGTTCTTTGGATAATAATCCAACTGGTCTCTCCATATTAACAACGTTAAAATGGTCAAAACTTCGATTAACTCCTTTAATTCTATTCGAATAACTATATTCGATTAACTCTTTTAATTCTATTCGAATAACTATATGCGATTAACTCCTTTCAAATAAACTATATTCGATAACTCACTTCGATTAAACTAATCGATAACTCTTTTCGAATAACTAATTCGATAACTCCTTTGTGTTTAACTCTATTCGAATAACTAATTCGAATAACTCTTATTTATTTAACTCTATTCGAATAACTAAATTCGATTAACTCTATTTGAATAACTCTATTTCGATTTAACTCTATTCAATAACTCTAGTTCGATTTAACTCTATTCAATAACTCTAGTTCGATTTAACTCTATCGATTAACTCTAACTGGTTAACTCTATCTAACCAACTTGACTTGACTAACCCCTTTAGAATAACATATTCGATTTACTAACTTTCGAATACCATATTCGATTTGACTAACTTTCGAATATCATATTCGATTAACTCCCTTCGAATAACTATATTCGATTTAACTCCTTTTAATTAACTTCTTTTGTGCTTTGCTCCTTTCAACTCTATTCGAATAACTAAATTCGATAACTCTTTTAACTCTATTTATTTAGCAAATAAATATTCTTTTCAATTCTATTTAAAATGTTTTACAAATATTTTCTCTTTGCATTTGTTGAACAAATATTTCCCTTTACATTTGTTTTACCAAACCATTTCCTTTATATTTGTTTGACAAATATATTCTTTTAACCCTTTTGATTCTTATACTTATTTCCTTTTCTAAAAATCCTTTTTCCTTTTGTATATAAAATCCAGTGATTTTATATAAGTAAATTATTTTCAAAATATTCTTTGACAATTTCTTTTTCCCATTCCGGTATTTCTATGGTACTTAACACATCAAATCACGATGACCAATATCGTCCAAACACATATTATCAACCACAGATTATAAACTACATCATATATCACAATATATGAAAAACAATAAAATAACCGTTGAGGAACCCAGTTGGATTCCTCCAACCTGTCTCCATGCATCCATAGATGTTAAACAATATAGATAACATCACTTTCAGTTCCATATGATATATTCTGTTAAACAGAATCAATATAGAAATTCAACTAACTGACTAGCAGTTCAATCAAATAGTCAACACACAGTCAACAAGCCAGTATTTAACAGTTCTAAAAATACAACATGAAATTATAAACTGTTCAGAGTTAGTGAGATTTACTCACTTTGGCAGTTCATCGTTAAAGAGCAATAAACTGTTTGTTTGATTTGAATCAAACAATTTATTTCGCCGTAAATTCAAACTAGCTCCAATCCACTCCTGGCCAGTTCCATTGGGTAGTGTCCGTCCATACGATCCTGCCGGATCTTGTTTCGCTGAATTTCGACGATGTATGAGCAAGATATGATACAATAAAGTTAATACACTTTAAATAAATAGAAACTTAGATTTGAATTTTTAATTTGGGCTTATCATTTACCTAAGGCCCAACCCGAACGTGAATACCCAAACCCGTAACGTGTCTTCTCCCTCACCACAAATTAAACTCGCGGTTCCAATTCTCCTTCGTTGCCATTTCCCGATCTTCTAACATCATTTCCTCCTCCATCCCACCATCGATTCAAAAACCGACAACACCACAATGATCCCCTCGAAAATCTCTTTAAACCCACACCAATTGCTTGAAACTCGAACGAGTTTCCTGCCTCACGACATCAGGAGCTCGCACCAGTACATCGACATCACAAAGTACCGAACTACCCCAAAACCTCCTGCGTGATGCCAAACTCCACGCTAAGACCAAAACCAATATCGAAACCCAACACCACTGTCCCAAAATCAAACAAACCCGAAACCTAATTTCACTGTTCGAAACCGTCGAGCACCAAACGTTGATCGAACTGCTTAAAAGGAACTCCAGATCGAAGAGCATCACTCATAGAATCATGTATATAAGTATTAGGATTTTTAGTAATTTATTGCATTTCTTTTTCATTTAAGAAATCTCTCATTTTCTCTTTTTTGCTGAAACAAGTGTTGGCGGCTTGAAAAAATGGACAGAAGACTTTTTTGAAGGGTTTTAGAATGAAGATGGAGTTGGTGTTGTATTTATAGGGATGGGAAAAATATTTTTATATTCATTTCATTCCAATCGTTGCTTATGTTTAACTTCTAAAAATCGGTACAATTTCATACGATACCCAAAAATCACGAAAACTTGCATGCAGCTACTGTCTGACATTACGGTCCCAACGAAGCTGGTTTCGTCGAATTCCGACTCCGTTTGCTCACACAGCGTATTTTTAACTGTCAGAATATCGACTATTTCTCACTCTAAAAATCCGTACGGCCACACACTATCTTCAAAAATCACGGAAACTGAACTCTAGCAATAATTTAATATTGCAGATCCAACAAAATTAGTTTCATCGAATTCCGACTTCGTTTACAAAACTGGCTATTTTTAAAGCTCTGGATGACCCATTTAAATATATAAATATAATTAAATTTAATATTTAAAAATAAATATTATCGTATATATTCGCAACAGAATATCATACAGCTCCTACTGTGTTTATAACTCGATATTCCCAATCCAGTGTTACATCGATATTCGATTTAAAATGAAATCCCTTTTTAAAATATAATTAATTCCTTTATCAATTATAAAGAAATTCCACAACGACTTTTCTGAAATTTGATTTGGACGTAAATAAAAATCTACACGACGAAATCCCGATTTTTCTCTTCCACTAGAAAGATATACTCCACCAGCTCCACACGTTTCTTGTTTCACAGAAATCCGATTTAAAACGAATCATGTACATCCAGTTGAAGTTCGAATCGCCAATTTACGAACTGCAGCGCCATTTCGAACTCGATTTTAATTATAATATAACTCTACGTTCAAACTTCGTTCAAATAATATATTCGTTATTCAAATTCAATTCTAAATTGAATTTAATATCACAGATGATCCAGTTCACACCATATCGCCATTTCAGCCAATTCTGATTATTTCATAATTAAATATATTATTTAATTTATTATTTTAATTAAATATTCACTATTATTTAATTAAACCACCATTTAATTCACTATATCACTATTTATATAATTAAATAAATTAATTATAATACCTCTACCAATGCGGGTCATTACAATCTTCCCCACTTAAAATAATTTCGTTCTCGAAATTACTAAGGTAGATAACGACACTATCGACTGGTTAGAACATATTTGTTCAGTTCTTAACTTCAGTTTCAACTGAACCAATTTAATTTCAACTAAATTATTAATTAATTCTTATCGATGAAAATTTTCAAAAATCCTGAAAATTTTCTAACACCTTAACTTTTCGAAAAATTTCGCCAACTCCTCCTTTGTACTGGTCAATAGCTCAAACTCCAACTTGCCTCTCTGGGCCATCTCCAACCCAAAAGAAAATCAAACAGCCAAGCGGCTTGCCAATTCGACTCATAAATCTTATATCCAATAGAAATATAAACTTGTACCTTTTGTTGGCATATCATTATATCATTTCCACCTGTTATCAATTCAGCGGATACAAGGGTCATCCCAATCAAAATCCAATCTGCTTTTATCCACAACACAACCATTCGCTTATATCCGAGCCAAATATCATTTCAGCTCGAGTTTCTTCTCGATTCCCAACTCTTAACTTGATTATCACATTACACTTCAAATCTGAATCTCACAATCCAATTTGTCTTGATATCATTCTAATTCAATCTCAGTTACCACTTTACACGCTTTACTTCAATTCAAATTTTCCTTCACAAATTTATGTTAAATTTGTTTTTAATTCAAACAGTCTTTCCCTGGGAGTTTTTAAACAGTTTACTCTTTTCAAAAATCAAATTTTCCTTTTGAACATGTCACTGAGCCCTTAATTAATATTCCATTAATTAAATCACTTCTCTATTTCTTTATCAATATTTGTTAACCAAATATTTTCAATAACCATATTGGCCTTTTATGTTATTTGGAAAACATTTCCGAATATCGCCTTCCTTTATTTTCTAAACTTTAGAAAATATATGTTATTTATAATTGGAAAATATTCCAATTACTTATCTCTTTTCCGATCTCGTTTATTTCTATACTTAGGAAATATTTAACATCTTATTTCCAACTTACACTTATTTGGGTTAAAACAGATGTTGTGTAAAACATCGTTACGACAACCCAAATACTATATTCAACTAACTCTTATTCAACATTGATCTTCGAGCCTGAAATCTTACTATTTATTTGTTAATAATGAAATCAATCAAGTTGGGGTATAACTACCTCTCAGACCTTGACTGAATAACATTTATAACGTCAAAACAGATATGACTACTTACTCGAATAATCAATACCATACAACTATTTATTCACTTTTAAATACGTATACGCTTCCTCTTTCTATTCTTACTAGATTTTATTCTTAGTCTTCCTTTTTGATTTTACTATTCTATTTCTAAGTTCGTTTCCTTATCGACTTCTATATATATATATATATATATATATATATATATATATATATCGATACGTTGATTTCTAACTATCAAATTATCTTAAAAAATTTCTAACTCCTTAAATTCCTGGAAAGATTCGCCATAACCTCCTTTGTACTAGGAGCATCAGGATATTTCAAATAGCCTCCCATGACCCTCACCAATCCAAAAGAAAAAGAAAAAGCCAAGCGGCTAGCCGATACGGTGCATAAAATCTCATATATGAATTAAATACATACCTTTCGTCAAGCATTCTATTTATATACCTTCATACCTTATCCATACATATCTCATGTATATTTATACCTGCCCAATCTATTTTAACTATACCTGATCGTTTTAACTCAATTCGTTAATTAATTTGTTAATTAACTCTTTAGTCTATTTCACTTTTACATTTGAAGATGACATGTTCAAATATATTTTAACTTGCTTATTAACTAATTTGAATCCAAATTTCAAATTTAAGTTCTATATTCGATTTCGAATACCCATTTACAAATCCAATTCACCTTTCAAAGTTCAACTTCAAATTCAAAACAGTATCTCTGGTAGTAATTCGTCACTTACAACTCGAAAATGAACACTAATGATGCAACTGTCATCATCAGAATCTATTTTCCAGCGATCGAAGTGAGTTCAATACTATAAAACCATTTCTAAACATTTCCACTTTGAAATCCATTTCAAAATCTAATTCACACTGCTTGTAAAACAATTTAAAATCTCTCAGGATCTTAAATTTTCCTTATTTTTAATCCAAATCCATTTACAAACACTTATCCAATTTTACAGAATTTTAATTCAATTTCTGATTTAAATTTCAGATTTAACTCATCTGATTTCACGTATTTCACTTATATGAATTCTGATTGGTTATTTACATAACCATTTAATTTATAATCTTACTTGATTATAATAACAACCAGTATATCCATTATATTATAATTTTGATATATATATCTTCTCTATATCAAGATATACCACGGGTAAACTTATTTTAATTTACCCTCTTTTCAAAACATATCGTGTCGACCCATCGTATTCGAGTGTTTATTTACTCCTACCGATACAGTGGATCAAACTGATCGACCAGAACTCATAAACAACCCAGCCAACAAATCTCCACAATATAAAACAATTTTTATATCAATAACAAATATGCACTCATATATATATACACTCAACTCAATCTAGGGTATTACTAACCCCATCTCTACTGAGTCACACTACAGAGCCAAGGTAATTCACTTAACTTAAGCTCTGATACCAACTGTAATGACCCGAAAATCCGGTCCAATTTGAGCTGACCAAAAACACAAGTCCAACCCCAAATTAAACTGAAAATCAGGAAATTAATAGAAAGAAAACAGAGGGTGAGGAAAGATAAGATAGAAACTTAGAATAGATGAAGAAGAAGAACACAACATCAGAGTAACACGAACCTCACAGCCGGACAAATAACATATATTTCATAACATAACTTTGAAATACAAATCTGTACTTGAATATACATATCATTATCAAAGTACAGTACTTACAACACAGCGGAAATAACTATAGCTATATAATCCTGAAGCCTCCTGCTCCAAGCTCTTCCATTATATCTATAAATCCCGACTACTTGACTGCCCGTACAAATGTAGGCACCCAAGAGTTTAGGGAAAACAAAAAAATAAACTCCGGGTCAGTCATGGGACTGGTATGAGTAAAACAGTTTAAGCAGGTAAATGATATCTCATAAGACCACACCGTATAACGGAACGGGTTTTTCCCTTATGAAAATCCAAAATATCCTTATATCAAACGCTTTTGATATTATAATAATGTCTATCAACCACAGTATATATAATCATCTAGCAGAAACGCTTTCATCTCACGTTCTACATATATAGTATACAATCAAAACCGCAAGCACGTATTGGGTAATGGATTTCCAACTATGACAAGGTATGGAACCACCTTTCGCTAGTGTATCTCTAGAAAGTAATACACTGGGTTCAACAAGAACATCTTGCAACTTGGCCACACATGACCGACCACTCATTTCACTTGAGTGTATCGAATGTATATTACCAACGGTTGGGATCAGCAACCGTTTCCTGAATGGGACAGTATCGACAATAGATTTTTAGAAATAAATGAAACTCTAGATCAGGTGATTATACACCCTAATAGGTGCGACCTACTTAGCCATGTTGCCTGCCCGATTTCTGTCATTTACCGATTGATGAGGCTTGAGGTTACGCTTCATCATCACATTAGATTCACTTCGAATGTCACATCGTCAAATCCGTCAAATCACCGATTGACGTCTACAACAATACATTATGTGTTAGCTAAAAGAAGTTTCTTTCTCCGCTTCCACTCTTGGTACGGTTGAAGAAATCAATGTACGTAATCGTCTGGAAATACTCTGTCAGACATCCCTCCATACAAGTCATCCAGGAACAGGATGAACCGAAGGTACTATTCAGTATATCCATCTTAGGCACTGTTATCTAAGACTTATACAATAGCCCTTGCACTTTACTCCGTCTTCAATTTTCTTTGGCATATATGATTCACGACGCTTATGCCAATACAGAGTGGTTCTTTGGATAATAATCCAACTGGTCTCTCCATATTAACAACGTTAAAATGGTCAAAACTTCGATAGTCTGTGATTTAACCATCAAAGAAAAACAGGTGTGCAAACAACGATATTATTTCCAGGAGGAAATTATATCAATCTATCATCATTCATATATATATTTCCTTATTTTCTATGTTTAGAAAATATACGTTATTAACACTGTAAAACATTTCCGAATCTTCTTTACTTGGATTTAAACAGATGTTTAAATCAACATCGCGACGACAACTCAAACCACTTTACTTATTTACTAAATTCACTTAACCACTTTCACTCTCGAACCTTACCCATTTCTAAATTTAAAACGAAGTCAATTAAGTTGGGGTATAATTACCTCTCAGACCTTAACTGAACAACATTTCAAATCTTGAAATAGGGTAAGTTCATCTTTTAACTCTTTAACACTTCCTTACGTAACTTCCGGATATATTTTACGAGTCCAACTCCTTTAATTCTATTCGAATAAACTAGATTCGATTAACTCCTTTAATTCTATTCGAGTAACTATATTCGATTAACTCTTTTAATTCTATTCGAATAACTATATGCGATTAACTCCTTTCAAATAAACTATATTCGATAACTCACTTCGATTAAACTAATCGATAACTATTTTCGAATATCTAATTCGATAACTCCTTTGTGTTTAACTCTATTCGAATAACTAATTCGAATAACTCTTATTTATTTAACTCTATTCGAATAACTAAATTCGATCAACTCTATTTGAATAACTCTAGTTCGATTTAACTCTATTCAATAACTCTAGTTCGATTTAACTCTATTCAATAACTCTAGTTCGATTTAACTCTATCGATTAACTCTAACTGGTTAACTCTATATAACCAACTCGACTCGACTAACCCCTTTCGAATAACATATTCGATTTACTAACTTTCGAATACCATATTCGATTTGACTAACTTTCGAATATCATATTCGATTAACTTCCTTCGAATAACTATATTCGATTTAACTCCTTTTAATTAACTTCTTTTGTGTTTTACTCCTTTCAACTCTATTCGAATAACTAAATCCGATAACTCTTTTAACTCTATTTATTTAGCAAATAAATATTCTTTTCAATTCTATTTAAAATGTTTTACAAATATTTTCTCTTTGCATTTGTTGAACAAATATTTCCCTTTACATTTGTTTTACCAAACCATTTCCATTATATTTGTTTGACAAATATATTCTTTTAACCCTTTTGATTCTTATACTTATTTCCTTTTCTAAAAATCCTTTTTCCTTTTGTATATAAAATCCAGTGATTTTATATAAGTAAATTATTTTCAAAATATTCTTTGAAAATCTCTTTTTCCTATTCCGGTATTTCTATGGTACTTAACACATCAAATCACGATGACCAATATCGTCCAAACACATATAATCAACCACAGATTATAAACTACATCATATATCACAATATATGAAAAACAATAAAATAACTGTTGAGGAACCCAGTTGGATTCCTCCAACCTGTCTCCCTGCATCCGCAGATGTTAAACAATATAGATAACATCACTTTCAGTTCCATATGATATATTCTGTTAAAAAGAATCAATATAGAAATTCAACTAACTGACCAGCAGTTCAATCAAACAGTCAACACACAGTCAATCAGCCAATATTTAACAGTTCTAAAAATACAACATGAAATTATAAACTGTTCAGAGTTATTGAGATTTACTCACTTTGGCAGTTCATCGTTAAAGAGCGATAAACTGTTTGTTTGATTTGAATCAAACAATTTATTTCGCCGTAAATTCAAACTAGCTCCAATCCACTCCCGGTCAGTTCCATTGGGTAGTGTCCGTCCATACGATCCTGCCGGATCTTGTTTTACTGAATTCCGATGATTTATGACCAAGATATGATACAATAAAGTTAATACACTTTAAATAAATAGAAACTTGGATTTGAATTTTTAATTTGGGCTTATCATTTACCTAAGGCCCAACCCGAACGTGAATACCCAAACCCGTAACGTGTCTTCTCCCTCCCACAAATTAAACTCGCGGTTCCAATTCTCCTTCGTTGCCATTTCCCGATCTTCTAACATCATTTCCTCCTCCATCCCACCATCGATTCAAAAACCGACAACACCACAATGATCCCCTCGAAAATCTCTTTAAACCCACACCAACTGCTTGAAACTCGAACGAGTTTCCTGCCTCACGACATCAGGAGCTCACACCAGTACATCGACATCACAAAGCACCGAACTACCCCAAAACCTCCTGCATGATGCCAAACTCCATTCTAAGACCAAAACCAATATCGAAACCCAACACCGCTGTCCCAAAATCAAACAAACCCGAACCCTAATTTCACTGTTCGAAACTGTCGAGCACCAAACGTTGATCGAACTGCTTAAAAGGAACTCCAGATCGAAGAGCATCACTCATAGAATCATGTATATAAGTATTAGGATTTTTAGTAATTTATTGCATTTCTTTTTTATTTAAGAAATATCTCATTTTCTCTTTTTTGCTGAAACAAGTGTTGGCGGCTTGAAAAAAATGGACAGAAGACTTTTTTGAAGGGTTTTAGAATGAAGATGGAGTTGGTGTTGTATTTATAGGGATGGGAAAAATATTTTTATATTCATTTCATTCCAATCATTGCTTATGTTTAACTTCTAAAAATCGGTACAATTTCATACGATACCCAAAAACACGAAAACTGGCATGCAGCTACTGTCTGACATTACGGTCCCAACGAAACTGGTTTCGTCGAATTCCGACTCCGTTTGCTCACAAAACGTATTTTTAACTGTTAGAGTATCGACTATTTCTCACTCTAAAAATCCGTAAGGCCACACACTGACTTCAAAAATCACGGAAACTGAACTCTAGCAATAATTTAATATTGCGGATCCAACAAAAATAGTTTCGTCGAATTCCGACTTCGTTTGCAAAACTAGCTATTTTTAAAGCTCTGGATGACCCATTTAAATATATAAATATAATTAAATTTAATATTTAAAAATAAATATTATCGTATATATTCGTAACAGAATATCATACAGCTCCTATTGGGTTTATAACTCGATATTCCCAATCCAGTGTTACATCGATATTCGATTTAAAATAAAATCCCTTTTTAAAATATAATTAATTCCTTTATAAATTATAAAGGAATTCCACAGCGACTTTTATGAAATTTGATTTGGACGTAAATCAAAATCTACACGACGAAATCCCGATTTTTCTCTTCCACTAGAAAGATATACTCCACCAGCTCCACACGTTTCTTGTTTCACAGAAATCCGATTTAAAACGAATCATGTACATCCAGTTGAAGTTCGAATCGCCAATTTACGAACTGCAGCGCCATTTCGAGCTCGATTTTAATTATAATATAACTCTACGTTCAAACTTCATTCAAATAATATATTCGTTATTCAAATTCAATTCTAAACTGAATTTAATATCACAGATGATCCAGTTCACACCATTTCTCCATTTCAGCCAATTCTGATTATTTCAGAATTAAATATATTATTTAATTTATTATTTTAATTAAATATTCACTATTATTTAATTAAACCACCATTTAATTCACTATATGACTATTTATATAATTAAATTAATTAATTATAATACCTCTACCAATGCGGGTCATTACAAATATAACTTGATGAGCGAATGGGGTTAAGTTAAATGGGAAATACTTAACCAATATGACCTGATGAATGAACAGGGTTAATTTAATAAATCACACTTAACCAATCCAAAATGATAATCAAGAAAGGTTAAGTTAATAAGAACCACTTAACCAACACGACTTGAAGAGTAGGAGGTTAAGTACACGTCGGGTAAGTGGGTAATATTAGTAATTATAGGCCCACAAAACTTAACCATTAAATAAACATGCTTGAATCCGTGGGAAGAATAAGTGCACGTCGGGTTGGTGGGTAATATTAGTAAATATAGGCCCACAAAACTTAACCGTTAAGAAAACATGTTAGAATCGGTGGGAGGGTTAAGTACATCTCGTATAGGTGGGTAATATTTGTATAGGCCCACAAACTTAACCAGCAGGAAACCCTAGTAACGGGGACCCATTTCTGTAGTAACGCACATAGATGTATCATGGTACCCTGAAACTAGGCAGGGTGGGGCACGATTACTGGGCTGATTATAAGCAGTCAAAAATAGCGGCAGGGGGTACGTGAGTGTAAGTTCCGACGGTATACGGGCGTGCACGTACTTCGTAGTGGAAAAAGAAGGCACTGGGTACCAGTAGTTATACACTGTGCATCTAGAATTGTGTCGGGTCGCTATCATAAGGCTTGATACACCTTATGGTGGGGCCAGCACTAAGTATCTACATGCAAGAGAGGGTCGACTGACACAGACAGATGCAAAATTAATACAAAGTAGGTAGCATAATCCCTATTTGGACCTAGGTCATGTAAACCCTGAATCTGAGAAGCGTTCAATAGGTAGCATAAACCCCAGTGGCCCTGAGTAGCATAAACCCTGGTTGAATCTAGTAAGCACTCGATAGTAAGCCCTAGATTAGATCTAGGTATTATCAGTACATTCAGTTTATCTTGCCATATCCCATGCTTATCCCATATTATCTTGTTACTATGGTTTAGTTTTATATTTAGTTTATTCATGTCATGATCCTTTTCCTCGTTTAAATACTAAGAATCACTGGACTTACCAGACTTTATGTCTGACCTAGTTTGCTTTCGCCTCTTTTCTTCCGCCCCCCAAGTAGTCAGGGAGGGAATAGCTCAGGTTTGTTTGGACCGTTACTCTTTCCAAGCTTGAAGACTCTTTGACATGTTGCCTTGGACTCTCTCTTCTAATGCTATGGTTGGCTCATGCTTTATTTGGGGAAATCATTTTATGCTTCTTTATTTTTGTAAGGAAGACAAGATACTTTGGTATTGTAAAACAATCTTTGTACAAGCTGTTTATCAATGAAATAAAGTTTTATTTATTTGTCGCTGCTTTAATTGTCTGTTTTGTAATTTATCTGCATCTTTTACCTATAATGCTCCACCGAAATTAAGGCATTCCCTTTGTGAGTGACCTTAACGGAGGTGGGGTGTTTCAGCATTGAAAGAGACTTTATTTATAAACAATAACTCTAAGCGAGTCACGCCTCATTACATAACTTAGGGTTGAACAAAATAAAGGCTTAAGTCAAATAGTGCAATAAATGCTCAGCATTCTATTCTCTCAAAAAATGATCGCCATTAATGGTAATTAGCTTGAAAGCCCGTTATTAAGGTTTCGATGAATGACTATGCTCCTTCCACTTTGGGCCCATGTAGATGGGGGCCGAAAAGACACTCTTTAGAACGAGGTCTCCAGGCTCAAAAGTCCTAGGTCGTACTTTCCGGTTATAATATCGGGATACCTGGTGTCTATGCTCTGAAGCACGCAAGTCTGCTTCCATTCTCTTATCATTGATCATATCTAGTGACTCTAAGAGAAGAGCCTTGTTAGTCAAAGAACATAATACGTCATTCTATGAGAGGGAACCTCGAGCTCTATTGGATGGCTGCCTCTGAACCATATGAGAGCACAAAAGGGGCATGGCCAGTTGCTGACTTATGGGTAGTTTGATTTGCCCAGAGAGCTAATGTTAATTAGTCGACCCACCCGACCTTTGCCTGCTCCAGTCGTTTCTTCATAGGTTTTAATGATCTTGTTTACGACCTATACCTGTCCATTTGATTGTGGATACACAAGTGCTGTATATCATTTCTCGACATGATGTTGTCGATAGAAATCTTTAAACTCCATGTTATTGAATTGGGTTCGATTATCAATAATGATAGTTCTGGGAAGCCCAAATCTACAAATGATGTTCCTGACGACAAAGTTGATCTCCCGCCTGGTTGTGATGGTGGTTAATTGTTCTGCTTTAGCCCATTTCATAAAGTAATCTACCACCATGATTGCATACTTCACTCCACCTTTGGATATCGGAAGAGTTCTGATAATGTCTACTCCCTATATTGCAAATGGCCAGGGACTCACCATCTGGGTGAGTTCATTATGCGAAGCCCTAGGAATCTTAGCAAACCTCTGGCATTTGTCGCAGCGTCGTGAATAATCAGTCGCATCTCGGTTTATTGTAGGTCATAAATAGTTGTACTATATTATCTTTTTACCAGAATCTGCACTTCGGTGTGGTTGCCGCAATCGCCTTCGTGCACTTCTCATAATATGCGCTTAGTGTCTTCATTAGCGATGCATTGGAGTAAAGGAACAGAAAATCCTCTTATGTAAAGTGCTCCATGCTGCATAACATATCTTGAAGCTTTGCATACAATGATGCGCTTTTCTCTCTTCCTCTCTGGGAGTGTTCCGTGCTACAGTAATTTCTTTATAAGGTCATTTATGACTTTCTTTCAGGCTCGACTTCCAATATCTAATCAACTTCCATCTAATCAAGGCCCGACGCATTCAAGATTTCAATCGAAACCTTCTATATCTCCTTTGGACTATCAGAGCTAGCGATATTTGCTAACCGATCCATTTTCTAATTCTTCTCCCGTAGGATGTGGGTAATGCTAAAGTAGTCGAGGCCGTCCAACGGTTCCTCCACCCGTTCGAGGTAAGCGGTTAGCTATGGTCCCTTTGTCTGATAATCTTTCCACTCCAGAAACTTAACAATTTGAGAGTCACAGAAAATATCCAACACAACTTCTCCTAATTCCTTCACGAGTTTTAGCCTAGCAATTAAGGCTTCATACTCGGAATCATTATTAGTAGCGGGAAAATTCAGCCTTAAGGCCTAATAGATCGATAGCCCCTCAAGAGTTACCAGACAACTCCAGCGTTGAAACGTTGATCATTGCAAGCACCGTCTGTATGTAGCTTCCATATGCTCAATTCCAGTTTAGTCTCGGGAGAGCTGGCATCATCATCTAAAGCTTCTTCTTCCAAAGTTGTAAACTTAGCAATGAAATCAGCCAATTCTTGCCCTCGTATCGACTTGCTGGAAATAATGTGAGGTCGTACTAACGCAGAAACCCAAAAACTTCCCGAGCGCAACGCCAAAAGAGAATTTCAAAAGGCTGAGTTTCATCCTGTAACGCCGGAGGATATTGAACATTTCTGCCAAGTCCTTAATATGATTGGCTGATTACTTCGACTTTACAAGCATGTCCTCTACATACACCTCCATCGATTTCCCGATCTGGTTATGGAACATATGGTTAACCAATCATTGGTACGTTGCCCCAGCATTTTACAAACTAAAAGGCATCACTACGTAGCAATACAACCCAAGGTCCATAATAAAGCTAGTATGCTCCTGGTCCAGAACATGCATGGGAATTTGGTTATACCCAGAGTATGCATCCATGAATGAGAGGAGTTTGTGTCCAGCTATTGAATCTACCAGTTGATCAATTCGCTGATGTGGAAAACTATCTTCGGCCATGCCTTGTTCAAATTCGAGAAGTCGATGCATGTTGGCCACTTCCCATTAGCTTTCTTCACAAGGAACGGATTTGATATCCACTCAGGGTATGTCGCATCACGAATGAATCTGTTACCCTTCATCTTTTCAACCTCCTCCTTCAAAGCTGCTGACCTCTTCGGGCCATGCATCCGCCTTTTCTGCTAAACTGAAACATACTTCGGATCGATGCTCAATAAATGGCTCATAATCGATGGAGATATCCCACACATATCTGCATGGGACCAAGCAACCACAACTAGGTTTTCCTTAAGAAAATCAATCAATTCCCTCATCCGAATGCAATCCAAATGGGATTCGATCCTCAAGAGCCTAGCTAGGTCGTCATTATCAACCGAAACTTCTATCGTAGCTTCGTTAGGTAATATCCTTCTACATCCCAATTCTTCATCTTCTCTAGGACCAATATACCCAAACTGATAATCGAGCAATCCTGGTTAGGACATGTCCATTACTTGTTATGCCATCGCCTCCTTGGAGGAGGGGAGGCTTACTGTAGATCTTCGCCTTCTCCACTCAGGACTTCCTTCCACTCCGCCAAATAGCATGCCCTTCCTATCACCCAATCACCCCTAACCATTCCCTGTCCAGCATCCATCGGGAATTTCAGGAGAAAGCACCAAGGAGCTATACACGCCCTGAATTCTGCTGGGGTTCGGTCGGCCTAGGAAGGCATAGTAAGGACAATTAATATCCATCACAAGGAACAGGAGGATTTGTACTCTCCGATGATCTCCCTCACCTAACTCATCCTGACAAATCAACTTAACCGATCGACTCGGTGGTTGAACCATTGAAACGACGTATCAATCCCGTACATGGCCTCAAGTTCTCAACTCCAACTTCATTTGATCAAAGGTTTTTTGAACAAAATATTGACAGAACTCCCTCAATCAACAAGGACCTTCCGCATAGTTGGAGGGTCAATAATGGTCGATATCGCCAATAGATCAATGCTTGGGGTTTCCACCCTTGAACCCTCTCCATAACGAAAAATGATATCATCCTTCATCATTTTTTTGCTTAATCGAAACATTATCCCTAGGGGTGCTACATTCCCTAATTTCTATATGTTGTGATGCGTTTACATTCCTCTCCATTGTCCTTGCACTAAATCCCATCGGATATGGTCCTCCACCGGCTGTATTGATTACAATCCCCTTTTGCTTGGCAGTGGCTCTAGGGGCTCCTTGATCTTGATTCAGGACTGTAAGTCCTTGCCCGCATCCCTCGAAGTTAACTTATACTCATCAAGATTTCCCTCTCTCAACAACTTTTCAATCAAATCTCTTAGATGATGACATTTATTCGTCGAATGGCCAAATATTTCATTAAACAAACAATACTTTTTCGTCTCACGTTCCTTCTCCGTTGAGTCTCTCGGGGGCAGTTTCTTATACCGCATCACATTGCACATATCGAGATAAATATTCCCCAAAGTGTCATTCAATGTCGTGTAACTCTCGAATGATTGGAATCGATGTCGCTTCTTAGCATCCATTCTTTGGTTCTGATTTCCTTTGTTACAATTCTTCCTCTAGAGGTCATTCTTCTTATTTTGATTCCCGACGTTGACTTCCACTTTCCCGGAACTGTCGCTGGACTGTCTCACAGCAGTATTACTCTGAATTTCCACATTCACAACCCTACTAGACCTTCTTTTTCGATTCAGATATGCGTCTTCTTGTCACAATCGCACGTTGCCTTTTTGTAAAGCAGTTCTATCGTCATGGTAGGATTTCCAACCAAATATCTACCGAATGGCTTGTCACAATCCTTATCAACACCATTAACCATTGCCATCAAGATGGTTTCTTGGATAGGGTTGCATACATCGGAGACTCTCATGCTGAAAAGGTCAAGTATCCCTTCTAAGTCTCTCCAAAGGCTTGTTTAACCATGGAAAGCTCTATCACGTGCTTAGATTTTTACATGTGCAATCGTAATTGAAACAAGAATTTCACACTAAGGTCATTGAAGTTGGGAACTGATCGGGGAGGAAGTCTGGTAAACAACATCATCGTCACTCCTTCAAGATAGATCCGGAAGGCTTTATACACAATGGCATCGGGAGTCGCCACTGCGTTCATATACCATGATTAACGCATCAAATGTTGTTATGGATCCGTCCTTCCCGAATAATGACTAATAGTGGGCAAATTAAATCGTCTTAGGAATTGAGCCTCTAAAATATCATCAGTAAAGGGGGTATGACTATGATCTATGCCCCAATCCTCATTATTGTATCCCCTGCTATCATGAATTATCTACCTTATCATTTCTTCTGCCTCTGCATTGGTCATCACACGTTCTGGTTTGGTATTCTCGGCTCATCGAACTATCTATGTTCCCATCTCGAGCAACGCCGCCACGTCGTCGTCTAGGCAGTACTTCCCTTCCCTCCACGGTCCCGGTCAATCACATAACGAGAGGGTTGAGGTAAGAGAGAATGAGTAGTCCGGGAAGTGCCTTGTTCCCTTGGGGAAGCTCGAGATCGGGTCGGTATTAGAATGGATTCAACCAGACTAGGATCATTAGGGCCAAGCCGAATGGTTGCATCTTCCTACGAAGGTAGTGAACCAAAATAGAGCCGATGAAGGTTTTTTGGCCTTTCATAAGGTCTCCTTTGATGTGGTGGCCATTCACCTTCTTCAGATGAGGACGAATCTTCTGTTGTTTGGCGAGGTAGTGGAGATGGCGTTCTTTGCCTTCGAAACTCCTCCCACTGCCTAGCCATGGTGTCCACATCATTTCTCAATGTAGCATTGTCTCGTCTTTGAGCATTTAGAGTTGTAGTGTCTCTTTTAACTTGTTAAAAAGACGTGCAAAATCATCCTGTGTGACGAATTTTAAAGAAGAATCTTGATCGGAAGATGGAGCAACAGTCTCAACTATAGGACCAAATCGAATTCAATTCGGGGGCTTACACTGGTTCCATCTACGAGTCGGGGTGTTGTGTGTCACTAATTGATGCTCCACGGGAGGCTTGATGAGTTCTATATATTTTAAAAATCATAATGATTGAAATGATCAAAAGCAACGAAAATATGGACTATTCCACTAGACTTGGAGATCCGAACAGTAGACAAATAATCCAAAAAAGGCTGAGAATTCATATTTCTCTATGAAAACACCAAAATATTAGACCAAAAAATGGCTCTAACACCCAATAGACAAGGTTTTGTAGAGAATAATGAAGAAATGTAAAACGAAAACAAGAGAAAAATAGCAAAAACACAAGATTTATAGTGGTTCGACATTACGAGCCTAGGTCCACTTTATACTTTCTCTATTCAGTAAGAAATTGCAATTACAATGCTTGAAATCCTCAAACACTCGATATACAATCAAAATCTTCTCATAAATATTGAAAATCACTCAAATATGATGAAACTAGACTCGGATCGAATGGGCATGGCGGCCTAAATAAGGTGTCTCCAACTCTAAAGTGTTAAAAGTCCCTCAATTGTCCTCCAGATCACATATTTATAGCCTGGGCTTCTGAATACAGGTGGGAACGGTTATGATGCATGTCGTTCGAACTGGGAATGCATGAGAGTTAGTGGGCTAGTTATTAAACGGTTGCGGAGCTGGTTATTGGCTGCATGGCATGAGTTTCGTTCGACCCGGAAGTAGTGGTGAACGTGGATAGGTGGTTTTTTGATCCCCAGTGTAACTGCTTTTCCTGGATCGAATGGAACCCGGATAGAATTGTTCGATTCGAACCTTGTTCGATCCAGAGCTATCTATTTTTTGTGTTGTGAACTTTGCTTGAACATAAATGTGCTAGCCATATTTTCTTCGATCTGGGAGCTCGTTTGACCCAAACAGCTCAAACGTAAAGTGATTCATTAATCATTCCATTCGTCCAGAAGTGATTCGATACGAAAATTGAAATATAACTTGGCATTTCTACAGAGTTATGTGCCTTGGCTATGAACATCTAGATTTTTGATGGCCTTGTCGAAAGGCATGTCAACAATTAAATAACAACATTTAAGTCATACACACATATATTTACATAATTAATAAATATGTAAATAATTTATACTATTAATTGATAGTTAACGCTTAGAATAGTCAATTAGCAGGTGATGCATATCCAATAAAACAAGATAACAAAGAAGTGTTTACTTCTGCTACACATTTATCCAATAAAAATCAACCGAACTTGCTTATGATGGAATACAGTTATTTCGCTAACAAGCATCATTTATATTATAATTACCAAATATGACTAGTTAAAATTTATCATTTAAATATACTGCCAAAAATGGACCGGTTGTTCTCATAAATATGGTACATATCAATATGAATACAACATCGAAAACCGTGCGTCAAAACGGTTTCCAAGCTAAGGAGTTATGAATTATAAAATGTAAAAGTTCACTTTATTTAAAATTACTATTGCTTATTTTAGATTACCAATGGGCCTAAACCCGGTCTACATTCTAACTTGCTTCTTTTCCTTTCCTAACTTTTGAAATGTAGAACACTTTCTAGAGTTTATTGCTCCTTTCCTTTTTGATTCAATCGTTTACAGATATCCTATATAGTTTGAAAATCAACCTTTCTTTTTACATGGGCCATAGCCTATTTTAATTTCACAAGCATGCATATACAAACGCTCTTTCGCTCCTATTTGACATATCAACATCTAGTAAACGGGTGCATACTCGTGCACATATACACCTCCTCCAAGCCTTGAACGCCGCCGCTAACCTCAGCCTCAACTTTGGCCAGCCGCCACCTTCCTTCCACCAGCAGCTCTCTATGTCACCTCAAATGCTTCCAAACCCAAATCGACAGATCAACCTGAACTTCCCTCTTGCAATTGAAAACCGGCTATCCCCAACACGACAGTCAACTTGCGACTACCTCACCACCAATACCCACCCCGCGACACTCTGCTCCACCTCCAGGTATACCAGAGTCGCCCTCGATGCTTCCCTTTGGCTGCTCTCTGTCAAACCTAAAACACACATCCCACACCTCCTCAGGACATCGGTTATCGCACGACGATCTCTGCAACTCCACCAAACTTCGATGAAGCTCCACCGTGTACCATTTGATCGACAAATGACAAATTCGACAGTAACAGGTTTTTATCCCAAATACACACATTCATTCCATACACGTTGGATATGCTATTAAAAATCTTGAAACCAACTTCAAAATCATGAACTATCTTTAAACTAAACAGGGCACAAATATAAAGAAGTTACTAGTTGGTAGTCATGAATAGTATTGCCTCTTGAAGTGGCTGAAATTTGAAGATCAAGATAACTAAGTTTTGCACAACTGAGATGAATACTAGGTGTTATCAGCTTTGACAATATAACGAATTTTCACATTTACTGAGAGCAGAATTTTATAATCACATGTATGCATGATATACATTCAAAGATACCAAGCATATATACATATGAAAATCAAGCATGATCAGAGATAAAATCAATAAAGTTTTACTCAGGTTATACAATAAAAAGAACTAAATAGTTATTACTTATTAACTGTCTCTAACTTCTAAAGACATGTGTTCATGTGAAACAAGAAGATGCACACTGGTAGTTACTTCTGAAATTGATAAAGTAATTAACAAGACTTAAGATTAGAAGAAAAAAAAGTGTTTATTATTTTTAAAATGAAGCTACCTCCTTATCACTTCCATTTGAAAGCTTCATTCTTGCTTGTTTTGATTTCTCTTGCAATTTCTGGTTCCCTTGCTTTTTCTAATTTTTGTTTTTATTTTGACCTTTCTTTGATGCTTACTGAAATGAGTTTGAATGAAGTAATTTAAACATAAAAAGAAAGTCAAAACCCAAATTACCCTTAAAATAAATACTTCCACTGTGGGAAAGTCATGGGTCCCACTACATAAAGTAGTGGGGCATGCAAAAAAGGGGCGGTTCCCCCGAATTTCACTCAGGTGGGTACGCGAGTGTGGATGGACAGTTGCGCAAGCGACTGTCCATAGCACACCTCTTACCCTTAAATCATTTCAAATTTACTTCACTTCCAAGTTAAGAAAGTACAAAACATGGAATGCACCATGCAAAAAGGCAATACAAGTTTGTTCACATCACTTTAACTTAGGTGAAAATAACACCACTAATGGTGTTAGTGGTGTAAGGCTATGATTAGCCCCTGAATTTCTGTGATTCAATCACAGCTCCATACCACTAACACCGTTAGTGGTGTTATGTTCACCTTAGTTAAAATAAGGTTGAAAAAACTCACACTCAGAAAATGGAGGTCAGTTCATGTACCTAAGTTGAATTACGCACATTTGAAGTCACATCATATTTTAAAATTAAATAAAACCTTATTTTATTAAATACTGACTTATTTTATATCCTAATCTTTTATAATCATTTTCCTTTTAAATAATCATTTTGGTTTAAATAATACTTTTCAAAACTCTATTAATATAATATAATTAATAATAACCTAAATAAGTAAATAAGTTTTAGAGGTTATTCATAAAGGATATCTGTATGTATATATATATATATATATATATGTGTGTGTGTGTGTGTGTGTGTGTGTGTGTGAATGTATGTATGTATTATCTCAAAACATGCATATAAGCTTAAACAAATCATTCTCCTTTTTTGAAATTATGAAATTAAATAATTTGTTTTCATTTCCTAACATAATTGATTCATAACTAAAGATAGTGTTGAAAGCATGTATGTATACATAGGCTATGTACACACACTTATTACCTTATGAAATTTTAACATATAAATTTTCAAAAGAAACCAATTTTTAAAAGTAATGGCATAAATTGGCCAAGTCGAAAACTAATTGCAATTTTAGGCAAGTTTTGGCCAGCTCAGCGATGAGTTGGTCATTGTTTCAAAAAATAATATAGGGTGCATTAGAGAAATGTGTCCATTAAATTTTACATTAACGCATTCGGCAAATGCACCAATGTAAATTTTCCACCGAACCCAAATTAACCTGCAAGCAGTCTTTCAGTTCTCTTGCATCATATTCATGTTAGAAAGTACAATTCTGTGTCCTTCTTGCACTCACCTCAAAATTCATCAAGATCTTTTTAAAATCTCATAGCATACAAGGATTACTAGTCGGATTACTTCTACCATCTATTTGACATCATTTTAAAGGTATAATTCTAGTTCAAACTCTAATCCTAGCTCAATTATTAGTATTTTCATTTTCTATTTTTTCACAATTCCACTTTTTTATTTTTTTGCTCTATTATGTCGTTAGTGTTTGTTTAGCAATTGATTGTTCTAAAATTAATTATATTTTCCTTTTTATAAGTATGCCAGATTTCATCCCAATTATTTGCCACTTTGATGGAAAATTGACTATGAAGGAAAACAATACACCATTATATGTTGGTACACAAAAGGATTCGAAGGTTTTTTTTGCTTCTATCATGAACTAAAAGAAACAGTGTATAAGGTTACAAAAATTGATTCACAAAAGTGTGATGTACAACTAGTAAGCAAGTGGGTAACGGATTTGGATCTTGTGCTATCGACGTAAATGATTGATGATGAGGGTGTCAATGCTATGTTTTTCGTTCATATGAAAGTTATTAAATTATTTGTAGAAGTTAAGACAGTTTGAAGAAGCAATTTTTACTAGTTTGAACCAATATTCAACTCAAATTCTTGGTAATATTCCTAATTATCCTTATCAAAGCAATTCAAGTCCAATATTTCCCACATGTGTGGATACAAATTAAGTAATCTGTTAAAGAATTTACATTTGAGTAGTTGAAATTTATAATGTATGGATACCATACTCTTTTTACGCTATGTACCTTCAATCCCTCGATCGGCAAATGATTAATTTTTACCTCCGTGCCTTCAAATGGTAGGGAGGTTGGTATCTCTTTCAATAATGATGATAGAGGCCATAGTTCATCACATATAGATAGCATGCGAGTTGCTTCAATGGACAATGGTATGTCATGGATGCATAATATGAAAGTTAACAATGATACTCTAGAATTTGAAATTGATCACGAGAAAGAAAACGAAATTGATGAAGCAACTTTGGATGAAGAAGATGATGACGATAACGATGAATATATGGAATTTGAAAAACCTTTAACAAATGATATAGGTAGTGCGAAAATTATAGCAGCATCATTGATTGAAAATGTTATTCCTGTTAGAGACGTATTTACCGTAGATTTTGTTGATCAAGGGTTTCAAGTGGGAATGCAAATGAAATGCTTATTCAGTAGTTAAATGAGTGGTCCATCAAGAGTTTTGTTTCTTTTAAATCCATATAATCACGCAAAACAGAATACACTGCGATTTGTAACGCTGATAAAAATTGCAATTGGAGAATACATACAATTGTCTCTAAAAAATTATTGATGGGTTGGTGGGAAATTAGAAAATATGATGGAAATCATACTTTTGCTAATCTGATTATTAGTTCAAATCATAAACAAGTACAAATAGATTTATTAATTCAGATTTGAATATCACTCCTTCTGTGATTCAAGTTTTAATATTGATTTTTTTTATAATCAAAATCAGCTACTTCAAGGCGTGTAGAGCATAATTGCGTAAAGCACTTGAGAGAGTTTTTGCATGTATTCTTGGGGCAGCGCTATGTTGGCAACGTTGTACAATGAGTTAACAAATGTTACACTCATGAAATTCAAATCAATAGTTGGTTGTCTATCGCTTGTACATATATAATGTGAATAGGTATAATTGTTATACACGCATATGTAATATGTAGTTCTTATGTAATCAATTTTTTGATTGATTTACAGCTTTAGACATGAATGCATCTTCCCATTTGTCATCCAAATGTGGCTTCATCCATGCAGATCGACAGGATATTGCCTTATAGTGCAAGGTACTTAATTTCCAAATACATATACATATTTTTATTTTTTTGTACTAATAAAAATCTAATTGTATAACTATTCATATAGGTGGTTTGGTTTAAGGAGTTGGATTGAATCTTCAAAGCAGGTGGCCACTTACTATTATAACCAGCTCGATATGTTAATAGATGAAGTTGTTATATGGAATCCGTAAACACAAGATGTGCTAGCCGATCTTTCAAAGATATGTCTAAGTGGGATGCAGAGTTGGCTTTGTAAGACACCTATCATGTGCATGTGAGACGTAAACATGTATAATCCTGATCGAGTGATATGACAATTTGGTCTTCATTAATACATACCTCATCCATGCGAACCAAAGCCAAGTTTGGACTTTGCCATCATTCAGTGGAACGATAGACATAACCGTCTCGTACACTAACATATCCCTACCATTCCCCAAATGATTTTGATTCTAATATGGAAAACGCTTCACAATGGTTCTCCATTAGATGACAATCTTAGGAGGATCGGTATACCTGTTGTTTCTCGTTGTAGGTGTTGTATGATGGAAGATTTGGAAACCTCTGCTCATCTTTTCTTCAAGGGATGTGGTGTTAGTGATATTTGGTCCTTCTTCTTAGGAATCTAGTCGATCTCCGGGGAAATGCCTAGTCTTTTCTCGACCTTCTGCAGCTTTGGTGGGTGGGAATTTCTGGGAAGTCCCTTACATTTATACTTCTCTTCTGGTTCCTTATCTTATTTGCAAGCATTAAGGACAAAGGCTGTGTTCAATGAAGTTCACATGAACTTGGCTTCCATCATGCGTTGGATTAAGAGCGTTGTTTTTCTTGCTTTTCGTGGGAACCCATTCAGGGGTGTCTTCTGCGTTCGTTCCCTAACACTTGGCTCATATTTTGATGTTCTAGCAGGTCCTATCCCCTGAGCTAGTATCGGTTGATTTGTTTGTCTGTGATGCTTTGGGTGGTTGTCATGGTTTGTGATGTTAGAGAATTGGGGAGTCTATAACCCAATGTTAATGGATCTACAATTTATTCAGACACTCGAGGAGTGAAGTGTATTTACTATATCTATACAAATTCAAACGGAAAAAAACAAGTAATAATAATAAAATGCAGCTAAGTAAATAACACCAGGATTTTTATACTAGTTCGGATTATCCAATCCTACATCCAGTCCTGCACTTCACCGTGACGGCCCGCCCCACACCAGCCGACATTTCCCCTGAAATGTGTTGTGCCGATGTCCAACCAGCACGGGACAGTCGTCAAAGGAAAAGTAAGAAGATCATGAATCACCAAAGAACCTATAGTATATCTCACAACGCATGGAATAAAATATAATAATAACATAACTTGACATAAAACAGGCGAGACAGTGCATAAGATGAGAACTAAACCATCATAGTAGCGGAAAATTCAAAATACAGCTTATGATCCAAACCATCTTTATTACAACTTTTAAAACTATCTCTAAATCAAAATAGAAAGGTACACTACTAATGCCCAAAGTAGTGACCAGCAACAACACAGGGAGAATATATGAGAGTAATACGTGTAAGCCTTCTTCTCGTCTCCGGACAGCTACTCGTGCATAACCAGCCAACCTGTCTTAGTTTGGTCGTTTAGGAGCACCCAGAGTAATAAGAAGAGACATAAAACTCTAGGTCAGACAAAAGTCTGGTATGAGCGATAAGCAGCAAAACAAAACAACAACATGTATAATCTAACCATACTTGAACCTGGACCTGCAACCAAAGAGTTAGCACAACAAGATGTACAATACTCTAAGGTAATCACTATCATAAGGTGTAAAAGATAATATGGGAGTGTGAATGACATGGTGATAGCAAACATCAAACATAGCAATCATCCTCACATCTCTCACTCAATGCGTAAAGCACACAATATCCACTACTCGACCACCCAATCCTTTGCTATGATCATTTTGCTCCATGGTGTCACAATGACACAATTGCACTGATCCATATCCACTAATCCATCTCTCAGTGGTGAACCAAAGTTATGGATATCGATAACCCCTTTGCACACGTCCCGCAACAAAGTCTAATCATGAAGTTAACTCGTTGGTTCCCATCTAGATCCTAGGTTATACTTCCCATTTAGACTACCTTTGCATCTCGGGTTTTGGTCATCATCTTCCCGGCTCGATCTCCATTCGGTTTGTGATCATCATATAGGCCCGGGTCCTCCATCGGTTCGTGGCCACCAAGCGGTTCGGGTCGGTTTGTGGCACAGGTTCGGTTCGTGGTCACCAATCCGGTTCGGATCGGGTTGCATCCTTCCACCAGTTCATGGATCCTCTAAGTATCGGGTCGGTTCGTGCTTCTTCCACCGGGTCGGGGTGCTTCGGATCGGTCGCGAGCTTCTGGTTCGTGGCGCTCTCCAGGTGAGTGGGTCATGATGCCTCCTCCAAAGCATCGGGTCGGTTTGTGGTCACTAGCCATGAGTAGGCATGATCGGGTCGGTTTGGAGGTGGTCCTTCATGAGTGGGTTCGGGGCTCGATCCGATCCCATTTTCTTGCACTGTTTTCCTGCAATTTTTTCAACGAGCTATTTACGCCATACAACGGCGTTTTCGACCATTCTAATTTAAGTAAGCAATCAAAAAACATTCCAAACAGTAGTAGCAACATAGAGAATCGACCATAAACGCCAAAACAACAATCAATATGTTAAAATGGATCAAACATACTCAAAAGACATGTTTTTCCCCTTAATCCCCTTAATCATGACTTAACCATATGATTAAAAAAACATATTCAAATTAACCCAAATTTTTAACAGAGGCATAAAATAATATTTTAGAATTTTACAAATTTTTCCAGATTTTTCAAAACCATAATTTCGCTAATTATCACTAATCACCCCTAATTAGTGAAAAACAATGGAAATCACTCACCTTAGCCACAAATAAAACCTTAGATCTAAAACTCTACCGTTTTGGGTCGAATTCCAATGCAATACAATTGCTCTTCCTCTGGTTTGGCGCTAATCCTCCTTGATTTGGTGTTGATTTTGCCTAATTAGCGATTAGGAATGACAAAAAGGTGTTTTGAGAGAGATATAGAAGATGGAGGTCATTGCTAGAGCTCAAGTGAGGTTTGTGGCAGCTAGAAAAATGAAATGGAATGTTTTTCCTAACCCTATCAGCCTTCCCATAACCCTAGTCTCGAAATGGGTTATGGGCTTAGCTGCTAATCCCCCGGTTAAGCCCAATTATGCTATTTTTCACCTTCCAAACCTTGTTTTAGTCATTTCTCCCAAACGGTAAGTCCATTTGATCAATGTGACCATCTAAGGAAAGGTAAACCATCATTTGAATCCAATGGAAGTGGTATTAGATCAAAACTCCTTTCCAGTCAAAAGTTATAGGCAAATCAAGATTCGCTAGGGGCAAAACGGTCATTTAAAAATTGACAAAAATCGTGGACATGGGAAATAACCCTAATAGCTGTTCCCCAAAGTTACACGACCATACGTCCTCATATGAAAATGAAATAAATATTCTACGATTCTCCGATGCATAGAATGCGGGTCATTACATTCTTCCCCGCTTAAGAAATTTCGCCTCTGAAATTCCTTAATCAAAACATACAAGAATCCTGCATGCCTATCATGGCTTGATCTAGTCCTTGGTAAAACATTGATGAAATCCATTGAGACTTATTCCAATTTCCATTTGGTAATTTTCCAACGGTTGTAAAAAAACCACTAGGCTTCTTTTGCTCGGCTTTAATTAGCTGGCAATTCATGCATTTGGATATAAACTTCCCAACTTCTCTTTTCATCCCTTCCCAGTAATAGGTCTGCTTCATGTCTCGACACGTTTTGTTACCATCGGGATGTATAGTCAGCTTTGAGTGATGACATTCTCTAAGCACTTCATCTCTCAATCCTTTGACGTTGGGTACAACTAGTCTCCCATTCTTTCGAAGCCATCCTTCTCGATCAAGTCCATACTTTTTCATCTTCTCTATATCGATGCCCATCTCTACCTTGGAGATGATTTCCAATCGAATAGGGTCGTTCCTTTGACTAGAACCAATCCTCTCAATCAGAGTCGGTCTGATCGTCAAACTTGCCAACATCTCTGGATCCAATCCATACTTAGGTCTGCAATCATATCCCGCGATATACTCCAGTTACTTTCATTTAAGAAACATAGCATGTAAACTGGCATGTCTCCTACTCAATACATCAGTACAACACCTAGTCTGGTACCACATGCATCCGGGTATACCGTCATCTCTTCATTCCCTATTACCAGAATCCCACAGGTGATAGTCTACTCAATGGAATAAAAATAGGAACAGACATAGCAACCATAGCATCCATCAAACATGTCCAATTTATCGCCGGCTAAAGCCATGAATACGTCGATACCTACATGACTGGTTCAACCAATCCTAAGGGCTAATGGAAGCCCCGGCTCCAAACGGACTGCCGCACGTCCAACGCACGTTTATCCTCCAAGGATAACTAGATCCGTCCAATGGATCCAAGGTAACGAGTTTCCCCAGATACCCCTACTTCGAGTCCTCCTAGAACACCCCAACTATCAACGATTCCTTGGTACTCTCATCAGGAGAGCTACCCACAAACTCAGACCCAGTCTTGAGAATCCATTACCGACAAACTCTAGTCCAACATGAGTCATCTCTCTATTCGTTGCATCTCCAAGATCAACGAACAACCATTTTTCTTTTACGAGTTCAAGTCCAACTTGAATCGTCCTAACCTTCATTGCATCTCCTCGATCAACGAACGCATCTTATCACTTTGAAGTTTTACCATTCTTGAACCAAAGAGAACATCAACATAGGGTCCTAAATAATCCATTACTTTGCAGCTTTCTTGAGCCCCACTCGAGTCTTCTCTTAGCTCTATCGACTCCAACTCGGGGCAGTTCATACCATTGAACAATCTTATCATGTCGCGGGTTGCACATCATTCCTCGAGTAAACTGAGATATCATTCAATGGGAATCACAACAACTACTTATATCTCATGCAAACCATCCTAGTCTAACTGGACATTCTCCAAGCACAAGTCCCAAAGGCCTAAACCAATATCAGACAAGCACTCAAGGAATATCTCCTCCGAATTCAGACAATCTACGTGAGATGATACTAGCAAAACAACCAAACACTCGAGCACTCATAACTGATTCTGGCTATCCTCGCCAATCCTGCTTCAAAACTATCGTTGATCGTATAACGGCCCATGTCATATGCCAAGAGTAAATGGCAACCCTAGTTTTAACCAGACTACTGCACGTCCAACGTACATTTGCCTCCCAGAGACAACTAGAACTTATGACAACGATAATCTCTCAGCCTCCTTAACTCCAGTTATTATTGCCATCAATAGGTACGTACCTAATACCACCCTATGCCTTTGGGGTAAATCGACTCCTCAAAATAATCCTAAACCCAGTAAGGCCTAAACAAAGCATTTTCAAGCAACATACATCCATGACTTGATGAACCAAATTACAACAAATCATACAAGGGCTAGTCGAACCACTGACCAGGTTCATCACAGCTGAAGGTCTATCTATAATCTCGAGTTCCAACTCCAACCTATCTACCAGGTCACTAGATACGAAGGAATGGGAACCTCTGATATCAAACAACACTCGAACAGAACATCGTAAATAAAAAGCATACCTTGAATAACGACACCCTTTCCCTTCTGCACCACGGTTAGGGCATTCGACAAAGAAGGAATAGCGTTGATAGCATATGCTTTCACAACCTGCTTCTCTTTAGGGGGTTGTGGACATTCATCATTGTGATGTCCCGCTTGGCTGCAATTAAAGCATTTCCTTTCCCCAGGCTTTTCCCGACAATCCCTGGCATAGTGGCCCTTCTTTCCACAACTAAAGCACTCCCCATCTTTCTTATTCTTCTTTCTCTGACCATCCATGGTCTGATTCTGTTTCTCTTATTTTGGGAGTTATTCTTGCCTCCACCGCTTGCCTGCGGCTTTGGCTCTTCTGTAGATACGACAGCAACTTCAGCCTTTAACTTAGGGTAAAGGCTTTCTGATCTTAAGGCATTTCCCATAATAGGTTCGAATGTCCCATCGATGTGGTTTATAAGCCTTTCCCCCAAGTACCCATCTAAGCCAGTTATGAACTTCTCGTTCTTCTTCTCGGTAGTGTCAATAAGGGATAATCCATGCTTCGATAAAGTATCGAATTCAGTAATATACTCCGAGACTACTCTACCATTCTGCTTAAGCTCCAAGAATGTCCAAAATAATTCTGATTTCTGAGCAGTTGGAATAATCTTATCACTGAATCAGGCCTTAGACTGATTCCAAGTAACTTAATCCTCAGGAGTAGCTGCTTTAATAGCATTCCACGAATTCATTGCTCGTCCTTGAAGCTGACGCTATGCTAGATTTCTCTTCATGGCATCGTCGATTCCCAAATCTTCGAAGATGCGCTCACAACTATCAAGCCAATCTTGAACATCCATAGCCGATTCCATTTCGTGGAACGACTTCCCACCAAGACTAGTATAATACTTGTTAAGCTTGGCGAAATCGGCCCTGGGCACCTGCACTACTACACCACCATCGTTAGCAGCATTAGGAACTGCTCCATGAACATCCCTAAACATCTCCCTCATGAAGGTGGTAAACATCGTCCTCATATCAGGAACATCCCTATGGTTTGCTCCTGAACCCGTACTCCTCGTATATCGGCTCATCGTTTAATCTATAATGATAAAACGATTAACCATCTCTTCAGTGGTGCCAATGTAGTGCGATTTCATCCTTAGATACATTATATTAATAATATATATATAGCTTTTGAAAACCAAAATATAACAAATACGCGCTCTCATATACGTATACTCCTCTCCCTGGTGCCTTTCCCTTGGTTAACTATGCAATCTAGAGCTCTGATACCAAGTGTGACGGACAGCCCCGCACCAGCCAACATTTCCTTTGAAATGCACTGTGCCGATGTCCAACCAGCACGGGATAGTCGTCAAAGGAAAAGAAAGAAGACGATGAATCACCAAAGAACCTATAGTATATCTCACAGCGCATGGAATAAAATATAATAATAACATAACTTGACATAAAACAGGCGAGACAGTGCATAAGCTGAAAACTAAACCATCATAGCAGCGGAAAATTCAAAATATAACTTATGATCTAAACCATCTTTATTACAACTTTTAAAACTGTCTCTAAAGCAAAATACAAAGGTACACTACTAATGCCCAAAGTAGTGACCAGCAACAACATAGTGAGAATATATGAGAGTAATACATGTAAGCCTCTTCTCATCTCCGGACAGCTACTCGTGCATAACCAGCCAACCTGTCTCTAGTCTACTCGTTTAGGAGCACCCAGAGTAAAAAGAACAGACATAAAACTCAGGGTCAGACGAAAGTCTGGTATGAGCGACAAGCAGCAAAACAAAATAATAATAGGTATAATTTAATCATACCTGAACCTGGACCTGCAACCAAAGAGTTAGCACAACAAGATGTACAATATTCTAAGGTAATCACTAGCATAAGGTGTAAAAGATAATATGGGAGTGTGCATGACATGGTGATAGAAAACATCAAACATAGCAATCATCCTCACATCTCTCACTCAGTGCGTAAAGCATACGATATCCACTACTCGACCACCCAATCCTTTGCTACGATCACTTTGCTCCATGGAGTCATAATGACACTATTGCACTGATCCGTAGCTACTAATCCGTCTCTCAGTGGTGAACCAAAATTATGGATATCGATAATCCCATTGCACACGTCCCGCAGTAAATTCCAATCATGAAATTAACTCATTGGTTCCCATCTGGATCCTGAGTTATACTTTCCATTTGGACTACCTTCGCATCTCGGGTTTTGGTCATCATCTTCCCGGTTCGATCTCCATTCGGTTCGTGATCATCATATAGGCTTGGGTCCTCCATCGGTTCGTGAGTAGCTACGGTTCGTGGCCACCAAATGGTTCAGGTCGGTTCATGGCACCGGTACAGTTCGTGGTCACCGATCCAGTTCGGATCAGGTTGCATCCTTCCACCAGTTCGTGGCTCCTCCAAGTATCGGGTCGATTCGTGCTTCTTCCACTGCGTCAGGGTGCTTTGGATCAGTCGCAAGCTTCTGGTTCGTGGTGCGCTCCAGGTGAGTGGGTCATGACACCTCCTCCAAAGCATCAGGTCGGTTCATCAGTCACGAGTAGGCATGATCGGGTCGGTTCGGAGGTGGTGTTTCATAAGCGGGTTCGGGGCCTAATCTGATCCCATTTTCCTGTACTGTTTTCTTGCAACTTTTCCAGCGAGCTATTTACGCCACACGACGACATTTTTGACCATTCTAACTTCAATAACCAATCAAAAAACATTCCAAACAGTAATAGCAACATAGAGAATCGACCATAAACACCAAAACAACAATCAATATGTTAAAATGGATCAAACATGCTCAAAACACATGTTTTTCCCCTTAATCCCCTTAATCATGACTTAACCATATGATAAACAAAACATGTCCAAATTAACCCAAATTTCTAATAGAGGCATAAAATAATATTTTACAATTTTACAAAATTTTCCAGATTTTTCTGAGCCATAATTTCGCTAATTATCACTAATCACCCCTATTTAGCCGCATTTAGTGAAAAACAATGCAAATCACTCACCTTAGCCACGAATAAAACCTTAGATCTGAAACACTACTGTTTTGGGTCGAATCCCAATGCAACACAGCTGCTCTTCCTCTGATTTGGCGCTAATCCTCCTTGATTTGGTGTTGATTTTGCCTAATTAGCGATTAGGAATGATAAAAAGGTGTTGTGGAAGCGATTTAGAAGATGAGGGGCATTACTAGAGCTCAAGGGAGGTTTGTGGTGGCTGGAAAACTGAAATGAAATATTTTTCTTAACCCTATCAGCCCTCCCATAACCCTAATCCCGAAATGGGTTATGGGCTTAGCTGCCAATCACCTGGTTAAGCCCAGTTATGTTATTTTTCACCTTCCAAACCTTGTTTCAGCCATTTCTCCCAAACGGTAATTCTGTTTGATCAGTATGACCACTCTACGGAAAGGTAAACTATCATTCGAATCCAATGGAAGTGGTTTCAGATCAAAACTTCTTTCTAGTCAAAAGTTATAGGGAAAACAAGATTCGCTAGGGGGAAACGGTCATTTAAAAATCGACAAAAATCGTGAATATGAGAAACGACCCTAATAGTCGTTCCCTAAAGTTACAAGACCATACGACCTCATATGAAAATGATATAAATATTCTATGATCCTTTGATGCGAAGAATGCAGGTCGTTACATTCAACGTGCAGAATTTTACTATAATTGCTTGCTTTCCACGGGTGGTAAGAACACATTTACAATCTTGATTTCACGGGCTACAAGATATACCTTCTCTTTATCAAGAGCAACAAACAATGGCAAGTAGTCATATCTCCAATACAGATTCTTGCAGATTTGGTACAATGATCCTATAGACCTCCAGTGGCAATATATCTTTGAATTCTTTAAGGAAATAGGATAAAATCAGAAAGTAAATGATATGAATTCAAGTACAACTCTCTAATATTGTGTGGCTTGCAAATCAATGAAGAATAGGAGTGAAAGAGAGTAGATTTGCAAGAATAATAAGATAGTATTCAATGGATTTTTGTAGAGAATAAATGTAGAAGAAAGAGTAGAAGAAACGTGAAAATCTTATGTGAAAATTCTTTTACTGGAGCCCTCAAATATTGTATGAAAGGATGTGTCTTTTGGTGAAGGGATGGCGAGATATAACTTTTCAATTTAAATTTGAAAATCTGAAATAGTCATTATATGTCGACATATGAAAAAAATGTATGCCAACACATTTCTATATATTTCAACATGCATAAAAATATATGTCAACACACCTCTAGTATTAATTTTCCTAAATGTGGGTTTTGGTGATATGATTGAGGTCAATGTTTGATGAGCTTCAAGTATAATTCCCATGGGATCTTTAACAAGATATTCTAAGGTTCAACCAACTCCTCTCACTTCAAACCCTCCATTCTTTAGCATTCTTCCCTAATATGCTTTGGTCTTTAATTGTTCTGATTATCCTTCCATTGCTCTAATTAAACTTCTTATATAATTCCTCTTTTTTACTCTTGTATATTTCTAAAAATATCTCCATAATATATCTAATGTAACTGCACAACTCGAAGATACGTTAGTAGTCATGTTTATATGGTTGTTGTCATCAAAATCAATACCTGCGGCGCCTAGGGTATTAACAATCTCCCCCTTTTTTGTTGATGACAAGCATATAAATATTTGAGAGATAAAATATGATACTTTTTATATTTAACCCCCCTAACTCTATGCACTCCCCCTATCATTTTGTCTACTATATTTATACATTTTCTTACCATTTGTCATCAATAAAAAGGGTAAAAAGAATTATTTAGTTTAGTGCTTGACAATATGTAGAGTTTGTATATGCATATAGATAAAACACAAGTGGGGAAATCAAAACATGAAATAAACTAAATAATCAAATGAGTTTTAGAGTTACCGACTTTGCTGATGCCAATAACAAATCCTTTTCATATTTATCCAAGATTCAATAGATTTTTTGTCATATGCTTTGAGCATCAACTATTTAGTACCTGAAAGATTATAAAATATGCACACTGGTACCTTTTTATTTCGGGGTCCATGGGGTTAAGTTTTGGGATGCCAAACCCATGAAGAGTTTGATTGCCCTTTCAAAATATAATAATTAGATAAATGAACCTTATTCATAAAATTATCAATATATTTTTATTTTTTAGTATTATCCAACCATTTTGGAACCCATAAGTTAATGAACTGAATTGGAGGATTTAACTTTAATTTCCTAGGTTTTGGATTGAACTTGGTGGCTCTTACAAACCTAGTACATTGAGTATTATTTATCTTTGATTTTGCCTTAGGGGTGTAGCCAAGTCCTTGATTATTCCTATTGTGTTTATATGCAAATAATAATTTCTCAAGATTATCCTTCCTTATGTTAAATTTATCAATATCAGTTTTCATTTCATCAAAATCCTTACTGCGATTAAGAATACCATTGTCTAGGTATGTTATTTTCTTATTCGGACCAATGATATGTGATTTCACTGAAAGATTTTCTAATTTTAAGGACTCATTTTCAGTTTTCATTTTTTTCAAAACTTCCAAGTGTTAAATCCTTTCCATTTCTATAAGCATTAAACCTTTCAATTTCAACTTCTAGACATTGCTTTTATTTACTCAACTTATCATTAGATATCTTTAATCTATCTATTTATGCCAAACCATTATTGTACTTCTTCCTAAGTATTCCCTAACCCTGATGCATATCATTTAAAATTTTAGTAATTTCTTTATCTGAATTCCATACCTGGTAATTCGTTGCCATGAATCATACATTGGTTTTTTCCATTTCTGAATCAGTATCGCTTGATGATGTATCTGAATCATCCCATGTTGCATTGAATGCTTCTTTCCTCTTCTTATTGAAAGTATTTGAAAAGTACTTTGATTTTCTCATGTTGGGACAACCTCTTTTCAAATGACTGGGTTTATCACATTCGAAACATTTAAAACATTTCCATTTCTAGAATTATTGTTGCTATTTTTTCGAAGTTTCTTCGTTATCCAGTATTTCAAGAATTTCTTTATCTTCTTGGTAATAAATTCGAGACCATCATCATTTGATTCATCATTGTCGATCATAGCATTAAGTGTCAGTGGTTTCTTCTTATTTCCTTAATTCTCTTTTCTAACCTGCAACGTTACTTCATAGGACATTAGATTACCGATTAATTCTTCTATTGACATAGTACTAATATCATTGGCTTCTTCAATTGCCAGAGTCTTCTGATTCCATTCACTCGGAAGTGAATTAAAGATCTTTCTGACTTGGTCTTCTTTGGTAATTTTCTTTTCTAATGATATCAAGGCATGTACAATATCTTGAAATATAGAATACATATCAGAAATAGATTCATTTGGCTTCATTTGAAAAAGTTGAAACTGGTGAGTCAGCATAGATATCTTTGTCTGTTTTACTTTGTTGGTGCCTTCATGTGTGACTTTCAGTATTCTCCAAATTTCATATGTAGAAATACATATAGAAACTCTATTAAATTCATTTCTATCTAAGGAGCAAAATAAAATGTGCATGGCCTTATAATTATTAAGTACTTGTGTCTTTTGGCTAGTGTCCATTTTGAATATTCAGTTTGTGGCTCTATATACTTTATTTGGGTAATGTCCCAAATATGTAAACCATTAGACTGCAAATAAAATTTCATCCTACAAGCCCAATAAGCATAATTACTACCATCAAATAAAGGAGGTCTAGTAATAGATTTCCCTTCTATAAAAGAATTAATAAAGGTGTTACTAGTGTTACTAGCCATTAATATTTTTCAAAGAAAAATCAGATTATGATAACTTTGAAAACCTTGCTCTGATACCAATTATTGGGGAACTGGGGTGCCTATAACCCAATGTTAATGGAATTTAAGGCTATTCAGACACTAGAGGAGTGAAGTGTATTTACTATATCTATTCAAATTCAAACCGAAAGAAATAAGTAATAACTATAAAATGTAGTAAAGTAAATAACACCAGCATTTTTATATTGGTTCAGATTACCTAATCCTACATCCAGTTCTTCACTTCACCGTGCAGAATTTTACTAAAATTTCTTGCTTCCCACAGGTGGTAAGAACACCTTTACAATCTTGATTTCATGGGCTACAAGATACACATTCTTCTTATCAACAACAACAAACAATGACAAGTAGTCATATCTACAATACAGATTCTTGCAGATTTGGTACAATGATCCTATATTCCTCCAATGGCAATATATCTTTGAATTTTTTGAGGAAATAGGATAAAATCAGAGAGAGAATGATATGAATTCAATTCCAACTCTCTGGTATTGTGTGACTTGCAAATCATTGAAGAATAGGAGTGAAAGAGAGTGTAATTTGCAAGAATAACAAGATAGTATTCAATGGATTTTTGTACAGAATAAATGGAGAAGAAGGAGTAGAAGAAAATGTGAAAATATTGTGTGAAAATTCATTTCCCGGAGCCATTAAATAGTGTATGAAAGGATGTGTCTTTTGATGAAGGAATGGCGGGAAATAACTTCTCAATTTAAATTTGAAAATCTGAAATAGTCGTTATATGTCGACATATGCAAAAATGTATGTCAACATATCTCTATATACATCAACATACCTAAAAATGTATGTCAACACTCCTAAATGTGGATTTTGGTGATACGATTGAGGTCAATGATTGATGAGCTTCAAGTATAATTGCCTTCGGATCTTTAACAAGATATTCTATGGTTCAACCAACTCCTCATCACTTCAGACGCCTCTATTCTTCATCATTCTTCTCTAATACGATTCGGTCTTCAATTGTTCTGATTATCCTTCCATTGCTCTAATTAAACTTCTTATATAATTTCTCTTTTGTACTTTTGTAAATTTCTAAAAATATCTCCATAATATATATGATGTAACTGCACAACTCGAAGATACGTTAGTAGTCATATTTATATGGCTGTTGTCATCAAAATCAATACCTATGTCGATCCCCCCCTCATAATGTGATGATTGGTTATCTTGTGCAAGGTCTAGGTTGTTGGATTTTGGGGTTGGATTTTCAGGGATTTATTGGATTGAGGAGGTGGAGTCTTCTTGAAGGTGGTTGATCTTTTCTCTCTTACTCCTGGATTACGTGTGGTTTGAATGGCTAGTTTCCCATCTTTGTCGTCGGAGATCCTTCTGGATGGTGATTGATTGGGGATTGGATCCTTTCTGCCGCCATATTTGGCTTGGAGTCCCTTCTCAACTTGGGGATGCCTGTTGTTGTTCTTGCCTTTTTCTTATTCATCTATATCGACTGTATTGGTGGTGGGAGTGGGGTTTTGTTGTATTCTTGTGCTTTTGAGAGGGTTTGTTGTGTATCTGGTTTTTTATTGCTGAGTCTCTTTTGATTTTACTATTTCTAGCATTTTACTAGATCGTTTTTTACCATTCTTATTTAGAGTTACATGACTTGGTATTGGTAGATTACTCGAAAATTCATTGTTTGCAGATCAGAGTTCTCACGAATGAGCATACATCGCTCATGCACCACTTGAGCGAGGTATGGTATATCTTCTCATTAGCATGAATTTTTTAGTTTATTGTCTTTAATTGTTCACTCACTTGAATTACGTTTTTATTTTTGAATAAATAATGCAATCTGTAGGTCGATGTACTAGAGATAGTAAGAAGATGGTTGGAGGATATTGGACATGGTAGAGTACTTGAGCAAGAAGCCCGAGCAAGGTGTCTTGATTTCAAGAAATTTATTGACATGTTCTTTTTCAGATATTGATTAGCATACCCAACAATCACAACCCGCTGGACCTTCTCAACCCCTACCTACTCAAGACGATCCAACACAACCCAGACTATTTATATGTTTTGTTTAATATTAGTGTGCTTTTGTAATCACAATACAACGTCCACTTTTATGTGAACGTAATCGAAATTTAATTATGTTATGTATGAATTTGTTTAATGGAAGTTTTGTCTTTTATGTAGATAAACGTTCATTCTTATTTGTATTTTGTGCATTTGGATTTCGGATTTTGTGTATGAATGTATATTAAAGGTTGTCCATGTTTTGGACCTGAGGTTTACATTGTACATTTTTAAAATGTGCCAGTGTAAATTTTAAGAGGTGAATTTCATAAATGTCCCCCATATTTAAAAAGAACAATGGCCAGCTCATTGCTGTGCTGGCCAAAACTAGCGTACAATTGCAATTTGTTTTCAATCTAGCCTATTTATGTCATTACTTTTTCAAACTAGTCTCTTTTGAAAATTTATCCATACTTCATTTAATTTTTAAACATAATTTAAAATATCCTTCATTTCCCTTTTGAAATCCTTTTAAATGGAATTTTGTTCCCATTTGAAATCCTTTTAAAATATCATATTTATTTTCTTTTGAAATCTATTAATTTTTAATTTTTAGCAAAGCAGCTCGGTTTTTCTAGTGATCCATAACACTTTTTATTAGAACAAGTAATAAATACATTAAGTAGAAGAGATAAACCAATTTTCTAAACACTACAATTGATTTTTAGAATAGACCGTCCAATGCAACTGCCCTACTTATAGAACAGGAACTAGACTACATGTTTATACTGCTATAATAGAAAACTTGCTCCATATAGCGAGCGTAACATTGGCACAGACAGATTACATAATACAATCACATAACAGATTGACAATCATCACGGATGGGGAGAAAATTCACATTTATAAATTACATGTGGCATAATACCATTACCAAGTAGCATAACCATCACTACCAAATAACTATCATGAACAAACCGACCATCAAAGCTGGTAACATAGCTCATCCTAGGTTGTTGAAACAGTCACATTCTCACAGTGGAAAACCAAAAAAGTTGTTGTAATAACAAAGACAAAAATGTCTCTTATGGCAACAATTAAGGCCACTGGCACCATAAGTAATTACATAGACCCCTTCTCAAAACATCCAACAACAAAATTAAAAGTGCTAAACTAGCATAACCTCCATGCACGTAAAGCCAATGGCAAAAATAAGCTACAACCTCATCGCAACGTAGAAAAAAATACACAATAGACAAACTACACCCAATTCAATGCTCTTCCAGATCGAAACCATCTCCCAATCACTGATAAAACCAAACAACAGACCAACAAACATCAAAATAGCACATAAACCAAAAACATGGAGTTAACTCACTAAGTCAGCAACCCACCGGCACGTCGACCTTGTCGATCCACGACGAAAGTGCCTGCCTTTCAGTGGGAGCACTGTGTCAGGCGAGTCAGAGTGGTTGAGGTAAAAGGCCGTTAGGAGAAGTCGTGATAGGTCGGAGTATCCAATAGTGAAAAAGGAAAAGGAATTAAAGTGAAGAATACAGTCGGGATATAAGAACGTTGAGTGAATTGAGGCTAAGGTTTGCAAAAATAATTAGGAGAAGAGTAGATAAAGCAAGGCAAACTTAAGGTACCGAGGAAATGGTTGCAGAGTGATGTACAAGGGATGCTATATCTAAGAAGGGGGGAAAGGAGCTTAATCCCACGATGGAAAAAACCAAATCTGAAAATCACTACAACAAAAATACCCTTTTGCAACCGCAAAAAAAAAATTGCAATATATTTATTACAACTGACACCCACCAATCTTTATATCCACAGTTGTAATAGAGCATAACTACTTTACTATTGTTTGGGACAGTTGTAAATAACATCTTTTATAAGTGATCATGATTATTGTAAAAGACTTATTCACAACTTCCATCTGCAGTTGTAAAAACCTATTTCACAACTGCTTTCAGCTGTTGTAAAACACTTTTACACAACTGTTTTTCCAGCTGTAGTTAAAGTTAACGCAATAACTGTTATCGTTATAAGATCCTTTGGCACAAAGTTTAGCAGGATCAAAAGACTTATTCACAACTGTTTGTAACAGTTGCAATTAACATTTCAACAACTGCTTTCATTAGCTATGCTAGCGATTTACAACTGTTTGTAAAAAGTTTTAGGATCTAGCAGAAACACCTTTAATTCATCTTTTCACTATTGTATTGACAAAAATTTCATGATATTATAATTAAAACCAATTTTTCACTGATAAGAACCACAACCATTCACATCACTTGAAACAACACAATCCCTTCACATTTTAAGAAAAATAGAAAAACAATCCAAGTTTACACAATTTATGAATTCATTACTCCATTACAAAACATAACTATCCATTACATATGTCAAAAAAATATAAATACATACTAATTAAAATAGATGAAATCTTGATGCCATACAATAGTCATCCCAACTGCTTCATTGGTCTTTTGCATCAAGCCTTGAAATTATTTGAACAAATATAGCATTAGCAAATGGAAAAACTTCTTTTTTGGTAATAACACATGATGCAAATTGTTGACAAAAAAAGTTGGGAGATCAAGAAAAGAAGATCAAAGGCAACATACTAAAATGAGAAATCTCCAACTAAGACGACATAGCATTAAAAAAGGCCGCATGAAGAAAAAAGGATAAAGATTTTGAGAAGAGAAAAAAACTAGGATGAAGCCCATATCATACCAAAAGTAGTCATCGATTATGATTACATAATAACATTAGTAGCAGTAGAATTTTTAGGTCATAATTTTACAGAATGAAGCATTTTTGAAACTTACTTCATTAGCTAATAAAATTTGCCAACAGACGGGTAACATAATTCAAAACAAGGTAGTCATTGTCTAATGCTGACATAGACATTTGTATGCCTTGATCATACTATTGCAAACAAAGCAACAATATTGTGAAAATAACCCAACAAAGCTGCAACTTTATTAAATGAAGAGGCTACTTTAAAGTCAAATAATCTTATTGCAACGTTATAATTACTTAATCAGTGAAATGTCTATTATTGTATTATGTGTGTGTATGAGAGTGTATAAAGGTTCTGAAGTGTATTAGTAAAATATACTTCAACTAACAAACATACCAGAGGAGAGGTAGAATACACAAAATAAATCATGATGTTGTTTTCTACTTGCATTCGCATTTCTATGCTTCTTACTAAAAAAATGATTTTGTACAAGCTTCCTGCTAAACAATAAGTGGTTAAATAACAAAAAAGCATAAAAATCAACGAGCATAAAAGCGACTTGATTATCAGCAAACAGGCAGCATGTACAAAACCTATCCTAACAAATCAACACAGAAGTACGACCTATTGCACAATATGATAATGGACAAACTACAAGAAGAATTTTTTTCAATGAAAGTACAACTAGTCTACATATGCATGTACATGATGTACAAACTCACATATATACACAAATATGATGTTTACATGCAAACATTATTTAACATTACTTACGGGAATACCAATCAACTAATTTATAGTACAAATAAGCAATAATGCCTAGGACTTTAGTAATGCAACCGCACAACACAACATATAACAACAAAAATAATTAAATGATATGAAAATTGAGTTGTATATCTCATGGCCATCCCAAACAAATGATTAAGCATTATATATCCAAAAATTATTTATTCTACACATGATTACAAAAATGTTTTATTAGGTTTGCTGTAATTGCAACTAGTTTAATAGAAATCAACATGGACTTCGACTTTTCAAAATCATAATTCTTGGTGAAAATGATAAAACTACACTCAGCTACTTTCATATAAGTAGACATTAGGCATTTTTAAAAACTGAAAATGCTTTGGACATACACAAAAAATTGGTCACCTAGTAATATTTCAAACAGAAAACTAGACTAAGATAACATGGGAGTTAACATCTAGAATGCTAAACTATTTGGCCATAAGAAACATGGCATATTAAGTTAGATCTAATAAATATTATTGACCACAACATAGTGGAAAAAAACAACAAAGTCGTCTAACTCGATAAAGATAGATAGTTATTACTGTTAGGATTGTCTTGCATGTTGTTAAGATACAAACGAAGGTTTGAATAAATAGTCCCACATTACGGAATAAACTGAAGGACTAGAATATATATATATATATATATATATATATATATATATATATGAGTTCGTAAGCACGTAACAACAGGGATTTATTTTGTTACAAGGATGTGAGTGTCAACTCATATGTGTGCTCCCTATGTGGAAGTAAAGAGGAGCTTTGTTCCGACTATCGTTACATAATAGTGGTATCAGAGCCGAAGGTTATGAATTGGGCCATGCAGGCCGGACAGTGTTCTCAAAAGATATTTGTATGATGCGAGCCAAGGGGGGTACTGTTAGGATTATCTCACTTGTTGTTAAGATAGGAATGATGGTTTAAATAAATAATCCCACATTATGGAACAAATTAAAGGAGTAGAATGTATATATGAGTTGGCAAGCACGTAACAACAGGGATTCCTTTTGTTACAAGGATTTGAGAGCCAACTCATATGTGTGTACCCTATATGGAGGAAATGAGAGCTTTGTTCTGACCGTCGTTACATAATAGTTACAAATGGTGAAGTCTCATGGCATGATTTAGGCTATAACAAGTTAAGATTTGCCTTTAAATAATAAAAAATGAATACAAAAATTAACAGTGTAATAGAACAAAAAAATGAAGTCAATAGCTGAACAATACATAACTAGTCTATTAGAAAATAAAGGAGGGTCAATTAGTACTTACATTTGTGTATGCTAAGCATCATAAATAAAAAGACTGCCCCTTTGGAATCACCCAGAAGATATCTGACATAATATAACCTGCATATACTTAAAAATACTCTGAAATACATATATTACCATAAAACTGCTACATAGGAAATATTTCGTTATTCATATATAAGCTTTTCGATATCAGTATATAAGGTTTTCATATATCATTCTCACAGGCAGTATATCATTTGTTATAAAAACTAGTGTGTAAGTAACAATAGTCACTTTTAAGCTTTATGGGTATGAATTTAAATATAGACGACACACATATCACAATTAGACTATAGGCCATGCCCCATCATGTGTCTTTAAATCGGTATGTATAGAGGCAAACAGAGTATGTAAGGATGATAATCAAATGGACGTGATTCCTTATGGGAATAACCAAAATATGTAAACTCAATTCATTTAATGCAAATAATTTGATGTTAGCTTTTTGGTTGATTCTAAAATCTACTGTCTGGTTTTAAATTATGTTAATGAGATAACAGTCAAAATGCTTTGTCTCCAGTTTTTGGTGAAATTTAATGCTAAAACAAATGCAAACCTTTGTTAAAATTTAATTTCCATAACCAACATTAAAAGCTGGTATGCAATTTAAAGCATTTGAATTTTATTAACCCTTTTGTTTGAATTAGACCCCCTTTTAGTAACAGGCTTTCAGTTTATCCCTACTATGGTTTTAATTGCCACTTCGATGCATAATGTTGACGGTTGCAAGCTCTAAAATTAACTGCTATAATAGGCATACAACCGGTGACAGTAGTAGCTTATCATACATAAACAATTTTTGGAATAACCATCATATGATTAAGCATGAAGAGAAATCACAATGTGAATTGCTTCAATGCTTACAAGTTTCATATATAATGCTTATTCAAAAATTTGCAAATATGGTTTGATTTTCTCCTTGGAATTGCCATCAAAAAATATTAAAATGAATTAAAGAATAATGCAAGGCATCTTAAATTGAAATGACCCACCTTTTTCCTCGGTTTTCACCGATAATTAAACCAACTTAAAACATTCATAAAGATGGATTATTAGGGGTATTTACAAATTTGCATAAAAGTGAAAGAACTTCTCCATTATCATTACAATAACATTACATCAGAGTTATAAGAGATACATCAGTGTACATTGATTACACAGCGGAAAGTATTAACTTAGTATAGGAATATGAATGCTCCAAGATATTATAGCTCCAGGTAAAACCAGAATCCTGCTCTTACTAGCTCCAATGCGAAATCTGCAAATCAAACTACTAGGCTGCCCATGTAAAAATTATGGGCTCCCAGAGTTTAGGTTTGGGAACAATAAACTCTAGGTCAGTCATGAGTCTGGTGTGAGAACTCAAAACAGTTGTTTCAGGGTTTATGTTAAAGTTAGTTAATTCATCGGACCACGCCGCCAATGCGGAACGAGTTTACTACATGTGAGTACCTGTGCATAAAAATCCACAATGACTTTTTGAAAATAAAGCTATCATAAGCTCGTCCCACATCACATAATGCAAGCGCATACCAGATGAGCGGGTTTTGTATTATGGTAACCAAAAAGGCTTTGATACATGAAAACCCTCTTTCATATTATTATTAGTGCATAGTGTGAAAACCTTTTGAAAGTAAATATACTAATCTAGCCAGCATAATGCCCCATCCCATTATACTGACATAATCCTACCAGTAACCAGCAGGCTATACAATCAAAAACATACGGCCTCGTAGTGGAGATTAGATTTCCAACACGATGGTTCCTGGTACGAAAGATCATTTGTGGGCTCACAAACTTCCTTGCATGCACCATCCCAGTACTTGTGGATAACGTCCGGACCCAGAAACCGTTATACTAGCCCACCATACATGAATCAGAGTACCCAACAAATAGCGTCCCATGTGGTATATAACAATTCAAGGATTTTTGTTCGATGATAACAAACAAATATATCTTATTATAAATGTGTGCTATTATATTATTCTACTACATCACAGATAAAATTAAATATTTATATTTAAATAGGATACTACTGCACATGAATTTAGATATTCAATCTATATTTTATTTAAATATAATATTTTAATTCTACATCAGAATAGTACATATTTTTCTAACTCCACTATTTGTACATTTCACTGATATATTACAATTCATTTTCACATTCAGTTTCATTTGTTGCATTAGTTCCACACTACAACACTACGTCACTCATTTACATCACTCAGTTGTACAAATAAATTCATGTACAGTCCCTCACTCACATACAGTTACACAGTCTTGTCTTCTATTAGCTTGAAAGTCAGTCCAATCTTCTGCATACCTGTCATAGAAACACACATAACAAACGTGAAAAAAAATATTTTTAAATTCTAGCAAATAAAATTTTATTTTTAAAATTTATTTGCCTCAGAATTTTATTGTGTTTCTCATCATATTTCATGACTGGATCTGATTTGTATATATCCATCTGTGTTTACACAACTTGTGATATTAATAGTGATTCACTGTAAATACCATAAGGTAGACATCATCTGTAGCGCTCACATACATATTTTCTGCACGTGCACCATACCTGTATACACATACATGTGTATGTATGTACACATATTTTCAATGCAGAGGCAATATGACCATTCATTGTATCAAAAGGGACAAATATATCAATATGAGGTGTTCAGTGACACACACACACACACACACACACACACACACACACACACATATATATATATACACACACACACACATACACACACACACATATATATCCATGAATGTATACAGTGACATGTCAAGAAAAATCTCAAAATACTCAAGTCAACATGTGTGCACAGTCATGCACAAATTGTGCATGTGCAATTTCAAATGCCAATCATGGATCAGTAAACAAAGAATGGAGCCAGCCATGTTATACAAAACATACATATCTTTATCAATGTCAAGCAATCATTTTCAATTACCAAAAATATGTATATATATGGCAAGTGCAAATTAGAACAGTCCAAGTAGTCTCAAGCATTGTGTGACAAGGCTCAGGTCAAAACAGAAAAAAGACATGCTTTAATTTATATGTAAACAAATCAAACAAAGTGTTCATGCAAGTATCTTGAATTATAGATGCCAGTAAGCCAAATTCCATCCAAATCAGCCAAGTTACAACATGTGTACCCTCAGCTAAAACTGGTAAGAACTTTTGAAGACTCTCATGCACAATTTCAAGACAGTTCAGATATTCAATATGGTCGAGGCAATGTCCAAAATACATGAAGAAGCCAAGAAACATGTATTGCACTTTTTTTTATGCGCAAAACTGTATGCCCAAAAGTCATAAATTATAAACAACATAAAAATTAAGTTTGAAGAAGGGACAAAACTCAAATGTATATCAATTGGTCAGTTTCTTTTAATTTCAAACACAACATGGAAAATTTGGATGAACCAATCCAGGATGGAGCAAGACAGTGGTTTGCATATGCACAAAGCATGGTGCAAGTAAGGAAGCAACAATATGCAGCAGATAACATGAAAGACAAGTGAAAATATTGTATGCACTGCATACATATACACAAAAAATTGTGTGCATATGCATACAGACATATACAATGATTGTCAAGCCATATGAACATGATTGTGCACAAGTAAATACATGAAAGTATGCAAATTCAAAAGGTCGAGCTGAACATGTACACAAGCAAGACAGGATTATGTATTTTTGAACAAGATAGAGCCAAAGCCTTAAGTCAAACAGGTGGCACAAACATGTTTGAAATCAGCATGTAATTTTTGGCCAAGAAACAAATTTGGTTCCAGAAAATCACACAAGTATATTTTTGGCAAGAACAATTGGTATTTCTTGATTTCAAAACAAACAATATTGGCTAGCATTTTGAATTGATTTCATTTTGGCAAGTAATCAATCATCCATACAAAATTCATGTTTCCAGAAAATACGCAAGTGGCCAATGTATTTCATTTAAGTGTTTCCAGTGAAACAAATTGTTTTGTCTCCAGAAAACAATTTGTTAAGGCAAAAAAACATTTATTTTGTTTCCAGATGTTCAAAGATTATTTCACGAGTTTAAACCATTCCAAAAACCACGAGAACATTTTTATGGCAAGAAATCATAGTACTTTTTGGGCAGAAGATCTTTACATAATTGAATGGGCACAAAATCATTTGATTTCTTTCCAGAATTGCATAAATCATTTTAAGGAAAGAATTTCATTTGATTGTTTTCAGGGATTTAGAAAAGCAACAAGGGATTCCAAACTGAATTAATCAAGGCAACAAATCATGCAAGAGAACAGTCATGGCAACAATCACGCAAGAGAAATAAAGGGGGGAAACCACGAAAATCATGCACAAATCAATCAAGCCATTTCAAGAAATCAAAGAGTAAATTAAGGGATTCAAAATCCTATATTTATCGCACCAATTTCATCATCGGCATTATCAAAAACCAAGCAACAAACATCAAAAGCAAATCGAAAGATTCAAACCAGAATAACTCACGTTTTCAATCGCAAGAAGGAGCAAATCAATCGATGTACAAACAACAAGAAATCAAGCTTCAAATAATTTCCCAAAGCATCAATTTTCAATAATCGCGATTCGATTTGGTGCAAGGAGATAAACCCTAATTTTTAGGGGTCGGCCGACATTTCTTAAGCAAGCGCTTTGCAAAGAAAATAACAAAGAGAGCTTGGCTTGTTTTTATTTTAAAGGAGTTTTTCTATTTATTTTATATTGTACTTTTTATTTCTTTTGTAACCGTATCATCAGCTTTCTAGTGTCTGTAAAAACTAGGGTTTACTAGCTACGAGTTTGTAGCTAGGGTAAAATCTGGTTTCAAGGATAGAAATCAGTGCAGGGTTTTGAGAGTAGGATTAGTGCAACTAGAGCGAGATTGTGGGGCCTTTTTGTGTAACTCCTAGTAGGAACTTTAGGATAAGTTTCCAGCATAGGTTTAGATTAATTAGGCTAGGAATTGTCGCGAATTTACAGGTATTGTAAGCGTTGTAATAGTTAACTAATACCTAGTAGAAACTTTGGGGAATGCTGCGATAGGCAGGGTTTGCTGAAGCTTCTGTGTTATTTATTCCAGCATTTATTTTCTTTGATGTAATCTTTATTGTAATATTTTTTAATATCTTGTAAAACTCTAATAAACCCTATTCACCCCCTCTAGGGTTAACCTAGATCCAACATCCCAGACTGGAGACTTTGTAGTACCCTTTCATCATCACATCCCGGTGCACCGAACATACGAAATGAACATAAAAGTCTGACCACCTATTTACCAACAATATGGGGTGTGAGGTTCGTCGAGGTCACGATATACACAAAGCTACTATTCAATTAGCCATGCTTTGATCATCCATAGCTCATCACATAACGTAAGTATGCTACACTCACAATGCATCACCGATTTCCATCAATATATAACCTTTAAGCTTATACGTCTTAGAGAAGGGTGTTAAGCTAAGAGAATAAATTCACTACCACCAAGCAGATTTATATTAATAAAGATATGTGCTACGCAGTCAATTACAATTTCAGGCACACAATCCATACATTTCCGTTCTGGATTTGAACAAAACAACAATCCGGAATTTCTTCACATAAGTTCTAGCTTCTTGCCACTTAATTGATATAAAATCCATGGGAAAATGGGAGCTACCCGTTTGAGACATTCAGCAAGTCATCCTTATAATATGAAGGGTCCTGGTCTTTAGTACCGTCTTCAATGTCTTTAATTGCTCCATAACGTCGTATTATTACTTAGAATGGTTTGTGGACATAAATCTGATCCCGGTCTTTCCAAATAATAAGCTCAATTAAAAACATAATTACAGAACACACAGGCTTTTAACCAAATCTCCTTCAGTCTTGGATTTGTTAAATTAAACTTCTTTAAACCCACTCTCAAATTATCTTGAACAAAATCTATATTTTAGCTTTACTCCTTTAAAACACATCTTCAAATCAAAGATAATATAGCCTCAAAACCTCAAATAACTTTTCATTTGATAACTCATTATCCAAATCCAGTTTATTTTGAAAATGCTTAATCTATATTTCAAACACAGTTACCAATCAAAACGATTTTCCAACATTCCATTCTTTAATCTTAATCAAAGAATATACTTCCTTCCTAGTTCCTTACTTTTTATTTCCTTAAATCAAAGATTTGGTTAAATCCCCAAATTACGATATGAATTTTCATAACTTAATCTCATCGAGTTTCAAGTATGATATAATTGAAGATACCATTCACGACAAAGCCAAAATTAATCGATACTGAACATAAGTTACATAGAAATTGTATCTACTTATATTCGATATCAATTCTCATAATCAACGAATACTATAAAAGAAATAACGATAATAATATCTTTCAAAATCCTCAAATATTAAACGTTTACACCACGGAATTTCATATCTAATATCTGAAGATTATTTCTATCCAACTTATCTCAAACAAATCGGAAAATCCTTATCTTAGTTCGAAAATTTATCAAACCCCTTGATATTGGATCTGGATAGAAATACCATCAACTAATCCTTAATATTAATCTTTGTATAAAACTCATACTATAAGCGAAATAATGATAAACTTCCTTCTAAATTCCTTGAATAGTAAGAGTCATCGTATACCGAATTAATATCAAACATCCAAAGATTTATCTCCAACCATATCCAATTATTTAAATTTGGAAAGCCGTTTTAATATAAAATAATCAATTTAAATTCCATATAAAATATTTTTAATGCTTTTAAACCTTTGAAAAAAATTCATAAATCATTAAAAAATGATTACTTATAATTCAGAAACAATTTACGGGTTAAAAGTTCCAAAACAAACTGTTTGCAAAAGAAGTGTTACAATAGCATTTCAAAAGCGCTGCAAAAGTGTTACAAAACAGTTATCTTAACTAGTTTGATCAAAATATCGTTTATCTTAGCCAAAAAGTAAATTTCCAATTCAAAGCACTTTTAGATATTTATAATGATTTTACAAAAAAAATCATATTTTAAAAATATTTAAAATAGCTGTTTACAGTTATGGTTGGCAAACTGCACTTACAACATTCTTTTCCAAAACGTTTTCAAATATAACTTGAAAATTATAAGTTGAAGTTAAAATCTTCTTTCACTCATTTGAAAGCCCTTATTAATAGAAATCAAATGCTTTTCGTTTTGTGGAAATCCGATTTAAATTGCAAAAGTTATAAGCGTTTAAAGTTTGCAATAAAAGTACGCGAACTATCGTTGTGCGACAAGCTCTGTTTTGACCGTAATATAATCTCATGTAAAGATTATTCTGAACTGCTTCGATATACTTTTAGAAAACCATTACGCGCTTATATAAACCATTTTTTAGATATTTTCTACATAGAAAAACAAAACTTCACCATTTCAGAACAAAACAGTTTTCTTCGATTTACGACAGAACCTTTTTTTATCATCAAAAATCCGTTTAACAAGACGTTCCTTTTTCATGAATACTATTTGCATACATTTCAATTCCATTTTCAAATTATTTCAAATCTCAATTTTGAAAATAAATTCCAAACTCCAATTTCAATAATATTATTACTTCCAATTACGAAGGAGATTTGTCGATCATCAATGCAATACCATAATTGATGTGTCATAGTGTGTGCGAAACAACATCAGCAACCATTATAAACATCCATAGCAACCATCATCAGCATTATTGAATAAATAATAACTGTGCACAAGCATTATAACACTAACGCTTAATTGTGTGTGTGTTCTAAACTACACATCCATCATCCATCACAACAAACATCAACCATTAACATCCATAACTGGTTCAAACTGATTACACAAGTTAATTATCCAAATTATAACTAATTCTTTACTTATTAGTGTAAAATAAACTAGTGTAAAAATTTAAAGAGTTCTCACCTGTAATGTCTCGGTTTTTAGCTAAATTTGTTAAGTAATAATTTATTTATTATATTGAGTAATTAATATAATTGAATAAATCTGATTTAAATATTAGAGATTAAATTAGGTGATTTGTATTTATAAAATCCTATATATACACACATTTATATTATTTAACGCCTTAACAAGTGAATGTGTGTATATTAACAAGTTTGCAATGTCTTATGTATTTTGTTTTATGTTTTATTAACGGTTTTTAAAATTTATGTAAATTAAAAATAAAATCGCTTAAGAAATTAAGTGTAAATGATATAAGTTAAATATAAAAGACTTCATGAGAAGGCAATACAACATTAATAAGAGATATAACATCTTGTTGGTACATAAAATCAAAACAAATAAATGAAAAGATATGCATTCATACCATGATATACCTTTTCAAAACATATATGTATTTAAATCCATAGGAAATTTGCTTGGCAACCAAGCTTTGGGTACATAGGCTGTACAATTCAAATAGCATAGATGAAAAGTGTAAAAGTAAAAATTTAGTGTTTATTGCATTTAGTATATAAGCCTGCACATGGATGGTGAAAAAGTGTACACCAAGACTTGCCATAACTTATCATCCGCAGCTAAGAGAACTAGCTATTTTTTCAAATCAAAGCATACACAGCAGCTACAAGTGCAACATCATCCTACCCTATGCATAGCAATAATCCTCCCCAATGTACACAAACGCAGCTAGCTATTCACTTCAATCACTATATATCCAGCTGCATTCTTCTCTAAATCTACACATACATAGCTATACTATGCATAGCATTGCTACATGAAGCAATATAAACGAGCAATTTTCATTTGTGGCCTCTTTTTGCAAAATATTGCAAACATAGCTCCCTCTTAGCCACGTAAGCCTTGACCGGGCCAAGGCATGAATACTGGCGCAATCACAGATTGCGCCAGTATTTTTTAAAAAGAAATTTCCTTTGGGGAGCAATCCAGGATTGCGCCCCGAGAGATTTACAGAAAGCCAGCAGCTCTCTGTAAATTCCCTTATGCCTGCGCGCAATCCAGGATTGCGCCCCTGGAGAATAAAGGCTAAATTTCTCTCGGGGCGCAATCCAGGATTGCACTCCGAGAGATTTACAGAGAGAATATAAACTTGCTTTTCCTTTATTTTCTCATTCTCCATTTCTCATTCTTCACTTCTCAATAAAAGAACCCATAAGCTAAATTTAAAAACTTCAGATCCTTCATTGTTATTCAACAAAACAAGAATCTTTTATTGCGGATCAGAGTGAGAAGTAAAGGAGTTTGGCTTTTGTTAGATTATCGAAAGGTATGAGTATGTTTTTCTATTTTTTTTTAGATCTATCCAATCAAAGTTTTTATGAACTTGCGTTTAATGTAGAATGGCGCCGAACTATATTGCTACTATATGCTACTATGACAGACTGATCAAAGCTAATCCCAGAAATGTTGCACATATAGTAGCCAAACCATGCGGTGTATTTGAAAGCGCATTTTGGGCATTTGGGCCTTGCATCGAAGGATTTGTACGTTGTCGACCTTTTCTTTCCATAGACGGTACACATTTATATGGTAAATACAAAGGTATGTTACTGGTTGCGACTGCTGTAGATGCAAATGATTCACTGTACCCGTTGGCCTATGGAATTGTTGAGGCCGAATCAGCCGATACTTGGGGTTGGTTTTTTGCGTGTATTCACATCCATAGTGTTACCAATCGACGGATCACTTTCATTTTTGATAGGATGAAAGGAATACCAATAGCCTTAGAGGATCATTGGAGATACCCTCACAAACATAGATATTGCGGAAGGTATCTAAAAGCCAATTTTCAAGCTGGTGCGCATAAAGATAAAAAGTTGACAGGTTTATTTTATGCAGCAGCATGTGCTTCAGAGGTGATTGAATACAAAAGGATTCGTGACGAACTTAAACTAACCAGTGTTGACGCACATAATTGGATCGAGCGTAGTTTGCGTGGGAAGGAAGATAACTAGGCTTTTTGTTTCGATGACGGGGGCAGATTTCATGTCATGACGACAAATGCCTCCGAAAGCTTTAATGGTGTACTTAAAGGTGCACGATCATTGCCTGTCAAAGCTTTAGTTGCTCACACGTTTTTCCGATCGGTAGATTATTTTTGTAAATGAAGAGAGCTTGGTATATCACCGATGGCTAAGTTAACCCCAAAATGGGAGTTAAAGATATGTGAAAGGGCAAATGAAGCAAGACGTTGTCGCATTGTCCGATATAACGCAGGCGAGTGGGGAGTAATTACACATTTTGGTCACGAGTACAAAGTAATAATAGACGGAAACACATGTTCCTGTACATGTAGAATTCCTTTACTTCAACATCTTCCATGTGAACATGTAATGGCGGCTTGTTCAAATGTAACCAACGACACTAATCGATTTCATCATGACTTTGCTTCTGAGTGGTATTCGGTCACGAAGCACTACGCATCTTACAAACCGGAATTTCATCCTATTCCAAATAAACGGTACTAGACTGCATTCGAGGGACAGGTTCTTTTCCCGCCAACGGTGCGTAGAGCGGCTGGGATACCTAAATCAACAAGAATTAAAGGAACCATGGATGAAATCCGGGCTCCTAAAACAAATAGATGCAGTAAGTGCGGAGTGATTGGTCATAAAAGAAGCCAATGTAGATCAGTAAATTAGGATTTTTTTTGTAGTTTATGTTTGAACTATTTGTATTAATGTTTGATTGTAGAAGAACTTCTTTCTTTCGTGCAATGACAACAATTTGCAATGAGCTTATATTCATCACTTTCATTCGCAAATTCAAGCAATACATACATTGACTATTACATTACCGCAAACTACTTTAGCATTTGGATACATTTGATACATTGGTACATTGATACTACTCATTGGGATATCGTGGAAGCTGGGCCTCTAAGTCCGAGTTCAATAATTTCAAATGGAAAATCTCCTTTTTAAGTCGTTCATTCTCATCTTGCATCTCCAATGCATACTCATGTCCTCTTCGGCACATCGGAGGATCAACCCACTCGCAATAGTTACAAACTCGAAAGGTGTTCGAATAAAGGAGACTCATTTCATAGCGACTACATCTATACATCCTACGCACTGTACTAACGCTTCTATTTTTGTTCACAACCACGCAATAGTCTGACCTACAATAACAAATTTTTCTTGGTACTGGCTCGCCGATTGCTAGTGCTCGAACTCAATTAACATATTTACCTCCATCCACCGCAATGAAATACTTTTATGGTGCGCAAGGGAGATGATCTAGGAGTTCAACCATTTCGGACATTTCTAGATCGGGGCAAATTTCCTTACCCGATCGACGAACAATTGGTGACAATGGAACTTGTGGTGTAGCATCAACATTTTGAATGCTATCATACGCTCCTGACATCAAACTTTTCCAATTCTCCGGTAGAGTCTCGTCGTCAATTTTCCATTGATTCATACTACCTAATAATAAAATTAAACTTAGGGGGACTCAATCGTATAGCATTTAATGTATGATAATAAGGGAAATCTTGAACTTACCTTTGAATTTGAGCCCAATGTTTGATTTCCAATTTTTATAAAGTAGAAGTAAAAAATGGTTATAAGGTAAATTTTTATGAAGGAATTTTGTAAAGTTTTGAGGAAGAAAGGGAAAGTGATTGGGATATAGTAGTTGAGGAGGAATTTAAGAGAGTTGGTGCCTCTGTAAATCTCTCAGGGCGCAACCCTCGGTTGGGCCCCGAGAGAAATTTAGCCTTTATTCTCTAGGGGCGCAATCCAGGATTGCGTCCCAGGCATAGAGGAATTTACAGAGAGCTGCTGGCTCTCTGTAAATCTCTCGAGGCGCAATTCTGGATTGCGTCTCAAAGGAAATTTCTTTTTAAAAAATTCTGGCGCAATCTGTGATTCCGCCAGTATTCATTCTTGGTCCGATCAAGGCTTAAATGGCTAAAAGGGAGCTATATTTGCAATATTTTGCAAAAAAAGCCTAAAAGTGAAAAGAAAAAAAAGAGACCACAAATGAAAATTTCTCCAATATGAACTAGCTATATACACTAGACAACTCCTCTTTCAATCAATCTTAACACACAACAACACCTAATATAGTTCTCTTCAATCAAAGACAATACACAAGGCCACCCTCTCTTTTCTTGATCAATCAACTATGTAAAGCTATGAAAGGTATGAATTCATTTCTTTCAATCAACAAGACAATAGCAGCAGTCTAATAAAACAGAATAAAAATAAAAACAACCCCTACCTAAGAAAGATAAGCATTGTTTACACTAGTTTCCACCTATAAATACATCAACACACTTGCTCTTTCGTTCACACATTTGAACCAAAAACATTGAAGCAAATCTGAATGGAAAATGGACTGAAGCATAACAATATGAAAACTAGAAAATGAATGGAAGAAATAATGGAAGAAAACATGGCAAGACAGTTTTAGAAATGGTAGGAACCCTGGACTTGTGAGCTGAAAACAGAGAAACAGAGGACCATTTCTGTGAGTAAACTTTCTTTAAATCCCCATTTAAAACTATGCCTGATTATATGTAGTATGGTACAAATAGATATATGCATATATTCTTTTTGAATGGATGATATTAGCTAACTTGATCTGCATATTTAAACCTGGAAACAAACGATAGAATAGAGGACTATTTCCGTGAGTAAACTCTCCTTCCTCTTCATTTTAAATCACTCTATTGATTGTTATATGTTCATACGTAATACTAGTTATGGCTTATATTGGATGGGCTCGACATTTGTTGAAATGAAATCACAGTTGATTGTTTAACAATATTGTATGGTTAAGGAAAAAAAGTAGAGTATTCATATTATGAATAAATTCCCCATTTGTTTCACTAATTTTGTATGCGTGTATGGCCACTGTATACATTTGTGTATATACCAGTTAATATTGAACATTGGGCTGAGTTGTACGCCTCACATCAATGCATGGTCGTAAGCAGGTTGTGACTTCTGAATCTGTTACGGGCTGAAGGGTTGATCGATGCATATATGTGAGCTTCAGGTGAAGCGATGAACGTTTATGTGACCAATTTTATTTTTATTTTGATGTCATGTTAATGTATCTTGTTTAGGTCCTTAGTGAAAATAATATGTAGTGTTGAATGGAGATTATAAACAGTAGATAGAAACTGAAGAAAATCTGCATTACCATACACAATGCTTGCAGTGCATATAAACCACCCTCATTTCTCATATAGCAACTAATACTTGGTCTGTCAAACCTAGCAAATTAGTGGTTCATATTGTGTATCCCATGCAACAAGGATATACTGCCTTTTCCACCCGTGTTATTATTACGCATGGCAGAAAAATACTATGGTAATTTATGCACAAACTTGTGACGGGAAAATCATTTAGTTTAGTCTCAAATAAAGCTATCAAAAATGGCTTTTGAGACATAAGGAATTTAGATATTAATAGCATTTTGTTGTTGGTAGTGAAACCCCTTACGCTCCAAGCTCTTGCTCTCAAACATTTGAGATCTCACACGTCTTTTTGATAACAAAGAATCTCATAACTTCTACCTTTGATCCATGTTGTGTTTTGGTCCCTATCAACTTCTCTGAAAAATAGTTTGCTGCTCTAGATGGTAGTGTAATGAGAATGTGGGTGTTGGACTGCACCAACGTTGCGGCGTTTCAGGCATGCGCTCCAGGGGGAAACGAAGCTGATGAGTGTCGCCTTGGTGGTAGCGGAGTTTGAAGATGAATAATCGATTGACGCACAGTTTTGGAGTGGAGTTGGCACTGTCGAATTGTGCTACATGGTGTCGTGGGATTCCTGGATGATTGCGTTAGCTTGGGGTGGCAAAACGGATTTCGTAGCAGTGAACTGGAGGGCGGAATGGCTAGCACCATGGTGGTGCACATGCACAGTGCACGGATGCACTGAACTGGTGAAAATAGAAATTGGGTAAGGAAGGGAGCAAGAAAGAGAAAGCAGTAGAAACTGCATGAAAGACGCAAAGAAATTAGGCCAGCAAGCATGGGTGTGTGTTGGGGTTGAGCTCATTAGCTTGGAGAGAAAACAAAGAAGAAGAATAGGGGAGCAGCACATTGATTTCGTGTACATTGCAGAAAATGGCTACGACCAGTTCTTTATAATATAAGACTTTTTACAATGTTACGCTTGTTTTGAAATTGTATTACATGATTAGCCATGTTTCAAAAATAATAACAAATATAGACCTGTTTTGTCATGGGAGCGATATGGGCGAGTTTTCAAAACTCGCCTTTGTGCGCGTTTTCAAAACGCGCCTGTGTATTTGGGGTAATTTCAAAACTTTATATATACTCACCAGACTTCTCATAATTCAGATTCATACTCAACCACATCTTCACAGCTCCGTATATTTTCAAAATGACTTCTCAAACAATGGTTGAGCAAGAGGTTAACTCGTTCCCAGTTTGCTGCCACTGTGGATATATGGCTGAAGTTGTCGTCTGTGATGATGGCGAAAACATTAGTCGTCGAAGTCTTCTTTGTTCCAATTATTCTCACGGATGCAATTTTTCAGAATGGATTGACGAACCGCTTTGTCCCAGGGGCATAGCATATGCGAATGAGCTGGAGCAAAAAATTAGACGTCTCAAAAAACTCCTAGAGGACTTGCAATTTAAACCTAACCACTAGTTTTTCTATTAGCCGTCGTCGTTGTAGGTTTCTGAAGATTAGTTTGAATTATTGTATTATCCGTTGTCGTTGTATGTTTCTGAAGTTTAGTTTGAATTATTATTTGTGTGTTTGTAGGAGTTGAAAGATCAACACGAAGTATTGTATGTTTGTGTTTTTCTAATGAATTATTTTATGCTTTTGAAGTTTGAATTAAAGCTTTGTATTTTGCTGGTTTGTACAGTGTACATTATGACATAAATAAGAATTGACAACTCGCTGCCAAAAATTAAAGCTGGGTCAATCTGTTTCTGTACAGTACGATCTGCCGCAAATCAGGTGATTTGACTAGACACGGGTAAATTTGTCCATTGTGATAAAGCCGTGGCTTGTTTTGTGTGATCAGTACGAGCATGGGACAATTGATTCTGATTCTTCTTTATTTTGAATTGGGTGACATGATTAAAGCTCTATCAATTCTGACTTGACAACGACCGCACACTAAGTTTAATAAAGTTGATTTAATGGTGACGTTGCTTAGTTGGTTTCCCTATTTCATAGCTCTTCATCACATTATTTCTCATACACTTCAATCTTGTCTTCAAAGAACTTCAAGAAAAATAAACACAGTCAACAATGGCCCCTCCTTTTATTACTGCACTTATCTACTACGACGGTGAATTGGTCGTGGATGGGCAACAAAATGGAAGTTATGTGGGAGGATTCTGCAAACCAGGGAGAGTTCGATGGGGTTGCACACTTGGTGCTTTGAAAGACACAGTTTTCCAAGCAACCAGAATTAACCCTCTCGAATATGATATCGAGTTGTCGGTCAACTGGCCTACTGAATCGGGGTCGAGAGCCATAACACTTTCAGATGATGAAGATGTACAGGTAATGTTTTCCATTATTAAGAAATCGTTTGAGTTGTTTGTTGGAAAAAAAGCAAAAGAAATCGTGGAAGATGTTGTGGAAGAAATAATCACACCGCCTATAATGAGTAGCGGTTTCGGATATTTCACAGAAATGTTGCAAACTCATGATCCATCAATCAACTTTAGTTCTCCTTTATACACCAATCCGTATTGTCCACCAAATGTGGCTGAGCAGCAGCAACAACAACAACAAGAACAACAGACTGATCAGTCAAAATTGTTGGATATGAGCCAAAGGTATGTGTTCCACATCAAGTTAGTTTTGTAATTACTCATTGAAATGTAAGATCTAACTGAAATGCATTTATTAATAGGTTGATTGTAGAAGCCGAAGAAGAATGGGGTGCAGGTCCTTCACAACAGGCCGAACATATTGACAGCATGGCAGTTGCCACGACAGTAGTTGATGATACATGCTGGACCGGAGTCAACAATGAACCGTTGAACTATGACTATGATACAAACACAGTAGATCCCGAAGAAGATGGTGATGAGCCTCAAATGGAAGTACCCATGGACGATGATCTCTGCACGGCGCAAATGATGGCCAGATCCGTAGTGGGTAATTTAGAGTTTTCTGGCGAAAAATTCTCGGCTTCCTGCATACAAAATGGTTTTGCTGTTGGGATGGTATTCCGAAGCAAGGAAGAGTTTCTCAACCAACTTACGGAATGGTCTATTCTGCATGGTGTTTCATACAAGCCAATCAAGTCGAATAAAACAATATATACCGCTGTACGTAGTGTTGATGGTACTTGTCCATGGCGAATACATGCTATAGTGTCGAAGAAATCACAAAACGTATTGTGGGAAATCCGAAAGTTGCCTCATGAACATAACTGTGTCAACCCTACGATTAATTCAAACCACAAGCAAGCCACTTCTGCGTTTCTTGTATCCAAAATCATGGCTTTTGTGAAGGCCAACTTGGATATCTCAGTTGGGACTGTGCAAGTGCTTGTCGACGGGCACCTTTTCATCAAAATCAGTTACATGAAAGCTTGGCGAACGTTGAATAAAGCTTTGAAAAAAGTATACGGTGACTGGGCCGAATCGTATTCGTATTTGCCTCGGTATTTTGAGGAAATAAAAGGACGCAATCCAGGTTCAGTAGGACATATAGTACACGATGAGTATAGGGTATTTCATTGTGCTTTTTGGGCATTTGGTCCTTCCATTGTAGGTTTTGTACACTGTCGTCCAGTGCTCTTTATTGACGGGACACATTTGTACGGTAAGTACAAAGGAATACTGCTTGTTGCTACCGCTATAGATGCAGACGACTGCCCTTACCCATTAGCTTATGGGTGGTCGAGTCTGAATCATATGATAGTTGGGCCTGGTTCTTTTCATGCATGCGTGAGTTCATTTATAGCGTACAAAATCGACACATTACATTTATATCTGATAAAATGAAAGGGATTCCAAGCGCTGGGCCATAACAGAAAGCGGTGTACTTCAGCAGCCTAAACTGGAGATGTTTGTTTATTGATGCGATGTCAGTGTGTTGCATTTCGTGTATCTGTATTTCTTATGTTTTGAACTTATCTGTCCTTAACCGGACTATGTATCTCTCTTGTATTTGAATATTACAATTTGGTATTTGTTTTACGTTGTTTGGTTAAGCTATATATACTAATTAAATGTCGTGGTAGTTCGAAGTTTAACGTTTACACCTACATCCGAATATATAGGAATCGTTATACGTCAGTTTTCATTGAAACAAAAAACGATCGAATCTATAGAACTATATTTCAGTAATGAAACAGAAAAATGGGAATTTCATATTATAAAAATCGAGTTATGTCCAAATCAAATTTCAAGAAAGTCGCTATGGAGTTTAAAACAAAAGTGTACAGGCGAGTTTCCAAAACTCGCCTTTGGGCGAGTTTCCAAAACGCGCCTTCGTTAATACAAAACAGGTCTATTCCTTTAATTACTTTCAAAACAAGTCTGTTTGCGTTATACAATTCTGAAACAAGCCTAACATTGTAAAATGTCCTATAATATATATATATATATATATATATATATATATATAGGAGCATTCAATGGCACCCCAAATAGTGTGGGCTTTTGATAAAAAAAAAGAATGTAAAAAGGGAAAACGGAAGTCAGTAGGATAAGGAACAGAAAGAAGAAATAGAGAACAGAAATGGGAAGAGAAGGGGATCGCGTGAGACGAGTGGGTATGTAGTTGCCAAATTTTGAGCTGCTAGAAAACGTGCTCGGCCTAGTTATAAATTTATAAATATATAAATAAAAATTGAAATAAACATGTGTTTAACTAATTTATATAATTTACCAGGATATATGTGTATACGAATATTGGCAAGTGCGTGATGATCAAGTTCGCTCGAATACAGGTGAAATAGCTAATGCTTGTTTGGTAAAAGATATGCGGTATATTTTTGCCGAGTTTAAAATGATTTAAATCTCAGTTGAATAAAAATTAAAATTTGGTTTGTAATCCTGAAAATCATTTATGTCATAACAGACATAAATTTAGTTGCTAAATTAAATTAATGTAACACCCCACCTCCGTTAAGGACACTCACAAAGGGAGTGCCTTAACTTTGATGCAGCGTTTTAGCAGACAGAACAGAAACTTACAAGACAGATAAAAAGTACTTGAAAAATTTATAGCTTTATTACAACAGAAACCGAAGTAAGTTTGGTTACATCCTTTCAAATCACAATATCAGAATTCAAGTACAAAATATCAGTCTTGTACAAAAGCCTTCAGAATGCATAGTATTTAAAATCATAATCCCCAACATAAACTGCCATGCCAAAGCCAGACGATACTTCAAGCGGAGAAGATCTGAATCAAGCTCCTAGATTTCCACCCTACAAACCTGGGAGGGGGGGAAACGGAAGAAAAAGGGGCGAAAACAAGCAAGGTCAGACATAAAGTCTGGCAAGTCCAGTGACTTTCAACATATGAACAGATAATAATAATTATGACATGAAAATAAAACTGGATGCGAGATAACAGTAACAGGAGTAGCAGATATACTTAGGTTAAACAGAAAAAGAATAGAATGATGTAAGCTACTACTTTTCACCTTTCTGCACTAATACTAGTATAACAGGATTAGGTGTCACCCCAATGTCTAAACTGAAACAGAAACGGGAACAAAATAATTTCCACAGAAGAGAATGCTAGTAATGGGCTTTTACCACCCGAACAGAAATAGACAGAAAGTACAGAAGCAGAATACTGATAATGGGCCTTTACCACCCCAACTAATGGGCCTTTACCACCCCAACAGAAACAGACAGAAACAGAATGCTAATAATGGGCCTTTACCACCCGAACAGAAGGTACAGAAACATAAACAGATTAATCCCTACGGAAACAGAATGTAGAATTAGGTGTACACTAGTAAATGGGCCTTTACCACCCGAACAGACGGTACCACGCAGAAACAGACAGGTGTTACCACCCAACAGAAACAGACGGTACCAACAGAAATAAACAGAACTAAGTGTACCCTAAAACCCTACCCCAAGCGATCGGCTCCCTAATACATAAATACCCTGTGTCGGCCCCACAGTAGGGTGTATCACTCCCTAAAGTGACAACCAATTGGCACAGACCTATTTACAGATGTCACGGCGTCTTACATCCACAGAGGCAGGTCGGGATCCATGCACGCACATGACCCGGTTGGAACGCACCATCAACACCCCTCGCCATTATCAGAATGAACCGCTTATAATTAGTTCAGTAAGCGTGCCCGGACCCTACCTACTGTTGGGTCGAAGTTTTGATACCAGAAAGGGTTACTGACTAATATGGGTCCCAAACAACAGATGACACGAGTATTTTCCCTCCTAACCTTGTGCCCCCAAACTAATAGATTTCAGATTAACTTGTTTACAAGTTCAGACATACAGAGTTCAGGTCAACTAGTTCACAGATCAGAAAATCAAGTTAATAAGTTTTCAGACTAACGGATCAGACATACAGATTTAACAGATTTACAGACTTGTCTAACTTTGTACTGGGCCTATAGATTCATGAAACGGGTTTATTAATTTCATTAGTCCAGTTGGTTTAACCCTATCCACCCAACACATTTTAGACATCATATTTATCTCAGATTTTCATTAATTAAATATTAATGCCCAGACCTCTCATATTAGATTGACAGTTTGCGGCTACTGGTTAGGCCGGTTGGTTCCAGGCAGGTTTCTGTCACGAACTGAGTCTAACCTTGGGTTCCAAGCACGTTATGACTAACTTCTCACATTAGAACCTATTGTTTGCGGCCACTGGATGTGCCGGGCGGTTCCGGGTAGGATTACACCGCAAACTCATTCTAACCTCGAGTTAGCCATGTTTATCTTTGTGGCCAATTAATTAATAATTTACCATTTACGCCCATGCCTAATATACATATCAGTTATTCATAACTATAGCCAATTCAGATTATGTCAATAACAGACTAAATATATCAACTCAACAGATATAGCAGATAACAGATTTCGCAGATTAGGCGACTTAATGAATTTTGCAGATTAAGCAATTTAGCAGATTTAACATATAACAGATTAGGCATTTTCAGCAGACTTAGCAGATGACAGATTTAGCAGATGAACAGATCTAGCAGATTAGGCAATATAGCAGATCTAGCAGATTAGGCAATATAACAGAACTAGCAGATTAGGCAATATAACAAAACTAGCAGATTAGGCAATATAGCAGAACTAGCAGATTAGGCAATATAACAGAACTAGTAGATTAGGCAATATAAAAGATTTAATCATTCCCTAAAGTTTCATTTACATATCTTGCCTAATTATAAATCGGGCCTAAGTTCACATGCCTAAATAATTGCCATGATTCACAATATGATTATATACCCTACGTTTGCATTGAATTTACATGGCATAGATTAGGGTCAAAATTTTACTATATAACACATGTCCCAAATTTAGTTAAACTTGCCTAGTACAAAAGATTCACGTATAAATTATACCAAATATAGCCATCGATTTCAATGCATGTCATATATTCAAAAATCTCCCACTTAGGTGTTATTCACATTTAACAGTTACCAAATCTTAATATAGATCTTTACACCTAAGTCATATACTCTTTTTATCTCAAGTCATGAATCGTTATATAAAAATATACCCAACAATCTAGAACTTTAAATTAAAACAGTTCTTAATTCAAAATATGCGTTATGTCCAAATTCTCAAATCGTATGTTAACATACAATGGTTCCTCTTCTTCCAATTCACAGAATATGCATAGATCTAAGTCTAGTTTACAACATATGTCCTTTTCTTAAATCAGTCACAGATTAGCCATGTCCAATTATGCCATCATTCATTATTTATACCAAAGTTTAGCGTTTGTGCGTTAATCTCTTATGAGAGTTGGCGCAGGCTCATGGTAGCCTGGCTATAGAACAGAAAGAAGAAGAGATACATAATAAAATAGATCAGAACGGAACGTACACAACCTCAAATTCAGATTTACAATCATGTCACAATTATAATTGAAGTTTATATCAGAAAATAACTATACTTGCCTTGATTGGATTAAAGAAGAAGAAGAGTTGCAGTTGTTCTCTTTTAATTTTATTCAGTTTGGAAGAAGATGCTTTAGTCCTAGTTCCAGTTCAGATTTCAGCAGAGTAGCGACGCCATTTTTATTTTAATTAGAACAGAGGCAGAATATAGACAGAATGAAATTGTGTAGAGAGAATGAGGCTAGGGGGCTGTTTTTATAGATTTAGAGTCATGAATCTGGTCAGAAAATCGGGCCAAAAATATCAGAATGCATCAGGTTCAGGAAGTGGGTTCGGGAGGCAGGTCGACCCCCAGGTCGACTACCCAGTCGACTCCCCAGTCGACCTGCCCAGAGGGGGTCGACTACCCAGTCGACCTGGGTCCTGGGCAGGAAATTTCCCGCCCAGCCTGCTTCTGGGTTTGAATTCGAATTTTGAATTCGAATTTCAAGCTGTTTTCGATTCTGAAAATTCCTGAAACTTCGGAGGGTCATAACTTGGTCATACGGACTCCGTTTTTCGAAAACTCGGACTCGTTTTCATGCAGAATTCCGAGACGAACGCAACGGTGAAACCCATTTCCCTTGGTTCTTATTTTAAAATTTAATTATTATCTGATTTGTTACTTATACGTTCACAGAAAATGCGGGGTGTTACATTCTCCCCTCCTTAAAGTATTTCGTCCCCGAAATCTTCAAGTTAAGAAGAATGTGTCCTACCATCCAGTCATCCATCTACCAACCATCATCCACAAGCATCCATTTTCCTTAGAAAACTTCTAATGTTGTATGAACATATGCAAAAGTGTGTATATATGTTCCTTATCTAATGCAAAGATCAGGCGGTCCACTGATTCAGTTGACCTCCTTAATGCGAATTATGTCAGTGCCATGAGTCCAACATGTATGCAATTTTCCTATTTGATACATATCATTTCTAAATGTGTGCGCAATCATTCATCCAAATGCAACATCCATGTGATGAGTCAACCATTTTGCATCCACAAAAATTGAAAATGCACACTCAACCATATGCAGTATGAGAGTGTTTTTGAGCCGATCTAGTGCCTAGTGTGTGTATATGCATCCACGAGCAACCACTAGCAACCACTTGCATCCACTTGCAACCATCAAACATAACATGTTTACACCCATTGGTTTCTACCTAAAGTTCGAAGATTCGATCGATAGGATATAGTCGAATGATGGAAGCGAGCACAGATAAAATAAAAACTTGGTTCCCATTAGACCTTGGTTGAGAAAATAATTCCCCTAAGTATCAACCCCGAAGACCAAAATCAACATTAGATTGACACCCAGAGGATTATCCTCTTTAGACAATGTCAAAACTGGAAATCTTAATCTTATCCGAAATATTCAGATACTTACAAACTACTGGTACAGATCAGATCACCAAATGATTCTTAGGAAACTAAGCATGATAAAACCCAGAATGTATGCGTCCTACTTGACGCCTAACACAGATATCTCTCAAACCCCAATCTATCACAAGCAGATGAGTCATAACCCTTATGGGTTTGAATCTACAGTGGAATCAGAAACAATACTAATATTAAAGTGTAGAGTATCGGTTACAGAATCAAAATGCCAGAATCAGAAAGAGTTCCAACTCAACAATCAGATAAAGAAAGTAAACCTCCCACAGAAAGTTTTCCTAATTCTATCATATCCACTAGCCTCGAGAGTGTTCGCCTGCCCTCCAGAAGTTGGTCCTGCCCTCTGCCCTTGCCCTCTTTTTTTCGGGCAGTCCCTAGTGAAGTGTCCCATCTCACCACAGTTGAAGCAAGTGCCCTTCCCTTTTCTGCAATCCTTGTTCAGATGAGTCGAGCTTCCACAGGTAAAGCACTTTTTCTCCTTCTTATCTTCAGACTTCTCAATCTTCTTTTGTGTTTCCTTTTTGGGCCAGGCTTTCTTGTTCTATGGTTCTACCTTCTTTGCCTCTTCCTTGTCCTTGTCTTCCTCGTGCAGTAGTGCCATGTCCACCAATCTCTTGTAAGTTGCTCCCATGGGTACATGGGTCATGGCTAGACTGTGCTGTGGCTCGTTCAATCCTTTAACAAAGCGGAGAGCCTTTTTATGCTGAGTGTTGACTAAATCCAGTCCGAACCTAGCCAGTTGGTTAAACTAGTTGACATATTCCTTGTCCGTCATACTTCCTTGCCTAAGAGATAAGAACTTTTCCAGTTGTAGACTTCGTTCAGCTTGCGAGAGGAATTTCGTCTCAAACCTTGTTCTGAAATCCATCCATGTTTCAACTGGTCTCTCGGCGTTAGTGACTTCCCACCAATTGGAAGCTTCATCCTTGAGTAATCATACCGCCAATTGTACCTTCTGCCTATCGTCTACCTCGAAAATGACAAACAAATCTTCGGTCTCCTTCAGCCAGTTCCTTGCTGCCATGAAGGATTCAGTTCCACAGAAGTCTTTTCCACCCATAGCCTTGAAGTCTCTACACGTCTTTGCGAAAGCATTTCCACGAGGAGGAGGAGGTGGTACCGCTGCCACTGGGGGAGGAATATCTGCTGGGCCTGTACCGTTGGCCCTAGCCTCTAAGTACCTCCTGAACCAGCCAGGTGTTGGCACACCCTCTGGAAGGTTAAGATTCCTAGACATGCTGAAACGAAAGAAAAAGGATTCAAAACGGAGAACTGAAAAGATAGATATATGGCTTTCGGGGATTATGTTTTTCAAAATAAGCTTTTTTTTTGAAAATATTTCCTTTCAAAACCTTCTTGAAAATAGTTTTCAAAAACTTTACCCAATCTCGTAACCTTCAGCTCTGATACCAAGTGTAACACCCCACCTCCGTTAAGGACACTCACAAAGGGGGTGCCTTAACTTTGATGGAGCGTTTTAGTAGACAGAACAGAAACTTACAAGATAGATAAAACAGTACTTGAAAATTTTATAGCTTTATTACAACAGAAACCGAAGTAAGTTTGGTTACATCCTTTCAAATCACAATATCAAAATTCAAGTACAAAATATCAGTCTTGTACAAAAGCCTTCAGAATGCATAGTTTCTAAAATCATAATCCCCAACATAAACTGCCATGCCAAAGCCAGACGATACTTCAAGCAGAGAAGATCCGAATCAAGCTCCTAGATTTCCACCCTACAAACCTGGAGGGGGGAAACGGAAGAAAAAAGGGCGAAAACAAGCAAGGTCAGACATAAAGTCTGGCAAGTCCAATGACTTTCAGCATATGAACAGATAATAATAATTATGACATGAAAATAAAACTGGATGCGAGATAACAGTAACAGGAGTAGCAGATATACTTAGATTAAACAGAAAAAGAACAAAATGATGTAAGCTACTACTTTTCACCTTTCTGCACTAATACTAGTATAACAGGATTAGGTGTCACCCCAATGTCTAAACTGAAACAGAAACGGGAACAGAATAATTTCCACAGAAGAGAATGCTAGTAATGGGCTTTTACCACCCAAACAGAAAAAGACAGAAAGTACAGAAGCAGAATACTAATAATGGGCTTTTACCACCCCAACTAATGGGCCTTTACCACCCCAACAGAAACAGACAGAAACAGAATGCTAATAATGGGCCTTTACCACCCGAACAGAAGGAATAGAAACTGAAACAGATTAATCCCTATGGAAACAGAATGTAGAATTAGGTTTACACAAGTAAATGGGCCTTTACCACCCGAACAGACGGTACCACGCAGAAACAGACAGGTGTTACCACCCAACAGAAACAGACGGTACCAACAGAAACAAACAGAACTAAGTGTAACCTAAAACCCTACCCTAAGCGATCGGCTCCCTAATACATAAATACCCTGTGTCGGCCCCACAGTAGGGTGTGTCACTCCCTAAAGTGACAACCCATTGGCACAGACCTATTTACAGATGTCACGGCGTCTTACATCCACAGAGGCAGGCCGGGATCCATGCACGCACATGACCCGTTGGAACGCACCATCAACACCCCTCGCCATTATCAGAATGAACCGCTTATAATTAGTTCAGCAAGTGCGCCCGGACCCTACCTACTGTTGGGTTGAAGTTTTGATACCAAAAAGGGTTACTGACTAATATGGGTCCCAAACAACAGATGACACAAGTATTTTCCCTCCTAACCTTGTGCCCCCAGACTAACACATTTCAGATTAACTTGTTTACAAGTTCAGACATACAGAGTTCAGGTCAACTAGTTCACAGATCAGAAAATTAAGTTAATAAGTTTTCAGACTAACGGATCAGACATACAGATTTAACAGATTTACAGACTTGTCTAACTTTGTACTGGGCCTATAAATTCATGAAACGGGTTTATTAATTTCATTAGTCCAGTTGGTTTAACCCTATCCACCTAACACATTGTAGACATCATATTTATCTCAGATTTTTATTAATTAAATATTAATGCCTAGACCTCTCACATTAGACTGACTGTTTGCGGCTACTGGTTATGCCGGTTGGTTCTGGGCAGGTTTCTGCCACAAACTGAGTCTAACCTCGGGTTTCAAGCACATTATGACTAACTTCTCACATTATAACCTATTGTTTGCGGCCACTGGATGTGCCGGGCGGTTCCGGGCAGGATTACGCCACAAACTCATTCTAACCTCGAGTTAGCCATGTTTATCTTTGCGGCCAATTAATTAATAATTTACCATTTACGCCCATGCCTAATATACATATCAGTTATTCATAACTATAGCCAATTCAGATTATGTCAATAACAGATTAAATATATCAACTCAACAGATATAGCAGATAACAGATTTCGTAGATTAGGCGACTTAACGGATTTAGCAGATTAAGCAATTTAGCAGATTTAGCATATAACAGATTAGGCATTTTCAGTAGACTTAGCAGATGATAGATTTAGTAGATGAACAGATCTAGCATATTAGGCAATATAGCAGATCTAGCAGATTAGGCAATATAACAGAACTAGCAGATTAGGCAATATAACAGAACTAGCAGATTAGGCAATATAACAGATTTAATCATTCCCTAAAGTTTCATTTACGTATCTTGCCTAATTATAAATCGGGCCTAAGTTCACATGCCTAAATAATTGCCATGATTCACAATATGATTATATACCCTACATTTGCATTGAATTTACATGGTACAGATTAGGGTCAAAATTTTACTATATAACACATGTCCCAAATTTAGTTAAACTTTCCTAGTACAAAAGATTCACATATAAATTATACCAAATATATCCATCGATTTCAATGCATGTCATATATTCAAAAATCTCCCACTTAGGTGTTATTCACATTTAACAGTTACCAAATCTTAATATAGATCTTTACTCCTAAGTCATATTCTCTTTTTATCTCAAGTCATGAATCGTTATATAAAAATATACCCAACAATCTAGAACTTTAAATTAAAACAGATCTTAATTCAAAATATGCGTTATGTCTAAAGTCTCAAATCGTATGTTAACATGCAATGGTTCGTCTTCTTCCAATTCACAGAATATGCATAAATCTAAGTCTAGTTTGCAACATATGTCCTTTTCTTAAATTAGTCACAGATTAGCCATGTCCAATTATGCCATCATTTATTATTTGTCCCAAAGTTTAGCGTTTGTGCGTTAATCTCTTATGAGAGTTGGCGCAGGCTCGTGGTAGCCTGGCTATAGAACAGAAAGAAGAAGAGATACAAAATAAAATAGATCAGAACAGAACGTACACAACCTCAAATTCAGATTTACAATCATGTCACAATTATAATTAAAGTTTATATCGGAAAATAACTATACTTGCCTTGATTGGATTAAAGAAGAAGAAGAGTTGCAGTTGTTCTCTTTTAATTTTATTCAGTTTGGAAGAAGATGCTTTAGTCCTAGTTCCAGTTCAGATTTCAGCAGAGTAACGACGCCATTTTTATTTTAATTAGAACAGAGGCAGAATATAGACAGAATGAAATTGTGTAGAGAGAATGAGGCTAGGGGGCTATTTATATAGGTTTAGAGTCATGAATCTGGTCAGAAAATCGGGCCAAAAACATCAGAATGCATCAGGTTCAGGAAGTGGGTTCGGGAGGCAGGTCGACCCCCAGGTCGACTACCCAGTCGACCTGGTCAGGGGGGTCGACTACCCAGTCGACTCCCCAGTCGACCTGGTCAGAGGGGGTCGACTACCCAGTCGATTCCTCAGTCGACCTGGGTCCTGGGAGGGAAACTTCCCGCCCAGCCTGCTTCTGGGTTTGAATTCGAATTTTGAATTCAAATTTCGAGCTGTTTTCGATTCTGAAAATTCCTGAAACTTCGGAGGGTCATAACTTGGTCATACGGACTCCGTTTTTCGAAAACTTGGACTCCTTTTCATGCAGAATTCCGAGACGAACGCAATGGCGCAACCCGTTTCCCTTGGTTCTTATTTTAAAATTTAATTATTCTCTGATTTGTTACTTATACATTCACAGAAAATACGGGGTGTTACAATTAACGTATACTATTAATAATTAATCTGTAAATTCAGTAGGTTCTGAAGTGGTTGTTTAATTAATTATTTAGTTAATTGAGTGTGTTTAATTATGTATATCATAATTATATATTTTATTCACATATGATAGTGGAAATAAACACCCTTCCACTATAAACTGATTGAATGAATGGTTTGAACACCCTGTTAGCAGAAATAAACAACGTTCTGCTATTATATCAGCTTGATATATTTTATCAGTAAATATACGTGGTTGAGATTATCAATTGATAACATTAAATGGTATTTACATGGTTGTTTGTATAATTTGGATAACGACATGAATGTCAAAGGACCGTTGCATGTCATGGAACTGCCAAGTGATATTTCTGTGAAGTAATTCAGAAATTAATTTAAGTGGCCAACAGTTGAATAATTGCTTTTAAGAAACAATTAAAAGTGATTATTTTAAATTAATTGTATTATTAATTAATCTAAAAAGGAAAGATAAATTGTAATAAGTTATCGTCTTAAGTTTGATTTAAATCAACTGGTTTAAATGGAAATGGGTTATTAAATTAATCTGTTTACGACTAATTTAATAGAAATAGTTTTTAACTAGTAATTGTTAAACATAGAAATGTTTTATTTAGATTTAATTAATATTTTAAATTGACGGATTTTGGTAAGATTATTGTGCTGTTAAATAGAGAAGTTGAAATTGGATAAATTATTCAAGACGATGTTTTTAACTTAATTAGTCTCTTAATCAAGAAATTTATAAAGATAATTTAATTATAAAAGAAAAAGGGAATTAAGTTGATTTATTCGGTTAAATTTCTTATTTTATTAATTAAGTCAATCAAGTTAACTTGATAGATATTTTCACAACAAAAACATTGTTATGAAAATGGTTTAAGATTTGAAATTAATTGGATTTACAAATCTTGGTTTGTCGAATATTTCAAATATGTAACATCTACGAATCTTAACGATAAGAGTGATTTCGATTCAAGGTCTGAGAGGTAATTAAAATACCTCAACTTGAACGATGTCACTATTACCCGATATATGGTATTAGTTTGTATTCGAAATAAGTGCTAGAGTTGGATATCGTTTTAAGCTTTGAAATGAATGTTCAAGAGTGAGATTTTCACGTAAGATTTATAATAAAAAAAATCTAAATTAAGAAATATTTATGTTTCAGATAAGTATGAATAAGTTGATATTTGTATTTAAATTATTGAAGATTTTTAAATAAGGCTTAGCAGATCCAATGGAAATAAATCTACTCGTTTTATTATATATTTGATAGTTAATCACCGACTTCAAATCTTGACCTTTTACGTGGTTGTTTCGAAAAGTCCGAAATTTAATTCCACTTCGATTCGATTTATACGTTTCAAGTCAGAGACCATTGAAGAAGGAGTTTATGTGTTAGACCAAAAAATGGTCCTAACACCCAATTGAATAGGATTTGTGAAGAATAATAATTTAAAACATAGAAAATCATGCAGAGACACGAGATTTATAGTGGTTCGGCGTTAATGAGCCCACATCCACTTCATAGTTTCTTAATTCAACATAGAATTACAATTACAAGGCTTTAAATCACTCAATCACTCGATTACACTGAAGCTATCTCTCCGAATTCATGGATTCTTTTGGAGAAATTAGTGATTTTCTATTGAGGAATACTAGCCATGGCGGCCCTGAATGATCTAAGTGCAAAAAGCCCCCTTAATTTGTTGTTCGAAAGTGTATTTATAGGTGTATAATTGGTTAGGGGCGAGCACCACGTGGCAGCATTTGAAGATCTCGAAATTGTAGTGGAGAATGTGGGGAAATGGTCTTCATTTCGTGGGAAACCTGTGGCATCCGATCCCTTTTGTTAGGCGTAGGAATAGGACAATGTGGAATTGGTAAACGCTTCAGGTTCGTGGTCAATGAGTCGGGTTGGCTCCTGTGTGGTGCGAGCTGAAGTGACCCAATAATTAGTTTCAAAACACAAGCGAATCGGGACATGTATACGCGATCCGACCCGATGTCCTATGCTCCATCCAATCCGGTGCGATGTTAGCTTGTTGAAGCTATTTGATGTATTGTTGGTACGGGGTTATGTCTTCTTGTGCGTGTAAAGGGATTGAGCGATTGAACTCCGAGCCGAACCGGTCTCCTTTGTCTCTGTTTGACTCGCTAGAATGCTATGTTTGTGAAGTCATGTGGCTTCCATTCGAGCCAAGCATCCGATCCGAGCCGAATATCCTATCCGAATATCCTGATCTGGTCCTGTCTCATGTGCATGCGATGTTGAGTTTTCACCAATGTCCCGCCACTTCATCTAAGCGATCGCCAATCAATGTCGATCAATTGAGCTTTGGGTGGCCTGGTTACAAAACAGGCTAACATTTTGCCCCCCAAAGTACGTCTTATCGTAGATGAGATGTGCTTTGAATAAGTCAATTTGAGTCATTCTAGAACGTCATCCGTCCTCAAGAAAGCTTTATCAAATTGCTGTAATCTCTTGAATTGTTCTGACATTTCGACTCTTCGTTGAATAGACTGCTCGTCATATATTGCATCGCTTCCATTGGCGCTCATAGGGCCGAATTCTATGGCCGGAATAGTTAAGATGATCAAGAAATTTTTTAAACCTTGTCAAATCAAGAGGTCTAATTCATTCATTAAAAGTCATGCTAGATCGTTGGGATGGAGCACATCAAAATCAGCATGTTGATCTGTCTCTTGTACTCAGCTTTGGACTATCTTGTTATCATGATATTAATCTAGAATTTCACAACCACATCGAATCGAAATAATAAGGATTCCGAAAGCAACAATCACTCCGGATCATGTCAATGAAAAATCAGAAATCCACGGTCACGCTGGGTCATATTTAAAGGAATCCACAGCTGCTCTGGATTGTTTCGTAATCCAAGAATCACATATAAATCAATAAGGGACGTTGTTGAAATCATATGAACCGGTTCTCGTATGATCGTCGTTATCATATGGCAATGGAGAAATTTCTCACACCTTCCATCTGGTGTAGTTTGAGTCTTTAAGTTCACATTCGACCTGCATGCTGGCTCATTTGGTCAGGAAAGATGAATTAGGTCATACTCCGGAGGCATAGTGTACATGTTTTGAATCTCACTCCAAGCCAGCATCGTCTTCAAAGTTATTCTATGAACTGGCGCTCGTGCTCTCAGCGCCATCGGAGGACAAGCGAAGTCAGTGCTTATGCCCTCAGCATCGGTGGGGGTTGAGTCACATAAATCGAGCCTCTAATCTTCAAGATTTTATACTTCCCTTTGTTGCATCGGGTAAGAGTTGCAGGTTCCGCAATCTTAGTTGACTCGGATCGTTCTGTACTCTTCCTCAAGTTAGCAAGAGTTGGAGTTGTATATGCGAATGGTTGAATCACATTCGTTTTTGTGTCGTCTCTCTCTTTAGTCAGAAAGTGAGGATCGCCTAATCGAGTGTCAACGAACTCATATACTCTCCTCGCATCAGTCACGGAGTTGAGTAAGCTCGTCAATCATGCAAGCGAGGAATGTTGTTAGTGAGTTATTCAATCTCCTTTGTTTCATGATTTGGTATAATCCGAAATAGCCATCATAGTCTAGTTAAGTTCGTCTCTCATGCTTGGTTCCATGGAGCTTGACAAGCAAGATCGTGGGCACGATCAATGAAATTGGTCCTTTACGGAATTGTACATTCCTGACGTTCTTTTCCGGGGCATTTCTTTTGCCTTTATCATTTTGGGAGTCAAATGATGCTCCATTCTTTGTCATGAAAACATTGAGATCATCCATCTGAACATAGGTATCATCTTATTACAGAAATCTGTCCATCTCAGGGTAGAATTCACCAACATTTCTAGGAAAACCTCATGGTATAAAGATAATGAGGTTTGTTCCAAAGGTGAATCCGCCAAGGCCTTTTACTGGCCTTGTTACAGAGATACTTTGAAGTCTGAGTTATCTAGAATGCTGGATATTGCTGCTATAAACATCATAAATGGTCCAGGTCGATCAATAGATGCTGTTGCGGCATCGAACCTTTTCTAGGAGCGAATGCAATGTCTCACCGGACCTTTGTTTGATTGAAGTGAGTAACATGACATTCTTCGATCGACAGATATGGACATTTAACTGCTCAATGAAGTGGGTGACTAACGCGTTCCAGTGGTTGATCAATTCGGATGCATGCCACCGAAAATTATGTAACAAAAATGTAAGTCAAGATCCAGGAATGGTAGCTTAAAGTGAGGGGAGTTGCTGAAATCCCTAATGTCTTATGTGAAAGAGCTTTGATTGACGTTGCTTATGCCGCTTTTGAGGTGTGCCACCTCTGGCGAAAAGTCAACTAACGTCGGCATTCTGGCCTTTGCCTTTGTGAAGTTGTTGCTAATATTCCAATTTAGGGTTGGCATCCCCAGCATGAAGTCTTATAGTGAGTGGAAGCAGATCTCTAGCTTCTTGGTTCCGCATACTTGATAACCGTCAATCAGGCTTCTGTCCTTTAATTCTAGATGATGATCCGTTGCTCCGATGTATGCGGGCTAATCTTAAGGAGTCATTCTTTTAATTGCAATCTGGGATTTTGTGGAACCTCAAGGACAGTAAAATTTACATCTATAATGTTACGGTCAGAATTTGCATGCTGCAGATATCTGGGAGACTGTTGATTGCATCTTGTTTCATTCAAAACGACGTTGCCAACTTGTCCTAGGGTCCCATGCGATCTGAACTGCGGGACAAGGAGTTTTTAAGCCAAGTTTGTTGTTGCTTGAATTCGTACGATACTTACTGCAGCAAGAAAGTTGTAATTGCTCGGCCTTCCATCTATCCAAGTAAAGAAGTTATCCATCATTTTCTGTCATTTCCGAAGAAGTTCATCCTGCCGAGTCATATGGGTTCTCAATTCAGCGATGGTACCATCTATTTCATATCTAGTCTGACATGACGAGGGATCGTCGCAAGAAGAAATCTGCTGACTTCCTCTGTTCCTAGCGCCTCCTATACCAACATCCTTAGCATGGAAGAAATTTCTATCTCCCTTCTACTTAGCCCTTGAGTAGGAGTATCAGGCAATTAGCTTCCTTGCAGGCTAGAAGTCAAAGTAATAGCATGCCCCCTCATCTAGGGCTTTCAGTCGAAAAATCGGTCGAGACTAACGAATGGACGTTCACTCTGCATCCATTCTATGGTCCTCAAGCGGCCTGTCAAGATCGAGGTATAAGTTAGACATAGATATATTAGTTATGCCATTTGTAAATATTTTCAATGGTATGCCCCCAGTCCAGGGGTAATGGCATAAGACAGGTGGTGGTTAAATCATATCCTTTTCAAATTTAGACGAAGGGAGGGGTATTCCGGATAGTTAGGAAAATCTTCAATCCGTAGAAATCCTGAATGCCATGATCGTGTTAGATCGTATTAAGACCGGAAAATCGAATATCATTCGAGATCGTATTAAGGCCGAGTAAAAATAAAGAATCCCAAGGCTTCGCCGGGTCCTTCCCAGCCGCGAGTACTAAGTCGCATGACATGTTATTGAGTAATTTACTCTCAAGGCCTCTTTTTGGTCGCCGCCTTGATTCACGTAGGATGCTTGTCACTGGGCATCAATGTCAGCCTTCTGGACATGGCCCTTTATTTGTTTTCTACTGGCCTGCTGTTGTTGCGAGTGCGGGCCTCGCATTCTTGACTAGTTATCCTCTGTAAATCTGCCATCAGCAAACAAAGTGGTATTCCTGTAATATCATACATTTGCAAGTTTATTATATATTTCAATCAAACATATTTGTAGTCAGAGCGTTACTACACTGAGTAGCAAGCAATAAATCGCATCACAAGTCAGATAAGGGTTTCAATTTGGTATCCCTATAAATAAATAGCATATCATATTGCAGCCATAGTAGGGGTGTGATGTGTGTGTATGACCCCTATCAATAGTGAGTAAAGTTCCTAGCCAGGGCTTGTTCGAGATTGATTAGGATCGATAGTGCATTGCCCCCCATGTCCGGACATGAAGGGTTCGGGCTCAGCTTTCACTCTTGCCCCCGATACTACAGCGGGGTAGGAGCCCTTTTATGGCATTTAATCAACATGCCCTTATACTCTCCTGTCATATGCCCAGGATAGAGTTTGAACTCATCTTTCAGTTTTCTCCTCGATCCTTCAGCAGGGTAGGAGTTCTTGGGGAACCAATCCATGGCGCCTTTATACTCTCTCGTCGAATGCCAAGGGTAGAGTGTGGTCAAGGCGGTATTTAATCGTGGTGCACCTTCACGCCCTGTGGACATCATCTTCCCGTCCTTTATATTCTTCATCAAGTCATGAGGTTAGAGTTATTTCGGAGAACAGCCGCATCATTTGCCCAGGCGCTCCTTCTACACTCTATTTCCAAGAGCGGGAGTCCACCGTGTCGGGTGTTGTTCTCAAACTCGGTTTTAGTCCTTACTCCACGCTTCACTCTGGCGGACGAATTTTTTTGGGTCAAGCGGTTGGATCGCACTCACCGAGGCACTACCTCATAATCCCTGATTCATGGGTAAAGGTGGCCATTTGCAATAATCGAGTCTCTCTCGTCCCGTCGAATTGTGGGATGGAGTTTGGTCGGGCATTGCAGTACCGTCCATTAAACGCTCTCTCAAATCATGAGGGTTAGCGTCATGGATCGATAGGTCTTTAATCCTAGGGTGCTCCTCACATTCGTCCTGGGTTCATACATCTATCCCAGCTCTGAGGATTAGAGTTAGTTGGACAAACAGTCAGAAAATGTTTGCCAAGGATCTGCGTTCCTCCGATCAGCCCATGTGAGGAGTGATTGGCACCGAACTTCGGGTACCTGCATCATTCATATCGCATGAGTTAGTTATGTCACTAACTCGGGAAGCATGTAAAAGTAAATTGCATGATTGAAAAGTAAGCATATCAAGGGGCAGTGCTGCCTCCTTTATTTGGATTCATGTAATCTGGTGGCATCAAATATAGGATCGAGCCATGTAGACGGTCGAACTGCATCCATCTGAAATCGGATTCCGACTTTGAAATGCAAAAGTCAATGCATAATTATCTTTAGCTCTGTCACGTATGAGCCAAGGAGTGGATGGTCATCTCGGATCCACCTTGATCTATACAACCTCTTTCAGGCGGAGGGTGTGGCTTTGTAAACGAGCGGTTCAGTCAAGTTTGTCATGATATTGCTCCGTAACTCTATATGCGGGTATTGGAAGCCTGATCGGTATCAAATCCTAGGTACCTACACCATCCACATATTAATTCATCTGAGTTAGTTATATCAACAACTCATAAAGCATGCAAATATAAGAGTTATGGTTAAAGAGTAATCCTGTTAAAGGAATGAATATCATTCTTATGAGAAAATGGCGTTGCATGCTCTTCGCAGGTCAATTTTGCTCCGAAAATCTCTGTAGGAGATGGCTGCTGGAATCTTTAGCTGGTGATGAACGTCTTTGTAAACCGTCGTGGGATGGCGGTCTCGAGAATGAACAGACCATGATTGGGGTCTTGGAGCGACAAAGGTAGTCAGGTAAATACTGTAAGCGAATGACGAGGTTGCATCTCCTTTGAATCGCCTTCTTGCCCCCTTGCTAAGGGAAAGGATTGAGTGTCAGGGAGTCATGTATATACCGCTAATGGTAGCACAACATCACATTGGTGTTAGGATGGTAATTGGCAAGAGAATAATGAATCCATACTTATAGAAACTTTTGTACTTTCCATGCTAGGAAATGGGATATTGCTACTGGTGAGATAGTCATATCTCATAAATTTGTTGATATGCCTTCGATCCCATGTCGGGGACAAGGGTTGGTGCACGGACAATCAATCAACATTCAGGCGTAAGCGTTCTAAACCTTCAATTCGCTAACCTTCAGGCAAGGCCAAGGCAATCGGTTACGCAAACTCCTGATGTATCTGCTTTGAATTAGATGATGTAATCTCGAGAGATTCATGCTTAAATATCCAGTTTCCCTCTGCATCTGGGGAATGAGTTACTTTGCAGATAATTGATGAAAGGTATGGAAGTATGAATCTTCAGTTTCTAATTCCAAAACATCGCTCATTAGACATTACATTCGCATATATCTCCCTTTAAGCGAGAAATTAATTAGTGATTTTGTCGAATCATTCTGGGCAGTAAATCGAGCAATGAGACTCATTGATATCTATCTCGGGACAACCTTTCAAAGGAAATAAGCAATATCTTCTTGTATGTCATCTCTCGAGGCATAACGAACGATGGTACGCCCTTCACTTCTCTTGTTGGAACTACTCCATTCTGCAAGAAGTTGTTAAAGGGAGCTATCTACGACTCTCTTCTGATTTCGGTTTCCAATACTGGATCAACTTCCGAGTGTCTCGATTGGGGTCGTCTCCATCTCTTCTGGATTATCGGAACATGCTAGGTTGGCCGGATTATCCGCTTTCTGATTCTCTGTATGCGGAATATAAGATATGTTGTAATGTTCCCATCCATCCAACATCTCTTCTACCTGTACTAGGTAAGTTGTGAGTCGTGGTCCCTTTATCTGGAATTTCCTTCGAATCAATACAACTCCAACGCTGGACTGTCGATTATTCTTTGCACCATCTGTATATAACTTCCAGGTGCTAGGTTTTCATCTTTCATTTTGAGGGGCCATCTTCTTCATTTAACACATCCTCTTTGGGAACAGTAAACTCAACGATGAAGTCGTTTAACGCATGCCCCTGATTGGATTTCTTCAGGAGGGAATTGAGATCAAACTGGTTCAGCCCGATATTCCATTGAAGCAATCATTCGAATGCCGCCGGTCGCTGCTGGAGCTGATGTAGTGGCTACTCAGTGCGTATCACAGTCAGATGAACTTGGAAATAGTGGCAGAGTTCTCTCAAGACAATCAACAAGTTGTAAACAAGCTTTTCAATCTTTGGACAGTTGCTTCGTTAGACGTCGTCCTCCTGCATTCCGAATCTTCATCCTCTCTGGGATCTATGTCTTCGGGCGGATCATCAAGCAACTCTTTATGCGATGTCTCCCTTACTTGCTAAGCCCATGCATTCACCAAGCTACATCTCCTTGGGGGGGGGGATGTTCTTTGGTTTCACGCCATCTCAGTTGTGTAGCATATTCCATCCAGCCAAATGGAAGGCTTTTCATGCAACTTGGTCATCATTGACCATTCCCACCATAGCTTTGGTTGGGACTTAGTAGTAGACACTAGGGTGCAATGTGCTCTGAATTCTGCTGGAGCTGGTCAGTCTAGACCTTTGATCAGATAAATTTGAGTACGACAGCATAGCTTGCGAGATTTCAAGTAATATCCATGCATCATGTAACAACGGAAATGAGAACTAGAGAGCTAATGGTTGATTCATATTTGCTTTAATCTCGAGCTCTCATCATTTGACCAAGGTCGTATGGTGGCTGATGAGCAGTCAAGTTGCTATAATCCGGGAAAGGATCCATATGTCCAATCATGGCATGCGGTGGTTCAACTAGTACCTAACTTTGGGCTCCAAAGTATGTTGACCTAACCCTTATTTGATGGAAATCAGTCTTCCTCGGTGTGGTTGACATCAAATAGCCATTGCAAAGGTTAGCCAAGTCTTGGGAGGTGAACCTCAGGACATATTTCATTCATCACATTATATGATTGAAGTGTAGCTTTGGGATGTTGGGATCCTTAGCTGCTTTCTGGTGTCCCATTATTGACAATCATGATCACTAAAATCATATAAATCATCTTCGGAGTAGTGCTCGGACTGTTCCATATAACCTCATTCGATGCCCCGCCGATTGGACAAGTTTAAGTCGCATAAATAAGATGGTCACTACTCGTTAGCGAGCAACATCGGTTGCATCAGTGAAATCTATACACCATCAGAACTACGGAAGAGGAAGTTGTTGTGAGACAATCATTGTCTTGTATACTGTCCTTGACAACAAGATGAATCTGATCGATAGATCCTCAAATTGGCTTACTGATGTAAATAAGCGTCATGGCTATGGGAAGAATCTCAGTCGTTGCCGTTTCATTGTTATATTCTTTGACTATCCATCTAATCCTCATTGATAAACTTTGACGACTAGTGTTGGCCAAAATATATATGTCGAGCCGAAGGCGAGCCGTGCTCCGAGCCGAAGGCGAGGCCGTCAACGGGACCGGGCGCAGCGCCGGTGGGGGTCCGGGGTCCCACAGTCCCGGCAACGATTTTATCCCAAAAATGTATTTTATCCTAAAAACAGTTGTACCGGGTCGGATCGGAATTTGCCTTCAAGTAGCGGTTCAGAGGTGTCATCAGATCGCGGCTCGAGTCTGTCATCGGATCGGATCGAACATGTCATCGGATTGGATCGGAGGTACGTCATCATCAGGTGGTCGGTTTGGATCTCCCTATCTGGTTCGGATCGGAGGTTCTTTTTCAGGTCGAGTAGGACCCGATCCGACCCCCTCAAGGATATTGGCCTGCGCTTCTACTACATCCGATCCGAAGGTTCAATCTGCATCCGATCCAGTCATTTTATTTGCATCCTATCCGGAGCTCATTTGAACTGGAAACACATCTGATCCGATCCGAAGTTGAGGTCCATGCTAAAACGTTGTTGCTGCGTTGGGCAGATTTTTTCGAACCCATTGCTTCATTCCAGAGACATCCATGCTTTGGGTAGAATTGCTGAAATCGTCGAAAGCTTCGAAAGTGACGAGAATACGGATTATCTCTTCGGACTTGGAGATCCAAACAGTAGATAAATAATCCGAAAAGCTGAGAATCTTCAGCTCTCAGTGAAAGCACCAAAATGTTAGACCAAAAAATGGTCCTAACACCCAATTGAATAGGATTTGTGAAGAATAATAATTTAAAACATAGAAAATCATGCAGAGACACGAGATTTATAGTGGTTCGGCGTTAATGAGCCTACTTCCACTTCATAGTTTCTTAATTCAACATAGAATTAGAATTACAAGGCTTTAAATCACTCAATCACTCGATTACACTGAAGCTATCTCTCTGAATTCATGGATTCTTTTGGAGAAATTAGTGATTTTCCATTGAGGAATACTAGCCATGGCGGCCCTGAATGATCTAAGTGAAAAAAGCCCCCTTAATTTGCTGTTCGAAAGTGTATTTGTAGGTGTATAATTGGTTAGGGGCGAGCACCACGTGGCAGCATCTGAAGATCTCGAAATTGTAGTGGAGAATGTGGGGAAATGGTCTTCATTTTGTGGGAAACATGTGGCATCCGATCCCCTTTTTTAGGCGCAGGAATAGGACAATGTGGAATTGGTAAACGCTTCAGGTTCGTGGTCAATGAGTCGGGTTGGATCCTGCGTGGTGCGAGCTGAAGTGACCCAATAATTAGTTTCAAAACACAAGCGAATCGGGACATGTATACGCGATCCGACCCAATGTCCTATGCTCCATCCGATCCAGTGCGATGTTAGCTTGCTGAAGCTATTTGATGTATGGTTGGTACGGGGTTATGTCTTCTTGTGCGTGTAAAGGGATTGAGCGATTGAACTCCGAGCCGAACCGGTCTCCTTTGTCTCTGTTTGACTCGCTAGAATGCTATGTTGGTGAAGTCATGTGGATTCCATTCGAGCCAAGCATCCGATCCGAGCCGAATATCCCATCCGATCCGAATATCCTGATCTGGTCCTGTCTCATGTGCATGCGATGTTGAGTTTTCACCAATGTCCCGCCACTTCATCTAAGCGATCGCCAATCAATGTCGATCAATTGACCTTTGGGTGGCCTGGTTACAAAACAGGCTAACATTATGCAAGGGTTGTTCTGTTTACAGAGTAGTGCCTTCGTTTGTCCAGTCCCAAGACAACTTGTATGGACGAATGTTTGACAGAGTATACCTAAAAAATCATGTAAGTTGATCTCTTCAAAGCTATGTTTGGTGGTGGAAGAATTTGTTTCTCTTAGCTTTTTACCCGTGGTTTTAGGGAAATCAATTTGTGATTTGATGGGTTTGACAATGTGGAATTCAAAGTAAATAAAAATGTGCTATTAAAATGGTAATTTCTGACCTCAAGCCTCACAACTGGAAAATGACAAAAATCGGGCAGGTAGCATGGAGAGTGTGTGGTCGCTTCCATTAGGGTGTATTGTCACCTATATAGAGAATATTCATATTTGTTTCTTCTTTCGCTTCAGTATCTTCGAATTACGGTTATGTGGGCCCAACCGTTGGTGACAATATATTCGATACACTCAAGAAAAATGAGTGGTCGGTCATGCATGGGCCGGGTTGCAAGACGTTCTTGTTAAACCCAGTTTATTCCCCTCTAAAGATACACTATTGGAAGGTGGTTCCATACCTTGTCATGGTAGGAATCCAATCTCCAATAAGCGCCCGCGGTTTTGTTTGTATACTATATATGTGGAGCGTGAGATGCAAGCGTTTTGCTAGATTGCTATTTATTTGTATTTAGACATATTATAATATCATAATAATATTGGTTTCAAATAATGCTTTGGTTATCGTAAGGTAAAAACCATCTGTATTTATGTGTGGATTGTTCTTATGATTATCTTTTCTTTCAAAAGGTTTTTGAAAGTTAAAATCAATCTGTTTTAAAATCGTTTACTCACACCAGTCCCATGACAGACCCAGAGTTCATTTTTCTATGTTTTACCTAAACTCTTGGGTGCCCAAATTTGTATGGGAAGTCAAGTAGTTTAGGATTTTACAGATTTTCTGGAGGAGCTTGGGGTAGGAGGCTTCAACGTCAGATATATAAAGTTTATTTTCGCTGTATTGTGTATGTGTTATACTCTGACGATGTATGTAAGTTCAAATCCTGTTTGTATTTCAAAAGTGATTATATATCTATTATATTTTATTCGTTTCGCTGTGAGATTCGTGTTTACTCTGATTCTGTGGTATGTTCTTCTTTTCTTCTATTCTGAATTTTCTATCTTATCTCTTCTCATCCTCTAATTTCTTCCTTCGACATCTGGGTTTTAGTATTATTTGGGTTAGATTTTTATTGAATTTGATCAATTCAAGAGGTATCGAAATCTAGGTCGTCACATCACCAATATAGCTTTCCCATTTTCCACGGTAAGTGAGCCTACCTGACTGTGAACGAACTGTCGGACAGTATTTCAGCGCGCTTTCTTCTTTGACAATTCATATATATAATGTAGATTAATCTCTTACTTTTTATATATAAGAGGAAGGGGGTGGGAGAACCTTGGCAAGTTAATGGTGGTGATGGAGTGAAAATGGAGGAGACGGAGGGAGAAGAGGAAGGAGGAGGCTTATGGCCGAATTAGGAAAGGAAGTGGAGGAAATGTGGTTTAGGTACCCACGACCAAGAAGAAAGAAGGAGAAATAAGGAGAATTGGAGAATGAATGAAATGAGAAGATAAGGGTGGGTCTATATAGAAATTCTAAGTATGTAAGAAGCTTACACATCGTAGGACCCTTGTCTTGTCCTAAAGCTTCCTTAACATGCATGTTGACACTTGTTCTACGTGCAACGCTCCTTAGCATGCACCATGCCACCTTATGTGACACTTGTCTCTCATGCATGCTTAGGTTCATGCATGTAGACAATGTCCTAGACACTTGTTAAAAATAAGGGAGAAGCTACTTTAGGTAGCATTTTACTCAAAAATGCTATACAAACTCATAGACCACTTATAATAAAATTAGCAATGGTTCTAATATTCAAAAAATTATATTTATATCTGATAAAATATCTTATTAACAAAATAGCTTAACATACATGAATTTGTAAATGCATGATAATTTCTTATCAAAATCATACCATTGTATTTTGATAGAAATTAATATATTTATACAAAATTCATATCACATGAAACTAATATTATATCCAAAAATTCAAATTAATTATTCAAAATTCCAATTTTAAATTGGTTAAAATTTTAGATTGTTACATTCACCCCCTTCAAAAAATTTCGTCCTCGAAAAGGAAAGGGAATCTTAACTACCCATTCGACATCATGTAGATTTTCAAACTCAAGATTAAAATTCTTTATACCAATACTTCCGTTCTCATAATGGAAATGTCGAGTAGAATATTCTAACACACATAGTTTCGCATAACCATATCTACCATGTTCTCAAACGATAACATCCAGTTACCCATTATATCTGAATCATCGTTTACTGGGTCAATTACTTATACTCAATGATTTGCCGCCTTCAAGAAAATTCTGAGTTATAAATTATTCTCTTAGATATTATCTTGCAAATACAAAGGTTATGAAACTTACTCCTTTTAGTCCCCCAAAATTACTATTAACCTTTACACGAAAAACTCGATCATCTTAGAACTCAGCTTTTCTAAACATTTCAGTTCAGGTAATTTTCTTTTACTGTTCACGCTTGCCAAATATCCTTCAATCAAATTGTGAAACTTAATTCACAAGGTATTCATGCTTACTTAAACAGTTCCTTTTATTACCACAATATACTTTAGAACTTATTGATTGTCCATAATCGCTGAAAACTCCAGATTTTACTTCCTTATCTTGTTTAAGTTTGGCTATCCTTATTAGTTATTCCAAATTCAAGGTTACAAAATTTATTTCCTTCAAACTTTAGAGAAATCATTTAGATATATCTTTATTAACAACTTTAACCAGTGTAGTTCTTAACTAAAATATCATCAAATATCATATAGTTATATTGTGAAACTGAATTCTCAAGATATTTGCGCTTTAAATTTAATTAGTTTGGGAGGACTAATTATAAAATACCATGATTGATTAATTCCAGCTTAGCCTTTAAATCATTTCCCAAATTACCTTTATACTTGGATTGCTTATGTAAATTACAGTTTACATAGATGTCTTTTAATCAACTGTGAAATTCCAATCACAAGATGTATATGCTCAAGTTTTAATTTCCAAATATTTTAAAAGACATTTTTCCTTTATTTTCAAAATATATTCTTTTAAAATAAATTCCAAAAAATCAATTTCAAACTAATTGCCAATTCTTACTCAAAATTTTAATTTGAGTTTTCAAACGATATATCTTTTCAAAACCAATTTTTGTATCACAAATACACTTTCTCATATACTCTCTACTTAATTTACTAGCTTATCCTTACTACAGGTTTACCTGGTATAATTCTTACAACCCTATCAATTTTTCAAGATCTCGCTCATTTATTCAAATTCACATTAATTTTCCAAACATTTTCAAATACTTATCTAAATGGGTTTAAGTATATATTGATGTTTTAATCGGAATCATATAGTCATCCCACTTTCGAAACTCGAAAATACATAATGATGATGTTGCAGTCATCAACTGAATCATCTTCAAGCTACTGGAGTGTGATTCTATATCTATCTAGTATACTTAAAACTTCGTATATACGTTATCTAGGTGTATATTCAAAATTTTCTTATACTTGATAGCCCAACCTCAACATCAAACAAAATACTCAGACTCTTATTATTTATTACGATTTCTGACCACATTGATTAGTTTGTTTAGAGGAGAATTACCTTAACAAATTTGACCCAAGTTTATCGCTAAACATGAATTCTATCATTAATCCTAAAAACTTAATTCATTTTATGTGAAAGGCGCTCTCTCGAACGTAGTACCCTAGAAATTCATTCTAGGGAATTACTAACACTATCTCTAACGAGTAGATTCTCATGGGATATTACTAATCCCACCTCTGATGAGTCCTTTCTCTTTTGTTCAAGTAAGTCATGCCCAATAGCTTTGTATAAACCTGTAACACCCCACCTCTGCCAGGGTGGCTCTTGCAAGCAACTCTGACTTTGGTGGGGCGTTTTAAAACAAGGTAAACATGCATAATGATATAACAAGGCAGGACATGACATATATATATGTAAATAAATAGAGTAAGTAGATGGATAAAACAGCGGAAGAATTTTAAACCATTTCAAAAACAAGTCTGCTACATCATAATGTCAATTTCCCAAATAAACAAGTCTAGTACATCAAATAACATCATCTGAAACTGAAAAGGAAAACATAAAAGTAGCTATCCCCAAAGTGGAAAAACCATAGCGAGCTCAAGTCCAAAGCATACATGAGCTATCCAAGAAAGCAGCTAAGATCCAAGCTAGGCTCCTGTATTCCCTCCCTGAGAACCTGGGGGGGGGGGGGGAAACGGAAGAAAAGAGGTGAAAGAAAACAGGTCAGTCAAAAAGACGGAGTAAGCCCAGCTACGATCAGTCTATAAACTAATAAAGTTAACAGTATGATGGAAACTGAGATGATCATAGATAACAACATACTGGCATGATAAATTAACTACAAGATAGATAGAGGTGTCATCGCATAAACAAGGTTAAGTTCTGCACCACGGTGTACTAGCAAACCAACATAACAGGTATTGATCCCTTGGCCCAAGCTTTTACCCAATAACATGAAGTGACCTTAATATAAGGTCCAACCAAATGGTCTAGTCGATCGGCTCCCTATAAGCCTAACACGTCAAGTGTTGATGTCCATACGGCCCACATATGGATGTAGTCAGACTGTGTTGGGTCCACCTTCGGGTGTATCAAGCCCTCGGGTGCCAACCCCAGACACTGAAGCAATAATGCACAGTCTAAACCTACTGGTACCCGTGCCTCGAGTTTGTCCAACAACGGATTACGTGCACGTCCGTAGCCCGCCTGGACCCGCACCGCTGTACCACTCAGCCGTCGCTTTGGTCGCTTACATCAGTCCAGTAATCGTGCCCCGCCCTAGCCTAGCCTCTAGGGTTGTGATGATACCAAACTGGGATTACTGCTGGAACAGACCACGTTGCTAGGGTTTCTTAAGAGGGTTAAGTGCGATTTAACCCTTCACTAATCATGGATTAAATTGGTTAAGTGTAACCGACAGTTCACAACTTAACCCCATTTCAATCCCTCGAACCCCCAAATGGATTAAATTGGTTAAGTGTAACCCCATTTCAATCCCTCAAACCTCCAAATGGATTAAATTGGTTAAGTGTAACCGACAGGTCACAACTTAACCCCATTTCAATCCCTCGAATCCCCAATTGGTTAAGTATTAGTGGACCCTTACTTAACCCTAATCATGAGGCATTAATTAACTTAATTGTGCCTTAACCTCTCACATTAGACTTTGTTGCGGTTACTAGTTAAGCCGGGCGGGTCCGGGTAGCTTTACACCACAACTTGGTCTAACCTCGGGTCCAAGGTACACATGACCAACTTCTCACATTGGGTCCTATTGTTTGTAGCCACTAGTTAAGCCGGTAGGTTCCGGGTAGAATTACGCTACAAACTCAACCCAACCTCGAGTTGGCCATACTTATGTTTTCTAAGTGTCATGTCCACCATGTTTCCAAAACACATTACAAGTTCAACAAATACTTGGGTAGACCTAACTTAATAGGTAAATTCCCAAGGGGTAGACCTAACTTAATAGGTAAATTCCCAAGCTCATGTTTTTATGTCCTTTAAGTTTACCCAACCCCAAACGCAATCCCATCGCTCACATATCGCAATAGCGCATAAAGGATAGAAAGAGGGAACTTGGCATAATCATGACATAAAAGTGTTAGAGCCACAAGTTCAACATGGTGGCATATGAAAGATTCATGTGTTCATACACTTGCATATTACATTTTTAGGCCCAAAAGCATGCATAACATGTTAACATGAACCACATGACCATCCCAAACTTGCATAAGCATACTTGCATACCATATGACAACTTTGCATATCAAACTTGCATAATAAAACTTGCATAACTTATGGCAACTTGCATATCATACTTGCATAACAAACTTGCATAAACAAACTTGCACAACATATGACACTTGCATATCATACTTGCATAAATAAACTTGCATAACTTATTAAACTTGCAAATCATAGCATAGTGAACTTGCATAAACATGCATAACTTGTTAAACTTGCAAATCATAGCATAGTGAACTTGCATAAACATGCATAACTTGTTAAACTTGCAAATCATGGCATAGTGAACTTGCATAAACATGCATAACTTATCAAACATGTGTAACATAGCATAGTGAACTCGCATAAGCATGCATAACTTATTAAACATGCATAACATAGCATAACGAACTCGCATAAGCATGCATAACTTATTAAACATGCATAACATAGCATAGTGAACTCGCATAAGCATGCATAGCTTATTAAACATGCATAAATCCCAACTTTCATCACATATTAACTTTAGAGTTTCTAAAATGAAGGTAAGAGGGCTTACCAATATTATGAAGACACAAATCTACTAGTAAAGATTAAGAAGCCCTTTCATGCAAGCATAAAAACCCAAAACAAAGCTCCAATAAGAAACATCCTTAACAAAAATCCCAAAAACTCTAGCTTAGCCAATAAAGCTTGCAACTTGATGATGTATGCAAGCTAATGATCATTCATACAACTTAGAAATGCTTGTATGAACATCAAAATCTTCATAGGAATGATTTTTGAAGAGGGTGGAGGCTAGGGTTTTTAAGTGGAGGCCATTTGAGAAATCAATTTGCCATAGTTTAGCTACTAGGATGAATAAATTAGGTTTTAGGGTAGGATTAGGGGCTTATTTATAGAAGATTAGAGTGTTTTTAGCCCTAGGATTAACCCTAGGTTAGTTTAGGTCCGTCAGATTTAGGAACTCTCTAGAACCAAGCCACAAGACCCAGCCCCAAATCAAAATGGTGCGCCAGGCAAAACTGCCCGGCCACCCCGTGTCGACAGGGCTGTCGACAGGGCAGTCGACACCCTAAGACCCCTGTCGACATGCCTGTCGACATGGGGGTCCTGGCGGGAATTTTCCCGCCTGCGCCAGTTTGCCCTAATTTCCCACTTTGAACTTGAAATTCAAATCTGTTTTCGATATGGAAATTTCTGAAAACTTCAATGGGCCTTAACTGGGTCATACGGACTCCGATTTCCGAAAACTCGGACTCTATTTCGCGTATTTTTCCGAGACGAACGCAATGGCATAGCCCGTTTCCCTTGATTCAGATTTTTGAATTAAATTCTGCCTCGATTTATGTTATAACAGGTTATTGAAAATACAGGTTGTTACATTCTCCCCTCCTTAAAGGATTTCGTCCCCGAAATCTTCAAGTTAGGAAGAACGTATCCTACCATCCAATCATCCATCTACTCAAAGCATCATCCACGAGCAATCATTGTCCTTACAAGATTCTAAATGCTGGATGAACATATGCAGAGGTGTGTGTATATGTACTTATCTAATGCAAATATCATCAATGCGAATTATGTTGGTGAAATGAATCCATATGTATGCAATTCCTAACATAATGTATATCATCTATATGTGTGCACATAACATACACCCATATGCAACATCCATGTGATAACACACAATTTTCATCCATGAATAAGCATAAACACTCATGCATATGCAATATGAGGAGTGTGCGAGCCGATCTAGTGCCTAATTGTGTATAATGCATCCACGAGCAACCACTTGCAAACACTTGCAACCACTTGCAATCATCAAACATAACATGTCTCAAACACATGTTTCATCCAAAGGATTCTACCTAAGGTTCTCATGACAAGATGAACACGATAAACTTAGATAAACTAGATAAACATGGACAGAGAGATCTTAGGAGATAAGCAAGATAAACTCCTTTTTTGGATTACAAGAAATCCATTCAAACTCTGACATATAGTACTAACCGATGAGTCATAACCCCCTTATGGAGTTTACAACAGAAATAAGATCGAGATTGGGACCGAGAGGATATATACAAAAGATAAGTTGCAAGCAAGCTCCACAGGAAAACAATGATCAAGGATGCACTCTAAAAAAAAGAGATATGATGCGTGTATCTAGTCTTCACTGTTCTTAGTCACGTTTCCTTGAGCTTAACTCCACTGTGCTTTGATCGTGTTTTACTTCATGATTTCTTGGCTTCCTAACTCCTATTTCCCAAATTCGAGTTGGAACTCATTTCATTATCGCCTCTCGTCTTCCTTTTCTACTTATTCTTCTTTCTGTACACTTGGCTCAAACATAACTGTAACCTCATGATTTCATGCAAGCTCTCCAAAATTCACTAGTGAATCCTGGACCTCGTCTACTTACTATAAAGTGTTCCACGCAGCAGAACTTTTCTTGAAAATACCAATCCACGTTGCCAATTTCCCTTACAAACGTGATTTTCTATAACTCATGCTTAATCGAAATGAACCATCTGCCTATGAGTGATAGGCCATACCTAGATTCAGTTGCCTACCCATGGCTTCCTGTAGGCTATTTCAAAACTGGCCAACTTCTTGATGGTAAACCGTTGCTGACCATGATGCAGTCCTCTCGCTCTTCACCGGACTGAAATGAGCACTCTTCGTGAGTCTACCTATTATGACCCACCTACCCGTATTCCCTTTCTTTGATCTAGGTAATCTATCCACGTAATCTATCGGGATGTTTTCACATTTCCCTTGCGGAACCTCCAATGGAGGTAATGGCCCGCCGGACTTCTATGACTTGGTCTTAACCTGGTGGCACAACATGCATCCTGAGACCAACTCGGCCACCTCCTCGAGTGATGCGCATCCTCAAGAACCTTCTTTACCAAGCCTTCCACTTGAGGAACACATAATCTCTCATCGCGCCTTAGTCATCCATAATATATCTAGCGAGGTGACTTAACATCTCGCCTCGAATCAACTGGTCCATGTTCTTAACTAACTGCGGGTCTTCTTCCTGTGAAACCCCCTTCTTGATCTAGAAGAGTAAGTCTAAGCTCAGGGAATGCTAACTAACTAGCCAAACGGATCTTACTTTAATTGCCCTCCTCAGGGTTTTCCGGTCTTAAACCGCAACCACTTTAGCGGAATCCACCGCTAAACCTTACTTAGGAACTATGTGCCCAAGAAATCCAACTTCTTTCCTACAAAGTGACATTTGGAGAACTTGCCCTTCAACTGGTGGCTCTAAGCGTATCCATCACCTCCTTGAGATGTCTAGCATGCTCTTCCTCGTTCTTTTTAAGGAGATCAAAATATCGTCTACGACGACCATGACAAACTTGTTCAAGGACTCCCTAAACACCCTTCCCATCAAGTTCACGTAATATGCGGGTGCATTAGTCAAACCAAGTAGCATGACTAGCCATTCTAAAAATTTCATCTAGAGTCCTAAACGCAGTCTTGTCAATTCCATCCTCAGCCATCCTAAGCTGATGGAATCCGGTAGCTAGATCAAAAGAAAACAGATGCTCCTACAAGCTGATCAAACAAATCATCGATCCTTGGTAACGGTTGTCTATTCTTCTCACGATAATCAACACACAAGCGAAGCAAACCGTCCACATTAGTAACGAATGCCACTGGAGCACCTTACTCGAAAATACTTCGTCTCAGGAAGTTCTTCTCAAGCAACTCCTTGACTTGCTTTCTCAACTCTCCTCTCGCGAGGTCATGCGCCTAACCGGCCACGAAACTGGCTTGGTATTACCAACCAAATAATGCGGAAATCTATCCCACGTCCAGGGTAACCCCCTTCACTTCACCCAAGATATCAGGATATTCTCGGACCACCCTCACGGATTGCAAACTATCGATAGACGAGTCGAGGGATTTCAAGATAACATAACCTGACGGGATCCATAGGGTTACTAGAAATTTCTAGGGTATTACCGGGCGGATCATGAGCCTCACAACCCTATGCACAAAAACCAAGAATGGCTCCAAAACAGGACAACCATTCCATGCCCAAAACCAACCCATATCCCCTGAAACCGAGAATATAAACATCCCACGAGAATTCTATACTCAGGATAGAAATTTTCAAATCCACTCAGACCACAGACAAACGGGCAGAACCCCCAATTGGATTTGAAACACATACGGGATCATCAACTAGGCTAGTACTTAGGTGCAAACTTTCAACTAGATCAGATGAAATAAAACTATGTGATGTGCCAGAATCAAACAAAGTACGAACAGGGAAAATCAGAACAAGTCTTTCAACAGAAACACTACCTCTATCATGAGCTGGAAGAACGGTGTTGAGGGGAAGAACTCGCCCTCCAGATAGTCCCGCACACTGAGTCTGATCTTGCCCTTGTTTTCTTCGGGCAATCTTTGCTGAGATGTCCAAACTCACCACAATGAAAGCATTCGCCCCGCTTTCTCTTCTTCTTCCTACATTCCCTGGATATATGTCCAACTTTACCACAGAAGTTGCATTTCCTATTCTCTCTTGGCTTGTCCTTGCGGTTGTTGTTATTCTTGCCTCGTTTCCCGGAATTTACCCTCTTGCCTTGAGACTCATTCGCCTTGACCTCTTTCTTGTCATTGTTATCTTCTTCTTGAAGTAGGGCCGTATTCACCAAATTCTCGAAAGTCGCCCCCAAGGGTATATGAGACATGGCCAAACCATGTAATGGCTCGTTTAATCCTAGAGCAAAGTGTAGGGCCTTCTTCTGAGCGGTATTAACCGAGTCTAAATCGACCCGAGCCAGTTGATTAAACTTATCTATGTATTCCCTAATAGTCATGTCCCCTTGCTTCAGTGATAAGAACCTCAGTCCAAACCTTCCTCTAAAATCATCCCAAGTCTCAATTGGCCTAGTAGCGGTGGTGACTACCCACCAACGTGCAGCTTCTTCCTTTAGCAACCATACTGCTAATAAAACCTTCCTTTGGTCACCTATATCAAAGGTGGCTAAAAGATCTTCGGTCTCTTTCAACCAATTCCTTGCCTCTACAAAAGTCTCTGTTCCACTAAAATTCTTGCCACCCATCATCTTAAAGTTCTTACAAGTTTCCGCAAAATCCGCTTGTGGAGGCTGAGGGAGAAGAGGAACATCAGCTACGGAAGGAGGAGGAGGAACAACGGCCTTGACTGGAAAGACAACATTAGAGACACCTGGGACCGGTGCCGTGACTTCCAAGTACCGACGAAACCAATCGGGTATTGTTACTCCTTCGGGCAAGATGAGATTATCAGACATGCTGGAAGCGAAAAGAAAAGAGTTCAAACGAGGGGTCAAAGGATGGTGCTAATGGCTTTTGGGGAATAGCCTTTTAAAAATAACTAGACTTTTCTTTGGAAAATACTTTATACTTGGTTTTGAAAATAGTTTTTCAAAAGTTTTAAAAACCTTTTTATCCCTTCTCGTAAACCATAGGCTCTGATACCAAATGTAACACCCCACCTCTGCCAGGGTGGCTCTTGCAAGCAACTCTGACTTTGGTGGGGCGTTTTAAAACAAGGTAAACATGCATAATGATATAACAAGGCAGGACATGACATATATATATGTAAATAAACAGAGTAAGTAGATGGATAAAACAGCGGAAGAATTTTAAACCATTTCAAAAACAAGTCTGCTACATCATAATGTCAATTTCTCAAATAAACAAGTCTAGTACATCAAATAACATCATCTGAAACTGAAAAGGAAAACATAAAAGTAGCTATCCCCAAAGTGGAAAAACCATAGCGAGCTCAAGTCCAAAGCATACATGAGCTATCCAAGAAAGCAGCTAAGATCCAAGCTAGGCTCCTGTATTCCCTCCCCGAGAACCTGGGGGGGGGGGGGAAACGGAAGAAAAGAGGTGAAAGAAAACAGGTCAGTCAAAAAGACTGAGTAAGCCCTGCTACGATCAGTCTATAAACTAATAAAGTTAACAGTATGATGGAAACTGAGATGATCATAGATAACAACATACTGGCATGATAAATTAACTACAAGATAGATAGAGGTGTCATCGCATAAACAAGGTTAAGTTCTGCACCACGGTGTACTAGCAAACCAACATAACAGGTATTGATCCCTTGGCCCAAGCTTTTACCCAATAACATGAAGTGACCTTAATATAAGGTACAACCAAACGGTCTAGTCGATCGGCTCCCTATAAGCCTAACACGTCAAGTGTTGATGTCCATACGGCCCACATATGGATGTAGTCAGACTGTGCTGGGTCCACCTTCGGGTGTATCAAACCCTCGGGTGCCAACCCCAGACACTGAAGCAATAATGCACAGTCTAAACCTACTGGTACCCGTGCCTCGAGTTTGTCCAACACCGGATTACGTGCACGTCCGTAGCCTGCCTGGACCCGCACCGCTGTACCACTCAGCCGTCGCTTTGGTCGCTTACATCAGTCCAGTAATCGTGCCCCGCCCTAGCCTAGCCTCTAGGGTTGTGATGATACCAAACTGGGATTACTGCTGGAACAGACCACGTTGCTAGGGTTTCCTAAGAGGGTTAAGTGCGATTTAATCCTTCACTAATCATGGATTAAATTGGTTAAGTGTAACCGACAGTTCACAACTTAACCCCATTTCAATCCCTCGAACCCCCAAATGGATTAAATTGGTTAAGTGTAACCCCATTTCAATCCCTCAAACCTCCAAATGGATTAAATTGGTTAAGTGTAACCGACAGGTCACAACTTAACCCCATTTCAATCCCTCGAATCCCCAATTGGTTAAGTATTAGTGGACCCTGACTTAACCCTAATCATGAGGCATTAATTAACTTAATTGTGCCTTAACCTCTCACATTAGACTTTGTTGCGGTTACTAGTTAAGCCGGGCGGGTCCGGGTAGCTTTACACCACAACTTGGTCTAACCTCGGGTCCAAGGTACACATGACCAACTTCTCACATTGGGTCCTATTGTTTGTAGCCACTAGTTAAGCCGGTAGGTTCCGGGTAGAATTACGCTACAAACTCAACCCAACCTCAAGTTGGCCATACTTATGTTTTCTAAGTGTCATGTCCACCATGTTTCCAAAACACATTACAAGTTCAACAAATACTTGGGTAGACCTAACTTAATAGGTAAATTCCCAAGGGGTAGACCTAACTTAATAGGTAAATTCCCAAGCTCATGTTTTTATGTCCTTTAAGTTTACCCAACCCCAAACGCAATCCCATCGCTCACATATCGCAATAGCGCATAAAGGATAGAAAGAGGGAACTTGGCATAATCATGACATAAAAGTGTTAGAGCCACAAGTTCAACATGGTGGCATATGAAAGATTCATGTGTTCATACACTTGCATATTACATTTTTAGGCCCAAAAGCATGCATAACATGTTAACATGAACCACATGACCATCCCAAACTTGCATAAGCATACTTGCATACCATATGACAACTTTGCATATCAAACTTGCATAACTTATGGCAACTTGCATATCATACTTGCATAACAAACTTGCATAAACAAACTTGCACAACATATGACACTTGCATATCATACTTGCATAAATAAACTTGCATAACTTATTAAACTTGCAAATCATAGCATAGTGAACTTGCATAAACATGCATAACTTGTTAAACTTGCAAATCATAGCATAGTGAACTTGCATAAACATGCATAACTTGTTAAACTTGCAAATCATGGCATAGTGAACTTGCATAAACATGCATAACTTATCAAACATGTGTAACATAGCATAGTGAACTCGCATAAGCATGCATAACTTATTAAACATGCATAACATAGCATAACGAACTCGCATAAGCATGCATAACTTATTAAACATGCATAACATAGCATAGTGAACTCGCATAAGCATGCATAGCTTATTAAACATGCATAAATCCCAACTATCATCACATATTAACTTTAGAGTTTCTAAAATGAAGGTAAGAGGGCTTACCAATATTATGAAGACACAAATCTACTAGTAAAGATTAAGAAGCCCTTTCATGCAAGCATAAAAACCCAAAACAAAGCTCCAATAAGAAACATCCTTAACAAAAATCCCAAAAACTCTAGCTTAGCCAATAAAGCTTGCAACTTTATGATGTATGCAAGCTAATGATCATTCATACAACTTAGAAATGCTTGTTTGAACATCAAAATCTTCATAGGAATGATTTTTGAAGAGGGTGGAGGCTAGGGTTTTTAAGTGGAGGCCATTTGAGAAATCAATTTGCCATAGTTTAGCTACTATGATGAATAAATTAGGTTTTAGGGTAGGATTAGGGGATTATTTATAGAAGATTAGAGTGTTTTTAGCCCTAGGATTAACCCTAGGTTAGTTTAGGTCCGTCAGATTTAGGAACTCTCTAGAACCAAGCCACAAGACCCAGCCCCAAATAAAAATGGTGCGCCAGGCAAAACTGCCCGGCCACCCCGTGTCGACAGGGCAGTCGACACCCTAAGACCCCTGTCGACATGCCTGTCGACATGGGGGTCCTAGCGGGAATTTTCCCGCCTGCGCCAGTTTGCCCTAATTTCCCACTTTGAACTTGAAATTCAAATCTGTTTTCGACATGGAAATTTCTGAAAACTTCAATGGGCCTTAACTGGGTCATACGGACTCCGATTTCCGAAAACTCGGACTCTATTTCGCGTATTTTTCCGAGACGAACGCAATGGCATAGCCCGTTTCCCTTGATTCAGATTTTTGAATTAAATTCTGCCTCGATTTATGTTATAACAGGTTATTGAAAATACAGGTTGTTACAAAACCAAAGCTCTGACACCAATTTGTAACGATCTGCTTTTTTGCCCGGTTTCGCCAGTAATTAAACCAACTTAAACCAGTCATAATGACGGATTGTTAGGGATATTTACACATTCGCACAAAAGTGAAAGAACTTTTCCATTATCATTACAATAGTACTGCATCAGAGTTACAAGAGATAAATCATAGTACATCGATTACACAATGGAAAAGATATTAACTTAGCGGAAGAATACAAATGCTCCAAGATATAATAGCTTCAACTAAGTCAGAATTCTTCTCTAGCCAACTCCAATGCTAAATCTGCAAATCAAACTACTAAGCTGCCTGTGTATAAATTATGGGCACCCAGAGTTTAAGTGTGGGAAAAATAAACGCTAGGTCAGTCACGGGACTGATATGAGAACTCAACACAGTTGATTTAGGGTTTATTTTAAAGTTAGATAATTCAACAGACCATGCCGCTAATGTGGAACGGGTTTACTCCATGTGTATACCCGTGCCTAAAAATCCGCAATGACTTTTTGAAAATGAAGCTATAATAAGCTCGTCCGATATCACACAATGCAAGCGCACACCAGATGGGCGAGTTTTGTCTTATGATAACCAAAAATGTCTTGATACGTGAAAATCCTCTTTCATATTATTATTAGTGTAATGTGAAAACCTTTCGAAAGTCAATATACTAATCTAGCCAACATAATACCCATCCCATTATATTGACGTAATTCTGCCAGTAACCAACAAGCTATACAATCAAAACCGTACAGGCTCGTAGTGAATATTTGATTTCCAGCACGATGGTTCCTGGTACTAAAGATCATTCGTGGGATCACAAACTTTCTTGCATGCATCATCCCAATACTTGCGGATAACGTCCAGACTCGAACACTATTATATTACCCCACCATACATGAATCAGAGTACCCAACAAATAGCGTCCAAGACTGGGGACTTCGTAGTACCCTTTCATCATCACATCCTATTGCACCGAACATGCGAATATAACACAAAAATATGACTACCAGTTTACCGTCAATTTAGGGTGTGAGATTCATCGAGGTCATGATATACACAAAGCTACGCTTCAATATGCCATGCTTTGATCATCCATATCTCATCACATAACTTATGTATGCCACATTTTACATTCACAATGAATCAATGATTTCCATCAATATATAACCTCTAAGCTCATACATCTTAAAGAAGGTTATTAAGATAAGAGTATAAGTTCTTCGCCACCAAGCAGATATATATTAATAAAGATCAGTTCAACGCTGTTAATTACAATGTCAGATACACAATCAATACATGTCCGTTCCGGGTCTAAATGAAACAATAATCCGGAATTCCTTCAGATACGTTAAGGATTCTTGACACTTAACTGATGTAAAATCCATTTGCATATGGGAGCTACCCGTTTGAGACATTCAACAAGTCGTCCTTATGATATGAAGGGTCCCGGTCTTCAATACCGTCTTCAATGTCTTCATTTGCTCCACAACGTCATATTATTACTTGGAATGGTTTTCGGACATAAAACCGATCGTGGTCTTTCCAAATTATAAGCGCAATTAAAAACATATTTATGGAACCCACAGGCTTTCAACTAAATCTCCTTCCATCTTAGATTTGTTAAACTAAACTTGTTTAAACCCATTCTCAAATTATCTTTAACAAATCCATATTATAACTTTTCTCCTTTAAAACACATCATTAAATCAAAGATAATCTAGCCTCAGAACCTCAACTAACTTTATGTTTGATAACTCATTGTCCAAATCTAACTTCTTTTGAAAACCCTAAATCAATATTTCAACCATAGTTTCCAATTAAAACGATTTTCCAACATTCAATTCTTTAATGTTGATTAAAAGATTATACTTTTTCCCAATTCCTTAATTTTAATTTCCTGAAATCAAAGATTTGATTAAATCCCTAAATTATGAACTTCCACGACTCAATCTCATCAGGTTTCAAGAATGATATTATTGAAGATACCATTCACAACAAAACCCAAATCAATCGATATTGAGCATAAGTTACACAAAAGTTGTATCTACTAATATTCGATATCGATTCTCATAATCAACGAATACTATAAAAGGAAAAACGATAATAATATATTTCAAATTCCTCAAATAGTATACGTTTACACTATGGAATTTCATATCAAATATCCGAAGATTATTTATATCCAACTTATCTTAAACAAATTGGGAAATCCTTATCTTAGTTCGAAAATTTATCAAACCCTTTTATATCGAATCTGGATAGAAATACCATCAACTTATCCTTAATATTAATCTCCTTCTCCAATCATAGTATAAGTGAAACAACTATAAACTTCTAAATTCCTTGAATAGTAAGGGTCATCATCTAGAAAATTAATATCAAAAATCCGAAGATTTATCTCCAACCATTTCCAATTATTTAAATTTCAAACACCTATTTTAATATTAAATAATCAAATTAAATTCCATATAAAATATTTTTAATACTTTTATACCTTTGAAAATATTTCAAAAATCAACTAGAAATGACTACTTATAATTTAGAAAGAATTTACGGGTTAAAAGTTTCAAAACATAATGTTTGCAAAAAAGTGATACTAAGCGTTTCAAAAGCGCTGCAAAACTGTTACAAAACAGTTATCTTAACTAATTTGATCAAAATATCGTTTATCTTAGCCAAAACTTAAAATTTCCAATTCAAAACACTTTTAAATAATTTATAATGATTTTACAAAAAAAATCCAAAATTTTAAAATATTTAAAATAACTGTTTATAGTTATGGTTGGCAAGCTGCACTTATAGCATCCTTTTCCAAAACGGTTTTAAACATAACTTGAAAATTATAAGGCAAAATTAAAATCTTCCTTCACTCATTTGAAAGGCCTTATTAATAGAAATCAAATGTTTTTCATTTTGTGGAAATCCAATTTAAATTGCAAAAGTTATAAGCGTTTAAAGTTTGCAATTAAAATACGCGAACTATCACTGTGTGACAAGCTCTATTTTGACCATACTATAATCTCACATAAAATTTATTCCGATCTGCTTCAAAATACTTTTAAAAAATCATTAAATACTTATATAAACCATTTTCTGAATATTTTCTAGATAGAAAAACCAAATTTCACCTTTTCAAAACAAAACTGTTTTCTTCGATTTACGACAAAACCTTGTTTGATCGTCAAAAACCCGTTTAACAAGACGTTCAATTTTTACGAAGACTATTAGCATAAATTTGAATTCCATTTTCAAATTATTTCAAATCTCAATTTTTGAAAATAAATTCCAAACTCCAATTTCAATAATAATATTGCTTCTAATTATGAAGGAGATCTGCCTATCACCAATGCAATATCATAATTGTTGTGTCACAGTGTGTGCGAAACAACATCAACACTATTATAAACATCCATAGAAACCATCATCAACATTATTGAATAAATAATAAATTTGCATAAGCATTATAACACTAAAGCTTAATAGTGTGTGTGTGTGTGTTCTAAACTACGCAGCCATCATCCATCACAACAAACATCAAGCAATTACATCCATAACCGGTTCAAACTGATTACACTAGTTCATTATCCAAATTATAACTAACTCTTCACTAATTAGTGTAAAATAAACTAGTTTAAAGAATTCTGACCAATATAGCTTTCTTATTCTTCACGGTAGGCAAGCCTAACTGACTGCGAACGAACCATCGGATAGTATTTCGATGCAACGTCTTCTTTGCTAGTATATATATAATGTATATTAATCTCTTTCTTTTTTTATATAAGAGGAAGAGGGCGAACTTTGGCAAGGTGGCGGTGGTGATGGAGTGAAAATGGAGAAGAAAGAGGGAGAAGAGGAAGGAGGAGGCCTAGGGCCAAATTAGGAAAGTAAGAGGAGGAAACGTGGCTTAGATAACCATGGTCAAGAAGAAGGAAGGAGAAAGAAGGATAAGTGGAGAATGAATGAATTGAGAAAGTAAGAGTGAGTTTATATAGGAATTCTAAGTGTGTAAGAAGCTTACACATTGTAGCATACCGGGAAACTTGACTCTTAAACTTAGACACTAATGCATCTCATGTCCAAACTCAAGTATCGAAACCCCAAAAAGCTAAAATAAAGAAATTAGAAGGCGAGGAAAGAAAGAAAGAAAGTTACAATAGAAGAATAAGAAGAAGAACCATCAAAGAATTAGAATCTCACAACGCAACGGAACAAAACATAATATATAAATAAAATTGATTGAGAGCTTGAAATAAAACCTTACAATCATCAGAGTACATGAATACATTTGGACAGTTATAATAATTTGTCCCCATATACAACAAATAGGAGAAAAAATATATTATATATCATACATCTAAACACCTCCAGCTCACCTCTTTACAACATCCGATAACCTGAATCTGTAAAGCTTGGTCTGACTCGAGCATTGCAAACGCCAGGATGAGTTTGGTGAACCAACGTGAGAAAAACTCACTAAGTTTAAGGGGGGTCATCCAACTTTATTTAAAAGTCAAAATCTTTTCGAAAGAAAAAGACAATCATAGGACTAAATCCACAGATAAATACGAATTGTTTTTACCTTACGATAATACAAAACATTTTGAAATCATATCTTTTCTGATATTATAATAGTGTCTAAAGCTAAGAATTAGCAATCTAGCAGAATGCTTGCATATCACGCTCTACATATATAGTATACAATCAAAACCCCGGGCGCTTATTGGAGAATAGATTTCCATATATTACAAAGTATGGACTAGTGGGGATACACTAGAGTTCAACAAGAACAACTTGCAACTCGGCAACACATGACCGGCCATTCATTTCGCTTGAATGTTCTGAATATATTGTCACCTTACGGTTGCTAGCAACATAACCGTTCCCAGGATATATAGAAGCGAAAAAAAGAACAATACTGAAATTTCTCTAGATAGTGACAATACACCCTAATTGGGAGCGATCTGCTTAGCCATGTTGCCTGTCCGATTTTTTTCATTTTTTGGTTGATGAGGCTTGAGGTTTAATAATTACTTTTGAACATCTGGTCATCGTTCACTTTGAATTTCACATCTTCAATTCCTCCAGAAAATCACAAATTGACGTCCACAAAATACTCTAGCAGTTAAGCTAAGAGAAGTGCCCTTCTCCGCCACCAACTAAGGTACGATTGAAGAAATCAATGTATGTGCCCCTTTTGGAAATACTCTGTCATACATTCGTCCATACAAGTTGCCCTGGAACTGGACAAACCGAAGGCACTCTCCTACCACATCCAAGGAATCACCCTATAGATCACTGGCAGGTAGTCCTTGCAATATGTAGATTTCAACCATGACAGAATCACATTTTATCTCTAGGGATCAACCAAATATTGTAATTATTTCTTACGTTTTATGGAGATCCCCAGTCTTCAACTGCTCCAGCTCGATCAACGTTTTCCAATTTTTGTATTCACTGGTTCAGAATGGTTTTCAAATATAAATTTGATCTAGGTCTTTCCGTACCAACAACGCATTAGGCATGATTTTTATAATCGGTAATTTAACTATCAAAATAAACAACCATAAAAATAAAATAGGTATATTGGTTTATTATACATCATCACTTGGCCATTAAAAATAATCAATGATGGTTAATTTAATTTTTAAATCTTTCAACACAACATTCACTTCTTATTTAATATACTAATATTCTCACATCATTTCATTTTTAATATTTGGATAAATGTCTTAAAATCATATCCAATTTTCCCGTTAAGTATCATTTCAAAATATTTACTACAACATTACTCATTATCTATAATTGGGAAATTGATTCAACTTATCATTTGTAAAACAATCGTTATGAAATCTCATTTTGTTTTGTTATTTGAACAACATAATCCTCACTTATCCTTTTATAATAAACCCATTCTAAATCTCATCTCTTTTCTTTGAAAATATGGTTATATTTTCATAAATCTCCTTTTATTTCAATGGAAATATCACTTCATATTCTCAAGCCCTTTTTAATTCCTTTTATTTTGGAATCCCATCGTATTTATTTCCCATATTCTTCAAATAGTTTAACATTATTATTTCTCATAATAAATCACTTCTAACATCTCCACCATTACAACTAATATCATCCTCCGATAATCCTTAAGTCATTCAAGTTGAGATATTTTAATTACCACTCAGACCGTAATCAACAACATTCTTACCTTAAGACAGATATCAGTTGTAATACCAAAAACCGATATTCATTTCCAATATCAAAATAAATTCCATTTTAGTTATACCTTGATGAAACCTCATCTCTTAGTTAATATAGTGAATCTAGACCACATCTTTAAAACTCAACTCGCCTAACCACTTTAATTCAAATTTGGGTTCCCATCTCGATTTCCATTTCAAACCTCGATTATTTCCTAACCATAAATCAGTAAGAAAATATTTCCGTAAATTTCAACCTCGAAGGCTGAAACCAACATCAGATCAATACTCATAAAATCATTTAACTTAGCTGATCTCCGGTTAGGTTCCGATTCTTTCATTTCATATCATGGCTTTTGTTTCCCTTCAAAAATCCATTTCTAATAACTCATTCCAATAATATATTCGATAAAACTTGGGTTTTATAACTTCATCAAATATAGAATCCAATTAAACAGAATTCCAATAGGAATTTAATTTGAACTTCAATTTAAACATAACTTATATTATTATTAATAACAAATTACCTAAAAACTTCACTTACTATAAACAGTCTCTTAGGGTTTCATAAACCTTCATTAAATGAATTTTAATTATGTTTATTTAAAAATATTCAACTTTGACATTTAATAAAAACAATTTTACTCATCATTAATAATTACCATTGAATTTACAAACTAATTTAATAATCGGTTCCAGTTAAACATTTGACTTAGTCAACTCAAAACATAATTAACTCGCTAAACAATTCCAACTATTCTTACCATTTAAGTTAATTAATAATATAACTAATTTACATAATTCCATTTAATCATCTCTTAAAAACAATTAGCCTTGGTTATTAAACGTTACATTAATATCCGCTCACTTGCTTCTCAATCTTATTAATACAAGAATTAGATTTATAAAATCATTTAATAATTACTTAAAACTTGAATAATGAATATTTAAAATTTATTTCCTTTTTATAAACTTCCTTTCAAATTAATAGATTTCAAAATCTATCTTTAGTTATAAAATAAATTCTATAACTTCATTTCTATCCATTCACTTGAAGGTAAATCATTTTCTATAAACGATGTATATTTATAAGCCATATACTATTAACTACTTAACCAATATTACCCACTGGTTTCTAAAAAACAAACGCTGAATTTGGATTCAACAATCAATAATTCAATCATATTCGTTAAACAGTTCATATAATGATAATATGAAAATAAACAATAAATTTGCGGAATCCAGTTGGATCCCTCCAACCTGTTTTTTCTTGCATCTAAATAGTTTACCTCAAATAAAATAATCCATCCAATGTGATAATTTATTATCTGCTACATTAAACCTGAATAATTGATTCAATGGATAATGGTCAACTATAACAATGATTCAAGCATACAATTTAATTTAATACATTTATATTTGTAATGTCCCGTATTTTTGGTAGTCAACTATTATATTTAAATCTGTTTTAAATATTTTATTTGGAATATTTATGGATTTTAGTATTGAATTCGTTTATTTAAAACGAAGTTTGAATATATAAATTTATATATAATTTTAAAACGAGCTCGAAATGGCGTTGTAGTCCGTAATATTGAGTTTTGAACTTTAATTGAAGATACAAGATCCGATATAAGTCTGATTTCTGTGAAACAAGAAACGTCTGAATCCTGTTGACCATAATTTTCATATGAAAGAGAAAAATCCATATTTCGTGTTATAGATTGTTAGTTATGTCCAATTCAAATTTTAAAATAGTCGCTATGGAATTCGTTAATAAACGATAACATTTATTTAATAAATTTATAAGGGTTTTTAATATAATTTGGACATTTATTTGTTTATACTTGAAGCTATATGATATTTCAATTTGGATATTTACAATTATAATAATTTATTAATATTTAATTTGATTATTTGGGAATTTATTTATAGGGTGCGTTTGGCACAAGTCCCTATTAAGTTTCAAAATTATGCTCACATCCGGTCCAAAACTTATTATAAATTAGGTCCCTATTTTTTGAAAATTCATAAAGAGAAATAAAAAAATCACGTAAATTCTTATTTAAATTAAACACAAAAACATATAAAAATTCTGATAGAAAAACCACCGAAAAATGCCTCAAAAACCAAAAATATAGAAAAACAACGAAAAGTGCAGTTAATTGCATAATAGTTTGCAAATATTTGAAATTCTTGCATACATTTGTGCAACTATTTCAGTCATGCATCTCTGTTGGCTTTTTTGCATACATCATGCAAGTATTACACAATTTTTGCATACAAACATGCTATAATTCGCAGGTATGCGAATCAGTTCATAATTATTTGCATACACGTATGCAATAAAATAAAATACTTGCATACATGTATGCGACAATCCACATGCATAAATTTTATTTCATCTTTACTTGCATACACATATGCAAGAAAACAAAATACTTGCATATATACATGCAAGTATTCATGCAGATTTTTCAATGTAAAATCTTCATGAATTATTTGTATACATGTAAGCAAATATTCAGAATAATTGTGTACATGTATGCAAGAATTCATGTAGATTTTCAATGTAAACTGCTTCAGGAATAATTGCATACATGTATGCAACTATTGTGTTTACTTGCTTACATGTATGCAAAAAAAAAAATCCGTGATCTTCTGGGAATATTTGCAGATTTTTGAATTTTTTTTATACATCAGCACTTTTTTTGTGTGAAAAACATGTAACTTCAATTCTAGGGAACCGCTTTGTATTGTAAACTATCACTGGATGCCGACTAAATTTGCAAACATAATAGGGAAGTGCGCCCAATATTCCCTTATTTATATTTGTTCAATATTTTAAAAATATCGATTTTGCAAATGGGCTCAGTTTTCGATGAAATTAGTTTAATTGGAACCTACGTTAAATTATTGTATGGTATCAAATTTCATGGCAAACAGATGTCGTATGTGACTTTGGTAGCAAAAAAACACATAGATTTTTATTTAACCGTTTTATCGATTTAAATTAGAATTTAGAATAACCAGTTATCTAACGAACTCTATTTTCAACAAAATTAGTTTTATTAAATCCGTAATGATTTATTATGTTAGTATTTCAAATTTCGAGTTAAATGGATTTAATTTGTGGTCGTACACAAATTAAATGTGTGTCGATTCACATATATCAGTTATAAAGTATTTTTCACCACGATATCAGAATTCGACGAAACCTATCCCATCATGTCCGGAATATTGTTTTACGCTAGGGTGTAAATTTTTGTTTCGATCGGAAGTCATTTGTGATGATTTTTGAGTGTTACTTCATCGCTAAGTTTATTTAATAATATAATATAATTGGGTTGCCAATATATACATCCCCATCAGCCATTACCCTAAAATTGGTCAAATATTGGTGCGTGGTCAACAAAAATATGTGCCGCCACTTCAATAACGAATGAACCTCGTTCTCCTAATTTCTCCACCAATTTCTATGTGATCTGGTCATCGATGGCTCCGACCATCAGCAGGAAAAGCAATAAGCGTAGAAATAATTTAACGAGTATTTGTTTTAAAAGAAGGGCTATAATTGGAATTGGTTATCAAGACAACCGTGTTTTGAGTTGACCAAGTTAATCGTTTTAACTGGGATTGATTATTAAATTAATTTGTTTTGAATAAACATGGTGAAATAATTTAACGAGTATTTGTTTTAATTTTAATATGATTTTAAAAAGAAATTTTACTATTTATTTTAGTTAGTAAGGAAATTAACTATTTTTACAGTAGTTAATGATTGAAGTAAACTATTATTTTAACTAATAAAAATTTAGGAGAATACTTTTTAATTGAAATTTATTTTAAAAAGTAATCGAAGTTGAAATGAAATCTAATTGAATTGTGAAAGGAGTTTATAAACGAGTTTTATATTAAAACCCGAGTTTTTATAACGATGTTATAAAAGGGATTTTAAGCAAATATGATAGTTTAAAATAAATGTTTACTTAATATTTGAATTAAGTAAAGGGGTAAAGATAAAATGGGTTTTATATTAAACTTGAGTTTTATAATTAAGGTTTATTAAAAGAGATGTGAAGTCAAAGCGTTAATTTCAAATTAATGTTATTAATTAATGGTATTGAGAGAAAGGAACGAAGTCAAAATGAGATTTTCAAAAAGGAACAATTAAAAGGGATCCGTAATTGAATTTGGTAAATGATTTAGTAATGGGATTAGGTAATAATAACTCGAGTTATAAAATGAATTCTTTGAAAGAAGGTTAAGAAGTGGTTTTTATTAAGAAATTACTTATTTAACATATTAAGTAATAATAAGTTATATTTTAAAAGAGATATTTTCAAAAGTAAGAAGGTTATATAAACCATATTTTAATAAAATAATTTAATTAGATTTGTTTGATATTGGAATGAATATGTGTTTTTGAATTACAATTCATATCTATCTTAATATAAGAACGTTGTTGATCAAGGTTTGAGAGGTAAATAAATACCCTAACTTGAATGACTTCAGGATTATCTGAGGATGATATTAGTTGTAACGGGAAAGAGGTTATGAATAATTTATTATTTCCAAATGAGAAATAATAACGCAACGTAAATTTCAAGATTCAAGAATATATAATGAGATTTCCAAAGTAACATAAATGAGAAAATTTGAGAATATATATTCATATATATATATATATATATAATGATATTCCCGAAGTAAAGGAAATAAAAGGTGAACATGTGAAATTATATCGGTATTTTCGAGGTAAAGAGAAAATGAAAAGTGGAGCTCTGGAATGGGTTTATTCTAAAAGAATAAGAGTTGATTATTGTCTTAAAGTAATGAAACAAAAGAGATTTTGTAACATTATTTTATGAATGATAAGTTGAATTGATTTTCCCAATTGTAGATAATGAGTAATGATGTAGCACATGTTTTGAAAATGATGGTAAAGTAGAAAATTGGATATGATTATATGATATCCTAAGTATTAAAATAAAATAGTTTTGAAAATAAATATTTTGTTAAATAAGAAGTGAAAAGCTATATTCGTTATATTGAAAGGTTTAAGAGTTTTAAATTAACATTCTTTAACAGTTTTTAATTAAAGGGGCCAAGTAATGCCGAGTACTAAATCAGTGAACTCATTCTATTTTCATGATTGTTTATTTGATAATTAAATAACCGACTAACAAATCTATCCCATAGGATTGTTGGTACAGAAAGACCGAGATCGAATTTATATTCGAAAACCATTCCGAACCAGCAAATACATAAAGATGTTGATTGAAGATGGAGCAATTGAAGCCCGTGGATCTTCATAAGCGGAAAGAGTCGAATATTCTCTGGGATTGCAACAAAGGTACTCTAGCGTGATTCATTCGTGGTTGAGAATTTATGAATTGCAAGTACTACTCGCTACTAATATATAGGGTGATTCCTAAGATGTGGTAGGAGGGCGCCTTCAGTTCATCATGTTCCTGAATGACTTGTATGGACGAATGTCTGACAGAGTATTTCCTAAAAACCTCGTACATTGATTTTTACAAATATACTAAGTTGGTGGCAAAGAGGGGCACTTCTTTTATACACAGAGTATATTTGTGGATATCAATTAGTGATTTGACAGATCTGACAATGTGGCATTCAAAGTGAATGGTGGCCAAATTTTTCAAAAAAATTATAACCTTAAGCCTCATCAACCGGGAAATGGCATAAAATCAGGTAGGTTGCATGGCTATGTGGGTCACACCCATCAAAAGGGTATACCATTACCTAATCTGGAGAAATCAAATGCCTTCGTTTGTCCCTTATATTTTTGTATGCTTTCGGTGGTTGGCTAGCCCGCAACCGTGGTAATGATATATTCGGTACTCTCAAGCGAAGTGAGGGGCCGGTCATGTTTAGCCTAGGTTGCAAGATGTTCTCGTTGAACCCCAATGTATTTGTCTCCAGAGGTACATTGTCGGCAAGGTGGTTACCCATACCTTGCCATGGAAATCCATTCTCCAATAAGAGCCGCAATTTTGATTGTATACTATGTATGTGGAGCATAAGATGCAAGAGTTCTGCTGGATTGATATTTATTTGTATTTTAAAATTATTATAATATCAGAAGATATATGATTTCAAAAATGTTTTGGGTTACCGTAAGGTAAAAACCATCCGTATTTATGTGTGGATTTGGTCTTACGATTATCCTTTCTTTCGTAAAGATTTTGGCTTTAAAATCAAGTTGGACGATACCTTTAAACTTAGTGTGTTTTTCTCACTCTAGTTCACTAGACTGATCTGACGTTTGTAATGCTCGGGTTAGACCGGTTTTACAGGTTCAAGTTATCGGAGGTTGTGAAGAGATGAACTGGAAGAGTTCAACATATGATATTATATAGTTACTATTCCACTGTGTGATTGTACATGAGGACAGGTTATTATAACTGTCCAGATGAATTGATGTACTATGATGATTGTAAGTATTTTTCAAGCTCTCAATAAAGATTTATTTCTATATTATATTTTGTTCCGTTGCGATGTGAGACTCTGATTATGTGTTGGTTCTACTTCTTATTCTTCTATTCTTAACATTCTTTCTTATCTCCTTCTCACCCTCTAATTTCTTTCTATTGACATCTGAGTTTCTAGTTCAGTTTGGGTTGGACTTGTGGTGTAGTTATATTTGTTAATCAGTGAAATGTCATTTAAAATTTCATGCAGTTGTCACTTACATGTTGAATTGAGATAAGTACAGGTACTAGAAGGCTACGAGGATTTAGTTTGGTTGCGTAGATTGCATGTGTGTTGAGTAAGTATGCTCAATAGCGCTTTTTTAAGGTACGCCAATGCGAAAATATAAATTTTGGGTTTTTAAATTGATTTTCCTACCGTGTGGGTCGATGTATATATATTATTTGTTCATGCGATATCGCAGAAGTTCCTTCGTACAGGAGAGACCCTGCTGATTTTTTCGAGAATTTAAGGTGTTAGAAAATTTTCGATATTTTTGAAGAGTTTTATTTACAATTATGAATTGGTTTTTGATTTGAAATAAATTAGCCTTTTTTAGATCGTGGTTTGTAACATTTTTCTCACCTTAGTAATTTCGGGGAAATTCTTTTAAGGGGGTAAGAATGTAACATCCCGTATTTTTGGTAGTCAGATATTATATTTAAATCTATTTTAAATATTTTATTTTGAATATTTATGGATTTTAATACTGAATTCGTTAATTTAAAATGAAGTTTGAATATATAAATTTATATATAATTTTAAAACGAGATCGAAAAGGCATGATAGTTCGTAATATTGAGTTTTGAACTTTAATTGAAAATACAAGATCCGATATAAGTTATATTTATATGAAACAAGAGACATTTGAATCCTACTGATCATAGTTTTCATATGAAAGAGAAAAATCCAGATTTCGTATTATAGATTGTTAGTTATGTCCAATTCAAATTTTAAAATAGTCGCTATCGAATTTTTTATTAAACGATAGCGTTTATTTAATAAATTTGTAAGGGAATTTAATATAATTTTGATACTATTTAACACAGAATGTTGATATTGAGTTGTATAATCCATATTTGTTTATATTTAAAGCTATATGATATTTCAATTTGGATATTTACGATTATAATAATTTATTATTATTTTATTTGATTATTTGGGAATTTATTTATATTTATTCAATATTTTAAAAATAGTGATTTTGCAAACGGGCTCAGTTTTTGATGAAATTTGTTTCATTGGAACCGTAACGTTAATTATTATACGATATCAAATTTCATGGCAAACCGATGTCATATGTGACTTCAGTAGCCAAAAACGCTTAGATTTTTATTTAATCATTTTGTCGATTTAAATTGGAAATTTAGAATAACCGGTTATCTAACAAACTCTGTTTTCACCGAAATTAATTTTATTAAATCCGTAATGATTCATTATGTTAGTATTTCAAATTTCATGTTAATTGGATGTAATTTCTGGTCGTACGGAATTTAATTGTGTGTTGATTCACATATATCAGTTATAAATGAATTTTCACCAACGATCTCAGAATTCGACAAAACATGTCCTATCGTGTCTATTGTTTTATGCTATGGAATAAATTTTTGTTTTGATCGGATGTCGTTTGTGATCATTTTTTAGTGTTACTTCGCCGCTAAGTTCATTTAATAATATAATATAATTGGGTTGCCTATATATACACCCCCGTCAGTCGTTACCCTAAAAATTTGGTCAAATATTGGTGCGTGGCCAACAAAAATATATGCCGCCACTTCAATAACGAACGAACCCTGTTCTCCCAATTTCTCCACCAATTTCCGTGTGATCTAGTCACCGATGGCTCCGACCATCAATAGGAAAAACAACAAGTGTGGGAGCTCTATCTAATGGACGGTGGCAACAGGGTCTGCTTCGTCGAGGAGGCTGGATCAAGGCTTAGAAGCTGCAACGTTTAAAGGGCTAGAACTGGCCATCGGTGACGTCGAGTCTTGCATGTCTCAGGGCGGAGGGTTGTGACATGGTGGCGCATTGCCTGGAGGTCTCCGATGTAATGAAAAGGAATTTCGCTCGATCCGAATCGATCGCTAAACCGACCAAGACCGTTCGAAACCCTTGATTGTTTTAAGAACATGGCAAATCAGAACGCAAACAGAAGAACATTTCATTGTTAATTACAACAATTCCATCAGAATACAAGAATATACAGAGTACGAATAAATATTATATAGAAAATATCAGAGAATTAAATTACATTACATAGCAGCGGCAAAATAATACAAAACACAACTGAAAGTAATACACGGATATAGAGCTTTCCGAGTATTGTTCCAACTGTAAACCAGGTTCCTGTGAATATAAATCTGCAAAACCAAAACTACTAGCTGCCCGTGTCAAAATAAGGGCACCCAGAGTTTAGGTTAAAACAATAAACTCCAGGTCAGTCATATGACTAGTGTGAGAACTAAAACAGTTATTAATCTTTATTTTAAAGTTAGGTAAATCAACGGACCATGCCGTATAACAGGGAACGGGTTTCCTTCCAAGAACACCAGTGCATAAAACAACAATGCAATGCTAAATAAAGAACAATGAAGCTATTATAAGACCCAGGTCCCATCACACAATGCAACACAAGCTGGAGGATAGGGTTTTTACCTTAAAATAGCCAAAGAATGCTTGATACGCTAAATTTCATGTTTTATTTTTACTATAAGTGTATAGTTTCAAAAACAATTTCAATCATAAGTATCAATCATAGACGGCATAAGTGCCCCATACCACTATGTCGCCATATATAGGTTTACAACTAAAAACGCAAAGTCTCGTATTGGAAGTTGATTTCCATCTATGAACCAAGGCAAAAGATAGTCCTCACCGAATTCGAGACGCTCTAGCCCGTGTCTCAGGATCATAGCTCGAGTGACCCTTGGATCGTCTGGGCCGGTCCACCGATGTGCATTAAAATGCCTGAACACTGCGTTTCCCCGCCCTTTAGGGCGTCAATGAGCCAAATGACTCCATCGGCTCCACACAGTCACCGATATATCCGAGGCGCCTCGCAACAGCAACAACCACACAGGTGAAAATAATATAAATGTCAGGGTTGGTAGGTCACTGACACCACCCTAGCTAGAAGGAAACGCATGCCCTCCCAAATGTCCTCTCCCATTTTTGGTTCACAACCAGGGTGTGAGGCTCGCGAATCAACGCTACATAAAGCTATGCCACACAGGCCGTGCTTTGATAATCAACCACAAGACTCTGCTTTTCAACAGAAGCCTCGATCATATTGCCACTTAGGCATGCCACATAGGCAATTCACTCCATGCGTTTGATATCCATCAATATATAACCTCTGAGCTCGTACGTCTCAGAGAAGGGTGTTAAGAAAGAGAATAAATTCTCCGCCGCCAAACAGATATATATTTAATAAAAATCAACCGCACAGAATGAAATCCAATGTTAGACACACAGTCCACTTACAAGTCCGTTCTGGGTCTGAACGAAACCGGAGGCACCTTGTACCTCGCATATCCATCGATCTCCAAGTACATATGGACGATCACCAACCGATTCCCTCCTCTTGGGTGTACAGCCCAATCAAGATCATCAGTAATCACCCAAATGATGTGAAGACCTCCGGTCTTCAACCACCATCTTCATCCTCGACACCACGTCGAATCAGTTATTCAGAATGGGATAAACCCAATCTTTCTGAATAACTCGCGTATATAATAAACAAGTGTTACACAAACACAACATACGCCTCATTCCAATTCAGAATATTCCTTTATTCAAATATTCTTATACTTTGGGAAAGGTTCCCATTAATTTTATCAAAGATTAATTGTTTAAATTTATTCTTTAATCTTCTTTTGAATATCAATTCAAATTAGTCGGGATTAGCGAACCACACCGAAGTAATCATTTATTTTATCTCCCAATCCCAACCTATTCATCCCATGAAGTAAAACTGGTCATACTTCATATCTAACACCACGTGTTATCGGTAAATTCAATTACCATTTCACGTTCAAATCTAATTAAAGATTTAACTATCGCCTGGAGCAAAACTGGTGATACTCCATTCTCGATCACTTCAATCTAATTAAAGATTCATTAAAACTCCACTTAGTTTTAATCTTCCAAAAATCAATATCAATGATTGTTTAACTTGGGAAAATCATATCCTGACTTTAACTGAGTTAAAGGACCAACATTACTTAAAACACGGTTCACTATAAACCTAAAATCACATTCTAATTCAATTCCAATTAAACATCATTTAATTGGTATACTTCATTAAATCTAAATAAAAAGATTTAATCTTATTCTCAACTAGGTTTAAGAACAGTGTTAATGAAGACGCCATTCACGACAAACCCAAATCCCATTCGATATTAAATACAAGGCTCTGAATAGAAAATATATCGGCTTATATTCAATATCAAATTATACGACCAACAAATATCGTATTAGAAATAACGATATAAACATATCTTTCAAATTTCCATCACAATATCTGTATAATCACGAAATCCAACATCGAAACATTCCAAAAACAATTTCGATTCAAATCCATTTCAATTCCATTATTGGAAATTCTGGTTACTTTTAAAATCCTTTCAAATCCACTTTATTTATTTTAAAAATAAATGGATTCTAATTCTAGTTCAAAACCAGTTCATTTCGATAAAAATCTATTTTTATCTTTTCAAATTTGGAATTTTTCATCCCAATTCTTCACAAATCATTTCTTATGATTTTACACAAATTATTACTATTTTTAATAATTTTATCAAGGCCCGTACAGTCGATTTCCATCAACGGCCATCGAACTGCACTTACAGCGACCTTTTCCAAATTTGATTTGGATATAATTCCAAATCCAACAGTTATATTTCTAATCTCTAATATTCATTAAAAAGCTCTTTTCGGTACCAACCCAATGGTTCCGGTTTTAGGAGAATCCGACGGTCGGATCTCCCGTAATATCCATTCGAAGTCAATGGTCGAAATTCGTGAACTACCGCGGCGCGGCACATTCTATTTAGGCCATTCTATATATATATATATATAAATATATATATATATATATATATACACATATATCGTCGATTTCCTTTTAAAACGTATTTTATAAATCGTTTTAAATTTGTTTTCAAAACGATTTCAACCTCATATTCAATTTCTAATCAAAATTGAATATTCCATATCATTAATCTATAAATGATGATATTTTCAAAACGTTATATTTTGAAATCACTTCCTTTTCTATATTCATTTTAAAAACAAATATAATCGATATAAATATCGTTCGTGTCAGAATGGCTCATATCTAACCAACACGGCTTTATATATTTCAATAACTTCGTTATTCTATTCAACAAATGAATAATTTCTTCAATACATGAATATATATATTTTTATTCAACACATGAATATATATTCTATTCAACACATGAATTTATATTATATTCAACACATGAATTTTTATTCTATTCAACACATGAATTTTTATTCTATTCAACACATGAATTTATATTCTATTCAACACATGAATATATATTTTTATTCAACACATGAATATATATTCTATTCAACACATGAATTTATATTCTATTCAACACATGAATTTATATTCTATTCAACACACGATTTTTTATTCTATTCAACACATGAATTTATATTCTATTCAACACATGAATTTTTATTTTATTCAACACATGAATTTTTATTCTATTCAAAACATGAATGTTCTTGTATAATATTCTTTATTTCCCAATTGGAATGAGGCCCAATTTTTTACCATATAATGTTAATTATATGGATTCCATACAACACATGTCTATAATAGCAACGATAAATAATCAACCATCATCCAAAGTGCACTACGCTGTATAAGCACCAAATATAGATATCTAACGCTTATAACAGCCTGTCAATCAATCGATCGACATACAATAACTATTGGGATTAGTGTATGCCAAATATCATCCCAACACCCGTGTGGGGTTTCAAACAATCAAACTGTTACAACCCGAAAAATCTGAGCCAGTTTAAAAATTTTAAATTGGCTATTTTAGTGGATTTTAAATATTTAAAATAAAATATTTTAAATAATAACGACGAAGAGTATGTTTGAATCGATGTTTGAAAATAAATATAATTATATTAAATTATAAACAAGGCCTGAAATGGCGCGGCAGTTTCAAAATTTCAATTCAAACTTTGACTGACTGTACCGGGTGCAAAATAAAACGGATTTTAGTGAAACCAAAAATATTTAATTCTGTTTATGAATATCTTTCTAACGAATCTGAAAAATCGAATTTTCATAGCGAGAGTCAAAAGTTATGGCCACATGAATTTTCAGAAAGGTCGCTATAGAGAATATATCGCCCTTGAAAATAGACATTTTGCAAACAACCTCGGAATTCGACAAAACCACTTTTGTTGGATCCGAGATGTCAAATTATTGCTAGGTTTCAAATTTCATAATTTTTGAAGTTAATATGTGAGCATGGAGAAGGAAAATGTGTTTGGGTGAATTTTTGTTAAATTGGATCGGCTAGAAAATGGCCATTTTTCAAACGATCTCAGAACTCGACGAAACTAGTTTTGTTGGGACCATATCATCAAAACATAGCTAGATTTATTTTTCTGGAATTTTTAGAATCAGTATGTGGCCCCGGCAAATTGAAATGTACGTTCAAATTGAATATTTTATATTATAATTTGAAGAAAGCCAGACTGAAACAGTCGAATGGGCCTACGAAACATATCCCATTGTGTTCGGAATGGGGGTATTTGGTTAGGGACAACAGTTGTTGGGTTTGGATTGGAGTTCGTATGAGATAAGGGGTATTTTAGAATTTTAAAAATATATAAATTAAATAAAAAAATTTGATTGGGCCTCACTCTCTCTCTCCCCGTTTTCTCTCTCGCCGCTCCAGATCTCGACGACGGAAACCGATCCCACCTTCTCTCCTCATTTTCTCACGATCCTCTCATTAAAACCACCTACTCCTGTGGAGTAATTTAAAGATCCTCTCACGAGCTTCGAATTAATATAAGGTTGGGATTTTTTTGTTGAGTATTTGAGAAATTTTGAGGCTGGGAAGTCTCCGCCTTTAGCTCGCCGCCGTGCCCTCCTGACAGCATCGATCGGAACGCCACTGGTGGCGTTGTGTGCGCGCCTCGGAGCTCTACGCCGCAGCGAAGTCTGATTTTCCTCAAGGTTCACGGATTGGTCGATATTTGAAAACCCTAGTTCGAACCTAACCAGAAAGGTAACGGGTTTTATTAATTAAACTATATACAACACTTTAAAAGCGCTACTAATTTAGTTTATTTAGAAAAATCATAACTTTCTCATGTGTTAACGAAATTCAGTGAAACAAGTGACAGTGGACTCGTGCGGACGTCTTCTACATTCTCGAAGAGACCGGATATTTTTCTGAGCCTCCTACAATTTTTGGTGGAGTGGAACCCAATGTGAGATTTCTAATATATAAACGATATGGAAAACAACGATGTATAAATTATATGGTCGATGTATGAGTAATATAAGCGTTGTACACCACATGTATAAGCGTTGTATAAGTTGTATGTTCAATGTATAAGTTATATATACGTTGTAAAAATAATATATGCGTTGAAATGAATTGAAGTGATATTGAAATGAAATCGAAATATAGTTATATACGTGTATATATATATATATATATATATATATATATATATACATATATACACTCCCCTCGTCCACAGACCATGGACGATATTTACTGGTTGTGATATTGTTTGGATTATTGGTTGATGTGAAATTGGGTGAAAATCCCGAATGATTGATTGTGGTTGAAAAATACCTGTTTGTGGTTGAGAATTATTTTGGATGAAACCACATAGGATTAGTTTGTGGAAAAGAAAAATAAACATGCTCATCTGCGTACGAATTAGATGCATGAAATCCTCATTGTCAAAAACCACGAGGTTTTAAGGTAGAGCGAGGAGCCGTACTAGGAACGGTGCCGGTTTTAACTACCCTGCCGTTATGCTGCCGAAATTTTCAATAATATTCATGTGTTAGAATTATTTTCATGTGTTGAAACTATATTCATGTGTTGAATAGAAATTCATGTGTTGAATGAAGTTCATGTGTTGAATAAATTCTTTGAAAGATAAAAATAACATTTTTATTATATATATAGACTATATAAAATATTAGTATTTTAAATAAATTGTTTTAACACCAAAAATAACATTTTTACCTTATGTATGAACTATATAAAATAATCGTGCTTTGAAATAAATTGTTTTACAATAAAAATCACATTTTTATTATATATATAAACTATAGAAAATATTCATGTGTTGAATAGAAATTCATGTGTTGAATAAAAGACTAGAACGATAAAAATCATATTGTTATCGTATATGTGAAGTCAAAAACATTCATGTGTTGAATATATAGATTGAACAATAAAATCTACATTTTTATTGTGAATATGAAGTGATAAAAATATTCATGTGTTGAATAAATATTTTTGATGATAAAAATATCATTTTTATCAAATATATGAAATGAATATAGTTTTGAAATCGAAGAAAGAATTATATTCATATATATTTATATAAATATAAATAAAATAAATCGAATAACGAAGCTGCAGTTCGTGTTATGAAACCGTGATTTCAAAGGATTAGTGCGGGAGATTCGACCACCTGATTTTCCCGAAACCGAAACCGTTGGGTTCGCTTTGGAAATATCTTTCCAACGACGCCCACTTTGTGAAGATCCAACGGTTGGATTGTCTGGAATGATTAATCCAAATCTGAAGAAAAACAACGCCAGAATTGATTATATTTATATATATATAATTAAATTAAATCGAATAACGACGCTGTAGTTCGTATTTTGAAATCGTAACTTCAAACGATTAGCGCGGGAGATCCGACCATCGGATTTTTCCCAAAACTGAAACCGTTGGATTCGTTTTGAAAAGATCTTTCTACTGATATAAAATTTTTGAAGATCCAACGGTTAGATTTTCAGATATGTGTAAATCAAATCTGAAGAAAAACAGCGCCACGACCGCGTTATGGCCTGAAGCGTCGTTTGAGTGAATTGGCTGTTTTTAAATAAATAAAAATAGCGATAAATCGTTATAAAATATTATAAACGATATGGAATGGAAATAAACTGAATTTGCTCGGTTTATGTGATATTTGATGGTTGAATGTGTTCGGCGTGAAAATTACATTAAAGAACATAATTAGTGATATCGAATAATTTAACCATTGAAATGAATTGATTTCAAATTCTAAATATACGTGAATTATTTGAAAAGGCCGAGTTGATTTTCATTTCAAATAATTGATCGATGATTGAAAGTCGAAGATATGAAGACGGTGCAAGACTGGTGATCTTCACGTCGAATGGAGGGGTGCTACTGATGCTCATGATAGGAGTAGCTACTTTGAAGAGGCTGAAGTGGTAGCCGTCCGGACGTACTTGTTGATTGTACGGATATGCGAGGTATTGAGTGCCTCCGGTTTCGTTTAGACCCAGAACGAACTTGTAAATGGACTGTGTGTCTGACATTCGATTTTGTTCTGTGATGATTGATCTCTATTAAATATATATCTGGTTGGCGGCGGAGAATTTATTCTCTTGCTTAACGCCCTTCTCTAAGACGTTCGTGCTCAAAGGTTATATATCGATAGAAATCAGTCGCATGGAGTAAATTGCCTGTGTGGCATGCCTAAGCGGTGGATGATCAAGGCTTCTATTGAAAAGCAAAGTCTTGTGGTTGATGATCAAAGCATGGCCGATGTGGCATAGCTTTGTGTATAACGTGAATTCGCGAGCCTCACACCCCGGTATGAACCAGAAACGGGAGAGGACGACAGGGAGGACATGCGTCTCTTTCTAGCTAGAGGTGGTGTTAGTGACCTACCAGCCCTGACATTTATATTATTTTCACCTGTGTGGTTGTTGGAATGCGAGGTACCTCGGAACTGGAGTCATTGGGCTCATTTACGCCCCATAGGGTGGGGGGACGTATTGTCCAAGGTTTAAGTTTTATCCACATCGAGTGGACCGACCCTGTTGCTCCAAGCCTTGCCTTCGTGCTTGCCTGAGACATGGTAGGCTAGATTGTCTCGAATTCGGTAAGGACGATCCCTTGCCTTGGTTCATGACGGAAATCCAATTTACAAATATGATACCGTGCGGTTTTGATTGTGTGTATATATATATATATATATATATATATATATATATGGCGACATGATATATGGTACCCATGCCGTCTATGATTGATACTTATGATTTGAAATTGTTTTTGAAACATATAAACACTAGTAATAATATCAAATGCTTTTGTTTTATTCGTATCAAGCATATTTTGGCCATTATAAGGTAAAACTCCATCCTCCGGTTTGTGTTGCATTGTGTGATGGGAACTGATTCTTATAATGGCTTCATTTTTATAAAAAGCATTGCGATGTTTAAAAGATTTACTTGTTTTAAAGCACTGGCAATCCAATGGAGTAAACCCATTCCGCGAAAGTGGAGTGGTCCTGTGATTAGCCATATTGTAGAATGTGTTAAGTAGATTTCTTATATCAGTCCCATGACTGACTCGTAGTATGTTTCACTTGCAAACTCGGGTGCCCTTTTTCTACACGGGCAGCCATATATTCAGGTTTTAGCAGGATCTTTCTGGATAGCTGGAGCTAAAGGTGGATTCCATCATTTATCTCTTTTTATGTTGTTCAGCTCCTGTTGTACATATTATGTTTAGATTTCCGCTACAGACATTTTATGTAAAGATGAACTGTATTTTGTACTAAGTATGATCCTGTATACTGTGTAACTCTGATGATTATGTTTATCCAGTGTATTCTATTGTACATTATCTGGTGTATTTATTTATTTCTGTTCTGCTGTAACCTGTTTATGTGTTATATTCCAAAGATTACCCTCGCCACCATCGTATGGGGTTTGGGGTCGTCACAAACGTGGTATCAGAGCTTTGGTTAAGCTTAGTTATGGAATATAACATATTAACGAATTCGTTAGAAATAGAACCCGTAGTGTTCTAGGACGAATAACTCATTAATGATAGGATCAGTAATATCCTAGTATGAGTATAGCAGAATGAAATACACCCTGATAGACACATTTACATTCAAGTATATGTCTATATGTTTTAAAATTACCTTTTTTGTTGGTCTAACACTTTGTCTGCTATTTGTAAACATTGAAAAATGAGTGACAGAAGTAGAAGAGGTAGGTTGGAACCAGATGTTGAAGCTCTACTTAAGAAATATAGAAATATGGGTGGAGTACCATTCTTGGGCGAAGAATCTATTATTAAAACACAAGCTTGGATTCATTCTACTGAGAAAATCTTTGAAGGTTTAAAGCTAAGAGATGACCAGAAAAGATTACTGGCATCTTGGGCACTCAAAGACGAAGCTTTGTTCCGGTGGGATTCAATTATTAAGGATAATCCAGAAGGTGATATTACCTGGGATAGATTTAAAGAGATTTTCAGTGAAAAATTTATTCCTCCAGAAGAAACTGAGCGGTTATGTGATGAATTCTATTATTTGATACAAGGGGATATGACCATTCCGGAATATCATAAGAAATTCAATGAACTTTCTCATTTTGCCCTTCATCTAATTCAAGATCCAAAGAGGAAGAATCTGAGGTTTATTAATGGTCTTCAAAGAAAATACCAGAATAAAGTAATGGGGCATGTGAAGCATCCTTTTTCTGAAATGATATACATGGCTTATCAGTATGAAGATCTAAATAATCGAGGTCTTTTAGTCGACGAAGAGGAAGCTAGCTCTAGCAACAAAAGGAAATTTGAAGCTGATAGCCCAGAGACAAGTACGCAGCCTGAGGTAAGTACAAAGTCTAAAGGCAATAAGAGGCCAAGGGCCAGTCAGAAGAAGATTAAAGCAGTCGTATGTTTAAAGTGTAATCAGCAAGGACATTCGATGAGGAACTGTGAATCTTCGAACAAGCGAAAGAATAATAGAGCTAAATCTAAGAAGTTTCAGGAGGATAGAAAATGCCATAAGTGCCTCCAAGTAGGACATATTGCAAGGGATTGCCAGCTCTCAAAGAAGTCTGAAATAGTACACGTCAATGAAATGGCGGAAACTCCAGGACCCTCAGATAGTCAGAGAAGGCCTGATGTTTTGGAAGGCACACTTACTGTCAAAAACATTCCGGTTAAAGTACTGTTTGATACAGGCGCATCGCAAAGCTTTATTGCAAAGAATGCGGTTAAGAAACTAGATCTGAATCTGAGAAAGCTCAAAACACCCTTGACTATCCATAATCCGGTTGGGGGTTCCCTCGATCTTAGTTGGATTTGTGGGGTGCCTATTTCTTTTTCCAGTTATCGGTTCCCTACCATCGCGATCGTCATGAATTTTACCGAATTTGATCTTATTCTGGGATTGGATTGGTTAACCAAATACGAAGCCGAGGTTAAATGCGCTGAGGGAGTTGTAAAGGCAAACGCTAAATCAGGGAATTATATAACCATTCCATGTGAAGGCCCGAATTCTGATAGAAAAGATTTTTGGTTAGGTTTAGATGTTTCTCCTGCTCAATGAGAACCTGTCCCTGTCGTTCCGGAGAATGTTCCAGTCGACATAGAAAATATTCCTGTCGTGAAGAACTATGCGGATGTATTCGAAGAAGTTGTTAGCTTACCTCCGCAGAGAGAAATTGATTTTAAAATCTCTTTAGTTCCGAATGCAAGGCTAGTAGTTCACGCTATTCGAAGAATGACTTTGAAGGAAAAAGATGAGTTGGATAATCAAACTAGACAGCTTGTATGGAAGGGTCTGATCAGGCCTAGTTTCTCTGATTGGGGAGCAGCGGTGGTATTTGTCCCAAAGTCAGACGGTACTCTCAGACTATGTGTAGATTATCGTGACTTGAATAAGCAGACGCTGAAGAACAAATATCCATTGCCGCGGATTGATGATCTATTGGATCGATTGAATGGCGCACAAGTATTTTCCCGAATGGACCTAGCTACAGGTTTCCATCAGCTTCGTATTGCAGAAGAGTGTGTTCCTTTGACAGCATTCAGAGGTCCAGACTTATTCTATGAGTGGTTAGTAATGTCGTTCGGCTTATGCAATGCTCCAGCTTATTTTGTCAATCTAATGAACCGGGAATTCAGAGAAGTATTGAATAAATTTGTTCTGGTTTTCATTGATGATATACTGATCTTCTCTAAGTCAGAAAGCGAGCATGAAAAACATTTGGAATAAGTGTTAGAAATTCTGAGAAAGAATGTGTTAAAAGAAAAGTTTTCCAAATGTATATTCTGGCAAGAAGAAGTCAAATTTCTTGGTCACGTCATGTCAAAACAAGGAATTTCAGTGGATCCCAGTAAAATCACTGCTATTCAGAATTGGAAACAGCCTCGTACGCCCATAGAAGTCAGAAGTTTTCTCAGATTAGCCAGTTATTATCAGAAGTTCGTTAAGAATTTTTCGAAGATATCCAGTCACTTAACAAAGCTTACTAAGAAACATTCGAGATTCAACTGGACTCCCGATTGTGAGGCAGCTTTCCAGGAGCTGAAGTTAAAATTGACGACTGCTCCAGTGCTCACAATTATTGACGGCAATCAGGATTTAAAAGTCTGGACCGATGCTTCTAAAGAAGGCCTTGGCGTAGTGTTAATGCAAAGAGGCCATGTAGTCGCTTTTGCTAGCCGTCAATTGAAGCCACATGAAAAGAATTATGTAACTCATGATCTTGAATTGCTAGCTATCGTGTTTGCTATGAAAATCTGGAGGCATTATCTATTGGGTGAAAAGTTTGAATTATACACGGATCATCAATCATTGAAATATTTATTCACCCAGAAGAATCTGAATATGAGACAACAACGGTGGTTAGAATTTCTCGCGGCTTATGATCTTGATATCTTATATACACCGGGGAAAGCCAATGTTGTGGCGGATGCGCTTAGCAGAAAGAATGTGATTATCGCCAGTCTTATTAGCACGCCTTCGTTGATTGATAACATATCTGCTCTTAAGAAGGATGATCACTTCATTCATAAGATCAGAGAGAGAATTCAGAAAGGCGAGCCCTCGAGTTTTCAGATAGATAACGAGGGGATTCTTAGGTTGAAAGGCCGAATATGTGTGCCAAACATTCCTGAACTCCTGAGAGAAGTATTAGATGAATGTCACAAAGCCAAGTTTAATATCCATCCAGGGGTGAGCAAAATGTATAATGACATCAAACGCACTTTCTGGTGGAAATCTATGAAACGAGACATTTCTTTATATGTTAGTCGGTGTCCTACTTGTCAACAAGTCAAAAGCGATCAGCAGAAATTCGCTGGATTGTTGCAACCTTTGGAAATTCCAGGTGGGAAGTGGGAAAAGATTTCTATGGATTTCATAGATGGTTTGCCCTGAACCAGGAAAGGAAATGACAGTATTTGGGTGATCGTAGATCGTTTCACGAAGACCGCCCATTTCATACCTGTCAAATCGAATAGAACTGCTTAGAGTCTAGCGCAAATTTATTTCAAGGAAATAGTTAGACTTCATGGAGTTCCCATGAGTATCGTTAGCGACCGTGACCCGATTTTTGCTAGTAAATTCTGGGAAGCATTCCAAGCAGAATTGGGAACGAAACTGAACTTGATCACCGCATATCATCCTCAAACAGATGGTCAAACTGAGAGGGTGAATCGTATTCTAGAAGATTTATTGCGGGTTTGTGTTATTGATTTTGGCGGATCATGGGAAGACCATTTTCATTTGGACGAGTTCTCATACAACAACAACTACCAAGCGAGCCTAACAGTGTCACCATTCGAAGCATTGTATGGTAGACCGTGCCGATCTCCTTCTTGTTGGGTAGAACCTGGTGATAGACTTGTATTGGGACCCGATATGATTCGCGAAGCTGCGGACAAAGTCAATTTCGTTAAGAAATGATTACTCGTCGCTCAAAGCCGACAGAAAAGCTACGCAGATAAGAGAAGAAGGGATATATCATTTGCTGTTGGCGACCACGTGTATTTTAAAGTATCTCCGATGAGAGGAGTAATCCGGTTCGGTAAAATAGGGAAATTGGCGCCCAAATTTATTGGTCCGTTTCCTATTCTGGAACGGATTGGAACTCTAGCTTATAGGGTTCAATTACCTGATTGGTTGCCTGGAGTACATAATGTGTTTCACATATCTCAACTTCGAAAGCATATTCATGATCCAGACTTGATCGTGGAAGAAGCAGCGCAATGGGATTTAGAAATTACTCCAGAATTGGCTGTGAGAAGAGAGCCGCTAAAAATAATTGGCAGAGAAACCAAAGAGCTGAGGAACAAGAAGGTTCACTTAGTCAAAGTGCAATGGAGTGGAGATCCGCGAGATTGTACTTGGGAAACAGAGGAAAGCATTAAGAAATCCTATCCTAAGTGCAGGGTGGATATCTCTCATTGACTCTGGTGCAAGGTACATTTACCATATCCTTGCATTACCATTTTGTTCTCTACTTTGCTGTTGTTTTCTTTCCATGCATGTAAACTATTTAGTTATATAGTCTGAATGATTTCAAAATAATATTTGAATTAATTGGTATATTTTTGAAAAGTTAAAAAAATTGATTGTTGTTTGCGTTGTGTGATTGTAGACTTGATTAATTAAATTATTAGAAGGATAGTTAATTTAATCAATAGAGGAATGAATGGTAGATTTATGCAATTAAATCACACATTGAATAGATAGAAATATATACATGTGCATTATATATGTTTGAACAGGTAGATGGATTAGCTGTTGTGTAAAGATTTTATTTGCGTGCCCGGCAAATAGGTAAACCTTAATGAGTTGGATGCGCAATTTTATTATTATATCAACTCCTGTGAATGCCATTGGATGCGGAGTGTTGGTTGTTCTGTGTGTAATAATAAACATCGCCATAGGATAGTAACAATTAATTTTGAACTACACTACATGGCATACTTCTTGAAGATAGGCATACTTCATCATATACCACATAAGCATTCAGAGCTTGTGTGATGAGGTTGAAGATTTACCATACGAGCGAGAGGCTTGTATGGCGATGACTATATATTACAGGTTGAACTGATGACTGATCTGGACTATATAAATTGTAACGGTAGATTGCAAGATTAATAAAAACTCCACACGGGTCTGGAGATGACAATAAACACGTCTCTCTGGTCATTAAGGCACAAAAACCATTTATAGGGTGACGAGAATTTATTCTCTGGAGTTATGATCTATACACACTCCCCTGTGGACACCGGAATATATCACTATAAATATGTGCATGCTTATTAGGATTTATTGGGTACTTAATACGGCACAATAAATTTCCAAACCCCTCCCCGTACAAAGGAGGTTATGGCGAAATTTTTCGAAAATTTAGGGTGTTAGCCAAATTTTTGAAGAATTTGAAAATTCTTAGAAACTGAAAAGTTGAAGGATGGAAGCCAGATTGAAAGTAGAGTTGGTTAATTAAACCACTTTCAACTTTGTTCCTTTCCGGGGACGAAAAGTTTTAAGTGGGGGAGATTGTAACAACCCGAAAAATCTGAGCCAGTTTAAAAATTTTAAATTGGCTATTTTAGTGGATTTTAAATATTTAAAATAAAATATTTTAAATAATAACGACGAAGAGTATGTTTGAATCGATGTTTGAAAATAAATATAATTATATTAAATTATAAACAAGGCCTGAAATGGCGCGACAGTTTCAAAATTTCAATTCAAACTTTGACTGACTGTACCGGGTGCAAAATAAAACGGATTTTAGTGAAACCAAAAATATTTAAATCTGTTTATGAATATCTTTCTAACGAATCTAAAAAATCGAAGTTTTATAGCGGGAGTCAAAAGTTATGGCCGAATGAATTATTAGAAAGGTCGCTATAGAGAATATATCGCCCTTGAAAATAGACATTTTGTAAACGACCTCGGAATTCGATGAAACCACTTTTGTTGGATCCGGGATGTCAAATTATTGCAAGGTTTCAAATTTAATAATTTTTGAAGTTAATATGTGAGCGTGGCGAAGGAAAATGTGTTTGGGTGAATTTCTGTTAAATTGGATCGACCAGAAAATGGCCATTTTTCAAACGGTCTCAGAATTCGACGAAACTAGTTTTGTTGGGACCGTATTGTTAAAACATAGCTATATTTATTTTTCTGGAATTTTTAGAATCAGTATGTGGCCCCGGCAAATTGAAATGTACGTTCAAATTGAATATTGAATGTTTTATATTTTAATTTGAAGAAAAACTGACTGAAACAGTCAAATGGGCCTACGAAACATATCCCATTGTGTTCGGAATGGGGGTATTTGGCTAGGGACGACAGTCGTTGGGTTTGGATTGGAGTTCGTACGAGATAAGGGGTATTTTAGAATTTTAAAAATATATAAATTAAATAAAAAAATTTGATTGGGCCTCACTCTCTCTCTCCCCGTTTTCTCTCTCCCCGCTCTAGATCTCGATGACGGAAACCGATCCTACCTTCTCTCCTCATTTTCTCGCGATCCTCTCATTAAAACCACCTGCTCCTGTGGAGTAATTTGAAGATCCTCTCACGAGCTTCGAATCAATATAAGGTTGGGATTTTTTCGTTGAGTATTTGAGAAGTTTTGAGGCTGGGAAGTCACCTCCTTTAGCTTGCCGCCGTGCCCTCCTGACAGCATCGATCGGAACGCCACTGGTGGCATTGGGTGCGCGCCTCGGAGCTCTACGCCGCTGTGAAGTCTGATTTTCCTCAAGGTTCACGGATTGGCCGATATTTGAAAACCCTAGTTCGAACCTAACCAAAAAGGTAACGGGTTTTATTAATTAAACTATATACAACACTTTAAAAGCGCTACTAATTCAGTTTATTTAGAAAAATCATGACTTTCTCATGTGTTAACGAAATTCAGTGAAACAAGAGACAATGGACTCGTGCAGACGTCTTCTACATTCTAGAAGAGACCGGATATTTTTCTGAGCCTTCTACAATTTTTGGTGGAGTGGAACCCAATGTGAGATTTCTAATATATAAACGATATGAAAAACAACGATGTATAAATTATATGGTCGATGTATGAGTTATATAAGCGTTGTACACCACATGTATAAGCGTTGTATAAGTTGTATATTCGATGTATAAGTTATATATACGTTGTAAAAATAATATATGCGTTGAAATGAATTGAAGTGATATTGAAATGAAATTGAAATATAGTTATATACGTATATCTATATATATATATATATATATATACTCCCCTCGTCCACAGACCATGGACGATATTTATTGGTTATGATATTGTTTGGATTATTGGTTGATGTGAAATTGGGTGAAAATCATGAATGATTGATTGTGGTTGAAAAATACCAGTTTGTAGTTGAGAATTATTTTGGATGAAACCACATAGGATTAGTTTGTGGAAAAGAAAAATAAACATGCTCGTCTGCGTATGAATTAGATGCATGAAATCCCCATTGTCAAAAACCACGAGGTTTTAAGGTAGAGCGAGGAGCCGTACAAGGGACGGTGCCGGTTTTAACTACCCTGCCATTATGCTGCCGAAATTTCCAATAATATTCATGTGTTAGAATTATTTTCATGTGTTGAAACTATATTCATGTGCTGAATAGAAATTCATGTGTTGAATAGAAATTCATGTGTTGAATGAAGTTCATGTGTTGAATAAATTCTTTGAAAGACAAAAATAACATTTTTATTATATATATAGACTATATAAAATATTAGTATTTTAAATAAATTGTTTTAACACCAAAAATAACATTTTTACCTTATGTATGAACTATATAAAATAATTGTGTTTTGAAATAAATTGTTTTACAATAAAAATCACATTTTTATTATATATATATATATATATATATATAAACTATAGAAAATATTCATGTGTTGAATATAAATTCATGTGTTGAATAAAGGACTAGAACGATAAAAATCATATTTTTATCGTATGTGTGAAGTCAAAAACATTCATGTGTTGAATATAAAGATTGAGCAATAAAATCTACATTTTTATTGTGAATATGATGTGCTAAAAATATTCATGTGTTGAATAAATATTTTTGATGATAAAAAAATATCATTTTTATCAAATATATGAAATGAATATAGTTTTGAAATCGAAGAAAGAATTATATTTATATATGTTTATATAAATATAAATAAAAAAAATTGAATAACGAACTAGTAGTTCGTGTTTTGAAACCGTGATTTCAAACGATTAGTGCGGGAGATCCGACCACCGGATTTTCCCGAAACCGTTGGGTTCGCTTTGGAAATATCTTTCCAACGACACCCACTTTGTGAAGATCCAACGGTTGGATTATTTGGAATGTTTAATTCAAATCTGAAAAAAAACAACGCCAGAATTGATTATATTTATATATATATATATATATATATATAAATATAATTAAATTAAATCGAATAACGACGCTGCAGTTCGTATTTTGAAATCGTAACTTCAAACGATTAGTGCGGGAGATCCGACCGTCGGATTTTCCCAAAACTGAAACCGTTGGATTCGTTTTGAAAAGATCTTTCTAATGATATAAAATTTGTGAAGATCCAATGGTTAGATTTTCAGATATGTGTAAATAAAACTGAAGCGTCATTTGAGTGAATTGGCTATTTTTAAATAAATAAAAATAGCGATAAATCGTGATAAAATATTAAAAACGATATGGAATGGAAATAAACTGAATTTGCTCGGTTTATGTGATATTTGATGGTTGAATGTATTCGCCGTGAAAATTACATTAAAGAACAAAATTAGTGATATCGAATAATTTAACCATTGAAATGAATTGGTTTGAAATTCTAAATATACGTGAATTATTTGAAAAGGCCGAGTTGATTCTCATTTCAAATAATTGATCGACGATTGAAAGTCGAAGATATGAAGACGGTGCAAGACCGGTGATCTTCACGTCGAATGGAGGGGTGCTACTGATGCTCATGATAGGAGTAGCTACTTTGAAGGGGCTGAAGTGGTAGCCGTCCGGACGTACTTGTTGATTGTACGGATATGCGAGGTATTGAGTGCCTCCGGTTTCGTTCAGACCCAGAACGAACTTGTAAATGGACTGTGTGTCTGACATTGGATTTTGTTCTGTGATGATTGATCTCTATTAAATATATATCTGTTTGGCGGCAGTGAATTTATTCTCTTGCTTAACGCCCTTCTTTGAGACGTACGAGCTCAAAGGTTATATATCGATAGAAATCAGTCGCATGGAGTGAATTGCCTGTGTGGCATGCCTAAGTGGCAGATGATCAAGGCTTCTGTTGAAAAGCAAAGTCTTGTGGTTGATGATCAAAGCTCGGCCTGTGTGGTGTAGCTTTGTGTATAACGTGAATTCGCGAGCCTCACACCCCGGTATGACCCCGAAACGGGAGAGGACGACAGGGAAGACATGCACCTCTTTCTAGCTAGAGGTGGTGTTAGTGACCAACCAGCCCTGACATTTATATTATTTTCACCTGTGTGGTTGTTGGAATGCGAGGTACCTCGGAAGTGGAGTCATTGGGCTCATTTATGCCCCATAGGGTGGGGGGACGTATTGTCCAGGGTTTAAGTTTAATCCACATCGAGTGGACCGGTCCTGTTGCCCCAAGGCTTGCCTGTGCGCTTGCCTGAGACATGGTAGGCTAGATTGTCTCGAATTCGGTAAGGACGATCCCTTGCCTTGGTTCAAGATGGAAATCCAATTTCCAAATATGATACCGTGCGGTTTTGATTGTATATATATATATATATATATGGCGACATGATATATGGTACCCGTGCCGTCTATGATTGATACTTATAATTTGAAATTGTTTTTGAAACATATAAACACTAGTAATAATATCAAATGCTTTTGTTTTATTCATATCAAGCATATTTTGGCCATAATAAGGTAAAACTCTATCCTCCGGTTTGTGTTGCATTGTGTGATGGAACCTGAGTCTTATAATGGATTCATTTTTATAAAAATCATTGCGATGTTTAAAAGATTTACTTGTTTTAAAGCACTGGCAATCCAATGGAGTAAACCCGTTCCGCGAAACTGGCGTGGTCCTGTGATTAGCCATATTGTAGAATGTGTTAAGTAGATTTCTCATACCAGTCCCATGACTGACTCGTAGTTTGTTTCTCTTGCAAACTCGGGTGCATGGGCAGCCTTGTATTCAGGTTTTAGCAGGCTCTTTCTGGATAGCTGGAGTTGAAGGTGGATTCCATCATTTATCTCTTTTTATGCTGTTCAGCTCCTGTTGTTCATATTATGTTTAGATTTCCGCTGTAGACATTTTATGTAAAGCTGAACTGTATTTTGTACTAAGTATGATCCTGTATACTGTGTAACTCTGATGATTATGTTTATCTAGTATATTCTATTGTACATTATCTGGTGTATTTATTTATTTATTTCTGTTCTGCTATAACCTGTTTATGTGTTATATTCCAAAGATTACCCTCGCCACCGTCGTACGGGGTTTGGGGTCGTCACACAAACACAGATTTTATTTGTGCAGTTGGGCGATGTGTTAAATTTATCGTCCCAATCAATATCAGTCAAATCAGTGTACATAAACAAATCGTTCGATTTGTTTATTACTATTTATTTTATATACACGTTAAAATTATATTTTTAACTATAAAATGTTTTCCACTATAAAATACTTTATTCCATTTCACATCACATCATCAACTTTCACAACACACCAATTAAACAAACAAGTCATCCATGGTCTGTGGACAATGGGTGTCAGGTGCTACTAAGCACCGTCTGCATCCTAGTATATATTTCCACTAGAAAATAAATTAAAAGTGAGGAGTTCTCACCGACTAGCTAAACCAATCCACCGCGACTCTTCATATGTAGAAAATCTTTGTCGTGCTCGCCTTTTGTCACTTTCATCGTCCGTGTCCACTACATATATAAAAATCGCATCTTTATATTATTGCTATGTATATAAAAATCACATTTTTTTATAACTACGTTATGGATAAAAATTCTATTTTTATACCACTACAATATAGATAAAAATTCCATTTTTATACCACTACTATATAGATAAAAAATTCTATTTTTATAACGGTGTTCATATAATAAAGATCATATTTTTATCACGCTAACTTCATAATAAAAATTATATTTTTATATCGCTCTTCTTTTAATAAAGATCATATTTCTACTTCACTAAAAATCAAATCTTTACTTCATTAAAAATCCAACCTTTCTTTGCTAACATCATATCTTTACTTTCTCTATAATATAAAAATCATATTTTTATTTTACTACTTGAATAAAAATTATATTTTTATCCTACTAATTAAACGATAGAAATCATAACTTTATTTTCATCAAAAACATATTTTTCCTTTGTCATACGCATTAAAAATCAAAATTTTAACATCCTAACTGAAGAAAAACAAAGAGAAATGCTTACAAGGGTGTCAAGGTGGCGGAGGGGGCTTAGAGAAGGGCTGAAACCGGTCGGGAACTGAAACGTACACACCGTACATGTTAAAAATTGGATCTTTGAGGAGAGGGGACCCCACGGGGTTGCTGATGTGGCGCGGAGGGGGCGCTAGGGGTCGAGAAAGGCTCACGTGGTGGCATAGGGGGTCCGACGATGGGGATTGGCGGTGGCAGGCTGTTTTGGGGGGAATGGAGGGGGGGGCGCTATCGATTTAGAAGAGGGGGAGTAGGAGAGAAGGCGGAGCAGGTGGAGGAGGGGGATCGGAGGTCGGGGAGGGGGGCGCGCGCCAGGCGGCGGCGACGCTGACGCCCTGGAGGCGCGGCGAGATCAATCGACCGGGGGGGGGAGGGGAGGGGGGTTTATAATACGGCTGAAATGAGAGGAGAGAGAAAGTGAGGTAGAGAGTATATAAATATATATATTTATTTTATAATCCATAAAGTTACTTTTTATTTCGACCTCGAAATCAAACCCACCGACTGTCGTCCTTAGCTAATTACCCCCATTCCGAACACAATGGGATATGTATCATAAGCTGATTCGATCGTTTCGATCAATTTTCGTCAAAATCAAAATTTAAATCTTTATATTGAATTTGAACGCGCATTTCAATTTACCGGGGCCACATACGGACTCTAAAAATTCTCGAAAAATATTTTCTAGCTTCGTATTGACGATACGGTTCTAACAAAACTAATTTCGTCAAATTCTGAGACCGTTTGAAAAATGGTCATTTTCCAGTCGATTAAAATCAACTAAAACTAGTCAAACGCGTTTTCCTTTGCCACGCTCACATATTGATTCGAAAAATTATGAATTTTGGAATCTAGCAATAACTTAACATCTCAGATCCAACAAAAGTGGTTTCGTCGAAACCCGAGATCATTTGCAAAATTTCCATTTTTAAGGGCCAGAATTCCATAGCGACTATTTTGAATTTTCAACTGGACATAACTTTTTATTCCCGCTATGAAATTTCAATTTTTCGGATTCGTTGGAAACATATTCTAAAATAGATTCTAATATTTTTTGTTTCGCTAAAATCCAATTTATTTTGAATCCTGTGCATTCATTTGAAATTTGAAATCGAATTTTCGAACTACCGCGCCATTTTCAATTCCTTATATAATTAAAAATAAATATTTATATTCTAACGTCGATTCAAATAAATATATACGTTCTATTTCTATTCATTTAAATTTCTCATCGTTATTATTTAAAATAATTCATTTTAAATATTCAAAATTCATCAAAATTGCCAAAATAAATTTTTTAAATTGGCTTAGATCTCTGGGTTATTACATCCGATCTGGTCTCGATTGCTGGAGCAAGGCGCAGTGGTGGATCTTGTTTTCGTACGTAGGTGGTTAAAGTCGAGGGAAGCATCTGTATCATTTGGGAAGGAAATAAAATAGGACCGACCTGTAGTATGGACCGTGAATTCAAAAGTATATGAGCATGTAACGTCCCATGTTTTCGGCCATTTAAATTGGAATATTTAAATCAGTTTTATATATTATATTGGAATTATAATGGATTTTATATCGAATTTATTTAAATAAAAGGGAGTTGGAATATATATATAATTTATAATATAATTAATCGAGATCGAAACGACGTGTTAGTTCGTAATAATGGGTTTCGTACTTTAATTGAATATACAAGATCCGATATAAGTCGGAATTCTGTGAAACAACAATCATCCGGATCGATTGGATTATATTTTTCTAATGAAAGAAAAAATCGAGATTTCGTCGTATAAATTATTGGTTATGTCCAATTAAAATTTTCAAGTAGTCGCTATGGAATTCGTGAATAAACGAAGAACAGGTCGGAGGGATCCAACTGGATTCCTCAAATATATTAAATGTTATTTATTTTCATATTATTACTATATGAAATGTTCTAATTGAGTGATTGATTTAGTTGTTGATCGTTGACTGAAAATTTAACGTTTGTTATGTTTTAACCAATGAGTAGAATTGGTTGAGTAATTGGCAGCAGATGGCCTAAAAATGAATCATTTTAGGAAATATTGGTTTACCGTCAAGTGAATCGGTAGAAGTGAAATTATAAAATTTATTTTATAATTGAAGTCAGATTTTGAAATATATTAGTTATTCTATTTGGATAAATACGATAATAATAATTTATTATTTACTTAAATAAGATTTATTTTGAATTTAAATATATTTTATCGATATTTCAGGCTTTGAAAATAGTTTTCTTTCCAAACAATCTCTGTTTTCGACGAAACGATTTTATTAGAATATGTATAAGTTATTATTGCTATGTTTTCAGTTTGGAGCCAATCAGAGTATTTTTGTCGGTAAATAAAAATAAAAGGTGAACCGATAAATTAAAATAACGTTTTGTGCAAACGAAGTCTATTTTCAACAAAATTAATTTCATTGGAATGGGAAGGTCAAGGCATAACAATACGTTTGTTTTCATTGTGTTTTGAGTGTGTGTGTAACAGTACGAATTTTTACGGTTACTGGTAAGCGACGATATATGCGGTAGAATTTAACACCGTATAAGAATAACATAACATACACTTAACTTCTAAGCAATACTTACTCAAAAAAATATTTGAGAATACCTAACAAGTTCAGACAGCCTGCCCTATATGAATGGAAAACACAAGCTGTACACACATCGTAAAAGCTATACTGTACCTACTCCTATTCTATACATTTGAAATAATGTAACGACCCAGGGATTTTCGGCCCCGAAAATCGACATAAATATATTTACCGTATCTCATGCCGACCTTCCAAACACCGAAAACACTGGAATGTTTATAGAAAGAAGTTCGAGGGTGAGATAAGAAAGAAAGAAATATTAGAATAGAAGAAGAAGAAGAACCAACACAACACAGAGTCTCACATTGCAGCGGAACAAAATATAATACAGAAATAAATCTTTATTGAGAGCTTTTAAAAATACTTACAATATCAGAGTACATCAACACATCTGGACAGTTATAATAACCTGTCCTCATATACAACACACAGCGGAATCGTAGCTATATAGTATCATACGTCTGAACACCTCCAGCTCGTCTCTGGACTTCGCAGCATCCGATAACCTGGACCTGTACACCCTGGTCTAACCTGAGCATTTACAAACACCGGGTCAGTCTGGTGAACCAGAGTGAGAAAAAACTCGCACAGTATTAAGGGGAATCATCCAACTTGATTTTTAAGTTCGAAAATCTTTTCGAAAGAAAAGGATAATCGTAAGACCAAATCCACACATAAATACGAGCGGTTTTTACCTTACAATTACCCAAAACATTTTTTAAATCAATATCTTTTCTGATATTATAATAGTTTCTAAATACAAATAAATATCAATCTAGTGGAACGCTTGCATCTCACGCTCCACATATATAGTATACAATCAAAACCGCGGGCACTTAATGGAGATTGGATTCTGACTATGACAAGGTATGGGACCACATGCCGATAGTATATCATTAGAGGCGAATACACTGGGTTCAACAAGAACGTCTTGCAACCCGGCCCACACATGACCGACCACTCATTTTGCTTGAGTGTATCGAATGTATATCACCAACGGTTGGGCTCAAACCACCGTTTCCCGAAAAGGGACAGCATCGAAATAGATTAAAGAAGAAAAAGGAATTTCTCTAGATAGGTGAATTTACACCCTAATAGGACCGACCCACATAGCCATGCTGCCTGCCCGATTTTTGTCATTTCCCGGTTGATGAGGCTTAAGGTTTGAATTATCTTTTACCACACCTGGCCACCATTCACTTAGAATGTCACATTGGCAGATCCGCCAGATATCACTAATTGACGTCCACGAAAATACTCTAGTAGTTCAGAGAACCGTCGTCCTCCGTACAACCATGGTACGTTTGAAGAAACCAACGTACGCGATCCCTTTGGAAATACTCTGTCAGACATCCGTCCATACAAGTCATCCAGGAACAGGATGAACCGAAGGTACTCTCCTACTGCATCCAATATAGGAATCACCCCATGGATCAGTAGCGAGAAGTCCTTACAACCCGTAGATTCCAACCACGACAGAATCACAGTTTATCTCTGGTTGCAATCCCAGAGATTATTTGCGGTTCTTCCGTTTAATGAAGATCCACGGTCTTCAATGCTCCATCTCGATCATCTTCTGACATCTTCACGTATTTGTTGGTCGGAATGGTTTTCGAATATAAATTCGATCCCGGTCTTTCCGTACCAACATTCGTATTGGACAGATTTAATAGTCGGCGATTTAACTATCAAAATAAATAGTGATTCAATCATGAACATCCAATGAGTTCACTGGTTCATTATTCAGCATCCATTGGCCCTTTAATTTAAAACAAATGTAAATTTAAAGCTCTTAAATATTCCGATACTATAAATATAATTTATCTCTTCTTATTTAACATAACATTGCTCTTTAAACAAATTCATTTTTATACTTAGGAAAATCCTATATAATATCCAGCTTTCCATTTCCACTTTCAAAACATTAGCCACGTTAGTATCTAGTATTTGAAAATCATTTCGCCCTATTACTCGTAAACAACGTTACGGAATATCTTTTATTTAATTACTTGAAATAATAATCCATGTTTATTCTTATAGACTAGAACTCAACTTTATGTTTTCTTTCCAATTCGAAAATATCGTTATATTTTCGGAAACCCCTTTTTACTTCCCCTTTGCTTTGGAATACTCATTATATATATCTATATATATATACTCACACCTTTCTAATTTCCTTTACTCCGGATTTCTCATATATATATTCTCCACATTTTTACCAATGACGTTGCATTATTATTTCTCAAATGGAAATAATATATTATTACTAACCTCCTTTCTCATTACAACTAGTATCATCCTCAGATAATCCTGATGTCGTTCAAGTTGGGTATTCTAATTTCCTCTCAAACCTTGATCAACAACGTTCATATCTGAAGATAGATACGAGTTGTAAACTAGTATTTAATTCTAATATCAACACCAATAGCATTTAACTATTTATTCGAAATACAGTTCATATAACCTTATTACTCTTTGAAAATCTCTTTCTCTAATATATCATTATTTCTTAATTAAATAACTTCTTTATAACACACCACTTTTGAGCTTTTACCTCTTTGAACCAATTCATTCTATAATTCAGATTTGGTTGTACAATCCTACGACCCACTCCTTTTACCAATTTCGCTTTTACCAATCCCTTTTCAAATTCACTCAACACATCTCTCGCTTGAAAATCTTATTTTAATTTACCACCTTTACTTAATTCCATTGAGTAGCGTTAATTCAAAATTACGATATAACACCTCCTCACTTTTTATAAACCTTTTAAATAAATTCTGGTTTAATCTAAACCCGTTTCATCTCAATTTCCTATTAACCTGATTCAAATATCCAGTCAACATAACTTAAGCTATCGTATTTGCTTGAATTCCTTTTATAACTTTGTTATAAGACTCAGGTTCAAAATAAAACCTGTTTATATCCTTTCACCATTCAATTGGATTTCATCTCAACTTCGATTATCTTTTTAATTGTATTTCAATTAAAAAGTAATTTTCTAATTTATTATTAATTAAATAATGATTTATTTTAATTATTAAATACTTCAATAGTTAATTTCTTAATTAACTAAAATAAATAGTAAATCCCTTTTTAAAAACCTTATTAAAATTAAGCAATATCCATGAAACTATTTTATTGGATTATTCCAAAACAAACTAATTAAACAATCAATTTTAATTAAAAGTGGTCGATTTCGTCAACTCAAACAAGGTTATCCCATTAACGGATTCCAAATTGTTTTTCACTTTAAATTAATTAAAACATAATTAATTTAAATAATTTATTTAATTGTGTCTTACCAAAATTATTATTCAAATTTAACCGTTAGGTTAATTCCTAATCACTTGCTTATAAATCCGATTAACATCAGAATTTACTCTATAAATCAATTAACAATAAATTATAAATTTAAATAATAAATATTTATTCACTTTTGATAACTATTATTTAGTATAAAATAAATTCAAAATTTTATATCCAGTTATAAAATAAGTTTCATAACTTCATCTTTGTTGATCTACCTGACAGTAAATCAGCATAAACAAATCAATTGATTTCATAGGCCATATTGCCAAATACTCAACCAATACCGCCCATTGGTTTAAACTAAACAAATGTTGAATTTTTAGTCGATAATCAACAATCTAATCAATCACCCCATCAGATCAGTTCATAAATGATAATATAAAAATAAAATATATATTTAAGGAATCCCGTTGGATCCCTCCAACCTGTTCTTCCCTGTATCAAACTGGTTATCTCAAATCAAATTATTCAATTCAATTAACTGATAATTTCTATAACAACAAATAACAACCATTTAACATCAATCAATCAACAAAACAATTCAAACAATTAAACACGTTTATAAATAAACATGACCAATAAGGTAAGTTACCTTCATTGGATGCAATCGTTAAAATAACGATTTGGTATGTCACTGAAATTAAACACAGTTTAATTTTATCGGTTAAATCAACAAATAAATATAATACTAGCAATAATCAACCATTAGCAAATAGAGCACACAAAATAAAAACCCAATTTATATAAAATATAAATGGGGAGAACTGAGTGAGTTTAACTCACCTTGGTATGATTCGTCGCATGGAGTGGTTCGATTTAGTTAAATTAAACAATTTTTTAATTTAACTAAGATATCCTGCAGATTCCAGTATTGTCTAAATTCATCCCATAATGTGGTGCTTGTCAATGCGATCCCGACAATCTTGTTTTTATTAAATTCTGTTAATATGGATAAAGTTATACACAATCCAGTATATAATATTTGAATCAATTTAACTAATCTTTAATCAAATAATTTATGGACTTATTACTTCTTAGCAATTGAAACAGATCGTCGCTCTCTTGTATATAGGCTGACACTTCCCGGCTGAAACTAATGAGCCTGATCTTTTCATTATAAATAAAAATAGTGTTTGTTACATGCATATCCTTCAATATTTATTTTAATTCATGCTTTTATCTGATATATATATATATATATATATATATATATATGATACAACTATACTTTCAACATTAGTTAATATTCTCGCTATAACTATTAATGCTGGTCTTCAGAACATATGATGGTTACACGGTATGTCCATCAAATTGAACAACCAATTTCAGAGCCTTTTACCTTGTTATTGACAGCTAACTTCACAGTTTACATGATATAATCCCACGCCATGAATTTTAATAATTAGGTACGGTACACATTTCGATTAGGAATATAATTATACTAGTCACAGAATAAAGTTGTTTAATTGGGTTAGGTATATGAAACTATAATTATATATAGGATTAGGAGAAATCAAAATGGTTTATTCGTTTGTTAAACACGTTTAGGCACCTTGAATTACTCCCTTACCTGCTCATTCTTCCTTCTTCCCTCGTGATGCTGACGCAACTCCCCTCCCTTCTACTCTTGCCTCTTCCTTTCACACTTTAGAATTCAAAATGATGTGGATCCTCCATTTACTTCTTCTGTCATTACATATTTAAAACCCAACTCCCCTACATCTCACCGAACTCCTGGACGCCATACACCCTCCGACCAAACTACAGTACACTGTCCTTGCCTACCCAGTTACCACCATCAGCTTCTACTGAGCTTCGCACCCACTACCCCTCCCGACCTACTGGTGATCACCGGACCAACCCCCAGCACTAGCCTCGGCCAGTAGCTCGCCGGAACCACCAGCGGACTGACCTATCCTGAAACGGAGCATTGTTCATCACTCTCCGCTGTGCAGCCTTCCACCCGCGGTCACCTTGCCAACTCCCAGTGCCCAGATCCGCTCCACCCTTGAAACCTCACCCACATTCAGCTCTTTGACTTCGCCAAACCTCCTACGGACCACCCCGGAACCCCAAATAGCACGCACCGACGTCAGGATCACCAAACTCCGTTGGATACCGCCACCCAGCCCCAGACTTACCACCAAACAGAGATCTGATGGCTACTGCTTTACGTCGAGGAGGATTGCCTTGAACGAAGAGTGGTTTCGGTCTTTATGAATTGACACAAAAATCAACTGAAATGGGAATTTGTTCTTGCTTGCGTCGTGTACTGAAAATGAGATGGAAGAATATGAGTTGATATTTATAGGGGAGAAACATGACCATCACGTATTAGAGGTACACAGTAATTAGCTGCACCTATTTAAAAAGTATGGTAGAAATTGTTAAACTTGGTCGGCACAGATCGAAAATTTTGAAAAGAAAATGCATAGGGTGTAATAGGTAGGCTGCTATTTGGAAAGAAGTGTGGGAGGAAAATTAATTTATACGTTCAAGGATGAATTGAATTTCCCGAAACAAGTAGGTCAGCACTTGCAATTAAAAACTGTTCTACTGAAAAGCACGGATGAAGGCAGAATTATCACATGCTTTTTTTTACAGTACATTCAGGAGAAATACCGAGCATGCCGGGATGGCCAGAGTTTTAAATTCTGAAATGATCAAAGGTTTATATCCGAATGACTGACGATGTTTTAACATATAACTTTCGGTGTTTACAATTCATACGAACCCATATGGACTTCGATTGTAGCGGAATTTGAAATCGTGAAATAATTGAATATGTTGAATACGATGGGACTGGTCCCGTCAAAAAACCGAAATCGTTTTCAAAATGCTTATTTTTAACACTTATCGTTAATCTCCAAAATAATTCAATTAAATTATAATAAACTATAATTATCGTAAATAATCAAATAAAATAATATATACGGTTCCAAATATAAATTACACAACTTACTAACATCAATTCAAGTTAGAACGGTGCCCAATTTATATTAAAATACTTTTAAATTTATTAATAAACGTTGTATTTTTAATAATGATTTCCATAGCGACTATTTCAAAATTTGATTTAGCCGTAACTAACAATCTATAATACAAAATCTGGATTTTTCTCCTCCATATGAAAATTATAATGACCATGATTTCAACGTTTCTTGTTTCACAGAAATTTGACTTATATCGGATCCTGTAAATCCAATTGAAGTTCAATACTCCATATTACGAACTGCAGCGCCATTTCTAGCTCAATATAAAAATATATAACGTTAAAACTTTGTTTAAATAACGAATTAAATATTAAAATCCGTTATTATTCCGAATAAAATATTTAAAATAATAAATTAAATTAAATATTTGGCTATCAAAAATACGGGATGTTACATTCTTCCCCCTTTAAAATAATTTCGTCCTCGAAATTGCTAAGGTAAGAAAGAACGTTATGAACCCACTAAATTCTAAATATAATTTATTTTAGATCAAAAACCAATTCAATACAGTATATAAATATTTTCAAAAATATAGAAAATTTTCTAGCACTTCAAATTCCCGGAAAAATTCGGCAGAGTCTCTCCTGTACGGAGTGACATCTGCGATATCGCAGGAACAAATAATATATATACATCGACCCACACAGTCGGAAAACAAAAATCAAAACCCAAAATTTTATATTTTCGCGTAGGCGTACCTTTCACAAGCGCTATTGAGCATATCTGCTCAATCGTATATGCGATTTACTCAACCAATATCAATCTGTCTAGCCATCTGGCACCTGTACTTAACTCAATTCACATATCAGTAACAGATATATGAAATTCTGAGATAATATTTCATTAATCAACAAGTATAACTACTCCAATTTCAAAATCAAACAGATAGCATTAACTCATTATCAAATATCATAAATTCCAATCCATAGCAGTTTCTTTCCAGTTTAATTATACCAGAAATTATTCACTATTTTATAATTCATTTAACCCCATTAAATTTTTAGTTATTCCCATTCAAACAAACTATCATCCAATCAATACAATTCACAATCAACAACCACTACACAACCAAATCAATTGAATTTAAATTCAATATTAACATTTTATTTTGGTTTCACATATTTGAACATCAGTCGATTAATTATTCGATTGATTTCAATTTTTTTTTTCAAATTCCAAATCGATTTTATTTAATTTTGATATCATTCTTAATTTAATTCCACTTAACAAATTTAAGTTTCAGTTCAAATTTCCAATCCGATTTGAATCCCATTCAAATCGATCAAACACACTAATATCTCAATAATATTATAAAATTGTTTCTTTTCAATAAAATTATATTTCGGGTAAAATTATTTCATTTACCCTCTTTTCAAAACAATACTGTATCCATTGCCAGTTCAATGCTACTCAACACTTGAACCGATCAAAAACATTTGTATATAAAATTTACAAATACGCTCTCATATATATACACTCAATCTCGATCTAGGGTATTACTGACACAATCTCTATCGAGTTACACCACAGAGCCAAGGTTATTACTAAACCAATAGCTCTGATACCACTGTAATGACCCAGGGATTTTCGGCCTCGAAAATCAACATAAATACATTTACCGTATCTCATGCCGACCTTCCAAACACCGAAAACACTGGAACGTTTATAGATAGAAGTTAGAGGGTGAGATAAGAAAGAAATATTAGAATAGAAGAAGAAGAACCAACACAACATAGAGTCTCACATCGCAGCGGAACAAAATATAATACAGAAATAAATCTTTATTGAGAGATTTTAAAAATACTTACAATATCAGAGTACATCAACACATCTGGACAGTTATAATAACCTGTCCTCATATACAACACACAGCGGAATAGTAGCTATATAGTATCATACGTCTGAACAACTCCAGCTCGTATCTAGTCTTCGCAGCATCCGATAACCTGGACCTGTACACCCCAGTCTAACCCAAGCATTTACGGAACACCGGGTCAGTCTGGTGAACCAGAGTGAGAAAAAACTCGCACAGTGTTAAGGGGAATCATTCAACTTGATTTTTAAGTTCAAAAATCTTTTCGAAAGAAAAGGATAATCTTAAGACCAAGTCCACACATAAATACGGGAGGTTTTTACCTTACGATAACCCAAAACATTTTTGAAATCAATATCTTTTCTGATATTATAATAGTGTCTAAATACAAATAAATATCAATCTAGTGGAACGCTTGCATCTCACGCTCCACATATATAGTATACAATCAAAACCGCGGGCACTTATTGGAGATTGGATTCCGACTATGACAAGGCATGGGACCACCTGCCGATAGTATATCTCTAGAGGTAAATACACTGGGTTCAACAAGAACGTCTTGCAACCCGGCCCACGCATGACCGACCACTCATTTCACTTGAGTGTACCGAATGTATATCACCAACGGTTGGGCTCAAACCACCGTTTCTCGAAAAGGGACAACATCGAAATAGATTAAAAAAGCAAAAGGAATTTCTCTAGATAGGTGATTTTACACCCTAATGGGACCGACCCACATAGCCATGCTGCCAACCCAATTTTTGTCATTTCCCGGTTGATGAGGCTTGAGGTTTGAATTATCTTTTACCACACCTGGCCACCATTCACTTAGAATGTCACATTGTCAGATCCGCCAGATATCACTAATTGACGTCCACAAAAATACTCTAGTAGTTCAGAGAACCGTCGTCCTCCATACAACCATGGTACGTTTGAAGAAACCAACGTACACGATCCCTTTGGAAATACTCTGTCAGACATCCGTCCATACAAGTCATCCAGGAACAGGATGAACCGAAGTTACTCTCCTACTGCATCCAATATAGGAATAGCCCCATGGATCAGTAGCGAGAAGTCCTTGCAACCCGTAGATTCCAACCACGATATAATCACAGTTTATCTCTGGTTGCAATCCCAGAGATTATTAGCGGTTCTTCTGTTTAATGAAGATCCACGGTCTTCAATGCTCCACCTCGATCATCTTCTGATATCTTCACGTATTTGGTGGTCAGAATGGTTTTCGAATATAAATTCGATCCCGGTCTTTCCGTACCAACAATCGTATTGTACAGATTTGATAGTCGGTGATTTAACTATCAAAATAAACAGTGATTCAATCATGAACATCCAATGAGTTCACTGGTTCAGTATTCAACATCCATTGGCCCTTTAATTTAAAACAAGTGTAAATTTAAAGCTCTTAAATATTCCGATACTATAAATATAATTTATCTCTTCTTATTTAACATAACATTGCTCTTTAAACAAATTCATTTTTATACTTAGGAAAATCCTATATAATATCCAGCTTTCCATTTCCATTTTCAAAACATTAGCCACGTTAGTATCTAGTATTTGGAAATCAATTCACCCTATTACTCATAAACAACGTTACGGAATATCTTTTATTTAATTACTTGAAATAATAATCCATGTTTATTCTTATAGACTAGAACTCAACTTTATGTTTTCTTTCCAATTCGAAAATATCGTTATATTTTCGGCAACCCCTTTTTACTTCCCCTTTGCTTTGGAATACTCATTATATATATCTATATATATATACTCACACCTTTCTAATTTCCTTTACTCCGGATTTCTCATATATATATTCTCCACATTTTTACCAATGACGTTGCATTATTATTTCTCAAATGGAAATAATATATTATTACTAACCTCCTTTCTCATTACAACTAGTATCATCCTCAGATAATCTTGATGTCGTTCAAGTTGGGTATTATAGTTACCTCTCAAACCTTGATCAACAACGTTCATATCTGAAGATAGATACGAGTTGTAAACTAGTATTTAATTCTAATATCAACACCAATAGCATTTAACTATTTATTCGAAATACAGTTCATATAACCTTATTACTCTTTGAAAATCTCTTTCTCTAATATATCATTATTTCTTAATTAAATAACTTCTTTATAACAAACCACTTTTGAGCCTTTACCTCTTTGAACCAATTCATTCTATAATTCAGATTTGGTTATACAATCCTACGACCCACTCCTTTTACCCATTTCGCTTTTACCAATCCCTTTTCAAATTCACTCAACACATCTCTCGCTTGAAAATCTTATTTTAATTTCCCACCTTTACTTAATTCCATTGAGTAGCGTTAATTCAAAATTACGATATAACACCTTCTCACTTTTTATAAACCTTTTAAATAAATTTTGGTTTAATCTAAACCTGTTTCATCTCAATTTCCTATTAACCTGATTCAAATATCCAGTCAACATAACTTAAGCTGTCATATTTGCTTGAATTCCTTTTATAACTTTGTTATAAGACTCAGGTTCAAAATAAGACCTGTTTATAAACTCCTTTCACCATTCAATTGGATTTCATCTCAACTTTGATTACCTTTTTAATTGTATTTCAATTAAAAAGTAATTTTCTAATTTATTATTAATTAAATTAATGATTTATTTCAATTATTAACTACTTCAATAGTTAATTTCTTAATTAACTAAAATAAATAGTAAATCCCTTTTTAAAAACCTTATTAAAATTAAGCAATATCCATGAAACTATTTTATTGGGTTATTCCAAAACAAACTAATTAAACAATCAATTTTAATTAAAACGGTCGATTTCGTCAACCCAAACACGGTTTTCCCATTAACCGATTCCAAATTGTTTTTCCCTTTAAATTAATTAAAACATAATTAATTTAAATAATTTATTTAATTGTGTCTTACCAAAATCATTATTCAAATTACCCGTTAGGTTAATTCCTAATCACTTGCTTATAAATCCGATTAACATTAGACTTTACTCTATAAATCAATTAACAATAAATTATAAATTTAAATAATAAATATTTATTCCCTTTTGATAACTATTATTTAGAATAAAATAAATTCAAAATTTTATATCCAATTATAAAATAAATTTCATAACTTCATCTCTGTTGATCTGCCTGACGGTAAATCAACATAAACAAATCAATTGATTTCATAGGCCATATTTCCAAATACTCAACCAATACCGCCCACTGGTTTAAACTAAACAAATGTTGAATTTTTAGTTGATACTCAACAATCAAATCAATCACCCCATCAGATCAGTTCATAAATGATAATATAAAAATAAATAATATATTTGAGGAATCCCATTGGATCCATCCAACCTGTTCTTCCCTGTATCAAACTGGTTATCTCAAATCAAATTATTCAATTCAATTAACTGATAATTTCTATAACAGAAAATAACGACCGTTTAACATCAATCAATCAACAAAACAATTCGAACAATTAAACACGTTTATAAATAAACGTGACCAATAAGATAAGTTACCTTCATTGTATCCAATCGTTAAAATAACGATTGGGTATGTCACTGAAATTAAACACAATTTAATTTCATCAGTTAAATCAACAAATAAATATAATACTAGCAACAGTCAACCATTAGCAAACAGAGCACACAAAATAAAAACCCAATTTATATAAAATATAAATGGGGAGAACTGAGTGAGTTTAACTCACCTTGGTCTGATTCGTCGCATGGAGTGGTTCGATTTAGTTAAATTAAACGATTGTTTAATTTAACTAAGATTTCCTGCTGATTCCAGTACTGCCTAAATTCATCCCATAATGTGGTAGTTGTCAATGCGATCCCGGCAATCTTGTTTTATTAAATTCTGTTAACATGGATAAAGTTATACACGATCCAGTATATAAGATTTGAATCAATTTAACTAATCTTTAATCAAATAATTTATGGACTTATTACTTCTTAGCAATAGAAATAGACCGTCACTCTCTTGTATATAGGCTGACACTTCCCGGCTGAAACTAACGAGTCCAATCTTTTCTTTATAAATAAAAATAGTGTTTGTTACATGCATATCCTTCAATATTTATTTTGATTCATGCTTCTATCTGATATATATATGTATAGCTTCTATCTGATATATATATATATATGATACAACTATACTTTCAACATCAGTTAATATTCTCGCTATAACTATTAATGCTGGTCTTCAGAACATGTGATGGTAACATAGTATGTCCATCAAATTGAACAACCTAATTCAGAGCCTTTTACCGTGTTATTGACAGCTAATTTCACAGTTTACATGATATAATCCCATGCCACGGATTTTAATAATTAGGTACGGTACACATTTTGATTAGGAATATAATTATACTGGTCACAGAATAAAGTTGTTTAATTGGGTTAGGTATATAAAACTATAATTATATATATAGGATTAGGCGAAATCAAAATGGTTTATTCGTTTGTTAAACACGTTTAGGCACCTTGAATTACTCCCTTACCTGCTCATTCTTCCTTCTTCCCTCATGATGCTAACGCAACTCCCCTCCCTTCTACTCTTGCCTCTTCCTTTCACCCTTTTGAATTCAAATTACGTGGAACCTCCATCTACTTCTTCTGTCAGTACATATTTAAAACCCAACTCCCCTCCATCTCACTGAACTCCTGGATGCCATACACCCTCCGATCGAACAACAGTACACTGTCCTTGCCTACCCAGTTACCACCATCAGTTCTACTTAGCTTCGCACCCATTTCCCCTCCCGACCTACTGATGATCACCGGACCAACCCCCAGCACTGGCCTCAACCAGTACGCTCGCTGGAACCACCAGCGGACTGACCCATCCTGAAACGGAGCACTGTTCATCACTCTCCGCTGTGCAACCTTCCACCCGCAGTTACCTTGCCAACTCCCAGTGCCCAGATCCGCTCGACCTTTGAAACCTCACCCACGTTCAGCTCTTAGACTTCGCCAAACGTCCTGCGGACCACCCCGGAACCCCAAATAGCACGCACCGACGTCAGGATCACCAAACTCCGTTGGATACCGCCACCCAGCCCCATACTTACCACCAAACAGAGATTCGATGGCTACTGCTTTACGTTGTGGAGGATTGCCTTGAACGAAGAGGGGTTTTGGTCTTTATGAATTGACACGAAAATCAACTGAAATGGGAATTTGTTCTTGCTTGCGTCGTGTACTGAAAATTTGATGGAAGAATATGATTTGATATTTATAGGGGAGAAACGTGACCATCACGTATTAGAGGTACATAGTAATTAGCTGCACCTATGTAAAAAGTAGGGTAGAAATTGTTAAACTTGGTTGGCACGGCTCGAAAATTTCGAAAAGAAAATGCATAGGGTGTAATAGGTAGGCTGCTATTTGGACAGAAGTGTGGCAGGAAAATTAATTTATACGTTCAAGGATGAATTGAATTTCCCGAAACAAGTAGGTCAGCACTTGCAATTAAAAACTGTTCTACTAAAAAGCACGGATGAAGGCAGAATTATCACATGCCTTTTTTACAGCTTATTCAGGAGAAATACCGAGCATGCTGGGAAGGGCAGAGTTTTAAATTCTGAAATGATCAAAGGTTTATATCCGAATGACTGACGATGTTTTAACATATAACTTTCGGTGTTTACAATTCATACGAACCCACATGGACTTCGATTGTAGAGGAATTTGAAATTGTGAAATAATTGAATATGTTAGATAGGATGGGACTGGTCCCGTCGAAAAACAGAAATCGTTTTCAAAATGCTTATTTTTAACACTTGTCGCTAATTTCCAAAATAATTCATTAAATTATAATAAATTATAATTATAGTAAATAACCAAATAAAATAATATATACGGTTCCAAATATAAATTACACAACTTACTAACATCAATTCGAGTTAAAACGATGCCCAATTTATATTAAAATACTTTTAAATTTATTAATAAACGTTGTATTTTTAATAATGATTTCCATAGCGACTATTTCAAAATTTGATTTAGCCGTAACTAACAATCTATAACACGAAATATGGATTTTTCTCCTCCATATGAAAATTATAATCACCGTGATTTCAACGTTTCTTGTTTCACAGAAATCTGACTTATATCGGATCCTGTAAATCCAATTGAAGTTCAAAATTCCATATTACGAACTACAACGCCATTTCTAGCTCAATATAAAAATATATAACGTTAAAACTTCGTTTAAATAACAAATTAACTATTAAAATCCATTATTATTCCAAATAAAATATTTAAAATAATAAACTAAATTAAATATTTGGCAATCAAAAATACGGGATGTTACAAATAAAAACATTACATCCTACATGATGAAATGAAACACCCCACGTCTGCCTTCTACCTACCCGAGCCTCCCCTAAATGTTCTGCAAACTTAAAAGAAAGTTAACAGCTACCCCTATTGAACTGAAAGCACTACAGCTACGACACAAAAACTAAATGAGAATTCATTCAGACCCATTAATTACCCCCAATTACCTATTCACCTACGATTGTACCCCTTTGATGACATTCTTCTTATCACTCTGAAATTCTTTCTATAAATACTTATGCTCTGTCTCATTTTATCTCATTCCATCATTTGATAACCAAACTCCTCCATTTTCTGCATCAATAAAAGTAAGTCGTGAGCTACTTTAAATTTTAACAATTCACACGAAGATATTTTAAATCAAAACACTTATACGGTGAAGATTACATGCAGCTTGCCTTCCGCCTATACTATTTCTGGAGGAGATGTGTTCGGCTAATTAACATGTTGTAGGTTCCGAAAGCTTGGGGAAGTTTGGCGTAAAGTGAATGTTATCGTAGGCTTCGGGTGCTGGTGGGGTTCAGTCGAGATGGGTTCTGGGGTACTGGTATTTGCAAGAGTGACACAATATGTTTTTGGATTGTTATCATCAGTTTTCGGTAACTGAAAATGCATGGGAAGTGGTGGTTTCGATTTGCAGTCCTGGAGCGGAATGGAAAAGGGTGGGCAAATTGGTGTGTGACACTTTCTTGCATGAGAAGGCTTCAAATAGTAGTTTTACGAGAGGGATGCATGGGTTAACATGAATGGTGCGTGTTCTGTTGAGTATGTGGTGGCTGACCTAGTATTAGGCATGTTATTTTGAGCGTATATGGAGTGGTGAATGTGCATGTGACAAAACAAGAAAACATTTAAAAGAGGTGAGGGAGTTAACGTGCTGAAAACTGGAAATGTTGTGTTAAAGAAAATAAGGGAGGAAGGAAGCATATACTGTAGTAGAAGGGGAAGTTTGGAGCATATATCAGTTCATTGTGGTGGCTGAGTGTAGAAGAGGCGGTGCAGCGTTGTGAAGGTTGGGGGATGGTTGTATGTGGGGTGTTAACGTAGCGGTGAGGGCATACTAAAAATGCGTGGGGTTGGAAGAAATTTTAGGATGGAGGGATAATGTATACAGGGACGCAAGCGCATGGATAAGCGGGTGAGAACAATTAGTAGAAAGTGAAATAAGAGGAAGCAATATATAGTTTACGACGTGGGCTTTTAAGTGTTGGGCCAATTGGGCTTCGGTATATATATATATATAATATAAAAACAAACTGGAGAGTTTTGCCGGGCTTGAGACAACAGGAACGCATGGGGTTCAAAGTAATGAAATGGCGGTGTGAGCTGTGAAGGCTTGCAGGAAGCTTCGAAAGTAAAAGGACAGGGGAAGATGGTTCACTGATTTGGCGGACTTGCGGATTGCAAGTGAAAAGTTGGGTTGGCTTTAGTATGGGTGGGTCCCGTTTATTCAAATTTAAATCTTTAATCAAATTAGAATGTTTTACAAAATCATTAACTAAATATGTCATCCATATGTTATTGGATTTTTGAACGGGCTGTCTCGTTGAAACCATATTGACAAAGGATTTGAAATGGAGCTGCTTTGGTATCATTTGGAATTAACTGAAAGCAAACTGTTCCGTTGACAAATTGAAAACCAAGGTGATTTCAACTCACCCAGTTTATCCTGCTTATATTTTTATAAGCCAGGTTATCATTTTTGTGTGCAGTGTTTGCTAATGGGTGAGGATTTGATGACTGGTTGCATATATGTTGAATATTTTTAAATATTCACTGATCAAATTAAACATTTGTTTAATTTAATTGAATTAAATCGTTAGTTTAATGATTAGTTTCCAAACGAGGTAACTTACCTAGTTGGCTACGTTTATAATAATATAAACGTATTAAATAAATATTGGATGCTTGAATGGATGTTATAAATTGACCGTTGGCTATTATGAGATAAACTATTTATTTCTGTTTACCGTGATAAATATACTGTCGTATTAAATTTGAGGTAACCCATTGTGATACAGGAAAGGTCAGATTGGAGGGATCCAACCGGATTCCTCAAATATGTTGTTAGATTATGTTATATAAACCATTTAACCAGTATGATTGAATGACAAATTTATTGTTGATCGTTGAACTTTAATTCAACAATTGTTTATTATTAACCAATGGATGATATTGGTTGAGTAATTGGCAACGGTTGGCCAAAAAAATGAATCCTTTTATGAATGTTTATTTATAGTCAGATAAATCAATAAAGATATGGTTATAAGAATTTATTTATAACCAAAACGGATTAGTAAATCTATTTTATATAGATTATTTGAATAATGGTTTATTAAAGGAAATAAATAATTTTGTTTATCTTGAATTATAAAATGAGTATATAAAGCGAATTCTTATGTTAATGGGTTTTATAAGTAATGAGCAGAGATTAACCGAATGGTTAAGAATTGAATTAATCGTTTCCAATAACAACTAATGGCGATTACTTAATTTAAATTAGATTGTTAATTAAATTAAAGGGAATTATTTAAAGTGATTAAAGAAAGGACTAATGAGATTGATTAACGGATTAATCTTATTTTGAGTTGATTAAGTCAATTGTCTAAACCAAGATAGATTATTAATTATTGAATCATTAATTATTATTTTAAATCGATATTATTTTAATTATCTGAAAGGAAGATTAACTATTAATGTTGAAGTAAACAAATTGATGTTGAAATTGATTATTATTTTAATAATAAACAAAGTGATAAATCTTGAAATAAAGTACTTTTAATAAAAGTTTGTGAAGTTGTAAAGCCCTATGTGTAGTTAAATTGAAGTGTAAGCGAATTTATATTTAATATGAACTCCTATTAAAAATTCTTTTGGTCGGATTTTTATAAATCCAAATTGGGCAATTATCAAGACAAGCTATAAATTGATTGATGTTATAAGCGTGGAAACAAGTTCGAAATGGGATCTGTTATCCGAAGCGAGTTAAAGCAAATTTAAAGGTCTAAGGATGAGGAAATAAATATGTTTTAAAATTGAGAAGGCATGATTTTGGAATTGTAAAAGAGTTTTCAAAAGAGAATAAATGGAGGTTAAAAATCAGAGTTAAAATCGTATGGTAAATAGAAGTGTTGGGAAAATTATTAGAATGAGATTCGTTGATAAACTCATAATTATTCTGAAGATAAGTATGTTGTCGTCTCAAGGTCTGAAAGGTAAATAAAATACCCAACTTGAATGACCTCATGATTATCCAAGAATGATATTAGTTTAGGAATGAGAGGGGTTGATGGAGTTAAGTTAATATTTCCATGAAAGATATTATAATCTATAAATTGAAGAGTTATAAGTTGAACAAGTTGAATTGGTAATAAGAAGTGAAAATGATATTCCAAATGTTAGGAGATTTAGAAATGTATTCAATTGTTTAACTAAAAAGGCTAAGTGACATTGTTTACTAAATCAATGAATCCATTTTATTTTTCTATGGATGATGGTTGTTTATTTTGATAGTTAATCACCGACTATCAAAATCTGGCCAAATCGATTGTTGGTACGGAAAGACCGGGATCGATTTATATTCGAAAACCATTCTGGCCAACAAATGCGTAAATGTTAAAAATGTTCAGAAGCTGATCGAGATGGAGCAATTGAAGACCGTGGATCTTCATAAGCGGAAGGATTACTTGTCGAATATTCTATGGGAGTGCAACCAGGGGTATTCTAACGTGATTCGGTCGTGGTTGGGATTTTGCAGATTGCAAGGACTACTCGCTACTGATCCATTGGATGCGGTAGGAGGGTGTCTTCGGTTCATCCTATTCCTAGATGACTTGTATGGACAAGTGTCTGACAGAGTATTTCCTAAAAACCACGTACATTGATTTTTACAAATATAATAAGTCGGTGGCAAAGAAGGGCACTTATTTTATACCCAGAGTATATTTGTGGATGTCAACTAGTGATTTGATGGATCTTACGATGTGGCATTCAAAGTGAATGGCTGACAGATGATCAAAAAGATAGTTATAACCTCAAGCCCCATCAACCGGGAAATGACCAAAATCGGGGAGGCAGCATGGCTATGTGGGTCGCTCCCATTAGGGTGTATAATCATCTATCTAGAGAAATTCCATTTCCTTCTTTATTCTGTTTGATGTTGTCCCATTTCGAGAAATGGTGGGTAGCTCCCAATCATTGGTGATATACACTCTATGCACTCAAGTGAAATGAGTGGTCGGTCATGTGTGGGCCCGGTTGCAAGACATTCTTGTTGAACCCAGTGTATTACCCTCTAGAGATACATATCAGAAGGTGGTTCCATACCTTGTCATAGTCAGAATCCAATCTCCAATAAGCACCCGTGGTTTTGATTGTATACTATATATGTAGAGCGTGAGATTCAAGCTTCCGCTAGATTGTTATTTATTTGAATTTAAACACTATTATAATACCAGACAAGATATGATTTCAAAACTGGTTTGGGTCATAGTAAGGAAAAAACCGTCTGTGTTTATGTGTGGACTGGTCTTACTATTATTCTTTCTTTAAAAAGGATTTTTGACTTTAAAATCAATATGGATGTTATGCAAACTTGGCGAGTTTTTCTCAATCTGGTTCACCAGACTGACCCGTCGTTTGTAATTCTCGGGTTAGCCTGGGATTTACAGGTTCAGTTTAGGATGGTTATGGATTTCAGAGACGAAGTTCAGACGTATGATATTTATTATTTATTCCATTGTGTGATGTATATAAGGACAGATTGTTATAACTGTCCAGATGTATTGATGTACTCTGATAATTGTAAGTATTTTTCAAGTTTCAATAAAGATTTATTTCCATATTATATTTTATTCTGCTGCGATGTTAGTTCTTCTTCTCATTCTTCTATTCTAATATTTCTTCCTTTCTTTTCTCACCCTCTAACTTCTTTTCTTTTAACGTTCTGGATTTTCGGTACTCGAGTTTGGATTCAGGATGTATTTGTGTCGAAAGTTCGAGCATCGAATTTTCTGGTTCATTACAGTGGTATCAGAGCTATTGGTTGAGTAGTAACCTTGGCTCTATGGCGTAACTCGATAGAGATAGGGATAGTAACACCCTAGATTGAGTTTGAGTATATATACAAGAGAGCATATTTACAAATTTTATATATAAATGTTTTGTATTGTGTTATTTGATCGGTCTGATTTTGAACTGGCAAATGACACAATATTGTTTTATAAACAGGGTAAATGAAATAATTTTGCCCAAATTATATTTTTATAGAAAAAGGAAAATAATTTTCTATAGTAGGGTAATATTGTTTGGTTGGTTGTTTAGATTGATTTAGTTGGAGTTCAAATTGAATTATGAAATAAGGTTGAATTGGTGTAAACCAACTAGTTAATCTAATATGGAAATAAGACTTGACCTAGTTAAGAGAATTAATTCATGATGGAATTCAAATGGAATTAAATAAAATAAATTTGGATTTGGTATTCGAATGGATAATAATGATCTATCTGATATTAATCGATTGATATAAGCATACGTCAAACCAAAGTGAATGCAGACCAGTAAATATCAATGTTGAATATAATTCAAATGATCTGACCGACTGCTATTTAGAGTGGTTGAATGAAGGTCATCGAACGGGCCAATAAAGAAGTTAATTGAAACAAGTCGGTAAATGAAATGGAATTGGATGATTTAACCCAGTGATTGTTATTCGTATTGTAAATAGAGTTAAGTGCAGATATCAGAAGGCTATGAAAATTGGCTTCGTTACACAGATTGGAAGTATAGATTGGAAAATGAAGAGCAATTTGTTGATTTTCTTTGAAATTGGAGTTTGAGTTGCCCGACAAATAGGTAAACCTAAATACATTGATTGGAGTGATGGATTTTATACCCCTGAGTTGGGTAGCCATTTGGGTTTTGGTTTTCTTTTGGACAAGTTGAGGCCTAGAGTGGCAGTGTAGTTGTACCGATCGAGCCATGCAGAGGAGGTGCTAGCGAAATTTTTGGAAAATTTTAAAGTTTGAATTTATTTTTGCAATTGATTAAAAATAATTATTTTAAATAATTATTGCGTTCGGAGCATTCTTCTTACCTTATAATTTCGGGGACGAAATTCTTTTAAAGGGGGAAGAATGTAACGTCCCATATTTTCGGCCATTTAAATTGGAATATTTAAATTAGTTTTATATATTATATTGGAATTATAATGAATTTTATATCGAATTTATTTTATAAAATGGAGTTGGGATATATATAATTCATAATATAATTAATCGAGCTCGAAATGACGCGACAGTTCGTAATATTGGGTTTCGAATTTTAATTGAATATACATGATCCAATATAAGTCGGAATTCTATGAAACAAGAATCGTTCGGATCGATTGAATTATATTTTTCTAATGAAAGAGAAAAATCGAGATTTCATCGTATAAATTGTTGGTTATGTCCAATTAAAATTTTCAAATAGTCGCTATGGAATTCGTTAATAAACGATAGCGTTTATTTAATAAATATAAAGGGATTTCTATATATTTGGATTTTGGTTTAAACTAAATTTATGAATATTGAATTTAAAAAATATATTAGTTATTCCATTTGGATAAATACAATAATAATAATTTATTATTTATTTAAATAAGATTTATTTTGAATTTAAATATATTTTATCGATATTTCAGGCTTTGAAAATAGTTTTCTTTTCAAACGATCTCCGTTTTCGATGAAATGAATTTTATTGGAATACGTATAATTTATTATTGCTAAGTTTTCAGTTTGGAGCCAATTAGAGTTGTTTTGTCGGTAGGCTAAATTAAAAGGTGAACCAATAAATTAAAATAACGTTTTGTGCAAACGAAGTCTATTTTCAACAAATTAATTTCATTAGAACCGGAACGTCAAGGCATAACAATACGTTCGTTTTCATTGTGTTTTGAGCGTGTGTGTAACAGTACGAATTTTTACGGTTACTGGTAAGCGACTATATATGCGGTAGAATTTAATACCGTATAAGAATAACATAACATACACTTAACTTCAAAGCAATACTTACTCAAAAATATATTTGAGCAGACCTAACAAGTGCAGATAGCCTACCCAATCACTGTATCGTACATGTAGAAGCCTAAGGTGAATTGAGAACACATGCTACACTTACCTAAACTTTACACTGGCACCCTGTTTCTTCCATTTCACATATTGAAGTACATAGGCTCAATTGATAATTCAGCTCAGCTGGTCTGTATCCCAGTAAAACATGACTGTTAAGGGTACCGCCTCCTACCCTATATGAATGGAAAACACAAGCTGTACACACATTGTAAAAGCTATAATGTACTTACTCATATTCTATACATTTGAAATAAAAACATTACAGCTTACATGATGAAATGAAACGCCCCACGTCTGCCTTCTACCTACCCGAGCCTCCCCTAAATGTTCTGCAAACATAAAACAAAGTCAACAGCTACCCCTATTGAAACGAAAGTACTACAACCACGACATGAAAACACAATGAGAAATTATGTAGACCCATAAATTACCCCTGCTACCTATTCACCTACGATTGTACCCCTCTAATGGACATTCTTCTTATCACTTTTGAAATTCTTTCTATAAATACATGCGCTCTGTCTCATTTTATCTCATTCCATCATTTGATAACCAAACTCCTCTATTTTCTGCATTAATAAAAGTAAATTGTGAGCTACCTTAAATGTAAAAAATTCATACGAAGATATTTTAAATCAAAACACTTATACGGTGAAGATTACATGTGGCTTGCCTTCCACCTATACTATTTCTGGAGGAGATGTGTTCGACCAATTAGCATGCTGTAGGTTCCAAAAGCTTGGGGAAGTTTGGCATAACGTGAATGTTGGCGCAGACTTCGGGTGCTGGTGGGGTTTAGTTGAGATGGTTTCTAGGGTAATGGTTTTCGAAAGAGTGAGGCACAATATGTTTTTGGATTGTTGTCATCAGTTTTCGGTGACCGAAAATGCATGGGAAGTGGTGGCTTCGATTTGCAGTCCTTGAGCGGAACGGAGAAGTGAGGGCAAGTTGGTGTGTGACGCTTTCTTGCATGAGAAGCTTCAAATAGTACGTTTTACGGGAGGGACGCGTGGGTTAACAAGAATGGTGCGTGTTCTATTGAGTATGGAGTGGCTGACCTAGTGTTGGGCGTGTTATTTTGAGCGTATATGGTCTGGTGAATGTGCATGCAGCAAAACAAGAAAACATGTAAAAGAACGTGAGGGAGTAAACGTGCTACAAACTGGAAATGTTGTGTTCAAGAAAACAGGGGAGGAAGGAAGCATATACTATGTTAGAAGGCGAAGTTTGGAGCATATAGCAGTTCATTGTGGTGGCTGAGTGTTGAAGAGGCTGTGCAGCGTTGTGAAGGTTGGGGGGACGGTTGTGCGTGGGGTGTTAACGTAGCGGTGAGGGCATACTAGAAATGCGTGGGGTTGGAATAAATCTAGGATGGAGGGATGGTGTATACGGGGACGCAAGCGCATGGATGAGCGGGTGAGAACAATTAGTAGAAAGTAAAATAAGAGGAAGCAGTATATAGTATATGATGTGGAATTTAAAGTGTTGGGCTAATTGGGCTTCAGTATATATATTTAAAAAAATATAAAAATGGAGAGTTTTCCTGGGCTTGAGACAACAGGAACGCATGGGGTTCAAAGTAACAAAATGGCGGTGTGAGCTGTGAAGGCTCACAGGAAACTTCGAAAGTGTTAAAAAGGATAGGGGAATATTGTTCACTGATCAGACAGACTCGCGAATTGCAAGTGAAAAATTGGGTTGGCTTTAGCATGGATGAGGCATGTTTATTCAAATTTAAATCTTTAATTAAATTAGAATGTTTTACAAAATCATTAACTAAATATGTCGTCCATACGTTATTGGATTTTCGAACGGGCAGTCTCGTTGAAACCATATTGACAAAGGCTTCGAAATGGAGCTGCTTTGGAAGCATTTGGAATTGACTGAAAACAAACTGTTCCGTCGACAAATAGAAAACCAAGGTGAGTTCAACTCACTCAGTTTATTCCGCTTATATTTTTATAAGCCGGGTTTTCATTTTTGTGTGCAGTGTTTGCTAATGGTTGAGGATTTGATGACTTGTTGCATATATGTTGAATATTTTTAAATGCTCACTGAGTAAATTAAACGTTCATTTAATTTAATCGAATTAAATCGTTAGTTTAACGATTAGTTTCCAAACGAGGTAACTTACCTCATTTGCTACGTTTATAATAATATAAACGTATTAAATAAATATTGGATGTTTGAATGGACGTTATAAATTGATTGTTGGCTGTTATTAGTTAAACTGCTTATTTCTGTTTACCATGATAAATATATTGTCGTATTAAATTTGAGGTAACCCATTGTGATACAGGGAAGGACAGGTTGGAGGGATCCAACCGGATTCCTCAAATATGTTGTTAGATTATGTTATATGAACCATTTAACCAGTATGATTGAATGACAAATTTATTGTTGATCGTTGAACTATAATTAAACAATTGTTTATTATTAACCAATGGATGATATTGGTTGAGTAATTGGCAACGATTGGCCAAAAAAATGAATCCTTTTATGAACGTTGATTTATTGTTAGATAAATCGATAAAGATAAGGTTATAAGAATTTATTTATAACCAAAACGGATCACTAAATCTATTTTATATAGATTATTCGAATAATGGTTTATTAAAGGAAATAAATAATTATTTTTTTATCTTGAAATTACAAAATGAGTATATAAAGCGAATTCTTATGTTAATGAGTTTTATAAGCAATTAGCAGAGATTAAACAAATGGTTAAGAATTGAATTAATCGTTTCCGATAACAACTAATTGCGATTACTTAATTTAAATTTGATTGTTAATTAAATTAAAGGGAATTATTTAAAGTGATTAAAGAAAGGACTAATGAGATTGGTAAATGGATTAGCATTGTTTTGGGTTGATTAAGTCAATTGTTTAAACCAAGATAGATTATTAATTATTGAATCATTAATTATTATTTTAAATCGATATTATTTTAATTATATGAAAGGAAGATTAACTATTAATGATGAAGTAAACAAATTGATGTTGAAATTGATTATTATTTTAATAATAATCAAAGTGATAAATCTTGAAATAAAGTACTTTGAATGAAAGTTTGTGAAGTTGTAAAGCCGTATGTATTGTTAAATTGAAGTGTAAGCGAATTTATATTTAATATGAACTCCTATTAAAAATTCTATTGGTTGGATTTTTATAAATCCAAATTGGGCAATTATCAAGACAAGTTATAAATGGATTGATGTTATAAGCGTGGAAATAAGTTCAAAATGGGATTTGTAATCTGAAGGGAGTTAAAGCAAATTTAAAGGTTTAAGGATGAGGAAATAGAGATGTTTTAAAATTGAGAAAGCATGATTTTGGAATTGTAAAAGAGTTTTCAAAAGAGAATAAATGGAGTTAAAAATCAGGGTTAATGTAATAACCCGGAAATCGGAGCCAATTTAAAATTTTTATTTTGGCAATTTTAGTGAATTTTGAATATTTAAAATAGTTTATTTTAAATAATAACGACGAGAAATTTATTTTGAATAGAATTAGAACGTATATTTTTATATGAAACGTCGTTAGAATATAAATAATTATTTATAAATATAAAAGGAATTGAAAAGGAATTTGATGAAATTGGTTTTGTTAGGACCGTATCATCAATACGAAGCTAGAAAATATTTTTCGGGAATTTTTAAAGTCCGTATGTGGCCCCGGTAAATTGAAATGTGCGTTCAAATTCAATATATAGAGTTATATTTTGATTTGGACGAAAACTGGTCGAAACAGTCGAATCAGCTTACGATACATATCCCATTGTGTTCGGATTGGGGGTAATTAGCTATGGACGATAGTCGGTGGGTTCGATTTCGAGGTCGAAATAAAAAGTTGCTTTATGGGAATTTAAATTAATAATATAATTAAATATACATTTTTACATAAAGGCCCCCATTTTGTTTTCCGTCTAACCGTTCATTTCAGATCGAATTAGGTCAGAATCATAAAAAAAAAAGAGAAAGAAAGGAGGAGGGGGCGGAGCGCCGCTCGACCGCCGTCGCCGCCAGGTGGGGTGCCACCGCCGCAGCCATCCCCCCTCGAACCCCCTTCCTCCACTTCTCTCTACCCCTTCTTCGATTGAAACCGCACCCCCCTTCAGCCCAAAACCGAATCCCCCTCCTCCTCCTGTCACGCCTCCACCGCCATCGCCCCTGAAGACCGGCGCCGCCTCTTTCCGCTGCCAACGCCACCCCCTCAACCCAATGACGCCGGTAAACTTCGTAATTACTTATTTAATTTCGTTTATTTAATGAAATTAGTTTTAGAAAGAAATGTTGTTTTAAATCAGTTTATTTCTTTTAGCATAGGATAAAGAGGTGTACATAAAAGGGTTTGATTTTTACAATCTTTTCATGAAAAGAAGGGTTTTTTTTCGGATGCTAGAAATGATTTTGATTAGCATAAAGATGTGATTTTTATATAGTAGAAATAATAAAGATGCGATTTTTATATAGTAGAAATAATAAAGATGTGATTTTTATATAGTAGAAATAATAAATATATGATTTTGATATAGTAGAAATTATAAAATATAATTTTTATAGAGAAAGAAGCATCATAAATGCATATATAGTAGAAATAAAAATATGATTTTTATTTATTGAAATGAAGTGATAAAAATATAATTTTTATTATGAAGTTAGCGTGATAAAAATATGATCTTTATTATATGAACACCGTTATAAAAATAGAATTTTTATCTATATAGTAGCGGTATAAAAATAGAATTTTTATCCATATAGTAGCGGTATAAAAATAGAATTTTTATCTATATAGTAGCGGTATAAAAATAGAATTTTTATCTATATAGTAGCAGTATAAAAATAGAATTTTTATGTATATAGTAGCGGTATAAAAATAGAATTTTTATCTATACAGTAGCAGTGTAAAAAAGTGATTTTTATATATGTAGTGGCTACGGGCAATGAAATTGACAAAGGGGCGAGCACGACGAAGATTTCTACATAAGAAGAGTCGTGGCGTTTGGTTTAGCTAATCGGTGAGAACTTCTCACTTTAATTTTTGTTTTCTAGTTAAAATATATACTGGGATGCAGACGGTGCTTAGCAGCACCCGACATCCGTCGTCCACAGACCATGGATGACTTGTTTGTTTGATTGCTGTGTTGTGAAATTTGACTGTTGATTTTGATGTGTAAAATATATATTCATGTGTTGAAATAAAATATATATTCATGTGTTGAAATAAAATATATATTCATGTGTTGAAAGAAAATATATATTCATGTGTTGAAATAAATATTCATTTACAAATCGAACGATTTGTTTATGTACACCGATTTGACTGATATTGATTGGGACGATAAATTTTACACATCGCCCAACTGCACAAATAAAATCTGTGTTTGATTGTTTGAAACCCCACACGGGTGTTGGGATGAAATTGGACATACACTAATCCCAATAATTAACTATATGTCGATCGATTGATTGACTAGCTGTTATAAGCGTTGAATATTTATATTTGATGCTTATACAGTGTAGAATGCACTCTGGATGATGGTTGATGATTTTTCGTTGCTATTAAATACATGTGTTGTAGGGAATCCATATAATTAACGTTATATGGTAATTGATTGGGCCTCATTCCAATTTGGAAAATAAGGAATATTATAGAAAAATAAATTCATGTGTTGAATAATATAAATTCATGTGTTGAATAATAAAAATTCATGTGTTGAATAGAATAAAAGTTCATGTGTTGAATAGAATAAAAATTCATGTGTTGAATAATATAAATTCATGTGTTGAATAATAAAAATTCTTGTGTTGAATAGAATAAAAGTTCATGTGTTGAATAGAATAAAAATTCATGTGTTGAATAATATAAATTCATGTGTTGAATAATATAAATTCATGTGTTGAATAGAATAAATATTCATGTGTTGAATAGAATAAACATTCATGTGTTGAATAAAAGCCGTGTTGATTAGTTTGACGCCATTTTGACGTGAACGATATTTATATCGATTTTATTCATTTTTATAATGAATATAGAAAAGAAAGTTATTTCAAAATATAACGTTTTGAAATATTATCATTTGTATATCGATGATGTGGAATATTCAATCTTGATTAGAAGTTGAATATGAAGTTGAAATCGTTTCGAAAACGAATTTAAAACGATTTATAAAATACGTTTTAAAAGGAAATCAACGAAATATAATATATATATATATATATATATATATATTATATATAATGGCCCGAATAGAACGCGCCGCGCTGCGGCAGTTCGTGAGTTTCGACCATTGACTTCGAATGGACATTACAGGAGATCCGACCGTCAGATTCTCCTAAAAACGGAACCAGTGGGTTCGTATCGAAAAGAACTTTCTAATGAATATTAGAGATTTGAAATCTAACGGTTGGATTTGGAATTATGTCCAAATCAAATTTGGAAAAAGTCGCTGTAAGTGCAGTTCGATGGCCGTTGATGGAAATCAACTGTACGGGCCTTGATAAAATTATTAAAAATAGTAATAATTTGTGTAGAATCATAAGAAATGATTTGTGAAGAATTGAGATGAAAATTTCCATAGTTGAAAAGATAAAAATAGATTTTTATCGAAATGAACTAGTTTTGAACTAGAATTATAATTCCATTTATTTTTAAAATAAATAAATTGGATTTGAAATGATTTTGAAAATAACCAGAATTTCCAATAATTGAATTGGAATGGATGTGAATCGAAATTGTCTTTGGAATATTTCAATGTTGGATTTCGTGATTATACAGATATTGTTATGGAAATTTGAAAGATATATTATTATCATTATTTCCAATACGATATTTGTTGGTCGTAGAATTTGATATTGAATATAAGCAGATATATTTTCTATTCAGAGCCTTGTATTTAATATCAAATGTGATTTTGGGTTTATCGTGAACCGTATTTTAAATGACATTGGTTCTTTAACCCAGTTAAAGATAGGATGTGATTTCCCAAGTTAAACAATCATTAACATTGATTTTTTGGGAAGATTAAAACCAAGTGGAGTTTTAATGAATCTTTAATTAGATTGAGATGATCGAGAATGGAGTATTACCAGTTTTGCTCCAGGCGATAGTTAAATCTTTAATTAGATTTGAACGTGAAATGGTAATTGAATTTACCGATAACGCCGTGGTGTTAGATATGAAGTATGACCAGTTTTACTTCATGGGATGAATAGGCTGGGATTGGGAAATAAAATAAATGATTACTTCGGCGTGGTTCGCTAATCCCGACTAGTTTGAATTGATATTCAAAAGGAGATTAAAGAATAAATTTAAAGAATTTATCTTTGATAAAATTAATGGGAACCTTTCCCAAAGTATAAGAATATTTGAATAAAAGAATATTCTGAATTGGAATGAGGCGTATGTTGTGTTTGTGCAACACTTGTTTATTATATACGCGAGTTATTCAGAAAGACCGAGTTTATCCCATTCTGAATAACTGATTCGACGTGGTGTCGAGGATGAAGAAGGTGATCAAAGACCGGAGGTCTTCACATCATTTGGGTGATTACTGAAGATCTTGATTGGGCTGTACACCCAAGAGGAGGGAATCAGTTGGTGATCGTCCAGACGTACTTGGAGATCGATGGAGATGCGAGGTACAAGGTGCCTCCGGTTTCGTTCAGACCCAGAACGGACTTGTAAATGGACTGTGTGTCTGACATTGGATTTTATTCTGTGTGATTGATTTCTATTAAATATATATCTGTTTGGCGGCGGAGAATTTATTCTCTTGCTTAACACCCTTCTCTGAGATGTACGAGCTCAAGGGTTATATATTGATGGATATCAATCGCATGGAGTGAATTGCCTGTGTGGCATGCCTAAGTGGCAATTGATCAAGGCTTCTGTTGAAAAGCAAAGTCTTGTGGTTGATGATCAAAGCACCGCCTGTGTGGCATAACTTTGTGTAACGTTGATTCGCGAGCCTCACACCCCGGTTGTGAACCAGAAACGGGAGAGGACATCAGGGAGGGCATGCGTTTCCTTCTAGCTAGGGGGTGTCAGTGACCTACCAGCCCTGACATTTATATTATTTTCACCTGTGTTGTTGTTGCTGTAGCGAGGCGCCTCAGATATATCGGTGACTGTGTGGAGCCGATGGAGTCATTTGGCTCATTTACGCCCCAAAGGGCGGGGAAACGTAGTGTTCAGGCATAATAATCCACATCGGTGGACCGGCCCTAACGATCCAAGGGGCAGTTGCGGCTGTTCCTGAGGGGCGGGCTAGAGGCTCTCGAATCGGTTGAGGACGATCCCTTGCCTCGGTTCATAGATGGAAATCCAACTTCCAATACGTGACTTTGCGGTTATATTTGTAGAGCCTAGTATGGCGACATAGCGGTATGGGGCACTTATGCCATCTATGATTGATACTTATGATTTGAAATTGTTTTGACACTATACACTTATAGTAATAATAAAACATGAAATTTCACGTACCAAGCATTCTTGGCTATTATAAGGTAAAAACCCTATCCTCCGGCTTGCGTTGCATTGTGTGATGGGACCTGGATCTTATAATAGCTTCATTTTTCTTTATTCAGCATTGCGCTGTTTGTTTTATGCACTGGTATTCTTGGGAGGAAACCCTTCCGTGTTATACGGCGTGGTCCCTTGATTTACCTAACTTTAAAATAAAGATGAATAACTGTTTTAATTCTCACACCAGTTACATGACTGACTTGGAGTTTATTGTTTTAACCTAAAATCTGGGTGCCCTTATTTTGACACGGCCAGCTAGTAATTTTGGTTTTGCAGATTTATATTCACAGGAACCTGGTTTATAGGTGGAATGATATCCGGAAAGCTCTGTATCCGTATATCTCTTTTAGTTGTGTTTTGTATTATTTTTCCGCTGCGATGTATTTAAATGTAATTTAAATCTCTGATATTTTATGTGTAATATTTATTTATGCTCTGTACATTCTTGTATTCTGATGAATTGTTGTAATTAACAATGAAATGTTCTTCTGTTTGCGTTATGATTTGTCTTGTCCTCAAAGTATCCGCTCTTTCCTTCACGGGGAAGTCACGGGTTCTTACATTTGGTATCAGAGCTTGGGTTTACAGAGCTCGGAGAACAAGACACATTAGAACCATACGAAAGATTTCATCAGAGGTTGGATTAGTAATATCCAACGGGAATGACTCGTTAGAGATGGGATCAGTAGTATCCTAGAACGAGTGTGAAGAGTATATTTTGAAATTGAAAACGATTTTTTTTTGAAAATTTAAATTCAATTATACGTATTTGAATATTTATTTGTATTGAATTTGGACAGTCCGATATATAAAGATTTTGCATATACGCGTCATGAACGTATATTCAAAGTTTTAATATACTGGATAGATATAGAATCACATTCTAGACACCCGGGGATAATTCTGGTGATGTGGCTACATCATCAGTATTTATGTTTGTGTTTCGAAAGTGGGATTTCTATATATTTCCATTAGACTGGTGTGAGAACCAAAACTTACATAGGGTTATTTGTTGTGATTTGGCACCAAAAACATGATTTTCTGCATATGTATCAAAGTTATGAATTTGAAATTCTAATTCACTAATTGATTGATGATTGTGTTGTTTGATTATTGGTTTCATTTATTAAAATTTTGAACCATTTAGCCTAATGCAACCAAAAGGTGAATTGTATTGAAAAATGATTACAAATGCATGCATATACATGTATATCTATTGAACAAGTCATAGCAAGGAGGCTAGAGCTGATGAATAAAATTGTTTGCCCGACAAATAGGTACATGTTTATTGTATTTATTGGGTTTGGATGATTTTATGAGCTGATTGGCTAGCCGCTTGGCTGTTTCTTTTTCTTTTTGGGATTGATAAGGGCCAAGGGAGGCTATTTGAAATATCCCGAAGTCCCCGGTGCAGGGTGGTTATGGCGAAATTTTTCGAAAATTTAGGGTGTTAGCCAAATTTTTGAAAATTTTGAAAAGTTCTTAGAAACTAAAAAGTTGAAGAAATTAAGCCGTAAAGAAAATAATGGAAATTTAGTTGGTTAGTTAAACAACTTTCAGCTTCGTTCCTTTTCGGGGACGAAAAGTTTTAAGTGGGGGAGATTGTAATAACCCGAAAATCCGAGCCAATTTAAAATTTTTATTTTGGAAATTTTAGTGAAGTTTGAATATTTAAAATAGTTTATTTTAAATAATAACGACGAGAAATTTATTTTGAATAGAATTAGAACGTATATTTTTATTTGAAACGTCGTTAGAATATAAATAATTATTTATAAATATAAAAGGAATTGAAAATGGCGCGGTAGTTCGAAAATTCGATTTCGAAGTTCAAATGAATGTATAGGATTCAAAATAAACCGGATTTTAGCGAAACCAAAAATATTAGAATCTAATTGAGAATATCTTTCCAACGAATCCGAAAAATCAAAATTTCATAGCGGGGATAAAAAGTTATGTCCAGTTGAAAATTCAGAATAGTCGCTATGGAATTTTGGCCCTTAAAAATGGAAATTTTGCAAACGACCACGGTTTTCGACGAAACCACTTTTGTTGGACCCGCGAACTCTAGTTATTGCTAGATTCCAAAATTCGTAATTTTTCGAATCAATATGTGAGCGTGGCAAAGCAAAACGCGTTTGACCCGTTTCAGTTGATTTTAATCGACTGGAAATTGGCCATTTTTCAAACGGTCTCGGAATTTGACGAAATTGGTTTTCGTTAGGACCGTATCGTCAATACGAAGCTAGAAAATATTTGTTGGGAATTTTTAAAGTCAGTATGTGGCCCCGGTAAATTGAAATGTGCATTCAAATTCAATATATAGAGTTATATTTTGATTTGGACGGAAACTGGTCGAAACATCGAATCAGCTTACGATACATATCCCATTGTGTTCAGAATGGGGGTAATTAGCTATATGGACGACAGTCGGTGGGTTCGATTTCGAGGTCGAAATAAAAAGTTGCTTTATGGGAATTTAAATTAATAATATAATTAAATATATATTTTTACATAAAGGCCCACCTTTTGTTTTCCTCCTAACCGTACATTTCAGATCGAATTAGGTCAGAATCATAAAAAAAAAAAGAAGAAGGAGGGGGTGGAGCGCCGCTCCACCGCCGTCGCCGCCGCCAGGTGGGGCGCCACCGCCGCAGCCATCCCCCCTCGAACCCCATTCCTCCACTTCTCTCTACCCCTTCTTCGATTGAAACCGCACCCCCCCCCTTCAGCGCAAAACCGAATCCCCCTCCTCCTTCTGTCACGCCTCCACCGCCACCGCCCTTGAAGACCGGCGCCGCCCCTTTCCACTGCCAACGCCACCCCCTCAACCCAATGACGCCGGTAAACTTTGTAATTACTTATTTGATGAAATTAGTTTTAGAAAGAAATGTTGTTTTAAATCAGTTTATTTCTTTTAGCATAGGATAAAGGGGTGTACATAAAAGGGCTTGATTTTTACAATCTTTTCATGAAGAGAAGGGTTATTTTTTCGGATGCTAGAAATGATTTTGATTAGCATAAAGATGTGATTTTTATATAGTAGAAATAATAAAGATGTGATTTTTATATAGTAGAAATAATAAAGATGTGATTTTTATATAGTAGAAATAATAAAGATATGATTTTGATATAGTAGAAATTATAAAATATAATTTTTATAGAGAAACAAGCGTTGTAAATGCATATATAGTAGAAATAAAAATATGATTTTTATTTATTGAAATGAAGTGATAAAAATATATTTTTTATTATGAAGTTAGCGTGATAAAAATATGATCTTTATTATATGAACACCGTTATAAAAATAGAATTTTTATCTATATAGTAGCGGTATAAAAATAGAATTTTTATCCATAAAGTAGCAGTGTAAAAATGTGATTTTTATATATGTAGTGGCTACGGGCAATGAAATTGACAAAGGGGCGAGCACGACGAAGATTTCTACATAAGAAGAGTCGTGGCATTTGGTTTAGCTAATCGGTGAGAACTTCTCACTTTAATTCTTGATTTCTAGTTAAAATATATACTAGGATGCAGACGGTGCTTAGCAGCACCCGACATCCGTCGTCCACAGACCATGGATGACTTGTTTGTTTGATTGCTGTGTTGTGAAGTTTGACTGTTGATTGTAATGTGTAAAATATATATTCATGTGTTGAAATAAAATATATATTCATGTGTTGAAATAAAATATATATTCGTGTGTTGAAAGAAAATATATATTCATGTGTTGAAATAAATATTCATTTACAAATCGTACGATTTGTTTATGTACACCGATTTGACTGATATTGATTGGGACGATAAATTTTACACATCGCCCAACTGCAAAAATAAAATATGTGTTTGATTGTTTGAAACCCCACACGGGTGTTGGGATGAAATTGGACATACACTAATCCCAATAATTAACTGTATGTCAATCGATTGATTGACTGGCTGTTATAAGCGTTGAATATTTATATTTGATGCTTATACAGTGTAGAATGCACTCTGGATGATGGTTGATGATTTTTCGTTGCTATTAAATACATGTGTTGTAGGGAATCTATATAATTAACGTTATATGATAATTGATTGGGCCTCATTCCAATTTGGAAAATAAGGAATATTATAGAAAAATAAATTCATGTGTTGAATAATATAAATTCATGTGTTGAATAATAAAAATTCATGTGTTGAATAGAATAAAAGTTCATGTGTTGAATAGAATAAAAATTCATGTGTTGAATAATATAAATTCATGTGTTGAATAATAAAAATTCATGTGTTGAATAGAATAAAAGTTCATGTGTTGAATAGAATAAAAATTCATGTGTTGAATAATATAAATTCATGTGTTGAATAATATAAATTCATGTGTTGAATATAATAAATATTCATGCGTTGAATAGAATAAACATTCATGTGTTGAATAAAAGCCGTGTTGATTAGTTTGACGCCATTTTGACGTGAACGATATTTATATTGATTTTATTCATTTTTATAATGAATATAGAAAAGAAAGTTATTTCAAAATATAAAGTTTTGAAATATTATCATTTGTATATCGATGATGTGGAATATTCAATCTTGATTAGAAGTTGAATATGAAGTTGAAATCGTTTCGAAAACGAATTTAAAACGATTTATAAAATACGTTTTAAAAGGAAATCAACGAAATATAATATATATATATATATATTATATAATGGCCTGAATAGAACGCGCTGCGCTGCGGCAGTTCGTGAATTTCAACCATTGACTTCGAATGGACATTACGAGAGATCCGGCCGTCGGATTCTTTTAAAACCAGAACCAGTGGGTTCGTATCGAAAAGAGCTTTCTAACGAATATTAGAAATTTGAAATATAACGGTTGGATTTGGAATTATGTCCAGATCAAATTTGGAAAAAGTCGTTGTAAGTGCAGTTCGATGGCCGTTGATGGAAATCGAATGTACGGGCCTTGATAAAATTATTAAAAATAGTAATAATTTGTGTAAAATCATAAGAAATGATTTGTGAAGAATTGGGATTAAAATTTCCATAGTTGAAAAGATAAAAATAGATTTTTATCGAAATGAACTAGTTTTGAACTAGAATTATAATTCCATTTATTTTTAAAATAAATAAATTGGATTTGAATTGGTTTTGAAAATAACCAGAATTTCCAATAATTGAATTGGAATGGATGTGAATCGAAATTGTCTTTGGACTATTTCGATGTTGGATTTCGTGATTATACAGATATTGTTATGGAAATTTGAAAGATATATTATTATCGTTATTTCCAATACGATATTTGTTGGTCGTAGAATTTGATATTGAATATAAGCCGATATATTTTCTATTCAGAGCCTTGTATTTAATATCAAATGTGATTTTGGCTTTATCGTGAACCGTGTTTTAAATGACATTGGTTCTTTAACCCAGTTAAAGACAGGATGTGATTTCCCAAGTTAAACAATCATTAATATTGATTTTTTGGGAAGATTAAAACCAGGTGGAGTTTTAATGAATCTTTAATTAGATTGAGATGATAGAGAATGGAGTATCAACAGTTTTGCTCCGGGCGATAGTTAAATCTTTAATTAGATTTGAACGTGAAATGGTAATTGAATTTACCGATAACACCGTGGTGTTAGATATGAAGTATGACCAGTTTTACTTCATGGGATGAATAGGTTGGGATTGGGAAATAAAATAAATGATTACTTCGGTGTGGTTCGCTAATCCTGACTAGTTTGAATTGATATTCGAAAGGAGATTAAAGAATAAATTTAAAGAATTTATCTTTGATAAAATTAATGGGAACCTTTCCCAAAGTATAAGAATATTTGAATAAAAGAATATTCTGAATTGGAATGAGGTGTATGTTGTGTTTGTGCAACACTTGTTTATTATATACGCGAGTTATTCAGAAAGACCGGGTTTATCCCATTCTGAATAACTGATTCGACGTGGTGTCGAGGATGAAGATGGTGGTCGTAGACCGGAGGTATTCACATTGTTTGGGTGATTACTGATGATCTTGATTGGGCTGTACACCCAAGAGGAGGGAATCAGTTGGTGATCGTCCAGACGTACTTGGAGATCGATGGAGATGCGAGGTACAATGTGTCTCCGGTTTCGTTCAGACCAAGAATGGACTTGTAAATGGACTGTGTGTCTGACATAGGATTTTATTCTGTGTGATTGATTTCTATTAAATATATATCTGTTTGGCAGCGGAGAATTTATTCTCTTGCTTAACACCCTTCTTTGAGACGTACGAGCTCAGGGGTTATATATTGATGGATATCAATCGCATGGAGTGAATTGCCTGTGTGGCATGCCTAAGTGGCAATTGATCAAGGCTTCTGTTGAAAAGCAAAGTCTTGTGGTTGATGATCAAAGCACCGCCTGTGTGGCATAGCTTTGTGTAACGTTGATTCGCGAGCCTCACACCCCGGTTGTGAACCAGAAACGGGAGAGGACATCAGGGAGGTCATGCGTTTCCTTCTAGCTAGGGTGGTGTAAGTGACCTACCAGCCCTGACATTTATATTATTTTCACCTGTGTGGTTGTTGCTGTTGCGAGGCGCCTCGGATATATCGGTGACTGTGTGGAGCCGATGGAGTCATTTGGCTCATTTACGCCCCAAAGGGCGGGGAAACGTAGTGTTCAGGCATAATAATCCACATCGGTGGACCGGCCCTGACGATCCAAGTGGCAGTTGCAGCTGTTCCTGAGGGGCGGGCTAGAGGCTCTCGAATCGGTTGAGGACGATCCCTTGCCTCGGTTCATAGATGGATATCCAACTTCCAATACGTGACTTTGCGGTTTTAATTGTAAAGCCTAGTATGGCGACATAGTGGTATGGGGCATTTATGCCGTCAATGATTGATACTTATGATTTGAAATTGTTTTGACACTATACACTTATAGTAATAATAAAACATGAAATTTCACGTTCCAAGCATTATTGGCTATTATAAGGTAAAAACCCTATCCTTCGGCTTGCGTTGCATTGTGTGATGGGACCTGGGTCTTATAATTGCTTCATTTTTCTTTATTTAGCATTGCGCTGTTTATTTTATGCACTGGTATTCTTGGGAGGAAACCCGTTCCGTGTTATACGGCGTGGTCCCTTGATTTACCTAACTTTAAAATAAAGATGAATAACTGTTTTAGTTCTCACACCAGTCACATGACTGACCTGGAGTTTATTGTTTTTACCTAAACTCCAGGTGCCCTTATTTTGACACGGGTAGCTAGTAGTTTTGGTTTTGCAGATTTATATTCACAGGAACCTGGTTTACAGCTGGAATAATATCCGGAAAGCTCTGTATCCGTATATCTCTTTTAGTTGTGTTTTGTATTATTTTTCCGCTGCGATATATTTAAATGTAATTTAAATCTCTGATATTTTATGTGTAATATTTATTTATACTCTGTATATTCTTGTATTCTGATGAATTGTTGTAATTAACAATGAAATGTTCTTTTGTTTGCGTTCTGATTTGTCTTGTCCTCAAAGTATCCGCTCTTTCCTTCATGGGGAAGTTACGGGTTTTTACAGTTAAAATTGTATGGTAAATAGAAGTATTTGGAAAATTATTGGAATGAGATTCGTTGATAAACTCATATTTATTCTGAAGATAAGTATGTTGTCGTCTCAAGGTCTGAGAGGTAAATAAAATGCCCCAACTTGAACGACCTCATGAATATCCAAGAATGATATTTGTTTAGGAACGAGAGGGGTTGATGGAGTTAAGTTAATATTTCCATGAAAGATATTATAATCTATAGATTGAAGAGTTATAAGTTTAACAAGTTGAATTGGTAATAAGAAGTGAAAATGATATTTCAAATGTTAGAAGATTTAGAAATTTAATCAATTATTTAACAAAAAAGGCCAAGTGACGTTGTTTACTAAATCAACGAATCCATTTTATTTTTCCATGGATGATGGTTGTTTACTTTGATAGTTAAATCACCGACTATCAAAATCTGGCCAAATTGATTGATGGTACGGAAAGACTGGGATCGAATTTATATTCGAAAACCATTCAGATCAACAAATACATAAACGTTAAAAATGTTCAAAAGCTGATCAAGATGGAGCAATTGAAGACTGTGGATCTTCATAAGCGGAAGGATTACTTGTCGAATTTTCTATGGGATTGCAACCAGGGGTATTCTAACGTGATTCGGTCATGGTTGGGATTTTGCGGATTGCAAGGACTACTCGCTACTGATCCATTGGATGCGGTAGGAGGGTACCTTCGGTTCATCCTGTTCTTGGATGACTTGTATGGACGAGTGTCTGACAGAATATTTCTAAAAACCATGTATGTTGATTTTTACAAATATACCGAGTCGGTGGCAAAGAAGGGCACTTCTCTTATACCCAAAGTATATTTGTGGATATCAATTAGCGATTTGACACATCTGACGATGTGGCATTCAAAGTGAATGGCGAATAGATGATCAAAAAGATAGTTATAACCTCAAGCCTCATCAACTGGGAAATGACAAATATCAGGCAAGCAGCATGGCTATGTGGGTCGCTCCCATTAGGTTGTATAATCAGTTATCTAGAGAAATTCAATTTCCTTCTTTAATCTGTTCGATGTTGTCACTTTTCGGGAAACAGTGGGTAGCTCCCAACCGTTGGTGATATATACTCGATACACTCAAGTGAAATGAGTAGTCGGTCATGTGTGGGCCTGATTGCAAGACATTCTTATTGAACCCAGTGTATTCCCCTCTAGAGATACACTATCGGAGGTTGGTTCCATACCTTGTCGTAGTCGGAATCCCATCTTCAATAAGTGCCCGCAGTTTTGATTGTATACTATATATGTGGAGCGTGAGATGCAAGAGATCCGCTAGATTGTTATTTATTTGTATTTAGACACTATTATAGTATCAGACAAGATATGATTTCAAAACTGGTTTGGGTCATAGTAAGGTAAAAACCGTCTGTGTTTATGTGTGGACTGGTCTTTCTATTATCCTTTCTTTAAAAAGGATTTTTGACTTTAAAATAAATATGGATGTTATGTATACTTGGCGAGTTTTTCTCACTCTGGTTCACCAGACTGACCCGTCGTTTGTAATGCTCGGGTTAGCCCGGGATTTACAGGTTTAGGTTAGAATGGTTATGGATTTTAGAGACGAACTGCAGAAGTTCAGACGTATGATATTTATTATCTATTCCGTTGTGTGATGTATACAACGACAGGTTGTTATAACTGTCCAGATGTATTGATGTACTCTGATAATTGTAAGTATTTTTCAAGTTTCAACAAAGGTTTATTTCCATATTATATTTTATTCCGTTGCGATGTTAGTTCTTCTTCTCATTCTTCTATTCTAATATTTCTTCCTCTCTTTTCTCACCCTCTAACTTCTTTTCCTTTAACGTTTTGGATTTTCGGTACTCGAGTTTGGATTCGGGATGTATTTGTGTCGTAAATTCGAGCATCGAATTTTCTGGTTCGTTACAGAGTAGGTATATGATTAAGCATTAGTTAATTAATCTTATTATTGAATTAATTCTATTAATTTAAAACATTGAACTAATCATAATTAAAATTGATGCAGGTGTGGAATGAGATATATGGGCAGAACGAAAATGTAATGGAAGAACGTATCGGCCTAAGACTGGTTGTTTTGTGACTATAATTAATGCCTATAATAATTTAATTAGAAAATAATGAGTGTTAATTTAGTCGTGATTTTTGAACGAAGCAATGAAGATTTCGAGTCGACCGACGTTTTTCCTTTTGCTAATTCAAAGTAAAGAGTATGCCCAGTTATTTCTAAGTCCTGAATTAGTAATGTTAGAATACACTTAGCAAAACAATCGGGAATTTTTGGTACAGTCTGAAAGTATTGACGGCTAGCTATTTTGTGAACAAAGTAATAAAGGTTATTAATATCTTTATAAAATGATTAGTTGAAACTAATATGTGATTAATAATAAATTAAATTAATGTTGATCGATACAGATGGAATTGAAGGCTAAGGGAGCACTCGAACAAGAGCATGAACGAGGAATTGAACCAAAGTAAGGGGACTAATTTGTTTTAAATGTGTAATTAAACTAACTAAGTTTATAATTATGAAATAATTAATTTAATTAAAATCTAATATCTCTAAATATTTATATCTTGCTCATGTCTTAACAGAATTGAATCAAACCAGTTGTGTTACAATCGTGGCGACGAGTTCAAAACCATAGAACTATTCTAGACAGAAATGGAGATAACGAGAATTTACAGTTAAATTGAACAACTGTTTGATTTAATATTAACTGAATCGCTTCAGCGACAAATCAAATCAATGTGAGTTAAACTCACTCAGTTCTTCCCGTTTATATTTTATATAAGTCGGGTTTTTATTTTGTGAGTTATGGTTGCTAATGGTTGATTGTTTGTTAATAATATACTTTCACATATTGATTGAACCGATGAAATTAAATGTTGTTTGATTTCAGTGAGAAACCAAATTGTTATTTTAATGATTGAACCCAATTGAGGTAACTTACCTTGTTGGTCACGTTTATATAATAAACGTGTTTAATTTAATGAATTGGTTGAATTGTTTGTTTAATGTTAAATAAATTAAGTGATGTTAAATAGTCGTTATTTACTATTATCGAAATTATCAGTTAAATTGAATGGAATGAATTAATGTGAGATAACCTATTTGAATACAGGGAAGAACAGGTTGGAAGGATCCAACTGGATTCCTCAAATATATTAAATGTTATTTATTTTCATATTATTACTATATGAACTGTTCTAGTTAAATGATTTATTTAGTTGTTGATCGTTGATTGAAAATTTAATGTTTGTTTTGTTTTAACCAATGAGTAGAATTGGTCGAGTAATTGGCAGCAGATGGTCTAAAAATGAATCATTTTATAAATATCGCTTTGTCATCAAGTGAATCAATAGAAGTGAAGTTATAAAAATTATTTTATAACTGAAGTTAGATTTTGAAATATATTATTTTGAATAAAAGTTATTAAAAAGAAATAAATATTTATTATTACTATTTGAGTTTATAAGAAATTATTAAATGATTTAATAAAGAAAATTCTTATGAGCGAAAGTTAGATAATTGTTTTTAAGAAACAATTAAATGGAATTATTTAAATTAATTATATTATTAATTAATTTAAAAGAAGGGCTGTAATTGGAGTTGGTTATCAAGACAACTGTGTTTTGAGTTGACCAAGTTAATCGTTTTAACTGGGATTGATTATTAAATTAGTTTGTTTTGAATAAACCTAATGAAATAATTTAACGAGTATTTGTTTTAATTTTAAAATTATTTTAAAAAGAAATTTTACTATTTATTTTAGTTAATAAGAAAGTTAACTATTGTTACAGTAGTTAATGATTGAAGTAAACTATTATTTTAATTAATAAAAATTTAGGAGATTAATTTTTAATTGAAATTCAATTTAAAAAGTAATTGAAATTGAAATGAAATCTAATCGAAATGTGAAAGGAGTTTATAAACAAGTTTTATATTAAAACCCGAGTTTTTATAATGATGTTATAAAAGGGATTTTAAGCAAATATGATAGTTTAAAATAAATGTTTACTTAATATTTGAATTAAGTAAAAGGGAGTAAAGATAAAAGGGGTTTTATATTAAACTTGAGTTTTGTAATTAAGGTTTATAAAAAGAGATGTGAAGTTAAAGCGTTAATTTCAAATTAATGGTATTGAGAGAAAGGAATGAAGTCAAAATGAGATTTTCAAAAAGGAATGATTAAAAGGGATCCGTAATCGAATTTGGTAAATGATTTAGTAATGGGATTAGATAATAATAATTCGAGTTATAAAATGAATTATTTGAAAGAAGTTAAGAAGTGGTTTTTATCAAGAAATTACTTAATTAACATATTAAGTAATAATAAGTTATATTTTAAAAGAGATATTTTCAAAAGTAAGAAGGTTTTATAAACCTTATTTTAATAAAATAATTTAATGAGATTTGTTTGATATTGGAATGAATATGGGTTTTTGAATTACAATTCATATCTATCTTAATATAAGAACGTTGTTGATCAAGGTTTGAGAGGTAAATAAATACCCTAACTTGAATGACTTCAGGATTATCTAAGAATGATATTAGTTGTAACGGGAAAGAGGTTATGAATAATTTATTATTTCCATATGAGAAATAATAACTCAACGTAAATTGCAAGATTCAAGAATATATAATGAGATTTCCAAAGTAACATAAATGAGAAAATTTGAGAATATATATTCATATATATATATATATATATAATGATATTCCCGAAGTAAAGGAAATAAAAGGTGAACGTGTGAAATTATATCGGTATTTTCGAGGTAAAGAGAAAACGAAAAGTGGAGTTCTGGAACGGGTTTATTCTAAAAGAATAAGAGTTGATTATTGTCTTAAAGTAATGGAACAAAAGAGATTTCATAACATTATTTTACGAATGATAAGCTGAATTGATTTTCCCAATCATAGATAATGAGTAATGATGTAGCACATGTTTTGAAAATGATGGTAAAGTAGAAAATTGGATATGATTATATGATATTTTCCTAAGTATTAAAATAAAATAGTTTTGAAAATAAATCTTTTGTTAAATAAGAAGTGAAAAGCTATATTCGTTATATTGAAAGGTTTAAGAGTTTTAAATTAACATTCTTTAACTGTTTTTAATTAAAGGGGACAAGTAATGCTGAGTACTGAATCAGTGAACTCATTTTATTTTCATGATTGTTTATTTGATAGTTAAATAATCGACTAACAAATCTATCCCATAGGATTGTTGGTACAGAAAGACCGAGATCGAATTTATATTCGAAAACCATTCTGAATCAGCAAATACGTGAAGATGCTGATTGAAGATGGAGCAATTGAAGACCGTGGATCTTCATAAGCGGAAAGAGTTGAATATTCTCTGGGATTGCAACCAGAGGTACTCTAACGTGATTCAGTCACGTTTGAGAATTTACGGATTGCAAGGACTACTCAATACTAATCTATAGGGTGATTCCTAGGATGTGGTAGAAGGGTGCCTTCGATTCGTCTTGTTCCTGAATGACTTGTACGAACGAATGCCTGACAGAGTATTTCCTAAAAGCCACGTACATTGATTTTTACAAATATACTGAGTCGGTAGCAAAGAGAGGCACTTCTTTTACACCCAGAGTATATTTGTCGACGTCAATTAGCGATTTAACGGATCTACAATGTGGCATTCAAAGTGAATGGTGGCTAGATGTTTCAAAAGATTTATAATCTCAAGCCTCATCAACCAGGAAATGGCATAAAATCGGGTAGGTCGCATGGCTATGTGGGTCACACCCATTAAAAGGGTATATCATTACCTGATCTGGAGAAACCAAATGCCCTCGATTGTCCCTTTTATTTTTGTATTCTTTCAGCAGTTGGTTGGCCCCCAACCGTGGTAATGATATATTCAGTTCTCTCAAGCGAAGTGAAGGGTCGGTCATGTTTAGCCTGGATTGCAAAGTGTTCTTGTTGAACCCCAATGTATTCATCTCCGGAGGTACATTGTCGGAAAGGTGGTTGCCCATACCTTGCCATGGAAATCCATTCTCTAATAAGAGTCGCAGTTTTGATTGTATACTATGTATGTGGAGCATGAGATGCAAGCGTTCTGCTAGATTGATATTTAGATGTATTTAGACATTATTATAATATCAGAAGATATATGATTTCAAAAATGTTTTGGGTTATCATTAGGTAAAAACTGTCCGTATTTATGGTGGATTTGGTCTTACGATTATCCTTTCTTTCAAAAATATTCTGACTTTAAAATCAAGTTGGATGATACCTTTAAACTTAATGTATTTTTCTGACACTGGTTCACCAGACTGATCCGACATTTTTAATGCTCGGGTTAGACCGGGTTTTACAAGTTCAGGTTATCGGATGTTGTGAAGAGACGAGTTGCAAGAGTTCAGACGTATGATATTATATAGTTAATATTCCATTGTGTGATTGTATTCGAGGATAGGTTATTATAAGTGTTCAGATGAATTGATGTACGCTGATGATTGTAAGTATTTTTCAAGCTCTCAATAAAGATTTATTTCTATATTATATTTTGTTCCGCTGCGATGTGAGACTCTGATTTTGTGTTGATTCTTCCTCTTATTATTCTTAACATTCTTTCTTATCTCCTTCTCACCTTTTTGTTTCTTTCTATTGGCATCTGAGTTTCTAGTTCAGTTCGGGTTGGACTTGTGTTATTTGGTCAACTCAAAAGGTACCGGAAATTTAGGACGATACAATATTATTTTAAACGTAACCAATAAAGTAAGTTACTTCGTTTGGAAATAATCGTTAAAAATAAGGATTGTTTTTTATTAAATTAAACCAATGTTTAATTTAAATCAGTCATATGAAAATATTCATCATATATGTCAATGATCATCAAACCAATCAACGATTAGCAAACATGGCATCTAAATAAACTCGACTTATATAAAATATAAGTGGGACAACTGGGTGAGTTTAACTCACCTTGATTTAATTCGTGGATTAAACGCTAATTTTTAATTAAATTAAACTGCCTATTAAATTAATTAAAAATTCACGTTGTTTCCTGTGCTTACCAAACCTACTCCATTTCGTAGCCTCTGTCAACATGTTTCCAACGTTACGGACCGTTCGAAAATCTAATCATATACGGTTGAGATATAATATTAATAAGGTTACTAAACTTTTCATTTTAATTCAAACTTTATTTTAAACCAATTGAGCCTTACCAAATAATCATGGCCCACACCATATTTTCTTTTTCCGTACTATTCCTGTTCTCCTTCCAGTTTCCCCATACTAAGCCCACCCTTTTTTTCAAAAACATATGCTCGAACCATTCCCACGTTCCATGTTTTCCTCATATATTTCGTTTTTTCTACATGAAACTCTTCTTCTCCGCATGAAACTCCCACTTCCCATCCGATTCTTTATTCTCTGAAGCCCAATAATCCATTCAGACTCCACGTACTTGCTTTCCCTTCATTAGATTGCTCCTAAGTGTAAAAAAATTATTTGGCCTTACTGGATATAAGTTGGCACATGCCCAATGCCAATAGCCCACGCCACTTCAAATATACCAAGACCCATGAGTTACATGTTCTCTTCTTCCCCAGATAAAACAGAAGCTTCATTCTCCTCCTCCAGTGCACAAATTCGTGCATGATTTACAATGGTGCCATGCAAGACATGCTGAACCACCATATAAGATGTACCATTCAACCTCCCTTGCAATGCTCTACTTGCCGAGCCCAACGCCTTCCCATCCGGTGGCTTACACCGTCGATTGACTTCCACGACCCCCTACCAGATTCGAAACTTTTCGATTCCAAATACCACAAAAAATGCCATGTGACAACTTCACTTAACTAATCAATACTTCACCCATGATATCACCTATTGATCCCTTAATCTTGAAATACTCTCAAGTCTAGCCCTTGACTGTGAAAATAACCATGAACAATGCTGCATAGCACTCTACAAAACCATACCCGAACAAAGCTATGTATTTATGGAGTTCAATGGAGGTGGTATTATAATTTTTAGTTGAGTATATATAGGTAGGAATTAATTTTTGAATTCATTAACAAGCTACGGTTTCGATTATTTTCCTGAAGGAAAGAAATAAGGTTTGTTGTGTTTATAAAGGCAAATATTCGTGGAGGCCAAGTATACTTGAGGGCAAAGGCAAATTAAAATATGTAGGCTAGAATAGGTTTGCATATTTCTATCGTAGGTTGTGCTTGATTTTAATTTTGTATATGTATATTTAATAGTGAAGTAGTGACGCTGCCTCACTTACATGCACATTGAAAATATGGGTTTACACTTTCTTAAGGTAGAATCAAGCTGTGTGCGTGATATGTATAGAGGCGAGGGGACATTAGAGTACACAATGAAGTTCTTAGCGTGTGCATGTATTAAAGGGGAAAAGTAATATTAGGGTGGTTGTGATATTTTCCTTAGGTTTGTAGCTGGGTTGATGTCAAAAATATATGTTGTGTGATTGAATTTTGGTAGATGTGCATATCAAAGGAGAGTAGCCTGTGTACTGTTGGTTATAGGTAGGCTTAGGGTTTTACAAATATATTTATCTCTAAAACAATGTTGAAGTAACACAGGTAGGCTATAAAAATGTAGGTTATGTTTTAGGCATGAATACTGATTTGTCTTAGGCATGAAGCATTTAATTTATTTATATTTAATACGGTTATTAAATAATAATTATAAATGTATTTTATTTGATGTAGTTTGGTACATTTTACCCTATACAGTTATATAAATTTTACCTCTATTTAACGTTACATGTTAAATATACGCTTCGTCACACTTGATCTTCAAACGCAACGAAAATAGACACATTGATATGTCTTGACGTTCCAGATCCAATGAAATTAGTTTCGTTGAATTCCGACTCCGTTCGCACAAAGACTTTATTTTAATTTCAATTTATTCATCGATTCTCAATTTAAATACTACATACCCACAAAGTAACTCTAATTGGCCCCAAATTGGAAAACTAGCAATAATTAGTTACATGTACTCCAATAAAATTTATTTCATCGAAAACGGAGGTCATTTGAAAAACAGATATTCTTAAGGCCTATATAATATCGATATAATATATTTTAAATTCCAAAACAATTAAATTCAATAATAATAAATTATTATCTTCATATATATATCCAAATAAAATAATATATATAACCTTAAAGTATAAACCAATATGAAATTATAATCAACGTAAATATTTTCAAGATAAACAATATCCAAATTATATAAAAATTCCTTTTAAATTTATTAAATAAATGTTATTGTTTATAAATTATTCCATATCGACTATTTGAAATTTTGATTTAGACATAGCTTACAATATATAAGCTAAAATCTCATTTTTTTTCTCTTTCATTAGAAAATTATAATCTAATAGATCCTAAAGTTTCTTGTTTCATAGAATTCCATTTTATAACGGATTCTATATATTCAGTTGAAGTTCAAAATTCAATTTCCTGAACTATAGCGACGGTACGAGTTTGTTTTAAATTAAATATAAATATAAACGTTCAATCGTCGTTTAATGACGAATACTATATTCAAATCCATTAATATTCTAAATACAATATTTAAAACAAGTTTAAATATTCGAATTCAAATTGCAGAAAAATCTAGGTCGCTACATTATTCCTCCTTAATAGAATTTCATCCCCGAAATTACTAAGCAAGAAGAATGCACCAAACGCAATTATTTGCAAAATAATCGTACTAAAATATTATCAAAAGTACCTAAGTTTTAAAAAAAAAATCGAAAAATTTGCCATCGTCTCCTTTATACGGCTTTCAAAACAACTAAAACTGCCACTCCGGACCTCACATCAATCAATAGAAAACAAAGCCAAGCGGCTACCCAAATCCGGGGTATAAAATCGATCATCCAAATCAATAATATTAAGGCTTACCTATTTGTCGGGCAACTACTACTGTGATCACCAAGCAAAGCAATTACAACTCTTTCTTCTCTTCCAACCTGCACTTGACTTGATATAATGGAAATAACAGATATAGGATTTTCATTACATATGTAATTTTATTCTCAGATTTATTATATTGAAATGTATCTCTTTAGCTTTCAATTCATTCAATTGTTGATGAATTACTATTCAACCAATCAATCATCCAATAAACAAACAATCAACAATCAACATAACCAAATCATTCCATTCTTAACTTCTAATTTTATTTAACTTATTTATAGTTTAATTCTGGTTTATTTAATTCGTATTCACAAATTCCTCTGGTTATATTAAACCACTTACAATCTCATTTGAATTCCATTTAAATCAATCAACAACCCAATATTCCAATAATTTAATAAAATTATTTCCTTTCTATACAAAAATATTATTTGGGAAAAATTATTTCATTTACCCTCTTTACACAACAATATTGCGCCAGATGCCAGTTCTATTCGAACCGATCAAACACACAATACAAAACATTTGTATATATAAAATCAACAAATACGCTCTCTCTCATATATATATATACACACAAACACACACACGCTCCAAGGCAATCGATGGTATTACCAACTCAATCTCTATCGAGTTATACCACAGAGCCAAGGTTATTACTAAACCATTGCTCTGATACCAACTGTAGCATCTTGGGTAATTCGACTCTCGAATTTAGACCCTAACATATCCAGTGTCCAAACTCAAGTATCAAAAACCTAGAAAGCTAAAAAAAAGAAATTAGAAGGTGAGGAAAGAAAGAAAGTTAGAATATAAGAATAAGAAGAAGAACCATCACAAAATCAGAATCTCACATCGCAACGGAACAAAATATAATATATAAATAAACTTTATTAAGAGCTTGAAATAAAAACTTACAATCATTAGAGTACATCAATACATCCGGACAATTATAATAATTTGTCCCCATATATAACACACAATAGAAAAAAATATTAGATATCATACGTCTAAACACCTCTAGCTTGTCCTTTCACAGAATTCGATAACCTGAACCTGTAAAACTCGGTCTGACCCGAGCATTGCAAACACCAGGATCAGTCTGGTGAACCAGCGTGAGAAAAATTCACTAAGTTTAAAGGGGTTCATATAACTTGATTTTAAAGTCAAAATCTTTATGAAAGAAAAGGATAATCGTAAGACTAATTCCACACATAAATACGGATGGTTTTTACCTTACGATAACCTAAAACATTTTGAATTCATATATTTTCTGATATTATAATAGTGTCTAAAGAAAATAAATAGCAATCTAGCATAATGCTTGCATCTCATGCTCTACATATATAGTATACAATCAAAACGGCGAGTGCTTATTAGAGAATGGATTTCCAACTATGACAAGGTATGGAACCACCTTCCGATCAGTTTACTCTAAAGGGAATACACTGGAGTTCAACAAGAACATCTTGCAACTCGAACACACATGCCCGGCCATTCATTTCACTTAAATGTTATGAATATATTGTCACTTTATGATTGCTAGCAATATAACCATTCTCAGGAGATATAGAAGCAAAAAAGAAGAACAATAATGAAATTTCTCTAGTGATGACAATATACCCAAACTGGGAGCGACCCACTTAGCCATGTTGCCTGCCCGATTTTTGTCATTTACCGGTTAATGAGGCTTGAGGTTTAATAATTACTTTTGAACATCTGTCCACCATTCACTTTGAATGTCACATCGTTAGATCCTCCAGAAGATCACTAATTGATGTCCACAAAAATACTCTAGGGAATAAGCTAAGAGAAGTGCCCTTCTCCTCCACCAAATAAGGTACATTTGAAGAAATCAACGTACATGACCCTTTTAAAAATACCCTGTCAGACATTCGTCCATACAAGTTGTCCTGGGACTGGACAAACCAAATGCACTCTCTTACCACATCCTAGCAATCACCCTATAGATCAGTAGCGAGTAATTCTTGCAATCCGTAGATTTAAACCATGACAGAATCACAGTATATCTCTAAGGATTAGCCAAAGATTGTAAGTAATTCTTATGTTTTATGAAGATCCACGGTCTTCAATTACTCCATCTCGATCAGCATCATCCAGTTTTCATATTCGCTTGTTTAGAATGGTTTTCAAATATAAATTCGATCCCGGTCTTTCCGTACTAACAACACATTGGGCATGATTTTGATAGTCGGTTATTTAACTACCAAAATAAACAACCATAAAAATAAAATAGGTCTATTCGTTTATTATATAGCGCCACTTGGCCATTAAGATAATTAACGATGGTTAATTAAACTTTTAAATCTTTCAACTCAACATTCACTTCTTATTTACTATACTAATATTCTCAAATCATTTCATTTTAATACTTAGAAAAATATCTTAAAACCATATCCAGTTTTCCCGTTAACTATCATTTCAAACATTTACTACAACATTTCTTATTATCTATAATTGGGAAATCTATTCCACTTATCATTTGTAAAACAATCATTACGAAATCTCCTTTTTTCCGTTATTTAACACCATAACCCTCACTTATCCTTTTAGAATAAACTCATTCAAAATCTCATCTCTTTACCTTTAAAATATCGTTATATTTTCACAAATCTCCTTTTATTTCTAAGGAAATATCACTTAATATTCTCAAGCCCTTTGTAATTCCTTTTATTTTGGAATCCCATCATATATATTTCCCATATTCTTAAAATAAGTTACATTATTATTTCTCAAAATAAATCAATTCTAACATCTCCACCATTACAACTAATATCATCCTCCGATAATCCTGAAGTCGTTCAAGTTAGGGTATTTTAATTAACTCTCAGACCTTGATCAACAACATTCTTACCTTAAGACGAATATCAGTTGTAATACCAAAAACCGATATTCTTTTCCAATATCAAACAAATTCCATTTTAGTTATACCTGATGATACCTCATCTCTTATTTAATATAGCGAATCTAGACTGCATCTTTAAAACTCAACTCGCCTAACCACTTTAATTCAAATTTGGGTTCCCGTCTCTATTTTCATTCTAAACCTCGATTAGTTCTTAACCGTAAATCAGTGAGAAAATTATTCCTTAAATATCAACTCCGAAAGCCGAAACCAACATCATATCAATACTCAAAAAATCATTTAACTCAGCTGATCTCCAGTTAGGTTCCAATTCTTTCATTTCATATCTTGGTCTTTATTTCCCTTAAAAAAATCCATTTCTATATTCGATAAAACTTGGATTTTATAACTTCATCAAATATAGAATCCAATTAAATAAAATTCCAATAGGAATATAATTTGAACTTCAATTTAAACATAATTTATATTATTATTAATAACAAATCACTTAAAACTTCACTTACTATAAACAGTCCCTTAGGGTTTCATAAACCTTCATTAAATGAATTTTAATTACTTTAATTATTTTAATATAATCAACTTCCACATTTAATAAAAACAGTTTTCTTCATCATTAACAATTCCCATTAAATTAACAAACTAATTTAATAATCAGTTTTAGTTAAACATTTGACTTAGTCAACTCAAAACATGATTAACTCGCTAAAGAATTCCAATTAGTCTTTCCATTTAAATTAATTAATAATATAATTAATTTACATAATTCCATTTAATCGTCTCGTAAAAACAATTATCCTTGGTTATTAAACATTACATTAATACCCGCTTACTTGCTTCTCAATCTTGTTAATACAAGAATTAGATTTATAAAATCATTTAATAATTACTTAAAACTTAAATAATGAATATTTAATATTTATTTCCTTTTTATAAACTTCCGTTAAAATTAATAGATTTCAAAATCTATCTTCAGTTATGAAATAAACTTTGTAACTTTATTTCTATCGATTCACTTGAAGGTAAATCGTTTTCTATAAACAATGTAGTGTATAGGCCATCCGATATTAATTACTCAACCAATATAACCCATTGGTTACTAACAAGCAAACATTGAATTTGGATTCAACAACCAATAACCAAATCAATAACCCAATCATATTCTTTAAACCGTTCATATAATAATAATATGAAAATAAACAATAAATTTGAGGAATCCAATTGGATCCCTCCAACCCATTTTTTCCTACATCCAAGTAAGTTACCTCAAATAAAACAATCCATGCAATGCGATAATTTATTATCTGTTATATTAGACATGAATAATCAATTCAATAGATAGTTGTTAACTAATAACAACGATTCAAGCATACAATTTAATTTAATACGTTTATATTATTATAAACGTAGCCAACATTGTAGGATACCTCATTTGGAAATAGTCGTTAAAAATAACGATTGTTTTTATTAAATTAAACGAACATTTAATTTAAATCAGTCATACGAAAATATTCAGCATGTATATGATAGATCATCAAATCAATCAACGATTAGCAAACATAGCATACAAATAATAAACCCGACTTATATAAAATACAAGTGGGACAACTGAATGAGTTTAACTCACCTTGATTTAATTCATCGAGTAAACGCTTGTTTTTAAATAAATTAAATTGGCGTTTAACTTAATTTGAAATTCACTTGCTTCCTTTACTAACCAAACCGACTCCATCTCGTAGCCTCTGCCAACACGTTTCTAACGTGACGTACCATTCGAAAATCTGATCATATACGGTTGAGATATAATATTAATAAGGTTATAAAATTTTCATTTTAATTTAGACCTTTTTTTAAACCAATTGGACCTTACCAAATAATCACGGCCCACGCCATACCTGCTTTCCCCATACTATTCCCATTCTCCTTCCATTTTCCCCATACTAAGCCCAACCTTTTCTTCAGAAACATATGCTTGAACCATTCCGACATTCCAAGTTTCCCTCATATATTTCGTTTTTTCTACATGAAACGCTTCTTCTCCGCATCAAACTCCCACTTCCCACCTGTTTCTTTATTTCCTCGAACCCAATAACCCATTCAGACTCCACGTCCTTGCTTTCCTTCGTCGGAACGCTCTTATTTTTTTCTTTTCGTTTGGCCTTACCGAATATAAATCGGCCCATGCCCAACACCAATAGCCCACGCCACTTCAAATATTCCAAGACCAATGAGCTACAGGTTCTCTTCTTCCCCAACTAAAACAGAATCTTCATTCGCCTCCTCTTGTGCATAAATTCATGCATGATTTATAGTAATACCACGAAACACATCCCGTACCACATATAAAATATACCACTCAACCTCCCTTGTAACGCTCCACTTGCCGAGCCCATCGCCTCCCCCTTCGGTGGCTTACACCGCTGATTGACTTTCATGACACCCTACCAAGTTCGAAACTCTTCGACTTCAAATACCCCAAAAAAGGTCATGTGACCACTGCTCTTCACTGATCACTACTTCACCCACGAAATCACCTATCAATCCCTTAATCTCAAAATACCCTCAAACCTGGCTCTCAACGGTGAGAATAACCCACGAACAATGCTGCACCGCGCTCTACAAAACTGTACCCGAACAAGGCTCTGGATTTATGGAATTCAATGGTGGTGGTCTTATGAACTTTAGTGGAGTATATAGGTAGGAATTATTTTTTGAAGCCATTAACACGCTATGGTTCCGATTATTTTCCTGAATTAAAGAAATGAGGTTTGTTGTGTTTATATAGGAAAATATTCGTGGAGGCCAAGTATACTTGAGGGAAATGGCAAATTAAAATATGTAAGCTAGAATAGGTTTGCATATTTTTATCATAGGTTGTGCTTGATTTTTATTTTCTTTATGTATATTTAACTATGAAGGAGTGAGGCCGCCTTACTTGTAGGCACGTTGAAAAGATGGATTTACACTTTCTTAGGGTTGGATCAAACTGTGTGTATGATATGTACGTAGGAGAGGGGACATTAAAGTACACATTGAAGCTCTTAGCATGTTCATGTATTAAAGGGGAAATGAAATATTAGGGTGGCTGTGAGATTTTCCCTAAGTTTGTAGCTAGGTTGATGTCAAAAATATATGTTGCGTGATTAAATTTTGGTGGATGTACATATCAATGGAGAGTAGCCTATGTACTGTTGGTTATAGGTAGGCTTATGGGTTTAATAAAAATATTTATCTCTAAGACTTAACATTGAAGTAACACAGGGTAGGCTATAAAAATATAGGGTATGTTTTAGGCATGAACACTGAATTGTCTTAGGCATGAAGCATTTAATTTATTTAAATTGAATACGGTTATTGAATAATAATTACATATATTTTTTCTTTGATTTGATTGGGAACGATTTAGCTTATATGGTTATATAAATTTTGCCGCTATTTAACGTTACATGTTAAATATATGCTTCGTCACACATGATCTTCAAACGCAACGAAAATAGACACGTTATCATGTCTTGACGTCCGGATCTAATGAAATTAATTTCGTTGAATTCTGACTCCGTTCACACAAACATGTTATTTTAATTTCAATTTATTCATTGTTTCTCAATTTAATACCGCATACCCACAAAACTCCAATTGGCCCCAAATTGGAAAACTAGCAATAATTAGCTATACGTATTCCAATAAAATTTGTTTCGTCGAAAATGGAGGTCGTTTGGAAAACGACTATTCTTAAGGCCTATATAATATCGATATAATATATATTTAATTCCAAAAAATTAAATTCAATAATAATAAATTGTTATCATCGTGTATATATCCAAATAAAATAATATATAACTTTAAAATATACATCAATATGGAATAATCAACGTAAATATTTTCGAGATAAACAATATCCAAATTATATAAAATTTTCTTTTAAATTTATTAAATAAACGTTATCGCTTATAAACGATTCCGTAGCGACTATTTGAAAATTTGATTTGGACATAACTTACTATATATAAGTTAAATCTCAAATTTTTCTTTCATTAGAAAATTATAATCTAATAGATCCTAACGTTTTCTGTATATTCAATTGAAGTTTAAAATTCAATTTCTCGAACTACCGCAATGTTACGAGTTCATTTTAAATTAAATATAAATATAAACGTTCAATCATCATTTAATAATGAATTTTATATTAAAATCCATTAATATTCCAAATACAATATATAAAACAAGTTTAAATTTTCAAATTCAAATAGCTGGAAAATCCGGGTCGTTACACACATCGTATGACACTTGTCTTGTCCTAAAGCTTCTTTAACATGCATGCTAACACATGACCTACATGCAACGTTCCTTAACATGCACCATGCCACATTATGTGACACTTGTCTCTCATGCATGCTTAGGTTCACGCATGTAGATAAGTGTCCTAGACACTTGTTAAAATAAGGGAGAAACTACTTTTGGTAGCATTTTACTCAAAAATACTATAAAAACGCAAAGACAACACTTAAAATAAAAGCTACCAATGGCTATAATATTCATGAAATTATATTTATATCTAATAAAAGATCATATTAACAAAATAGTTTAACAAACACGAATTTGTAAAAGAATGATAATTTCTTATCAAAATCAAACTGTTTTATTTTAACAGAAATTAATATATTTATACTAAATTCATATCATACGAAATTAATATTATATCCAAAAATTCAAAATAAGTATTCAAAATTCCAGTTTTAAATTGGTTAAAATTCTAGATCATTACATAAATAACGAAATAGCGTAAAAAATCAAACAAGCACAAAAATGACTTGAAATTGCTAATTGATTTGTATGCCTCATGTAACCCAAAAATTAATTACTATCTTTGTCATGATGACTAGAATCTTCCTCTTGACAAGAAATGCATAAATATCTTTGTATTTCTACACTACAAATGTAAGAATTTGATTGCACAAAGCCTTGCATATGAAAAATATATGGTAACCTTTGCAAATCCTCAAATAAACTAATGAAAAGTAACTCCAAGAGTAAATTCTATATAACTATTGAAGTTAGTGGCAGGAATGTCAAAATCATATAAACCAACAATCAAATAAGGGGAAATTATATTTTCACCCAACCACCCTCTTCATTGATCCTTAAATAATCATTATAGTCAATTAAATGATTAATATCAACAAAAAAGATAACCATGTCAGTGACTTCATAAGAATCTTCAATATGTATCATTACCAAGATATTAAAGCAGCAAAGCAATGAAGCTATGAAGGTAAATTAAAATCAAACAAACAATATTACTGATCATCGGCAAATTGTGCGTGTTTGTATGTATCAACATTGAAAAAAGAAAAACTAGCTCTATCCAACACATTTTTTAAACAACATACTATACCTCTACTTAAGATGCCTGATTCAACTTTCGAAAAAAAAGCTCTTTCCTTGTGGAAGAGCAGCCCGGGAGTCATCTTTCAGATAAAAAGCCTTAAGCTCCTCCTCGGTGTACTTGTTATCACCTGCTCGCTTAAAAATCTCTTCCCACACTTAAGCCAGTGTATGAGGATACCTATCATCTAGAAACTCCAGGCTATCTTTTCCCCATAATGCAGTAAATGTAGAAGTTAAACAATTTCTAGTGGAGGCTCTTCATGGCTTCATTGCAGATTTCTTCGATGGCAGCTTTCTCAGAAATGGCCTAATCTCATTTCTGCTGCATTTCCTCCTTCTCCTGTTGAATCTATGAGAGTCGCTTCCCCAAACAAAATGATTTTAAGGGATTGTGAGATGATTATTTGATTGAGTGTTTTGGTATTATTTCGATAGATCTCAGTGGTTTTCTTCTCAATATCAGGATGATCCTCAACAAACTTTTAAACATCGCGAGCATCTCGAACCTGGGACTCTAACTAGCACTCCTTCTGCTTGTTGTATTTGATTGTTTTTGCCAACTCGTCCTCAACTTTCTTTCTAGCAGCATCGACCTCTTCATTAGTTTTAATAATTTGTTCAATTTCGTTGTCACTCTTCTTGGGAGTCTTTTACCACTTTGCATGATCACCCTCCATTGTTAGTTATGCCTCATAGTTATGTTTATTAACTCTCTGAAGCTCGAAGGCCAACTACTGCCAACTAGATAAGTACTCCACATGACTGTTAAGGAGTTCAATATTCTTTAAAATGGCATCCTTATTTGTCAGTGATACATCCAAGTTGAATCGCAATCCATTGAGGAACCACCTCGCGAATTTCTCGGACAGCTGAGCAGGCCAGGGCGGGAGTGAGTAAGGTAGTCTTTTGTCATTCTGATAAATATCAGGAGGAGATGAAGTAACATCAGGAGAAACAAAGTTTGAGGGGCCGGTAGTAAGCTGACTGATGGATATCACGATCTGGGATCTAAACCCTGATCCATCCTGCCATGTTTCTACGAGTCCTCTCCATTGGTCAACTTCGTCTTCTCATCTCTTTTTCTATGCTTACCCTCCTACTGACTTTGATCACCTTTGTGGCAGGCACGTTCCTCCCACCCTCGTCTATCCCGTTTGTTCCATTTTCTCCTCTCTCTTGGTATTCTCGCACCCTTTACGTCACACCCCTCACGAGCTTTCATTTCCCTACTCTCTTCCATGGTCTTGGTATAACCTTCATGAAAGCGCCTCGAATCATAAGAGTCCCGTGCACAGCGATATTTGAAATCGTCATAATACCAATGACTCAAGGTAAGATCTTAAATAAAATAAAAGAAGCCATGTTAATACCAAAACTAAGAATAATTATGTGAGAAAGGTGTATGTGTTGTGCGCTGGTGATCCTAAGTCAATGTGAAGTGTCAACTAAAAGCCAACTTCCTAGGAACTGCTTGTTATAATAAGAATTGTAAAATTCATGATAGATTTGGAAGTAACATGTTGGGTGTGAAAATCATAGAATGGAGTAGTGGATATGCCGAACTGGACGCCGTAGGAGTAATGGGTAAAGAAACATCTTTAAACAATTTTCTTTGCATCATGTAAATTTGCCCAAATCCTCGAACACTTAAAGGTCGTCTCCACCCAGAGGCATTAGAGGAAGCAAATGATTCGAACTAAATTGGGCATCATCGACAACGATGAGGGTAATACTGGAATCGGAAGTCTCATCGAATGACTCCATAAGATCATAATCAGGATCACTTTCCCCGATACTAAAGTCATTGCCACTCATAATATCTCCTTCTTCCACCTCTACATCCGGTTCCTCATGAGCCATCCTCTAATGCTGAACAAAATATCCCTCATCGCCCTCATGTATAGGAGATATCCTAGGTTGGACATCGGGCTCTGCCTTGATAGACTAATCTGAACTTCCGCCTACAGGTTTCTCTCTAGAAGAACCCTCAATAGGAACTTTTTCTCCTACACTTTGAGTGAAATGAGTCTCAGCCCGAGTATGCATTGGAGCTGAAATCTTTCAAGGGATTACTGATCTAGAGATGTCAAGAAGTTCATAGCTATGAAGAAACTCATCTTGAAGCAGGAAACCCTTGTTCCTTTCCTCAACCAAGAAGACTTTTAAGTCTTGAATGTCGTCTGGTGATTAGGATCTTTAACAAGAATGGGAAAATATGTGAGGAAGAAAAGAGTGAAAAGAGATGAAAATCGTAAAGTATCGAATGTGAATAAGACAAGGATCTAATCTCAAGCACTCATTCCCACGAATCCATAACCTGTTGAGTCCCTCCGGGAATCATAACAGGTTTATGAACGAAGAAAATTTATCTAAAAGATAGAGATCAAGTTTAAGGTTTCGAGCTGTTTCAAAAAAAAGGTGATCTTTCCACCTCTTTAAGACATGAAGATATCGAATCTCAATAAAAGTAAGGATATGCCACAAGGTTCGCATAAAGAGCACATGAACCGATTAGCACAATACAGTCGTTTGGGTAAAGTTAGTGCAGTGCAGCCCCCAAGTGTTGAAGAATTATGCGTAAAAAAGTGTTGAAGGGAGGGATAGTCCCGTTCAAGCACATGTAACACTTACAAGCCATGAATCCAGATGGAGGTCGATCAACAACTTAATATTTCCTTGGCAACAGAACTTGGCCCTCGAGAGCCCTGAATTTTATACAGGCATGTTGAGCACCCAGTGGGTCACAACAGAAGGGCATCTCTCCGACGGATTAAGAATAAGCCTGAGTAACTTGGTGTGACAAATCAATCACCGACGCAATCACGATGATAGCACTCTTAGTGGAAACATGGGTAGAGGTGCCAGTTTTAACAGATGAGGAATGCATAGCCAAGTCAACTCAGCTATAGCTCAAGAGGAATCATTTTCTCCAAAATGTAAACGTGATGAATGTCGCGACGCCATTCTACATAAGGAATCTAGTATTCAGAACAATATGGTGCATGACTTTCCTAAACGTTGTGTTGTGCTTACTTAAAGGATGGCATTCAGAATTTGAGTTTGGCGTGTGTCCAACAAGTCCCGAGCGTCGCCCAAGGACAAGTGTCATACCTTATCTATGTGAGTTGTGTCCAACAAGCCTAGGGACATCAAAGGTAACCATCTCGTGTAGAAAGTCCGCTTGAGCCAAAAACGAACTTCCAATACTTTTTCTGGTGACTGGACTTACTCGCTGCTGATCTGAGAAATCAGTAATGAACTCGTTGCTTGATTCGGAAATGGAAAGCTCTTAATTGCAAGACCATGGGATGTGCAAGTGCCAACAAAAGAAGAACTTTGGGAATCAATCTAAGATGTGCATTATTGGACTGATTAGACTTGGTCGAAGCAATGTTAAAACAATTAAAAGTGCTATGAACTGTAGATTGTGAAGTCATATGTTATTGAAGCCAATTCTAACTGCAAATTACATTTTGTTCGTTGTGCAAAAGATTCAAGCATAAATGTCAATATTTCAAGTAAAGACTAGTTCAGATTAAGTTTGTCGATCCAATATAACCAATCTATGAGTTCATCTAGCATGATTTTTGAGATTACATCCAAAAATTCATCAAGCTTGATTGTATAGAAAGAATTCCATCTTTAAGATTCTATATTGGTCGTCTATGATTTCATTTAACTTAATCTTTACGTTTATATCCGAGTTTTCCAAGTATTTCATTCATGGGTTTATATTTCATTTCAGCTCTTTTAAGCACTCGAGTTAAAATTTTAAGGCGACTCAAAAGTTAGTCCAAAGTTCAAAAATGCATGTTCGTGTTTGTTCTAAATTAATGTTTGAGTTTAAGTTGACACATGCTTTCAACCAAGTTCCAGATGTCATCAAAAGAAGCTTGATAATCATACATTATTCAAAAGTGCAAGATCCATAGATTAAGTCCAAACCTTGGTTAGAAATCAAAATAACAATAGTTCACAATGGTATAGGATCGAATCGATAAGGCAGTAACACCTTGGGTGGTGCGATAGAGCCAAGATAATTAGAGATCACGACAAAGAAGTTGGACCTAATGGCAATGACCTAATCTAAGGTTTTTATGGCAAATATGGTGAATTGGGTCGAGCGATTTCCAGGGTAAGTTAGAAAAAGAGCTAGGAGGTCACGATTGTTGCTGACGGTTTGGGAAGATCAACGCGATTGAGATCCGATCGAAAATAGGATAGAGTGGCTATAGCGAACAAGGATCGGAAGCCTAAGAAATACGGAAAAGGATAAAATAAAATAAAGAGGACTGGACTGCCTTCATATATACAAGAAATTTCAAATGAAATTTCTCTAAATATGAGAACTGATACCGGTCCATTCCCTATGGATCGATATCGGTCCGTCATGCTTGATCGTTTCGGTTGCGGTCTTTGAAGCATGACAACTGCATGCACTCTGGAAGCCCCTCTAAAAATTTAAAGTCAAAACTCTAAAATTTGATATTAGATGTAAAAATTTACTCAGAATTATAGATTTGTGAATCTCCAGTTAACCATAATTTTTGTCGAAAACTTACTTCTTAGCTCTAGGTATTTTCATCGTGAAGTACGTCAAGTTAAAGATCAAAGAGCAGATCATAACGTTTTCAACGAAATGTACTATAGGAGAAAAATGTTAACCCAGTTTTAGACCCAAAACAAAAATATACAAGAAAAATCAAAGTGACACGATATCAAATTTAAGAAAAACTCTACAAAAGATCTTAAAACGGTATGAAAAGGACACTCTAAAAGTTTCAAGTCTAAAAGTGCTAACCTGATGGTCTAGCACTGATCCATGCTTATGGACCGATACTTGTCCATAGGCATGGATTGGTGCTGGTTCGTCCGGTTAGCTCTTTTACCAATCCATAAAAGCATATGTATTGACTCGGGGCTTCTTCTATGGTGCCTTTAATGATGTGGTCAACCTATTCGTGAAGTTACAAGCCAATTGGATAAACTTAACTATTAGTACTTAATGGACTGAATGAAGAACATACACGATAAAACGATGAATCTCTAAGCATCATCAAACCAAGTCTAATTTGTACCAAACTCAACATGAAGACTCATAAGAGGCAAAAGCGAAGACCGACCTTCAAAAATGACAAAGTCTATGGACCAATACTAGTCCACTGGCTGGACCGGTACTGGTCTATTGAAATGATTTGTGGTGACTTATGATTGTGGGCGCGACTTCCTCATGACATGTTGGGCTTGCATGCAACTCGACTTGTTCCAATACCTTCCTGAAAACCTATAAGTTCCCCATCTACTACTACTAGAAAGCGATCTAATGTTTGCCTGCCAAAACTCCACTAGAGTTTCTCCTCCACCATCTTTTAACTCCAAGGACAGCAAGCAACCTTCACCTAAGCCGGTTATCGAGATCTACTTCGATAACCAATGGTATTTGTGATACTTGTTTACTTACTTTGGTGATCATTGTATTTAAACCGATATTCATTGTAATTTGGCATGAAAAATATAATTATAAAGTTATTCAAAGTGGATCTAGGCCTTGCTATTGGCTGAATCACTATAAAATTTGTGTCTTTAATCTCTGTTTTCCATTTATTATTTTCTTACATGTTCTATATTATTTTCTTATAAAAGGGTGGTGCTTTCGCTAAAATCAGGTGGTTAGTGCCATTTTTGGCATTAACGTAAACTTACAATAATTGCAATGTAAGTAAACCTGGAATAAATCTAATTAAAACGAATGTAAAAGATAAGAGTTGAAATTTTAATTATTTATAGTTTTTATGTTATTAACTACACTGCTTTGAAAATGCCTAATTATTTAAATATTAGTTAAAAAGACATTGTTTTAATCCTTTTTTGTGCATGTAAAAAAAGAATAAAGTGCATAACTTTGTGAACATGGATTAAATAAAAGAGAACTAATTTTACAGTAAACATGTGTACAATTTATAGATTTGTAATAAAAAGAAATCAGACTAAATTGGAGAAAACCGGACATTTGCAAGTATAATTGTAATAAGAGGGTTGTAATTAAAAGAAGAATGAGAGATTTAAAAGAGGCTTGTTATGTAAAATTTAGAGCTTGGATTAAGTAAATAAGACCTAAATTAGATGGAACTGGGCAGGCAACACAAATCAGTAATGTAATAAAAGAAAAGAAAAGTAATCTAAATGCATAAAAGATAGATTACACATAGAATCTAGTAAAATAGTGAGGTGCATTTGGAAGCAGTCGAAGGGATTCTAGATGAAGAGCCTAATGAAGCAGATCATTGCAGATGATTTAGCATAGTAAGAGCACATCCAACATATGGTTCAGCGAAGATAGAAGGAAGTGCAGACTTTTATTAACATGAAGATACTCTACGATAGACCTTTGGGGTAGGCCTAACGAAGCTGCACCCCAGAGGCAGGTCTATAGGGGTTATGTAACACCCCACCTCCGTTAAGGTCACTCACAAAGGGAATTCCTTAACTTCGATGGAGCGTTTTAGTAGACAGAATAGAAATTTACAAGACATATAAAATAGTACTTGAAAAATTAATAAATTTATTACAATAGAAACCGAAGTAAGTTTGGTTACACCTTTTCAAATCACAATATCAGAATTCAAGTACAAAATATCAGCCTTGTACAAAAGCCTTCATAATGCATAGTTTTTAAAATCATAATCCCCAACATAAACTGCCATGGAAAGATAGAGCCAAGGTCAAGCGGTACTTCAAGCAGAGAAAATCCGAATCAAGCTCCTATACTTCCATCCTAAAAGCCGGAGGGGGGGGGACGAAAGAAAAAGGGTGAAAACAAGCAAGGTCAGACATAAAGTCTGGCAAGTCCAGTGACTTTCAGCATATGAACAGATAATATTATCATGACCTGAAAATAAAGCTGGATAAGAGACAACAGCAACAGGAGTAACTGGTATAATAAAGCTAAACGGAAGAAACAGAATGATATAGCCCAAGTTATGCTTCTTACTTATATTTTACTTCTCTGCACTAATACTAGTATAACAGGATTAGGCGTTACCCTAATGTCCAAACTGAAACAGAAACAGAACAGAATAATCTATACAGGAAAAGAATGCCAGTAATGGGCCTTTACCACCCCAACAGACAGAAGGTACATAAACGGAATCAGAGACGGAAACAGAATAATCCCTACAGAAACAGAATGTTAGAATTATGTGTACACTAGTAAATGGGCCTTTACCACCCCAACAGACGGTACCATGCAGAAACAGACAGGTGTTACCACCCAACAGAAACAGACGGTACCGCAACGGAAACAGACAGAACTAAGTGTACCCTAAATCTACCCCAAGCGATCGGCTTCCTAATACATAAATACCCTGTGCCAGCCCCACAGAAGGGTGTATCACTCCCCAAAGTGGCAACCTTTAAATGACACAGACCTATTTACAGATGTCACGGCGTCTTACATCCTCAGAGGTAGACCGGGATCCATGCACGCACATGACCCGGTTGGAACGCACCATCAACACCCCTCACCATTATCAGAATGAACCACTTATAATTAGTTTAGTAAGTGTGCCCGGACCCTACCTACTGTTGGGTCATAGTTTTGATACCAGAAAGGGTTACTGACTAATATGGGTCCCAAACAACAGATGACACAAGTATTTTCCCTCCTAACCTTGTGTCCCCATACTAACAGATTTCAGATTAACTTGTTTACAAGTTTTAGGCCTACAGAGTTCAGAATCAACTAGTTCACAGACCAGAAAATCAAGTCAACAGGTTTTCAGACTAACGGATCAGATGTATAGTTTTAACAGACTTACAGATTGTCTAACTTTGTATTGGGCCTACAGACTCACGAAACAGGTTTATTAATTCATCAGTCCAGTTGGTTTAGCCTTATCCCAACACGTTTTAGACATCATATTTATCTCAGATTTGCATTAATTAAATATTAATGCGCAGACCTCTCACATTAGGTCGGTAGCTTGTGGCCGTTGGATAAGCCGGGCGGTTCCGGGCAGACTTCTGCCACAAGCCAGACCTAACCTCGTGTCTAAGTATATTATAGTTATGCCTACGACCTCTCACATTAGACTAGCAGTTTGCGGTTGCTGGTTAAGCCGGTTGGGTCCGGGAAGGCTTCTACCGCAAACATGAGTCTAACCTCGTGTCTCAGCATTTTTATTTTAACTAGTTTATTCCATTACAAATTATACAAATATCAGACTAATTATGTCAATTTAACAGATTTGACTTCTTTTCATGTCGCAGCAGATTAAACAAATTAACATGTTTTACACAAATTACAATCATTCAGCATTTCAATAGATTTAACAGATTTAGTAGCTCAGGCGGTTCAACAGATTTAGCAGATTTGGCAACTCAACAGATTTAGCAGATTAGGCAAAATTAGCAGATTAGGCGATTCAACATATGTAACAGTTTAGGCAATTCAACAGATTAAACAGGTAACAGGTTTAGCAGATTAGGCAAATTTAACACAATAAGCAGATAACAGTTTTAGCCGATTTAAACATTCCTTAAAGTCCAATTCACATATCTTGCCTAATTCATAAGGTAAGCCTAAACTTATATGCCCAAATTATGGTCATAATCCACCATATAACATATGTCCCAATTTTTAGCTAAACTTGCATTGTTCAGAATATTCTCCAAAAACCTTACATATAAATTATGCCAAATATAGCCATTGATTACAATGCATGTCACATATCCAAAAAAAAACCCTTACTTAGGTGTATTCACACTTAATAATTATCCAATCTTAATATGGATCTTTACACCTAAGTTAAATGCAAATTAATTCTCTGTTTTTTTTTTCAAATTTTAGACTATAATATATATAGTATGTCCAGATCTAGATCTTGAATTACAACTTGTACTATGCATCCAAATCAGTTACATGTTCATAGTTAAAATTTACGCCACAAATCCCAAGTCATATGTCCAATATTCTTTATGCCTCAAAACTCAAGACGTATATTAAATACACCTTATGTTTTAAATACAACATGCCCAATTATATGTCTCAGATTTATGTTCTAAGTTCAACCTACGTTCTTTATGTTCCAAGTCGCAATAATCCTCTCCTTCCAAGTCATAGATCGTCTTATACAATATGCCTCAAATTTATGTCCAGAATTACAACATGCGTTGTATCCTCAAATTAGTTACAAATCAATTATGCCCAAATATGCCTTATTCAATATTGTTCCCAAATTTAGCATTTATGCGTTTATCTCTTATGAGATCTGGCTCAAGCTCGTGGTAGCCTGGCTATCAAACAAAAAGAAAGAAAGGAGGAAGAAATACAGAACAAACAGAATAATAAAAAAGAGGAACAGATCTGATAAATAGAAAAAGGGCATAATCTCAGATTCAGTTTTATAATTATGTCAAGATCATGATTAAAATTCATATCGGAAAATAACTGCACTTGGCTTGATTGGATTATAGAAGAAGAGTTGCAGTAGTTCTCTTTTAATCTTATTCATATTTGGAAGAAGATGCACTAGTTCTAGTTTTGATCCCAGCAGAGTTGCGACACCATTATTTTATTTATTTATTATAGAGGCAGAGTATAGGCAGAATGAAATTGTGAGGAGAGAAAGTCAGGTTTGGGGTGTTTTTATAGGAGAATAGGGTGATTTAGAGCCTTCAGATCAGTCCAGAAGTTATCAGAACCACCCAGCACGAAGACAGGTCATCCAGCCACTCAGAGGAAGACACGTCATCACAGAACACTCCAGAATTCTGTGCTGGATTGGTATGGGCGCACTTGGCAGGTGCGCCAGTGTATTTTTGTACTGGCGCACTTCACAAGTGCGCCAGTGTATTCTGGCCTGTTTCCGGTTTTTCTGCCTAACTTCGTTCGTCCATATCTTCTTCATACGGTATCCGTTTTACGCAAACTCGGACTCTATCTCAAGCAGAATTTTGAGACGAACGCAATGGCGCAACCCGTTTCCCTTAATTCTTCTCCTAAAAATTAAGTATATTTTAATTTGTTACTTATGCAGAAAATACGGGTTGTTACATTCTCCCCTCCTTAAAGGATTTCGTCCCCGAAATCTTCAAGTTAAGAAGAATGTGTCTTACCATCCAGTCATCCATCTACTCAACCATCATCCACAAGCATCCATTGTCCTTAGAAAATTTCTAATGTTGTATGAACATATGCAAAAGTGTGTGTATATGTTCCTTATCTAATGCAAAGATCAGGCGGTCTACTGATTCAGTTGACCTCCTTAATGCGAATTATGTCAGTGCCATGAGTCCCACATGTATGCAATTTTCCTATTTGGTACATATCATTTCTATATGAGTGCACAACCGTTCATTCATATGCAACATCCATGTGCTGAGTCAACCATTTTGCATCCATAAAAAAAATGCACACACATCCATATGCAGTATGAGAGTGTTTTTGAGCCGATCTAGTGCATAGTGTGTGTGTATGCATCCACGAGCAATCACTAGCAACCACTTGCAACCATCAAACATAACATGTCTCAAACACATGTTTACACCCATTAGTTTCTACCTAAAGGTCGAAGGATAAAGTCGAGTGATAGAAGCAAGTATAAAACTAAAGCTAGGTTCCCATTAGACATCGGTTTAAGAGAATAACTTCTAAGTATCAACCGCAAAGACCGAAATCAACATCAGATTAACACTCAGAGAATCACTCCCATTAAACAAATGCCCAACTGGAAACCAATTTCACATTTTGAGTAAAAACTCCTATCCTTTTCAGAAACCTACAGACTACTGATATAGATCAGATTACCAAATGATTCTTAGGAAACTAAGCATGATAAAAACTCAGAATGTATGAGTCACGCCCAACACAAATGCCCTCAAACCCCAAATTATTACAAACAGATGAGTCGTAACCCTCATGGGGTCTGAGACTAAAACGGAAACAGAAACAAGACTAGTATTAAAGTGCAGAGTTTCAATTATAGAATCAAAATGCCAGAATCAGAAAGAGTTTTTAACTCCTCAATCAGATAAGGAAATTAAACCTTCTACATAAATTTTCTTATTTCTACCCTATCTACCAGTCACTTGAGCATTCGCCTATCCTCCAGAGGTGGGTTATGCCCTCTGCCCTTGCCCCCGTTTCTTTGGGCAGTCCCTTGTGAAGTGCCCTATTTCTCCACAGTTGAAGCAAGTGCCCTTCCTTTTTCTGCAATCCTTGTTCAGATGTGTCGAGCTTCCACAAGCAAAGAACTTCTTCTCTTTCTTATCTTCAGTCTTCTCATCCTTCTTTTGTGTTTCCTTTTTGGGTCCCGCCTTCTTGTTCTGTGGTCTTTCAAGCTTTTCCTCTTTCTTTTTTACTTTCGGCTTCCTCTTCATGCATTAACGCCATGTCCACCAATTTTTCGAAGGTTGCCCCCATAGGAATGTGGGACATCGCCAATCCGTGTAGTGGCTCATTCAAACCTTTAGCAAACCTTAGTGCCTTCTTATGCGGTGTATTTACCAATTCTAAGCCGAATCTTGCCAATTGATTAAACTTGTTGACGTATTCTCTCACTAATAAATCCCCCTGCTTTAACGCCAAGATCCTTTCTACGTATAGACTCTCTTCCGCTCGTGAGAGAAATTTCATCTCGAACCTATGCCTGAAATCCATCCATCTCTCTACCAGACGCTCTCCATTTGTGACCTCCTACCAAAAAGAAGCTTCATCCTTAAGCAACCATACCGCCAACTGTACCTTTTGCCTATCGTTCACCTCGAAGATAATGAACAAATCCTCAGTTTCTTTGAGCCAGTTCCTTGCTTCCACGAAGGATTCAGTTCCATTAAAGTTCTTCCCACTCATGGCTCGAAAGTCTCTACATATCTTCGGGAAAGTATTCACGCGCGGAGGAGGAACCGCTGCAGCTGGGGGAGGAGGGACGTTTGTTGGGCCCGCATCATTAACCCTAGCTTCTAGGTACCTCCTGAACCGGCCAGGTATCGTACGCCCTCCAGAAGGTTAAGATCCCTTGACATGCTGAAAAGAAAGAAAAAAAGGAAAGATTCAAAACAAAAGATAGAAAGATAGGCTATGGCTTTGGGGATTATGTTTTTCAAAATAAACTCTACTTTTGAAAATACTTCCTTTTAAAAAAAAACCTTTATGAAAATAGTTTTCCAAAACTTTTTTATCAAATCCGGTAACCTTCAGCTCTGAAACCAAGTGTAACACCCCACCTCCGTTAAGGTTACTCACAAAGGGAATGCATTAACTTTGATGGAGCGTTTTAGTAGACAGAACAAAAATTTACAAGACAGATAAAACAGTACTTGAAAAATTAATAACTTTATTACAACAGAAACCGAAGTAAGTTTGCTACATCTTTTCAAATCACAATATCAGAATTCAAGTACAAAATATCAGCCTTGTACAAAAGCCTTCATAATGCATAGTTTTTAAAATCATAATCCCCAACATAAACTGCCATGGAAAGATAGAGCCAAGGCCAAGCGGTACTTCAAGCAGAGAAAATCCGAATCAAGCTCCTATACTTCTACCCTAAAAACCTGGGGGGGGGGGAACGAAAGAAAAGGGGCGAAAACAAGCAAGGTCAGACATAAAGTCTAGCAAGTCCAGTGACTTTCAGCATATGAACAGATAATAATATCATGACATGAAAATAAAGCTGGATAAGAGACAACAGCAACAGGAGTAACTGGTATACTTAAGCTAAACAGAAGAAACAGAATGATATAACCCAAGTTATGCTTCTTACTTATATTTTACTTCTCTGCACTAATATTAGTATAACAAGATTAGGCGTTACCCTAATGTCCAAACTGAAACAGAAACGGAACAGAATAATCTATACAGGAACAGAATGCCAATAATGGGCCTTTACCACCCCAACAGACAGAAGGTACAGAAATGGAATCAGAGACAGAAACAGAATAATCCCTACAGAAACAGAATATTAGAATTAGGTGTACAATAGTAAATGGGCCTTTACCACCCCAACAGACGGTACCACGCAGAAACAGACATGTGTTACTACCCAACAGAAACAGACGGTACCCCAACGAAAACAGACAGAACTAAGTGTACCCTAAATCTACCCCAAGCGATCGGCTCCCTAATACATAAATACCCTGTGCCAGCCCCACAGAAGGGTGAATCACTCCCCAAAGTGGCAACCTTTAAATGAAACAGACCTATTTACAGATGTCACGGCGTCTTACATCCTCAGAGGTAGACCGGGATCCATGCACGCACATGACCCGGTTGGAACGCACCATCAACACCCCTCTCCATTATCAGATGAACCACTTATAATTAGTTCAGTAAGCGTGCCCGGACCCTACCTACTGTTGGGTCATAGTTTTGATACCAAAAAGGGTTACTGACTAATATGGGTCCCAAACAACAGATGACACAAGTATTTTCCCTCCTAACCTTGTGTCCCCGGACTAACAGATTTCAGATTAACTTGTTTACAAGTTTTAGGCCTACAGAGTTCAGAATCAACTAGTTCACAGACCAGAAAATCAAGTCAATAGGTTTTCAGACTAACGGATCAAATGTATAGTTTTAACAGACTTACAGATTATCTAACTTTGTATTGGGCCTACAGACTCACGAAACAGGTTTATTAATTCATCAGTCCAGTTGGTTTAGCCTTATCTACCCAACACGTTTTAGACATCATATTTATCTCAGATTTGCATTAATTAAATATTAATGCGCAGACCTCTCACATTAGGTCGGTAGCTTGAGGCCGTTGGATAAGCCGGGCGGTTCCGGGCAGACTTCTGCCACAAGCCAGACCTAACCTCGTGTCTAAGCATATTTTAGTTATGCCTACGACCTCTCACATTAGACTAGCAGTTTGCGGTTGCTGGTTAAGCCGGTTGGGTCTGGGAAGGCTTCTACCGCAAACATGAGTCTAACCTCGTGTCTCAGCATTTTTATTTTAACCAGTTTATTCCATTACAAATTATACAAATATCAGACTAATTATGTCAATTTAACATATTTGACTTCTTTTCATGTCGCAGCAGATTAAATAAATTAACATGTTTTACACAAATTACAATCATTCAGCTTTTCAATAGATTTAGTAGCTCAGGCGGTTCAACAGATTTAGCCGATTTGGCAACTCAACAGATTTAGCAGATTAGGCAAAATTAGCAGATTAGGAGATTCAACATATGTAACAGTTTAGGCAATTGAACAGATTAAACAGGTAACGGGTTTAGCAGATTAGGCAAATTTAACACAATAAGCAGATAACAGTTTTAGCCGATTTAAACATTCCTTAAAGTCCTATTCACATATCTTGCCTAATTCATAAGGTAAGCCTAAGCTTATATGCCCAAATTATGGTCATAATCCACCATATAACATATGTCCCAATTTTTAGTTAAACTTGCATAGTTCAGAATATTCTCCAAAAACCTTACATATAAATTATGCCAAATATAGCCATTGATTACAATGCATGTCACATATCCAAAAAAAACCTTACTTAGGTGTATTCACACTTAATAATTATCCAATCTTAATATGGATCTTTACACCTAAGTTAAATGCAAATTAATTCTTTTTTTTTTTCAAATTTTAGACTATAATATATATAGTATGTCCAGATCTAGATCTTGAATTACAACTTGTACTATGCATCCAAATCAGTTACATGTTCACAGTTAAACTTTACGCCACAAATCCCAAGTCATATGTCCAATATTCTTTATGCCTCAAAACTCAAGACATATGTTAAATACACCTTATGTTTTAAATACAACATGCCTAATTATGTGTCTCAGATTTATGTTCTAAGTTCAACCTATGTTCTTTATGTTATAAGTCACAATAATCCTCTACTTCCAAGTCATATATCGTCTTATGCAATATGCCTCAAATTTATGTCCAGAATTACAACATGCGTTGTATCCTCAAATTAGTTACAAATCAATTATGCCCAAATATGCCTCATTCAATATTCTTCCCAAATTTAGTGTTTGTGCGTTCATCTCTTATGAGATCTGGCTCAGGCTCGTGGTAGCCTGGCTATCAAACAAAAAGAAAGAAAGGAGGAAGAAATACAGAACAAACAGAATAATAAAACAGAGGAATAGATCTGATAAATAGAAAAAGGGCATAATCTCAGATTCAGTTTTATAATTATGTCAAGATCATGATTAAAATTCATATCGGAAAATAACTGCACTTGGCTTGATTGGATTATAGAAGAAGAGTTGCAGTAGTTCTCTTCTAATCTTATTCAGATTTGGAAGAAGATGCACTAGTTCTAGTTTTGATCCCAGTAGAGTAGCGACACCATTATTTTATTTATTTATTATAGAGGCAGAGTATAGGCAGAATGAAATTGTGTGGAGAGAAGGTGAGGTTTGGCGGTGTTTTTATAGGAGAATAGGGTGATTTAGAGCCTTCAGATCAGTCCAGAAGTTATCAGAACCACCCAGCTCAAAGACAGCTCATCCAGCCACTCAGAAGAAGACACGTCATCACAGAACACTCCAGAATTCTATGCTGGATCGGTATGGGCGCACTTGGCAGGTGCGCCAGTGTATTTTTGTACTAGCTCACTTCACAAGTGTGCCAGTGTATTCTGGCTTGTTTCCGGTTTTTCTACCTAACTTCGTTCGTCCATATCTTCTTCATACGGTATCCGTTTTACGCAAACTCGGACTCTATCTCAAGAAAAATTTCGAGACAAATTCAATGGCGCAACCCCTTTCCCTTAATTCTTCTTCTAAAAATTAAGTATATTTTAATTTGTTACTTATACAGAAAATACGGGGTGTTACATGTTACTAAAAGAGTATAACTTGACAGCATTAGTATTATAGGCCGAAGAAAGTTGTCCTTTATAAGAGGTCAGAAAGTTGATGGATGGAGGAGGGTATTCATATGACACCTGGGCTCATGGGTTTGCAAGTCGGTTTTATAGGAAGGGCCCCATAAGGATAGTCACATATAAATATTGGCCATCATTAGTTAGAGCGTGAAGTTGGAAAACTGAAGCTAAACCAAAAGGCCGACGATCTTACACTATAGAGACACTAGATGAGAGACAACACCAATTAAATGTCTAGATTATCTGTTGTATGGCTCAGTCACTTAGCTCTTGATAGGTCTTCCAACTAGTTGAGGCCAGGCTGCGTGGAGCCATAGCCATGGACAAAGAAACATACCAGATATGAATCTGTATTTTATGTGTAACACCCCACGCCTGCTATGGTCACTCTCTAAGGGAATGCCATAGCATCGGTGGAGCATTTTAGTGAATATAGAACAGAAAAATTACAACAAGACAGATATAAATAGTACTTGAAATTTAAAACATCATCTCATAACAGCGGAAGTAAACATGTCTGGTTACATCACAAAACCAAAATAAAAGTCAAGTACAATATCCATCAAAATAAAGAAGTACATAATCCCACTCCCTCATACAATAGCCAGGACAAAAGAAAAGATAACTGGGTAACTGGAGCTTTACATCTATCCAAGCTCCTAAAGACTGGAACAGCAATCCGATCAAGCTCCACTACTGCTAGGATCCACCGTAGGACCTGAGGGTTGGGAAAAAGATAAAAACAACGGGGTCAGACATAAGTCTGAGCGAGTCCTATAACTTTAACAATACAATCATTAAAGTAACCAGAGAAGACATAAACTTGACCTACGGTAATGTCTGGGGATGAATGGCTACACTAAGCAGCTTGGTAGACTTAGGATAAACTAAGATAACTGTAAAGACGCATCTACCCACCCAAGGATAATTACTAACTGACCACACCAGTCATCCCTACTTAAAGGTTGATCCCTCCCAAGGACTTAGAAAATTTCCCCAGTAGTTTCGTGTACCCCTAGCCCACTACATAGGTGCCGTCTGCCCCTATCTCCACTAGGTGTACTTAGTAATTTTACCCAGTAGTTTCGTGTACCCCTACATAGGTGCCGTCTGCCCCTATCTTTATTAGGTGTACCCACTACTCCCCAGCGATCGGCTCCCTACCGTAGATACCCGTGCTGGTCCCACAATGGGGTGTATCATTCCCCAAAGTGGCCACCTGATAATATCAACGGTGCACGGCTTTCTATCTACACGATGCAACAACGGCTTATCTACCAGCCCGGGCCCACACACGCATATGAAACCCGTTGGACTTGCGTTGCCACCGCTAACCCGTTTTGGCCTCTTATAGTCAAGCCCAATATGCGTGTCCCGTCACTCGACTAGAGTCGAGCCCACAAAGATACGTTTGGGATATTGGTTGAAATGGGCCCCCACAAGCTACCCACCTAAGCTTGTCCCTTTTTCTAGTGCATCCCACTTAACCCTTTAATCATGTTTAATTACATGTTTCCACTTTGGTTAAGTATTCTAATCGTATTTTCCATTGCCACCCAAGGCAACCACTAGATTTCCACATGCCACCCAAGGCACCCACTTAACCCCTCATGTCCCTCTACATGCTAATATGGTTAAGTGTTTCTTAATTAATTAATTAAGATCATGACCTCATAAAGACCTCTCACATTAGACCGTCTTTTATGACTGCTGGATATGCCGGTTGGTTCCGGGCAGACTTCTGTCATCAAAAGGGTCTAACCTCGTGTCTTTAATTTAATCACGTATTTAATTTATGACTAAGACCTCTCACATTGGGCCAATCATTTGTAGCCGCCGGATGGCCGGTCGGTTTCGGGCAGACTTCCGCTACAAAAGGGTCCAACCTCGTGTCTTAGTTGATTAATTACACCTAATTAATCACCCCCATATTAATTATCCCTAATTAATATCAAGTTTTTCATAATATGGGTAGACCTAACTCAATAGGTAAATTCCCATGGGCTAGACCTAACTCAATAGCTAAATTCCCACTTATGTTAATTTATTTTTTTATGGTATGCTTAATCATACCCAATCATACTTTTCTTAACATATTTATTAACCCCATCGTTCCCCACGCGAATCGTTCTCATTTCATAATAAAGGGAAGATCCATCACAAATATCATGGGTTTAACCAAATCTTAACATATAACTTTGTCATGGGTTAAGAGGATGTCAACTTGCATATATGAGCATATATTAACCCAACTACATTTAAACCAAACTTGCATATTATCATACACATGACTTGCATAACATGTTGCATATGAACTTGCATATTATCATACACATATCTTGCATAACATGTTTAACTTGCATATAAGCATTCTCATAACTTGCATAACATGCATTTAAGCATACACATAACTTGCATAAGCATTCACATTCTTGCATAAGCATCCACATACTTGCATAAGCATGCATAACTTGCATATCATGTTAAACTTGCATTTAAGCATACACATAACTTGCATAAGCATTCACATACTTGCATAAGCATGCATAACTTGCATATCATGTTAAACTTGCATTTAAGCATACACACAACTTGCATATGAACTTGCATAACTCACTTGTTAAACATGCATAAACCCACTTATTAAATATGCATAAACCCACTTATTAAACATGCATAAACCCACTTGTTAAACATGCATAAACCAACTTATTAAACATGCATAAACCCCCTTATTAAATATGCATAAACATAGGAAAACATAGAGTAGCATATCATTACAAATGATTCAAACTCACTAATCCGCATTTAAGACCATAAGTCTCATTACACCCAATCTACTTACTTTAGCAATTGATGTTAAAGTGATAGAAACTCACCAAACCCAAGATTAGCAAACTTATGGAGTGGAATTAGTTGCTAAATATGAAGATGGTGATGATTAGAGATTGATTAGAGAGTGATTAGCTTGCAACTTCCTTCATAAACTAGTGGAGGCTCTCTCAAGTTTGATTTTGGTGGCATGAGGCCATCATTACTATTTTTAGTATGGATTAGGGTAGGTTTAGGGTGTATTTATAGATTAGGTGAGTGTTTTAGGCCCTTAGATTAACCCTAGGTTAGATTAGGTCCGTTAGATTTAGGAAATCTCTAGAACCCAGCCCAAGACTCAACCAAAAACCAGATCTGGTGCACCCAGATCAACAGGGCCGACACCCTGTGTCGACACTCCTGTCGACAGGGCTGTCGACACCCCTGTCGACATGCCTGTCGACACCCCTGTCGACAAGCCTGTCGACACGGGGCTAGGCGGGAACTTTCCCGCCACCTCCGCTTTTGGCTCCAATTATGATTTAAAACTGAATTTCAAATCTGATTTTAATTTTGAATTTTCTGAAAACTTCTTTGGGCCTTAACTGTGTCATACGGACTTCGATTTACAAAATTTCGGACTCTATTCTGCGTATTTTTCCCAGACGAACGCAATGACGCAGCCCGTTTCCCCCAATTCTCACAGCTGAGATTATTTATCTTGCAATTAGTGAATTTTAGCATTAACCGAAATTCGGGGTGTTACATTATGCCTATCAAAGTTGTCCTTTATGGATATAGTAATCCCCGACCGAGTTCCATACAAGGTAAGCCTTGTTATCAGAGCTTAGTTTATAGATAGTATGGTTATGTGTAAATCCTTAATGTTTACACTGGAAGGTACATTGTTAATGTCTAAGCATTGGATCAAAATGATGCGGACGCAGCTTCATGTTTACTAGCAAACGACGGATCATTTGTATTGTAGGCCTCACAAAACTGTCCTTTACAGATATAGTTGTAGTACTCTTTTATAGAGAGACAATGGAGTCATATCGAGGAGGATCAACTGGTACTATGGGTAATACCTAGGATCGCGATGGTCAATTTGGGCATATAGCTACATATGTGGACTATTGGATTTGGTCTACTTGGGGTAGATGGTTACGATTTACGCACAGTGGCGAGAATATGGTAAACTCAAATAACTTAATATAACTAAAGATGGAAATAAAATGAGCTATGTAGTGTTGAACTTAAAGGAGTACAGTTTTCCATTCATCAAAATTTTAGTTCTAACCCCCTCCTCATAATAATCTGCATATTAGATGGCAGACATAGATTATTCAGCTTAGAAACATTTGTTTAGAAAGTGTCAATATTTGTTAAGTATTTAACTATTATTATATTTTAGTCATTTTTGTTGTGATTTTCTTATTTGTACTTTGATATGTTTATCTTTGCCTATTTGCAGGATATTACATACCCTACTCGGATTTTAGTGGCCAGGATTTTAACATTTTGCAAAAAATCTGGGATTACTGGAGTTTGGGTTGTTACACAATACATTAGATAATTTTTGTCTATTGCGGAAGCGAATGTTGGAAACAAAAATACTACAGATGCTAGTTACGATAATAGACCTAAAAGTCGATCTGGAGGAAAAACTGGATACTCTTTCATACTTACCTATATTTTCTCCTCTTTAATGATATGTGCTAAAATACATCCACAACTAGTTCAATCAATGAGAGATAAAATTGAAGAGAAATACTCTAGTGATTTATATTAAGGGTCCAAAATCCTATAACCATTTTTAAGAGCTATATAATTAGGATATGAAAACGATATGGGTTTTAAATTTTTCTTTAAAGAAAATGAATTTTATTTAATTAAATTTAAAATTCAATAAGATAATGATAGGTAACTAGCAAATGGTATGTAGTTGCCTATATTTTACATATGAAAATATTATAAATATTTATATCTTATTCTTAGGAGGTCATATGACTGTATAATATGACTCTTATGGCTATTTTACACACCTAGATTCTTTGAGTTTCTATATGATATTTGTGACCCTGAAAATATTATTTGGAATAATAATTTTGATAGATGTCGAATTAGGATTTCAAGATTATTCTATTGCTGCAGTTTATTAGTTTTCCATTTCATAGATCGTAATAGAAGACAGAATTATAGTTAGAAAGTTGTGTATGTTTTAAGTTTGGACATCTACTAGCTTAAATTAGTGTGTAATTAATTAAGCTTAACATTAGGCTTAATTCATGACCAATACAAATATAGCGATGTCAAAGTCATAATAAATTATTTCTCTCTTCCCAAAATAAGATTGAAACCTCGTTAGCCCTAATTTAATCCAAAATCACCTAAATTACTCCCTAAATCAAATTAGATTATATATTACAATAGATCATATATTAGAAGATAGAGATGATAGAGTTAAATCAATTTTCATCACTATTCACAACATATCTACACTTAAAATTGTTGAATTTGATAACCGGCGAGTGGTTTATGCCTTCTTGTTATTCTATGCATGTTTATATATTTGAATTGTAGGATTTAATATGATAATTTGATATTAAACACATTTCTAACTCTAATTACATGTTAGTTATGTATAAAGACCTAGACCGATCTAAATTCACCTTATATATGTGCATATTTTCATTTATAACCTAAATCTGGATTAGAATTGACGTGTTTATCAAATTATTGTATTTAGATTATTTGGATGTATGTAGACGTTATTTTGTGATTGAATCTTATGTTTTGATGTTATTTTTTGTGTGTTTTGTATGCATAGAAACATAAATAAAGTAATCAAGGAAATTAGAGGAAAACTTGGTTGGAATTATATGAAACTTGAAAGAGAGGCTCTAGAGCAACATATCAGTTTACATGATGAATCATGTGACAAGTAGAGTTGAAATGTTAGCTCAAAACAAGTTTAAGGATAACTCGACATCGAGTTAGGGTGATGACTGGTATGAGTCGTTCAACTTGATGGATGGAAAGAGTGTGGCTAATAGATATTTTTTTATGGGAAAAGGCATGAAGATTGACTTAGTGATGGAAGTTATAAAGTGTTTTTTATGAAACATGAATATGTGCTTTAGAAAGATGACAGGGTTGATTTTATGGTTAGCTCCAGGTCTAAAGCACCGGAGATTGGAGTACTAGAAGTAAGGAAGGAGAGTTAACCAAAACTAGCTAAGCGTTTGGGTCAATGCCAGGTTATGAGGATGCCCTAGTACTGAGTTATCACGATTGGTACGATGATGCGAAACTTATGGGAATGGATGTTATGTATATCATAGGGAGGTAGTGGATCATTTGCATCTGGGATGAATCGCGATGCAACAACATGATAAAAGCTATGTATCTTCGATCAATGTTCGTGGTGGGAGCATATACCAAAGACATCGACTCGATAAAGGAGGGACCGTGAATAAGAACATGGAGATTTCCTGGATAATGGAAATAGGATGAAGCAAAGAAGGGATTTAATTGGAACAAAGACAAGGAGTGCTAAGTAGACTGTGATAAGAAATCCTTGATAACTCGAAATGTTTTCTATTTTGCTCGAAGCATTGGTATTATAAGTGGGGACGTCATAGGTAATTGGGGGACCTATATACCCTGAAGTAATGGCTTTGGTTCTAGCGCATTGCTTTCAGGCTACAAGACACATATTGAGTTTTGGGCCTACGTGATACGAGAGTATACGAAAACTGGAATATCAATTAGCTCCAGAAATAGGGGCAATACGAGTTATCATATAGTCAGGAATATGGAGTTATAATTAGGACCGTGATGCTATGGCTATGATGATTGCTTTGATTGTTTTCTTTAGTAAGATACCACTTGAAGATATCGGGGGAAGTAGGTACCAAGATAGGGTTGTCTATACATCTACAATTCTATTTAGTGGATTGTACCTATACGATGTTGCAGAGTAATATACTATATTGTTATATGCTAACTCTTTGGCTGTAAAGACATGTCAAGAATGATTCGGGTACTTTGTTCCTTACTATATTTTCATTTTTAGCATTTTAAGAGTCATTTATTGCTGGCACCAAACTGTAGTCAAACCTAGAGTTTTATGCTTTGCCTTTTATTAACTTGGATACTACTAAATGAGTAGTTTAGATAATAGGTCAACTTATTATCATAACTATGTAAAGGATGAGCTGGAGATAGTGATCCTTATTACATACATATCTGGATCTCACACTTTTGGTGAGTAATGCTATTGAGCCCATGACACTGCTGGTATTCCTTTTATATCGAGATAATTTATTTGATATGATTATGTTGTATAATGTGACGACTGCCCATAGCATCGCACTTAACAAGAGGAATAATGCGCTTGCTGAAAGGTGTACAAGGCAGTTATGGACGATCATCAAAGTAAGAAAAACACAAGCAGAACCAGTCGTATAACTCACAACGCAGGGATAAAATATAATAGAACATATATAACTGACATTAACACCACGATTATTCATCATTCAAACATAAGAAGTTCACCAAATTCATGATAAACAATAAACGAATTAAACAAATGGATCTAACTTGTAATAATACATGAATTAACATAGAAATTCACCAATTTAAGTTGCTATATTAGATCCTATGGTGATTCGGATAAAAATATAGTTACATGGATTAGATTTAGGTGAAAACAACTTGAAATGATGAAAATAAGATCAAACAACCCATATACTTGATTGAATATGTGTGAGAGATTCTATCACTCACCAAATCTTCAAATTAGCTTTAAAACAATGATCTACAAATCAGTACAGTGAAGAACAATCTTCAATTCACCCAATTTGATGCGATCTACTCTCTCTTGATGTTGATCTAGCCTTCCTTGATGTAGATCTTCAATCTTTTTATGTAGATCTAAGATTTTAATGGAGTGAAGATGTATTTGATTGGAGTAGGGAGAATCTCAAATCCCAACCAAATAAGAAATGAAGAAAGTAAACCATTCTCCTTGCCTCTGCCTCCCTATTTATAGCCATCTAACCAACCAACTAATGGGCCTCACCAAATCAGCCCACTAATGACTAGTTAACCAGTCCAGAAAATGTGTAACATAAAAACAACGATTTCTCCCAAACCGTTGAACCAAATCTTTAATGTAACCAATCTATAGAATTGGAAACATCATTTCCTTTCCAATGAAATCAATCTCAGCACATGATTCAACCCTCTCAGAAGGTATCCCCTGTACAAAATCGACAGAGGAAAAATGATCACAAATAAAAATGATAAAAATGATGGACATGTCTTACATCCCCATAAAAACATATTGAAATATGAGAATGATCTGACCCTCAGGGAATTAAATAAAAATATTTTATGATCCTCTAATACGTGAAATGCGAATCACTATATTCTCCACCCTTTTAGGAAATCCCCTCCCCCCCACCCGGAATCCCAAACAAACACAAGCAACCAAACAATTCCGCTTGCCTCAAGCAACCAATTTATCATCAAAACTAGCATCCATTAATCCATGCATCCATAGCCTTAACCAAGCACGCAAAATTCTAATAAATATTACAAGTTACAATGGTGTAAGGTGGCATGACATTTATGGGTCATACCAACAAAGAGTTCTGGATGGATCGTCTTCATTCACCCTACCGTTTCCCACGTACAATCATCATCATCCTCAATCTGTTGGTCCTTGACTAGTTTAACCACCTTTCTCCTAAGTTGTTTCGTGTCATTCCCCACAATGTGAAGTGGCTTACTAGGTTTCAAAACAATAGACTTGAATTCTAGGTCTACGTATTGTTCCGAATATACCACCACCACATTCGAATCGTGCATACACTTCCGTAGAAAAGACACATGAAACATATTGTGAACACTCAACATCTTCTTGGGTAAATCCAATCTATATGTGAGCTTTCCAATTTGCTTGACTATCGGAAATGGTCCAATGAACCTTGGAGCTAACTTTCCTTTACGTCTGAACCAAACAACATTCTTCAAGTAGAAATGTTCACAAAAACCATATCATCAATGTCGAATTCCAAATCCTTACGATGCTTATTGGTGTAACTCTTCAACGATCTTGGGCTGCCTTCACTCGTTGTCGAACGATATACAATCTGATGTTTCTTTTATCATCTCGGGCCCAAGTATCAACTTATCTTCAGTCTTTAACCAACATGCCAAAGAATTACATGGTCTACCATACAATGCCTCGTACGGTGCCATCTCAATGCTTGACTAGTAACTGTTGTTGTAGGCAAACTCAACCAAATGTAGATAGTCTTCCCACGATCCCCGAAAGTCCAACACACAAGCTCTTAGGAGATCTTCCAAAACTCAGTTAACTCTCTCGGTTTGACCATCAGTTTGGGGATTATAAGCCATACTCATACACAACTCGGTTCTTAAAGTCTCTTGCAAACTCTTCCAAAATCCACGTGTTAACAATGGATCTCGATCACTCACTATGCTCTTTGGGATACCATGAAATCGAACTATCTATTTAATATAAAGCTCAGCCAACTTCGATGCTGTCCTAGTCGATCTAACCGGAATAAATCTTGCGGCTTTTGGTCAAATGATCCACGATGACCCAAATCCCTTCATTTCCTGCACTAGTTCTAGGTAGTCCATTGATAAAACTTATCGACACTTGCTCCCATTTCCACATAGGAACTGACAATGGCTGAAGCAACCCACTCTGCTTCTTCTGTTCAGCTTTCACCAACTGACAGTTCATGCATTTGGAAATGAACTTTCCAACATCCCTCTTCATCCCTTCCTAGTAGTAGGCTCTCTTCATGTCCTGATACATCATATTACCACCTGGATGAATCGTCAACTTCGAGTGATGACATTCCCTCAGAACCACCTCTCTTAATCCATCGATACCAGGGACAACCGGTCGTCCTTGTTTCCGAAGCCAACCATCTCAATCAACTTCGAATTCCTTATCTTTTGGTTCCAGCTTCTGGATGATCTCGACAAGCATTTCATCCCGCTTTTGGCTTACGCCAATCCTTTCGATGAGAGTAGGTCTTATCGATAAGCTTGTCAACATTTCAGGTTCCAACTCACACCGTGGTTAAAAATCAAATCCTGTCAAGTACTCGAGGTTCTTCCATTCCGAGAACATCGCTCCCAACCCTGCGTGTCTTCGACTCAACACATCTGCAACTGCGTTAGCTTTACCAGGAGTATAGGCTATACCAAAATCATATGATGCTAGAAACTCTAAGCACCATTGCTGCTAAAGATTCAAATCCTTTTGCGAGAAAAGGTACTTCAATGACTTGTGATTCGTAAACAACTTGAATCGAACTCCCAACAAGTAATGTCTCCACATCTTCAAAGCAAACACGATCACCACTAATTCAAAATCATGAGTCGGATAATTACTTTCATGCGGTTTTAGTTGTCGACTCGCATATTCCACGACTCTATCTTTTTGCATCAGCATTGCTCCAAGTCTAGTACCATATGCATCAGTATAAGCCACCATGTCTTAATTCCCACTCGAAATTGTCAAAACAGGAGCACTCGTCAATCTCTCTTTCACGATTCCAAAAGCTCGCTCACATTTTGCATCCCATGTGAACAGTTGATTCTTCTTTGTCAATCTTGTTAATGGTGCAGCTATCATGGAGAAATCCTTGATAAACCGACGATAATATCCCGCCAATCCAAAGAAACGTCTCACGTCCATCGTATTCTTATGTTTATCCCAGTCCTGGATTGTTGCTACCTTAGCGGGGTCAACCACTATTCCATTTCCAAAAAAACATGGCCTAAGAACCTCACTTCACTCTTTCAGAAGTGACACTTCGAAAACTTAGCTCTCAGTAGATGCTTTCGCAAGATTTGCAAAAAACTCGTAAGTATGTCTTATGCTCTTCCTCATTCCGCGAGTAAACCAGAATATCATCAACGAACACAAGCACGAACTTGTTCAACTGATCTCTGAAAACCCTATTCATAAGATCCATAAAATATGCTAGTGCACTAGTTAATCCAAACGGCATCACCGGCCACTCGAAGAAATCGGTTGGTGTCCTAAAAGCTGTCTTCGGCACACTACCCTTCACCACTCTCAACAAGTGAAATCCCGTTGCCAAATCCATCTGAGAAAACACCTTGGCTTTGTGAAGTTGATCAAACAAGTCATCTATCCTTGGCAACAGATACTTGTTCTTCTTGGACACCTTGTTCAGCTCACGATAATCCACACACAATTTTAAAGATCCATCAGCCTTGGTTGCAAACAAAACTAATGCACCCCATTCAGACGTACTCCCCGAATGAATCCTTTTCCCAAAAGATCATGAACTTGCACCTCTAATTCTCGTTGTTCTCTAGGCATTATCCGCCTAAGAGCCATAATGATAGGTCTTGCACCTTCGACCAAATCATTCCTGAACTCAATCTCACGATGTGGCGACAACCCTTTGACCTCTTCAGAGACATCATTGAACTCACTAGTGATCAATACAGATGACAAATCTTCCCGTGGAATCACAAGCGAATACGAAAAGCTTACGAAGACACCATCTTCGGGCTTACATCGAATCACAACCACCTGAACTTCCACATTCCCGACTGTCACCTCGAGCTTCTCGCAATCCACTTTTGACGATACCTCTTGAGCCAGTCCATACCCAAAATGATCCCAAACCCAGCGAAGTTCAAAACAAAGCAATCACACACAAAAGAGCAACCGTGACTCTATAACACTAGACCACGACAAAGCATACAAAGGCTGGACGAACCCCCGACTGGATTAGTCACAGTCAACGGTCTATCACAAATCTCGAGTTCCAAACCCATGCGGTTCCCAAGCTCATTGCAAATGAAAGAATGCAATGCTCTAGTATCAAACAACACTCGAACTAAAACGCCCCCAATAGAAAGCGTACCTTAAACAATAACACTCTTCCCTTTCTCCTCTGCCATAGGAGCTCTTGAAGAAGATGGCATAACCTCCAAAGCATACGCCTTCACCGTCTACTTCCCCTTAGTTGGTTCTAGATAGTCCTTTTGTTATGCCCAGGCATGTCACAGTTATAGAACTTCCTCTCGACTTTCGGATTCTTGCAATCCTTGGAGAAATGGCCCTTCTGCTGAAAGTTGTAGCAAGTCACCTCGCTTTTTGGCTTCTTCTGGCCATTTTGTCCTTTCTGTTGTTGTTGCTTTCTCTTTCCATTATCCTTGTTGTTATTATTAATATTCTGTTGTGGTTTCTGAGCCTCTTTTGTTGCAACAACAACAACCACTTCCTTGGGAAACAAACTCTCATACCACAAATCTTCTCCTATGATCTTCTCATAAGAATCATCCAAATGATCAACAAGCGCCTCCCAATATATGCATCCAGGCCCATGACAAACTTCTCGTTATTCTAATAAGGAGAGTTGATTTATGAATGAGCATAAGGACAAAGCTTCGAAATCAGACACATAATCCAATACTGCTCGACCATTCTATTTTAGGTCAATTAAATTATTGAACAGAACTGACTTTTGAGAAATTGAAATGAACTTCGTTTCGAAATTGAATCGAAATTGCTCCCAACTGATCTCATCTTCTGGGGTCTCTAAAGTGACAGAATTCCACCAATCCATAGCGTTGCCTTGTAGTTACCTCGATGCAAGCTTCCTCTTAGTTCCATCCTCAATACCAAAGTCTCCGAAAATCCGAATGCAAGTATTTAGCCACCCTTGAATCCATATAGTCGACTCTATCCCTTTGAACGGATTCCCACCAAGAGAAGTGAAGTCCTTACACAACTTCGTGAAGTCCATAACCCTCGGTACCTGCACCTGAACACCAACATCTACCGTGGCTGCTCCTAGAGCGGGTACCCTTCTCATGATCGCTGCCATTATAGCCTCGAACATATCTGGGTAATTTGGTAAACCACCATCGACACCTCTGGGAACAGTCTCCTCGATGGCAATGTGCCTCGACGACCGACGACTCAGTCTAAATCTGTAATATAGAATGATTAATCCATGTACGAGAAAACTGCAATGGAGTTCAAGCGTTGGTACACTATACACTAATATATAGTATACAGCCATCGGAAATCTATAAACACGTCTCCTATACGTTATTACGTCCTTGAACTTTGGCTAAAATCGTTTAAGCATTGCTTTGATATCAAATGTGATGACCGCCTATGAACCCCGCACTTAACAAGAGGAATAATGCATTGAAAGGTGTGCCAGGAAGTCACGGACGATCATCAACATAACATAAACACAAGCGGAACCTATCGTACAACTCACAGCACAAAGATAAAATATAATAGAACATATATAACAGGCATTAACATAATGATTATTCATCATTCAAACATAAGAAATTCACCAAATTCATGTTAAACAATAAACAAATTAAACATATGGATCTAACTTGTAATAACACATGAATTAACATAGAAATTCACCGATTTAAATTGCTAGATTAGATCCTATGGTGATTTGAACAAAAACATATTTATATGGATTAGATCTATGTGAAAACAACTTGAAATGATGAAAATATGATCAAACAACTCATATGCTCGATTGAATCCATGTGGAGATGCTTATCACTCACCAAATCTTCAACTTAGCTTTAAGACGATGATCTTCAAATCCGAACAGCGAAGAACGATCTTCAAATCACCCAATTTGATGTGATCTACTCTCTCTTGATGTTGATCTAGCCTTCCTTAATGTAGACCTTCATTCTTCTTATGTAGATCTAAGATTTTAATGGAGCGAAGATATATTTGATTGGAGTAGAGAGAACCTCAAACCCTGACCAAATAAGAAATAAAGAAATTAAATCATTCTATTTACCCCTACCCCCAATTTATAGCCATCTAATTAGACCACTAATGAGCCTCACCAAATCAGCCCACTAATGACTAGTTAATCGGTCCAGAAATTGGGTAACACAAAAACAGTGATTCCTCCCGAACCGCTAAACTAAATCTTTAATGTGACCACTCTAAGGAATTGAAAACATCATTTCCTTTCCAATAAATTTGATCTTAGCACCTGATTCGATCCAAGTCAGAAGTTATGCCCTGTACAAAACTTACAGGGGCAAAATGATCTCAAATAAAATTGACAAAAATTATGAACATGTCTTACAAGCCCATAACCAACATATAAAAATATGAAAATGATCTGACCCTCAGGGAATTGAATAGAAATATTTTACCATCCTCCGATACGTAAAATGCGGGTCATTACATATATTGCATAACGTATGCTAATCGCATATGAAAATATTCACAGAAATGCAGAAAAAGCAAATAAACAAGGGAGACACAATATTTTATAGTGGTTCGGCTTAAATCAAGCCTACGTCCACTTATAATCTTTGTTTATACCGTCGATTACAGGTTACAGTAATTTTTTTCAGTGGAAGAAGTAAGAGAAAGAGAAGATCTAAAGACAATATCCTTGTGTTGTGCTTAGAGTACATGACATGCTATTTTGGGATGCCGAGTGTGAAGCTTTTTGTAGCGGATTTCAGCTTTTCTTTCCATTTCAGGGAAGGGCTGTATATATAGGCAATGATTAATGCTGAGGTGGTATACGATGTGACACATCTCTTTTTCATACTTGGACACGAGCAGCCCGATCCAGAAATGTAGTTGTACGCGTCGGACCTGGTTTTACTGCTAATGAATAGTTCTTCTCGAAAATCGCGATCTACGTGGAGCTCGGGACTTGGCATGTGAAAAGTTGTGCTTGATTAAAGCTGACCGGTTATGTAGCCTTGGGAGTAGGGCTCCGTATTTTAGCAAATAACTTTGAACTGAGATTCTCGATCCGTCTTTCTAAGGTAAATCCGATTCTTTCGGAAAAACTCGATTGATCGATTAAGGACCTAATCGATCGACTTGTTTTCTGAAGGAGATCTTTTATTTGTTGTGACATAACTTTGGGTCGACCCATGATCGGTCGACCTAGGATGGGAATCATTCCTGATGGTTTAGAACGGCCGATATCTGGTAGCAAGCTTCGGGTTTGGGTTCGGATGACTTTTTTCCAAAAAGTTGGTCAACACTTTGCCCCCCAGAACACATCTTTTTTTTTTTGGCAAAAGGAAGATGTGTTCTGAATCTTCCAGGAAATGCTGAATAGGAGGCCTTTGTTTTCTGATTCGGAAAGCTATGGTTACGCCGAACCATATTATGAGAAGGGCCAGAAATCCGACGATCAATAATGATTGTATTAAGGCCAGAAAACCGACGACCGTTGGGGATCGTATTAAGGCCGAGAAACCGATAACTACCATCAATCGTATTAAGGCCGAGTCTTCGAGAATTCCAGAAAATTGACCAACCATGCCAAGTCGTCATTAGAGAAGTGCAGTAAAACCAGGTCCTTACCGAGAAAAATAGTTCTTGTAACGGGTTTAAGGCAGATATGCCAGATCCCGGAGTTCAATAAGGATGAGCATAAAGCCATGCTCGGTTTTAAGAGATTGGTGAGCATAAACCATGTTCGGATTTTGTAAAGTTGGCCAGTATTAACCATACTTGGCTTAGAGAGTTTGGCGAGCATTAACCAAACTCGGCTTAAAGAAAATTTGTTTGGTGGTAGGCGTTGACCATGCTCGGCTTAGAGATGGTGGCTAGCACTGACCATATTTTGGCTGGCGAGCATAAACCATACTCGGCTTAAAGAGTTTGGCGAGCATTAACCATGCTCGGCTTGACGAAAATGTTTAAGTATGGTGGCGGGCATTGACCATGCTCGGTTTAGAGATGGTGGCTAACACTAACCATACCAGGAGAACATTAACCATGCTCGTCTTAAAGAGTTTGGCGATCATTAACCATACTCGGCTTAAGGAAAATGTTTGAGTATGGTGGCAGGAGTTGACCGTGCTCGGTTTAGAGATGGTGGCTAGCACTGACCGTACTTGGCGAACATTAACCATGCTCGGCTTAGATTAGGGATCCTGCTGAATCCTAACAAGATGCTTGAATCAATCAAACATTATCCATGTTCGAGAAAGAAAGTTTATTGTTTATAACGAGCTATTACAGAAATCAATCTTAACGGGTTGATAGTTGAATCCGGAGCACGCCTAAGGATTAAATCTTAACCTCATACGTGTGTACTTCAACATAACCATATTATTTGAAATTAAAAAAGTAAAAGTACATTACATATATCCTAAGAAATGAAGTGTATTTACAATGATCTGAGCCAGATCAGTTGATGATGATGCCGCGATTGCTTGGCTCAGGGTACTTTCCGTTTTGAGGAGCTCGGTGGCCAACCTGAGGCGCTTGGGCAGAAGGTGGTGGCGGCGTGGCTAGTGCATATTTCTTAACATACTCGGGTAGATCTTCACGTCTAACTCTATCCTCAATGAGATCACGTAGGTGCCTGCATTCACTGGTGTTGTGACTTGCCATATTGTGATACATATAGTGTTTTCCTGATTCAAGTTATTTTTGGGTCGGCTCCCTTCTAGGATGCTTAGGAAAAGATAGAGATCCTCGTACATCGAGGTAGATGTCTAGTCGGGAGGAGATGAGTTCGGTGTATTGATCATACTTGTTCTCTCTCCATAGTCGTGTGTTCCGATTGTTCTTTTCCAAGGGTTTTCCTTTTCCTTTGTTCTGGCCAGTGGTATTGGATGGACCTCCATCTTTAGTCGCAAGTACCTCGAGGCTTTCCATCTCGGTGCTAGCATCCTCTTGTCAGAGGAATCTATCTGCTTCGGCATAGAAGTCTTCAATGTCCTTGGGAGGTCTTTGGTTATAGAGACTCTGAATTCAGACCGGTTCTGGACACCAACTATGGCGTCCATAAGCACCATCGATGGTTCGGGTCGATCGACTGATGCTACGAACGCGTTGAATCGTTCCAAGAAAGAGCGTAGGGTCTCTCCGGACCGTTACTTGATGGATGTAAAAAACATGAAGTTTTTGGTTAGGAAATGTGAACTCTGAACTGCTCGATGAAGTGGGTGACCAACATATTCTAGATGTTGATCAACTCAGTTGTTAGTTGTTGAAACCACATGCTGGTTATGTCGGTGAGGAAGAGAGGGAAGCACTTGGCTATGACATTTGTTGATGCTGACAGCACATCCATGTGTCGCATATATCGCATGAGATGTATGGTCGGGTCGGTTCTGCCGTTGTAGGTCTACAGGACCGGAAGCTTGAAGTCTGATGGATTCCAGGAGTTTCTGATTTCCCATGTGAATGGACTGCGATGGACGTCATCCACATCCTGCTGAGAAGATATACCTTTGGTGAAGTGCTTAATGATGCTTGCAAGCTAGCTTCCATCTCCAAGGAGTTGTTGCCAACGATTTAATTCTGCACCAAGGACATCAGTTAGAACCCCAATACTAGTACTGGGTGGAAGAATGCCCCGAGCTCCTGGGGTCAGCTGGCTTCAACCTCCCAGAGTTGAATGAGGATGTATTCTAGCCTCAAACCTTGGTTCGGGGCATAGGTAAAGTCGTTTGGTTATTGTTGGCCCGAACCATGGTCGCTCCGGTTGGAAGGGACCTATCCAGGTGAGTGGTATCCATCTGGGGCTCGGTGTTGCCCCCGCTCGGAGCGATGTTAGAGTGATTTACAGTAGTGTTTTCGTCTGTCATGTTGGAGACCGGTATGATAGAGTGGTGTTGCTGACACGGAGGGTTGCTGCCCCCAGCTTGTTCTGGATCGACAAGCTGGGAAGGCTGCATACGATGGGTTTGCAATCCGAGTTTGGGTCGAACCGGATGTTGCAGCGTTCCTGGTTCTGGTCGACCCAAAGGTTGCACTGGTTCAGGAGTTGTTTGTCCAGAGCGTTGAGTCGATACCTATACTGGAAGTAAAGTGGTTGGTCAGTCCGGAACTTAGCCATGGACGACCTGAGAATCTATAGCTACCTAAACTCCAATAGTCGCCGGAGGTGGCGACACTAGAACTAGCCGATCTGGTTGCAAAGTAGAACTAGGAGGAAGCAAAGGTGTGGACCTATCTGGGGCTTGGGTCTCCATAGACCGAAGATCAGTTGTTGCCTCTTTTTCACCTAATGCAGGAAATGATATTGGAATGTGAGATCCTTTTTTCATACGAGCGATGAAGTTGTTCATCATTTCTTGTTGTTGTTTGAGAAGTCCATCCTAGTGTGCCATATGATTTCTGAATTCGGCCAAGATTTTATCCCTCTCGTCTCTAGTGAAGTATTTGAATGGGTCTTCATGGGAGAAAGCCTCATGACTTCCCTCTGTTGCTGCTGCTCCTACTGCATCAATAGGTAAAGGACGAAAAGGTGTTGCACCGATCTTCTGCTTCGTCATTGTTGGGTTAGAAATTGCTGAAGGCGATGGAAGGTCGATACCGTGCACCCTTCCTGGCATGCCAAAGTGTTGACATCAAAAGTTGGTGTAGTGACGATCAACCCCCAACGTGTGCTAATCGCACACGAAAATATTCACAAAAATGTGGAAAAAAGCAAATATATAAGGGAGACACAATATTTTATAGTGGTTTGGCTTAATTCAAGTCTACATCCACTTATAATATTTTTTTCATACTGTCAATTACAAGTTACAGTGATATTTTTCATTGGAAGAAAGTAGAGAAAGAGAAGATCTAAACACAATATCCTAGTGTTGTACTTAGAGTATATGACATGCTATTTTGGGATGCCGAGTGTAAAGCTTTTTGAAATGGATTACAGGTTGTCTTTCCATTTCGGGGAAGGGTTGTATACAGGCGATGATTCATGCTGAGGTGATATACGGCGTGGCATATCTCTTTTCAGACTTAGACATGTGCAACCTGATCCATAAATGTAGTTGCAGGCACTGGGCCCGGTTTTACTGCTGATGAACATTTCTTCTCGGAAATCGCGGTCTATGTAGAGCTCGAGACTCAACGTGTGAAAAGTTGTGCTTGATTAAAGCAGAACGGTTTTGTAGCTTTTGGAGTAAGGCTCCGTCTTTTAGCAAATATTTGAACTAGGATTCTGAATCCGTCTCTTTAGGGTAGATCCGATTATTCTTGAACAACTCGATTTATCAGTTACGAACCAGATCGATTGACTTTTTTTCTAGAGGAGAGCTTTTATTTGTTGCGGCATGGCTTTGGGTCGACCCATGATTTGTCGACCTCGGATTAGAATCATTCCTAAAGGTCCAGAACGGGCCGAAATCTGGTAGCAAGCTTTGACTTTGGGTTGGAACGGTTTTTTACCAAAAAATTTGTCAACGGAAATTAAATGTTGAATTTCAAAAAGAACTTTTGGTTAATATCTCTCACTTAGTTGCACATCCCTCCAAACTATGAAACACAAATTGCGTTTCTAGAATTCTTTACACTAGTTAGTGCTTTTTCACACTAATAATTATATAAAATTAAATTATAACATTAAAATTGTGATATTTTTAGTAAACTTATCTTTTATTAACATTTATACATAATATGTTTTAATGAAAATTTTCTTTTATATGAACAAACATTTGCTTGGAGAAATTTAAACTGCTTTCAAGGTAGAAATTTGCTCGGAACATTTTGCCTTGGATAGATATTTGTCCTCCAATTTGACTAGTGAAATTCGTTCATGACTTTCTTAATATCTACGTATACTTGAAGCATTTACGTGCTAGTCTGAATTTTCTTAGTTATACATCTACCTCAGAAAATGTTGTAATGCTCACAAACAAGTTGCATGAGTCAAGATTTTCTTAGCATCATATACCGAACGTGTAACAGCCCGAAATTTCTGAGAATATTAAAATTAACAAATTCAAGAACACTTAATTTTTAGAAGAAGAATTAAGTGAAATGGGTTGCGCTATTACGTTCGTCTCAAAATTTTGGTCAAGATAGACATTTGGTTTGCATAAAACGGATACCATATGAAGAAGTTATTAAGCCTTGAAGTTTGTATGCATATGAGAAAAAAAAATATATAGATATATATAAAAATTAAATAAATAAATATGAAAAAAAGTTCAAAACAGTGAATCGGGAAGGGGAATAACCGAACCAGCCCATTTTTGAGGTCGACCCGAGACCCGCTGGGTTGACTAGGAGTTGATTCAGGGTGTTTGGCTGTCAACCCGTGGGCCGATTCGCTCTAAGGCAGATGTGGAATCTGATTGGTTCTGATGGACTCCTTGCTGAGTCATTATGGCTGATGTAGCTATTCTATCTTGTCTGAATGGCTTTGATTTGCTCTACGTTAATCTGACGGTTCCTATTAAATCAAACTTCTATATAAGCAACCTAATACCTCAACCCTAAATCATATTAAAAATCAAACCAAGAGCCGTTATGCTGCCGTTGGACAACCTCGAGTAGCCGCTGTTCAACTTGAAGCAAATTAAAAGAGACAAACCAAATCAAATCAAAATTAAACTAAAACAACGATTGTCTACATCAAAGGCAAGCATTTCAACTTCAGAATACAGATTCCAGAAATCAAGATTGTCTTTAGTAAGTGTAGTTATCTTTTAGATGTAAATAAATTTAAGATGTGATTTGATATAAAGTGAAAAATAGAATTATACCATGTTGTATAATATTGACGATGCTAATTCATGTTTGTTTCTTGTGATGATTGTATCATGAATTGTCTTGGAATGTTTGTGGCTTATTGGATTTGGTGTTGGATCTATTAAAGATTGAGAATGAAACTATCAATATCATATGCAAGTTATATGTTTCATGTTAAGATCTACATATATATGTTTATATGATTAATGCAAGTTGTATTTATTATGTTAGATCCAAGTCAAGATCTATATATATATATATATATATATTCATATGCTTTATGTTAGATCCATATGCCTATATATATGTTCATATGCAAGTTACAAGTTTTATGTTGGATCCATGTCAAGATCTATCTAGGTTCATATGATTAATGCAAGTTATATGTTTTATGATAGATCCAAGTCACGGTCTAATTATACATATGTTCATATGCAAGTTACATGTTAGATCCAAAACTAAATCTATATTTATATGCAAATTTGTAAAGTGGACTTATGCAAGTTCACCTTGTTAGATCTAGTTCACACCTATATGATAATGTTAAAATTATACATGCCTTGGGATTGGACATGTCATGATTATGTCATATGCTAGTTTATAATTGAGGTTATGTTCACACATGCCTAGATCTACATATTAACATGTTTTAGGCTTATGATTATCTAAGTCTAAATTATATGCAAGTTCATGTGACATGTTAAATTATATGAGTAAAGTTTTATGCAAAATTTACATGTTTGGTTGAATCTATATTATGCATGTTCCCTTCTTTACCTCTTGTTTATAAATTGAGCTAATATGCGGGCCCAATGACTTTATGTGATTAATACGAATGAACAAACGGGGGTAATGTTGGGATAGTTATTAAATCAAAACATGTTAATAATGTAGGTGGGCCCAAAACTGTGTAAATAGTTAAGGCCATGAATGGTATAATTTATACCATTAGTCTTGAACATAATTAAAATATGTGACATGAAACACTTGTAGAAAATTCACATATATAAAATGTAAAAGATGAATATGCCTAACCCGAGGTTAGACTGAGTTGTGGTGCAAACCTGCCCGGAACCGACCGGCACATCCAGTAACCACAACAATACCTGTCTAATGTGAGAGGTTAGTGCATCAAGCCCAGAAAGACCCGAGGTTAGACTGAGTTGTGGTGTAAAACTTCCCAGAACCGAACGACACATCTAGTAACCACAACAATACCTGTCTAATGTGAGTGGTTGGTGCTTTAATTAATTAATTAACTAAAGCTCATGAACAATCAAGCTAGAAATCGTGAGGTTAAGTAATTAAGGGAACACTTAACCAACTTAACATGTTAACAAGACAAGATTGGTGGGGTTAAGTAATTGAGGAAACACTTAACCAACTTAACACGCTAACTAGACAAGATTGATAGGGGTTAAGTCAAACCAAGGACACTTAACCAATTTAGCATGTTGACTAGAAAAACCCTAGTAACGGGGACCCGTTTCAGCAGTAACCCACATGGATGTATCAAGGTACCCTGAACTAGCCAGGGTGGGGCATGATCACTGGGCTGAATATAAGCGGTCAAAAGGGCGGCGGTTAGGTGCGTCAGTGTAGGTTCCGACGGAGTACGGGCGTGCACGAGCTCCGGAGTGGAAAAAGCAGGCACTGGGTACCAGGCGTACACTTGTGCATCTTTGAATCGTGTCAGGGTTGCCATTATAGGACTTGATACATCCTATACTGGAACCGGCACAAGTACTTAAAAATCACGTGGGGCCGCATGACACCGGGAATACATGAATGCGAGTAGGAGCCGATCAATACATGAATGGGATCACTTTATCATGAACATACATTGCTAGTTAAACATCTCTTAGTGGGTGCAGAGAAGTAAAAGTCGGTGCGATAGCCAAATCTAGTTAAATCTTACTTTACCTCGTTTTAGGACTACCCTATCCTTGTGGTATCATTCTAAGTTCAGTTTATTCATGTCATAGTCTTTTACTTGTTTACATGCTATTAAATAACTGGGCTTGCCAGACTTATGTCTTGCCCATTTTCCTTTCGCTTCTTTTCTTCCGTTTCCCCTCCCCCCCCCCCCCCCCAGGTCCGCAGGGAGGAAACACTTCTTCTTAGTCCAGGTTAGCCAAAGCTTTAAGACCGTAGATGTAAGGCTTGGACTTTCCTTTTTGAGCTATGGCTATTGTAAACACTTATTGGGGATTTATGTCATTTTATTTTCAGTATTGCTTCTTTATGTTTTCAAGACAGATGAAAAGTTGTAATAATTTGGAAGGTTGAAACAGTTGTTGAATTGTTGTGTTGAACAAGTATTTATGAAATAATATTGATCTTTTTCCGCTGCATAAATTTTCTGCCTTGTAATTTATTAGTATCTTGTACCTTAAAACGCTCCACCGAAGTTAAGGCATTCCCTTTGAGAGTGACCTTAACGGAGGTGGGGTGATTGGTATGGCGCTCCAGAGTGTTGGTTGATGTCCCGTTGTGAACACGACACAGAGTTGGGAATTATGAATAAAGAAATCTAAAGTAACGTGACATTTGCATGAATGAAATTATCTGGAACCAACCAGTCAAGACACCTTGATTTTTTTTCATTTTGCAATTAAACCTCCTAAAAGGATATGAGTTTAATTGCAAAATGACCAAATAAAGCTCCTCTGATTGGCTGGCTTCTTGATCCTAGAGGGATTTGGGTCAAGATGATTAGCCCTCCATTTGCATGCACTCAGTAACTCAATTCGCAGAAGCGTTGTTGGTTAAAATCGGTAAGTGGTTGCATATATATCTCAAATTATTGTTGTTTCCTTCCCAAATCTGGTTAACCCATCCCTCTCTTCGGAAATTACAACCTTCTTGACATTGACCATTTCATGTCGCATCACTAAGCATAATTTTGTAAGTGATACGCATGACAAGTCAACTAACGCTACTGCGGCTGGGCATTTTCGCTTTGAACTCATACCTTACTACGTATAAACACATAGATGCTTATAGATATGGAAAATAATTTTGAAAGTTCTAATATCATAACGTCCATGGCTCCTGGTTTAGAGATGTTTCTCGTCTACAAGGTTCTTTATGGTACGACCCTGATGATATCAACAAAAATAACACGACAGTGTTAGGGTTCCCTGAGATCTCTACACAATTAGATTTTAAAAGAGGGAAAAGAAAACAATAACAAACAAATTCCTCCAAACAAACCTTTATTATTCCACCAATTGATTACAATGAAAGACCTAAAATTGAGAGAATATCTTAATCCCTAAAAAACAAAAATAATTTTTCTCCCTCAAAAGTACAAATAAATCTACTCCTAATGACATGCTTATATAGACAAATGAAAAGACTAGGTCTATACACAATTGGTCCCTAAAATATCTCAGAAATAAATACTTCTTAAGACTTGCTCAAAATAAACCTTTTCTAAAATATCTCAACAAATCCATAAAACTCGGTCAACAGATCCTAAAATTCCGCAACTTCCAATATCTCCACTTCAATATTCATGTGATAAATATCACAAACCATAACACTCCACCTTGATATGAAATCACTCCAATAAATCAACAAATCCATAAACCAAAAAACCACCCATAAATGAAGCATCTCTCATATGAGATACACCAAAAATTAATCTCAAAATTGCTTGTAATATCACAATGGCCTCTATGTAGACTTTGTGACTTTACGTTGATGGCTCTACCTTGATTCACATGAACTTGCCTCTCCTAATCCAATTTGAGAACTCATAAACTTCTCCACTGTCTTTCCAAGCAATTTATATATGTTATCATTTCCCCGTCTTGCACGCAAAAGCTCCTTGTTACCCCTCCAAACACTTGTGACTCCACCTCTAGTCGAGAAATTGCAGCCTTTTTGTTCCAATTGTCCAATTGAAGCAAGATTCTTCTTAATTTCTGGGATGTACCTAACTCTCGTTAGTTTCACCAACCTTCCATCATTCATCTTCAATCGAACTGAACCTGTACCTTTAACATGCAAATCTCGACCGTCGGCAGATTCCACTGTACTAGTTTGTTCTTCATAATCAACAAATGCTTCCTTTTGATGGCATACGTGAAAATAAGCTCTCGAATCAAGTATCCAATCTTTGGTTTCGCCTTCACTAATACATAAAACAATGCATTCAACTTCCTCACTAAGATTCACCTCATTATCATTGTCCATTTGTTCATCCGACTCTGCTTCCAATGCCTTCATCTTCTCATTATCCCTTTTAAGCTTATGACAAAATCTCAATTTATAACTGGGTTTGTCACAGTAAAAACAAATGTATTCCTTCTTTATGTCTGGTCTATTTGATTTTCTATCCATATTTCTTTGATTAACCTTCCTCGTAATAAAAGCTTTTTCAATTGGAATTTCAATTTCTGTTTCCTCCTTATCTTTTCCTTCCATAAGGCTCATCATCTACATCTCTTCATTAAGCAAGCTACTAACCATAGACCCCATTGAAACAACGCCATCCGAATTTGAGTTATTCAACGCAACCACAAGTGTTTCCCAACTCTCCGGCAACGAACTCATCTTCATTAAGGCTTGTGTTTCATCATCCACCTTGAAATTTACGGCAGCCAATTGATTCACAATTTCCTGAAAATCATTAAGATGCTCTCCAATTGATCCATCTTCCTTAAGTTTTAGATTCATCAACCTTATCATAAGAAGAGCCTTATTTGTTGCATAGTTCTTCGCATAAACCCCTTCCAATTTCTTCCATATAGCATAAGCCGATGTTTCATTAGTAACAATATGAAACACTGATTTATCCAAAAAAACATTGAATAGACGCAGCAACCTTCCTATCCAAAGTCTCCCATTTTGCTTCGGATAGATTGCTAGGTTTTCCCCCATTATTCTTTAGTGGTTGATGAAGATCATTAAGATAAAGGAAATCTTCCATCTTTGCCTTCCATAATCCCTAATTTCTTCGATTAAGCTTTTCAATAAATATTTTATCCATATTCAAACCCTCTCCAAAAAATTTGTGCAGAAGGCTCTGATACCAATTGTTAGGGTTTCCCCGAGATCTCTACACAATTAGATTTTAAAAGAGGGAAAAGAAAACAATAACAAACAAATTCCTCCAAACAAACCTTTATTATTTCACCAATTGATTACAATGAAAGACCTAAAATTGAGAGAATATCTTAATCCCTAAAAAACAAAAATAAGTTTTTCTCCCTTAAAACTACAAATAAATCTACTCCTAATGACATGCTTATATAGACAAATGAAAAGACTAGGTCTATACCCAGTTGGGCCCTAAAATATCTCAGAAATAAATAATTATTAAGACTTTCTCAAAATAAACATTTTCTAAAATATCCCAACGATTCCATAAAACTCGGTCAAGAGATCCTAAAATTCCGCAACTTCCAATATCTCCACTTTAATATTCATGTGATAAATATCACAAACCATAACAGACAGAACATGAAAATATTTAATGTCCAGTATGTATTATCTCAACATTAAATGGCCATATCTAAAAAAATGTGATAAATAAGGCATAATCTCAAGTACTCAAATGTCAGTAAAAAAAAAACTAGAATACTATGAATAACTCAATAGCAACTTCAGCTATGATTTCGTGTACTTTAAGCCTTCTGATATGCTGATAACCCATCATCCTACAAATGTAGACCATCTCCCAAACAAATATTTACCTAATAATTATCCTTCGTACAAATGATTGTCTAACAAATATTTACTCTTAGGTAAATATTTGAAATTCATGTTACATCTCAAGTAAAATTTGTCTAAGTAACTGCACATTGCACCTTCGTATTCCTTCAAAGTTGTTTTAACCAAAAATGGTCAAACACCAAAAGATGCTAGAAAAGCACGTCACCAAGTAAATGGTATGGAATTGTGAAGCCACGAACACAAAATAAAAGTAAAAACAATAAGAAGACGAAATTTTTATAGTCGTTCGATTCTATGTGAATCTACATCCACTTCTAATCAATTCTCATTATGATCTTTGAGCTTACAACATATGAATTTTCTCTCATTACATTCGTTTTTCTCTCTCCTCTCTTTTCGCTTTCTTTACGGACTAACTTCACTTGAATTTGACGAGGATAATGAGGAGATCTTTAGCTTAGTGATGGTGAGAGTATGAATCTTCAATCACTTAGGTGCTTCGATCCTTTTTCATGATCTTCGTAGAATTCATTGTGAATTTGTGTTCGATTTAGACATCAAAGAGGATTAGAGAAGATTTGTGATCGTTTGAATGGTGTTGGAAAGATTTATCGTGTAGTTTGTGTAAGATCCGATGAGCTTTGATCCGATTGGAGGTAGTTTTAATGATCATATGAATGAGTTTGATTCCCATAAAGTTGGAGAAGTGTTATTAGATCCATGGAAGCCATTAATGAAGCTTGGGATGGGGCTTGGAGGTTGAAGAAATGATTTGGCGGCCTTTTGGCGTGGAGGAAATCGGTCCCTTGAATTGTGAAGCAAGGGGCTATTTATAAGAGAAGTCTGAGGGCGATGGCAGTTTCGTAATTACGGAGTACAGAATTTGGCTCGGGCATAGATCTTGCTCGGGCAAAAAACTATTTACAAAAATGCCACTGGTCCACTTTATAGCTGTATACAGCTGTCATGGTCCATATTTACAATTCTTCCACTGTTGTGGAGTTTGACTCGGGCTCAAGCGTAGTTTGGATCGGGGTAGGCTTGGATCGGGCGTAGTTTGGATCAGGGTAGGCTTGGATCGGGCGTAGTTTGGATCGGGGTAGACTTGATTACAGAAATGCCACCGCTTTAGATACATGACCAGTTCAAAATGTAATGCACTGGACACACCGATCCAAACATAAATAAATGCCCCGATTCATTTTAATGTCCGATTCAGTTTGGAAATAAGGCATTAATCCAAACAGCTTTTGCTACGTGTAAAGTGTCTGCATGCTGACTGTTTTGAGGCATAACCCATATAATATCATTAACGACTGATTCGTCCATAATATGGTAACATGCTGCCACTTGCCCGCTTCACAATTGATACCGATCCACCTGTCAAGTATTCACACCCGATCCGCTGTTTCCAATGTACCGACCCGAATCAAAATACAACAGGACGACCCGAATCAAAATCAACTGAAGCTGGTCACGTTCTCGCATGGCCTGGCATCTTTTGTTTGATGTGCCATACATTATGAAAACTTGTCATGTTGAAGGCTTGTGTTCATGCTGCATGTACATACCTTTTAATAGCTGCCACGTTGGCATGAATTAACCAATGCATTATATTAAAGCCGTCCCATGTCAGATAAGATGAAGCTGATCCATACTGTGCGCACTTCAATTGCGTTAGACCCATTGCTTTACAATATTGCCACTATGAACTGTTGTATCTTAATGCGTGATTTATATTTAACGGCATGCATCTCTTTCATCATAATGTGGGTGATGCATAGTTCATGTATGCTTACACTTTTCAATCCCATATGTTACATGTGAACCACGATTATATGCCAATGTTTTCATACTTCCACTTAGTGATATTTTAACCTCTGATGCTACACATACATTATGATGATGTGCCGATCTGCATTATTGAATCTGATCGAATCATGCATTAAAGTGGCCTGACCCGTAGTTTATGATTTGAGGTCGACCCTACGTGTGCCGACCCGGTTCTTTGTTACTCACCGATCCGGTGAACTGATACTGACCGACCCGAATCCTATTTAATGTCCGACCCAATCCGCTCTTGGATGAAATGCACCAACCCATGTTGTTAAGGAGCTGACTGGCCCTGTGCTTTGAACTGTGTTTTAACAGGGTTAACATTTGCCCCTCGAAGCTTGTATTTTTTGCTTGTGAGATATGCGGGCTTCCAAATAAACATTGTTGTTGATATGTTCTGCACTGAGGTTCAGTTATAGCTTTTTGTCTATTATGGCGAACCATTCTTTGAATTTGTATGCTTCGTATCACCTGTTTTGTAATCAAAACAAGCAATTACATAATTTTGGACTTATACTTCACTGTCGGTCATCCATATCGATAGTGGGTTAGTTAATCATCAGAAAATGAATTATAGCGAATTTTATTTTGAATTGAATAAAGTGTCTGCACAGAATAATTCTACTTGATGGTTTAAAGCTCGCCAAATGTTATCTATACAAACACGATATTCTAATTTGAATTCGCGTTGACAATTAAAATCAACTAATCGACTAAAGCCGACTATGGATTTCAAACGTTATCGTTATAATGATTCATTTGTGATGGAATTCAATATTCCGCATCTGTGAACTATGTAACAGCAATTTATTATCTGCTTCCCTTTGGAGAAGTTTTCGATTATTGGTGCCCCGGCTCTAGAGGTCAACACCAGTCTTCATTACGAGAAGAATTTTTTCTATAGCTCAATTTTTGTTTGCTTTGTTGATCAGTTTTGACGTTGGAGATTCCATCGAATGCCCTGTGTTTTGGAGAGGTCATTGTAATCCAACATTGTGTCTTTTCCTGTCGACGGAGTCAACATGATGGAGCTCATTGAGCGTTGTTGATTTTCCCTGTAGAGAAATTACTTTCTTTATGGAAATGGTTTTTGGTTGTTGCATCGTTTTGCAGTGCGAACTCCCGTGAAACCTTTGAGATAAGGTTAAGGTTGAGCTGATCCACAGAGCGGGCATCAGTCATCGGTGGAGTCACTTAACTTGGTAAGTGATCGCTGCCCGATCGAGGCACCCTGGACCTCCATGAACCATGAGGTAAGGTTGAGCTGATCCACGGAGCTGGCACCAATCATCGGTCGGAGTCACTTAACTCGGTAAGTGATCGTTGCTCGACTAAGGCACCCTGGACCTCCATGAACCGTGAGGTAAGGTTGAGCTGATCCACGGAGCGGGCATCAATCATCGGTCGGAGTCACTTAACTCGGTAAGTGATCGCTGCCCGACTGAGGCATCCTGGACCTCCATGAACCATGAGGTAAGGTTAAGGTTTATTCACGGAGCGGGCATCAGTCATCGGTCGGAGTCACTTAACTCGGTAAGTGATCGCTGCCAGACTGAGGCATCTTGGACCTCCATGAACCATGAGGTAAAGGTTAAGGTTGCATCGATTCGCAGAGCGAACCTCAGTCATCGGTTGGAGTCACTTAACTCGGTAAGTGATCGCTGCCCGACTGAGGTGCCCTAGACTCCCGCAAACCTTTAAGGGTTTGGATCCATGGCTACTTGCTAACTTCCTGGGCATTTGACTTATTGGGACTTTCTCGATCTACCATTGAATCGGAGTTATCGGGGTTGTCTCGCTTGGTTGAATTGTAAGGAAGCAACCGCTCGTTGGATAACCTGTAATGAGAAATTGTATGTTAGCAAATTTTTAATATAAATTTGGAAAGACAGAGATTTATACAGGCAGGTAATACTTCATTCATAGAGCCATTGTTTGGTACAATGCATGTAAATCATTATAGAATATTTACAAGAAAGTAAAACATAGAGGAAAGTAAAGTAAAGCGAGAAGTAAAGTAAATGCGATAGAGATTGCTTATTTTGAGCTGTAGGTATTGGACCATCATCAACGTTCATCAGTTGATTATCAGCCTTGGTATAGTGTGAGCAGAAGCTACGTTGCTTGGACCGGATTGGTCATTTGATACCCCTTACCCCTGGGTAGTCGCAGAAAGATTTGCATCTTGAGAATTTTGCACATACTGTTGCAAACGGTTCTTCTTGATCATCTCTTCGATCAACGATTTCAGTTGCCTACACTCGTTGGTGTTGTGGCCTGGCTGATTATGATACCGACAAAACTTCCCAGATTTGGTCAGATGGTCATTCATTCTCATTGGCCGAGGCTCTGGATAATCTTATGCATCCTTTGTGGCAAGGTAAATGTTCTCAGGAGTATTATTTATAGGTGTTAGATCATACGAGTCAAGAGGACGAAACTTCTTATTAGCTTTGTTGTCGTTTCCATTGTTGGCTCGCTTCTGCCCCTGTGTACTCTTCTGATTAGGTTGAATAGCTGCACTTTTATGAGCTTCAAGGAGTTGGTTACCACCAATGATCTGAAGAGGTATAGGATTATCTTCCACTCTCATGTACTCTTCCGCTTTCTTATAGAACTTGCCAAGCGTAGTCGGTTCCTTCAACTTTATCCATCTTCCGAATTCGCTCGTTTTTTCTATAGCATCGAGTAGAGCCATGAGGACTATGCACGATTCCGGATTCCTTAATTCAGACAAGGCAATATTGAATCGACTGAGGAAGGCTTTGACAGCTTCCCCTGGCTTTTGCTTCACTGCTGAGAGAGTTATAGCATCCTTGGCTTTAGTAGCCTACAAGCGGAACTGCTCCTTGAGCTTTTTGGTTAGGTTGGAGAAACGATCTATGGATTTGGGTGGTATCTTTGTGAACCATATTGACGCGTTACCTTCTAGATAAAAGGGAAAGTAGGTGCATCTCATTTCGTCAGTTGCTTTAGTTGTGCTCATATGCCACTCATATTTGAATAGGAAGTAGTTGGGATCAACGAGGCCGTTGTATGGAGGCAAAGTCGGAGGATTAAATTTCTTTTGACATTCTGCTTCGAGGATCCTTTCGGTGAATAGAGTCCTATCAGGAGAGAAGTCTCATTCTCTTTCGTCGCCTTTGCTAGCTTGATTCTTTTTCATGGCTCGTTCTATTATGTTCGAGATATATTCTTCAATGTTATGGCGCTCTGTGAAGCTGGGCTCCTTAACAAATGCCCGTCTAGGCATATGATCTCGATTAGAAAGCTTTGGTGCTTTGCCTTCTTGCCGAGGGGGTGCCCCCGTGATAGGGTTAGTGATCTTTCGAGCATCCACTTCGGAATGATTCTTAGATTTTGATCTCAATTCTTCGATGTTAGCTTCGTCCCTATCACTTGCCCAATCATAATCGTCTTCAATATTGTCGCTGCGGTTATAATCGGAAGCGGGCGATTTATCATTCTCTTCGAGATCCACATGCACTTTCGGAGGGATTGGATTTGATTGAGCGTTAAGAATGGCATCAAGTTTCTCCATCATCATTTTAGTAGAGGCATCCATTCGATTGTTGACGTTGGCAATAGCGATTTTTAATTCATTTCTGGTCAAACCGGCTCCGCTTTCTGAATTTTCGCCAACTTCAAAGTGGTTTGTGAGCGATGTTTCTTCATTAGCAATATCATTGGCTTCTACCACGGTTTTGCTAACGGTCTTCTTAGATTTGGCCATAATTTTGAAGAAGGATGCAACTTAAAACTTCAATGGCAAAGCATTTAACCTTATGAGAGTGTAAGAGGAGGTAGGAGATGCGAACGTGGCCCCACGGTGGGCACCAAATGTTTTAACCAAAAATGGTCAAACACCAAAAGATGCTAGAAAAGCACGTCACCAAGTAAATGGTATGGAACTGTGAAGCCATGAACACAAAATAAAAGTAAAACCAATAAGAAGACGAGATTTTTATAGTGGTTCGATTCTATGTGAATCTACGTCCACTTCTAATCAATTCTCATTATGATCTTTGAGCTTACAACATATGAATTTTCTCTCATTACATTCGTTTTTCTCTTTCCTCTCGTTTCGCTTTCTTTACGGACTAACTTCACTTGAATTTGGCGAGGAAAATGAGGAGATCATTAGCTTAGTGATGATGAGAGCATGAATCTTCAATCACTTAGGTGCTTTGATCCTTTTTCATGATCTTTGTAGAATTCATTTTGAATTTGTGTTACTTCAAAGTGGATTAGAGAAGATTAGAGATCGCTTGAATGGTGTTGGAAAGATTTATCGTGTAGTTTGTGTAAGACCCGATGAGCTTTGATCCGATTGGAGGTAGCTTTAATGATCATATGAATGGATTTGATTCTCATGAAGTTGGAGAAGTGTTGTTAGATCCATGGAAGCCGTTAATGAAGCTTGAGATGGGGCTTGGAGGTTGAAGAAATGATTTGGCGGCCTTTTGGCATGGAGGAAATCGGTCCCTTGAATTGTGGAGAAAGGGGCTATTTATAGGAGAAGTCAGAGGGCGATGGCAGTTTCGTAATTATGGTGTACAGAATTTGGCTCGGGCATAGATCTGGCTCGGTAAAAACACTATTTACAGAAATGCCACTGGTCCACTTTACAGCTGTATACAGCTGTCATGGTCTGTATTTACAATTCTACCACTACTGTGGAGTTTGACTCGGGCGTAGGCTTGGATCAGGCGTAGTTTGGATCGGGGTAGGCTTGGATCGGGGTAGACTTGATTATAGAAATGCCACCGCTTTAGATACATGACCGCTTCAAAATGTAATGCACTGGACACACCGATCTAAACATAAATAAATGCCCTGATCCATTTTAATGTCTGATTCAGTTTGGAAATAAGGCAACGATCCAAACAACTTTTGCTACGTGTAAAGTGTCTGCATGCTGACTGTTTTGAGGCATAACTCATATAATATCATTAAGGACCGATTCGTCCATAATATGGTAACATGCTGCCACTTGCCCGCTTCAAAATTGATATTGATCCACCTGTCAAGTATTCACACCCGTCCGTTGTTTCCAATGTACCGACCCGAATCAAAATACAACTAGACGACCCGAATCAAAATCAACTGACGTTGGTCACGTTCTCGCATGGCCTGGCATCTTTTGTTTGATGTGCCATACATTATGAAAACTTGTCATGTTGAAGGCTTGTGTTCATGCTGCATGTACATACGTTTTAATAGCTACCACTTCGGCATGAATTAACCAATGCATTATATTAAAGCCGTCCCATGTTAGATTAGATGAAGCCGATCCATACTGTGCGCACTTCAATTGTGTTAGACCCATTGCTTTACAATATTGCCACAATGAACTGTTGTATCTTAATGCATGATTTATATATAACGGCATGCATCTCTTACATCATAATATGGGTGTTGCATAGTTCATGTATGCTTACACTTTTCGATCTCGTATGTTACATTAGAACCACGATTATATGCTAATGTTTTCATACTTCCACTTAGTTATATTTTAACCTCTGATGCCACACATACATTATGATGAAGTGTCGGTTCGCATTATTGAATCTGACCGAATCATGCATTAAAGTGGCCCGACCCGTAGTTTATGATTTGAGGTCGACCCCACGTGTGCCGACCCGTTTCTTTGTTACTCACCGATCCGGTGCACTAATACTGACCGACCCGAATCCTTTTTAATGTCCGACCCAATCCGCTCTTGGATGAAATGCACCGACCCATGTTGTTAAGGAGCTGACCGACCCTGTGCTTTGAACTGTGTTTTAGCAGGGTTAACAAAAGTATTTGTTCATTGCACAATATTCCACCTATTAAAAATGAATGAGTAATTCGTTGGGATGTATGAGGCATTAAATGCCTTGAAATTTGAATAGTGTCACAACTTTACTTGTAATAAACATCATGTGTTTATATACTAAGATGTGGATGCTACTATAGTTAGTTACCTTGAGATAAAGGGACACATGAAAGCAAAATCATCTTAGCAAATGGTGCAACGCACCACCATACGCGCGCACCCATGCCGAGCCTGCACCCGCGCTAGTACCCACAACATAGACAAATGGGCGTTTAAGGCCGTATTAGAGTCATTTAGCACTTTGTAATTGGCTAGGCTTCACTGTTCAGACCAAACAGTTTATAGTTTTATCCGTTCAAAATCAAGCGTCAAACTATAATAAAACGAATGCACCTCTTGGGAAAGGGTCGAAACCTTTCTAATAGTAGCAACCATTCAAACAAATACCTATTAACAATAAGCATCTTTCCACATCTACAAAATAGACGGAAGGACAAATCGATAAATAATTAATTTTCTGCAGTTCCTTCCTCTACCAACAAAAACTCTATTCCTATATACTTTCCTGAGTTTGTCACTGTTCTACAGTCGCCAGTGCAACATTACATAGATGTGGTGAATTTGATCTTGGGAAACTGTTGCTTATCCACCCTTCTATGCCATTGAGAGAACGGTTCTTCTTTAAGAAAATAGTGGTTATACTGTACTTAGATAATCAAATCAGTATTGTATTTACTATGTTATTTTTTTAACGTTCTGCAAAATATTTGCTAAAGTTTTGCAGTAGTTTTGTAATAATTTCTACAACTTGAGTGCATAGTTTAGTATTTGCAAACATTTTACTGATAATTGTAAAGAAGGCATAATTTTGCAATTTTTTTGCAAATAGTTCTGTAACAAAGTACGTTACATATCCCAAACAATCTTGAAATAAAAATTAGTTGAATATTTTTCTTTTTAGTCTACCACATATGCAGTCATTATATTACAGACTATGAATCAAGACAGTATCTACTCGACAACAAAGCCTATTGTGGCCATCACTGTGAATAGAGCAATGGTTCTAATAACTACAACAACTTTATTACATATTAAGAGGGCAGAAAAATTCACTAGAGTAGATTTCAAGTGCTGGCAACTGAAAATGTTTTTTTGCTTGACTAAACTAAACTTTGCTAAGTGTAACACCCCATAAAATATACCCTAAATAGGCCTAGGTAATTAAATTAAATATAACCAATAATAAATTAATAAAATATTAATGATATGAAAACAAGAATTTTGGATAATCAAGAATTATGCCACAAAAATATTATTACTGTATCCGTGGCGAGATTATGATCCGTTTTCATATTTTCTTTGCTGAAAACGAAGTCTGTATGAAGAAGATATCAATAAAACAAGTTATACGTAAATTGTTTGCACACAAGGTTTGACATTCAAACTAATTAAATATACATCTGTATGTAATTAAATTTAGATTGACATAATAGAATATTCCATAAGGATTTGAACTCTTGTGTAGATATTTATATACAGAGGAGGAAAAGAATAAACAAGAAATAAAAAGTAATCAATCTAATTAATGAAATAATTAATATAAAAAGAAGCGTACAGGGAATTAAATTACTTGGTTCGACCCCAAAAAAGGGGATGACCGCCCCTTTAGAAGGGGGGGGGGTCAACCTGGGGGTTTGGACGGAATAATACATCTGTAAAAGGACAACTTAATGGTTTGAAATAATCACACCTCACCACCCGCACCTAATAGTACATGTGTAGTATGTTGTGATCGATGTTCGACCGATAGAGGACAATCATCAAGACTGTAAAGTAAGTAAACAAACCTAGAACTTGCAGTATATTTTACAGTTTGTAAAATACAATACAATAGTATACATCTTAGATAATAATATATGAGATAATAACAATTGAATGAATCACATAAACAAAGTGCACAGATCCATACATTTTACAACATAAGTGACAGAGTTATATAGCAAATAATAACTCATAAACAAATAGTCTTTAAATAGTAAAGGCATTAGAAAGCCCTATAGTGTTATGCAACAAAATAAGAACAAAGCAATAGCAGTATGAGAGTGTGATCTTATATGCCTATCATCCATCTACCTCTGCGTGCTCCATAAATCCGAAGTCTCCAATAAACTAGTTAAAGAGTAACCAGAGTAGTAAGAATCAAAGCATAAAAATCCAAGTCAGACAATAGCCTAGTTGAGTGGTAAAAAATCTCAAATACTATAAAGTCAATGTACTAAGACAAACAATACGAGAAATCATATCTGGCATGTCCTTGCTAAAAGAGTTAGGGGAATACCCCTTGGACGATTATATAATTTGTTACATATATCTGGCTCATTGACGAATGTTATTCAAAATAGAAGGTACTCCCTTTTTATAATACAAGTACGAACCCATGCTTCGCACACGCACTAGCAAAATTAATTGTAAAAATTAAATTTTTGGAATAGTAGAAACTGCTTTTTCAAACTAATTTATCGTTACTCAATACGTTGAGCAATAATGCATACTTGTAGGTATTAAAGCTTTTAAAAGTTCAACAAAAATGCATGTGCGTTCTTATTCATGCTTTGATATTTGCCTTGTCCTAGTTCTTTTTGTCAAATCGTAAATGTCAATGCGTAAGAAATAAGAGCCTACGGTTATTTCTCAGGCCTTCTTGAAAACCTATATCATATTTTTTATTTTTACAAAATGGCAAATCACAATGGGTAAATTTAAAAAAAAAAATCAAACTAAATGGGTACCTACTATTTACAAAATTATTAAAATGGAATATAATAAACATGACCTTGGTATAAACCAAAATGTCGGATTTAAAGTAAAATGGGAGAAAGTGAAACATGTCAACAACGAAACTTGAAGTTTTATTGAGTATCATAAACCATAAACTGTAAACATACTACAATCGGCTGTATTAAAAAAATGGACTTACACAGTAAAACATGCTAGAGATAAAGGTTAAAAATTAATTACCAAAACTACATTCTTTGTAAGGCATCAAAGCGACAATGCATAAAAGAAAAAACTTTAGGTAATAGTAACATTGTCTATCAAGAAAATGTTCTTGCATACAAACCTATATTGATTGATAAAACCGCAAAATTACAGATGTCATTATTGCAAGGCAGCTTTGTCAAATGCACTTAGATTCTTAGAAGATAGAATTATTCCGTCCATCTTCATAACATATTTCCCCAAAGCATTAAGGAAAACTTGGAAAATTTTAAAAAAGGTCCATGCATAAGAGTTCCATCATGCTGACACAATTGTATAGTAGTAGCATCTCTTCTTTAATCTGGAATATCACATCATTCGTAAACATAATACTCTTCAATTTATGTGTTAACCAATAGATTATCTACTAATAGTCAATGCATTTTAGACTTAGTTATCTATTGCGCTAGATTTTAAAATTAATAACAGTTTGAATTTGGTACTCAATAGCCAACACACCAACTATCGTCAGCTACACGCTCTTATTACCCTTAGTAAGCTTTGCAAATATAAATGGACATTACAGACAATCAGTATAACAATCTCCTATACAACAAAAATATGTTAACATTTAACGTAACTTCTACACCATAAAACTTTTAAATAAACTCTATTTCTTCTTCCCCTTCATCACTTCGGACCCTTTAATTGTGCTTTATAAAAAATTATTGACATATCACTGAGTAATCATATGTGCTTAGCAGTGATGGTTATGTTATAAATATAAGCCACTTCTAGTATATCATTTTATTAACTTAATTGCTTTACAAATGTTTTTTTTCTTCCTTCAAGTTAGTTAATATTTAATTCTATTATGTAATCAAAGTTATACCAACATCCGCTTTACTGTAATTGTAATGCTCAGTTTATTTAAAAACATCAATATGCAATACTCGTGGTATCCATGGCCACTTCCTTGCAAAAAGTTTAATTACTATTTGGTAATACTAAAGTAATAATCATAAAATACTACAAATCATGAAGCTAGAATCCAAAATATTTAAAGTTTTTCATGTTAGTAGGTTTTCTTTTAACAACTTTGATTTTAAAAATTCTTATTTCATTTTCTTTCACTTGTTAAGCTGAACAATAAAGTTGAAATGTTGACCTATAACTTATGCACTCAGTTTTATACCATTTGGGAAATTGCATAGCTACATCTTTTCAAAGTTAACCTTTTTAGTGTTTGGAGCTCATAGGACTTTTAACTAATGTGCATGTCCAAATTGCAAGATAGCAACTATTTTTCTATTTCAAACGATAGGAAGTTCTGATACCATACTTAAGAAAACAAATAAACCAATGTTTTTATTTTTAAAGAGATAAATCAATGTTTTCCTTTTTTATAAAGAAATCCAGGACCATCAACATATCAGACAATTCTAAATTCAATCATTCATAGAAATTAGTGAAAAATTAACATGAACAATGATGTAGTTGAAAATATAATGGTTTACATTAGATGAAAACAATAACTACTTAAGATGAATGGTCCATAAGATGAGAACCATAAAACAAATGTATCAACAGTAAATGAAGAATCGAACTTGCAAAAAATATATTATCTTTCAAGCATGTTAAATTTTTATACCCATGCACTATTAATCATACTTTATATTCCAACCCATATTAGCAGATGTAAACAAAGGTAGCATGCATTGCTTAACAATTCAGTATAAAGTAGCTCTAAAATTTAAACTTGTAAAGAAATAAAATAAAAAGTAATCATAAGGATTAAGGATCCATGCACATCATATTCTACCATTTTATGCAAGAAAGTTGCATACCTCAGATAGTACCATAAAATGGAACACTCACCAAGATCAGGGTAAGACAAAAGGTAATTTTAGTTGAACTCCTACTTTATATTTACTTATCTTTATATGTTTAGTTGAAATCTATTTGTATTTTATTTATAACTATTATATTCACCAAAATTAGGTATAACATTTTATTAAAAAAAAAAAGATAAATAACATGGAAAAAACTTAGGCTATTGTAGCTAATTCAAAGTCAACTGGGACTTAACAAAATCATTAAAATTTTATTGTTCAATGCATTGAGAACATAGATGGAAACCAAATGCACAGAGGAAAGGTGGATACCCAGTGCCGAAGGCTCCCGTACTCAAGCGTGAGAACTTCCTAGACAGTCTCCCATCTGGTACTATTCTCACGGCTTTTCGAGCTCTGGGGGTGGTCGATTAGCGTGAGCAGCCTTTCCCTCACATTATGTGAAGAGGTCGGGACTCGAACATGTGCGCTCCAGATTACCAACCGGGTAATCTTACCGTTTGCGCTAGGCACCACCTTGAAAGGTGCATCCAGAAAACACGCTCCTACTCCTTAAATTACTTATATATACAATTAATGCAATTTGATGTAATACTTGTCATGCATGCTTAGAAAATTACAAAACAAAAATTATAGGCTAATCCTTTCGCAGATTCCTTATGTTGTCTTTGAACTTGTATGAGCTATTTGCAATTATGTAGTATCAGCAGCAGCAACCTTACCAACAAAAGGGAAGATGAATGGTTGCAATGATCGACAATGCAGAACTTAATGTGCCTTGTCCTTGAGTTCTCTATAACATGCATAATGTGGTGTCACAATTCAACAAAAGAAACTGCTAGAAAACAGCTTAAATCAAACAACATAACATTCTAGCCAAACTCATCAGCACCCATTTTTAGGGAAAATCAGTAGCATCTAAAGGTGATGATTAAAAATGAAACAAAGACTCTACCCAAGTATTTTAATATTCTTTAAATCATGGATAAAAAGCTTGTATTTGGCTAATACCCTTGTATATATAAACTGGGAATTACAAACATCAGTTCATCTATCCAGAGAAGAATAAGATACACACATGTGCAATGGATAATGTAAGCAACCCAAATGATCATCAAATCCTAAAGCATTGATAACACAATAATCAGAAAATACAAAAAGGCATGCTATGTGAAGGGAAGATGGTGAAAACCAATGAACCTACAATGTTATCCTTTTTCTTTTAAACCCTTCCTAACAAATTCATTTTGGATGATTTGAGAGACTTTAAGCGTGAAATGAGTCATGGGAACTACCATTGTGGGCATATCACAATATACATATTTTTATTAGTACATGCATATAAGTGGTTAACCGAAAATATAGAAAAAAACTAATATATTTTACATATGCTTGCAAACAAAACAAACTGCATAGCTAAGCCAACTTCATATAAAATTGATGAATTATATTTCCACTTTGCTAGCCTATCTGCACTAAAATCATATCAAATTTTATCAAAGTCAAAATTTCCTTTTCTTACGATTCATTTTTTTAGATCAGTATACATACATGAATACACAACAAAATAAAACGTAAATTTTTATTAATATGCATATGTACGTAAACACATACATATGCATGTGCACGTTGTATATATGTATGTTGAAACAAACCGATTTGAATCTACATTAAATTTTTTGCTTGATCTACTTTCATTAATACAAATATAGCAGTGACCAATACATAACATGAGTAATGTTTCATGCATGTGGAGGGACTATTTGCAAGTATTGGATTTTAAGTGATGTAAGGTTAAAAACATGAACTGGTTGCTATAAATCTGATTATAAACTATATTCACCACGAATAAATTTATTGCACATGGACATATATGCAAATGAGCTATTAATATATTCAAGGTTTGAGAAATGGACTAATTCAGTTTCTATGAAAAATATAAGTGAAATACACATACCTGAGTTTACCATATTCATTATAAGTTCACTACAATTAAAAAGTATAAGCTTTAGCTATAAGATTTTGTTCAATAATTATAATTAGCAACCTAGCGAAGGTGGACCACCACCTAAAGTAGTACTTAGTAAGAAATGTATTTTAGCACAGTCTTTGATTACATGCTCGTCTTTTGTAATAACGCAATAACCAATTCTTCTGAAAGTTATGTTGTAAATGAAAACGGTGCACTTTATGTTCAAAACAATACATAAATAATTGAGTACACACATAACTGGAATGTTATCCACCAATTTTTAGTTGCCCAAAAAATCATGTAAGCATCAGGCGAAACAAAATATTTAGGTACCTCTAAACTTATAAAATAAAGATGTTGCATTTAGAGAATTTATAGGATACAACATGATCCCAGCCTTCCTGCTAAGTAAATGGGCTGCCACATATGCAACAACCACCAATGTCCCTAATACTTTTTGTTTGCAGTCACCTAATAATTTAGTAGATGATTGAACCTCTTCACATAACCTTCAATTATAGGCCTACAGGCTACCATTATAAAACAGGAAATTTTTATCAACTCGCCCATTTAGCCATTTGAACGTGTGATCTTCTAGGTAAATCATCATGATAACCTTAATGGACATATAATATATCACGAGTGTGAAACTTAAAAAAAAAAAAATCAAATAGTTTAACTTCATTCCAACTGCATGGTCTCTCATGTACTTGATCAAAGAACACGAAAATAAAATGAGCTTAGAACTTTATTTATATACCTATTTTTGAACCAGTAATCAGTATATGCATTTCTTATCATAGTAATATAATTGGCAAGTACATTTCTATTGCCTCAATCGACACAGGAATAAATAATGGCAATAAAATAGTTATTTTGAGCTTTACGAATTCAATTGGCCCAACTAATGGTGGTATCTCGACTTGAGAAATATCGAAAACTATACAACGACAATCTAATATGGTAGCCAATCCATTCATATCTTAAAACTATCCTTCACATTTTAATCAAACTAAAATTACCTTATACAGCGAGAAATTTATGCATGTGAGTTGAAATTATCAGAAGTCAGAGCTTCTCTCTTGTTATCTAGCTGAAGCAAATGATTAAAATAACGAAAATTGCATGATGAGGAAGTAAAAAAGAATGATGAAAATTCAAAATATTATCTTATTTTTTTTTTAGGGGGTGGGGGTCGAAATGAAATGAGATAACTGGTTGATAATTAAGTAGATGGAACAACTAAGAAGAACTGGGGTGGCCAGTGATGATAGACAGATGAAGAGCTATTCCAGCAAAACTCTTTAAGCCTCGCTTAAATTAGCTTGAGTTGGTTGATTCATTTTTTGTTGGAACAATCTGAGTTGTTTGATTAGATAACTTTTGATCTAGTAGAGAGGAAATGCTGTTATAGAGGTAGTATAGAAGGATGTATCAAATAGAAATGAAAAACAATGTTGTTATCACATAATTAAATTAAAGAAGACAATTTAGACTTCCCAAAAACTTCAAATCCATTTTTCCTATTATAATTTAAATTAAGATTAATTTCAAAATGATACCACATATCATACATGTCACATCACTTTCTTTCAAGACACATTTCAATCTAAAATTGAGCAACTCACTAATGCCTATTATTCTCTTCCTGATATGCTATTCCAAATTATATTAAAATAAGTACGGAGATTCAAACTTATATTTGTTTACAAAATCACACTTGATTGTTAGAAATTGGCATAACTTTTATTTAGCTTGATTTAATATACCCAGTTGTGGTTAATGAAGGAAAAAATCATTCATGATTTATTTTAGTTACCCATTAAGATGACAATAGACTGGCATGTTATAATAGTTCTCTTTGTAATAATTAGCGTGTGCAATATTAATTAAATATATTTATGCTCATTGATTAGTCATGCTATATCATTGAGAGGGATTACATCAATTTAATATGATCAGAAAGTGTTACAGCAAAACATGACTGTGGTACAGACCAATAACCCATTTATGTTGAAATTAGATCATATTGCAGTCTTTACTAATGCCATCATAACATAGTGAACTAAAAATCTAATGTAATGTTTGATAAATCAGTCAAAGCTTAAGCTGATTAAACCAAATAAGCTATCGTATTTCTTAACATGTTGATTAAAAACAATAACAACACATGTGTAATTAAGAATATTCAAGTAAAATTACGAATATGAAGGTTTACTATATTTAGTTCATAGGAAAAAGCAGGTTTAAAATTGGATTACCATCATATCTTTCTTATCATTATTGAGCATAAATCTGAAATCAAAATTAAGCATATTTTTATGCTAGTGAGCAGTTATAATTTCAGAAAGCTCAGATATAAAATGTTAGTGTACTACTATACACCAAACTTTATACTTGTTGGCCATAAATTCTGCAATTATCTAATAAATACAGTATGCATTTAAAAAAATCAAAATAGTGAAAACACTACATTGTATGCATTAGCGCAGTAGCATATCAAATGAGTTACCCTTTCTTGTCACAAAAATGCTTGTCACCAGTTAATAGGATTTCTACCGTAATGGCAAAGAAGGGAGTAGTCATATAAAATTATCTTATGAGACATCTAAGTAGGGAAATTACATTTTATTGTTTCAGTTAAAATTGTTAAACCCAAAACTTTAAAGTTCGTCCCAATTAATTTGAGAATATTTTAATTAACATTAAAAAAAATAAGAATAAGAAAATTCAAGCAAGTTACAAAACGTGTCATTATATTTTAGGCATCTTACAATCAAAACCAATACAGTTAAAGGTAGGACCTGATTATGTACGTATAAAATTTAGCCTTTTTAAGAAAAAAAAAACCAAAATCATTGAACACTATCCAAACATCATATGGAACTGTAAAGTCTTTTTAACTAATATGGAAAACTTATGGATGTTTAAGGATTAAGTATCACAGCCCTGTTTGCAATTCGCTGTTGCATTACATCCAGTGTATAGAAAGTCAGAAGGGAATAAAATCATTGCATATTCAATATAAAGGTATTAAAACTCAAAATATAAAATAACAGCGTTAAAGTAAATCAGTAATAACCTTCACCTCCAGCTGACATTTACCTTAATTTTCAAAGAAGCTTTTCCACTGTCGCCATATGCCACAGTCACCCGCAAAGTCTCATGGTCTGTAGTAATGTTATCAACTATAGAAAAATATCAAGTCTTTTAATCATATTTAAATGATTTTCATCGTCGCGGACTACTATCAGAAATCAAATTCTAATAGATGCAAATTAATGAATTTGTAAGTATAATTGAAATAAATATTTGCATGCGGATTAGAAACCTACTGACGAAACAGCTTGTTTATGAATTCTTGGCTTCTTCGAGTTGTGTAAACATATGAATGATCAATCAATTTGATTAAATTGCAAATTCACCATGTTCAATTTGTGCGTTAAAACAAAAATTGGAGTTCTTTAACTTCAGATGTGCTAAATTACTATAAACTGCAACTAATTGCCAAATTAGTGGTAAAAGCTTATTAATTTGAGGGCGATTGTTATACTAAAAATTTACCTAAAATCGAGCATCCAGATGCTGCGACACAATACAGCTGGAAGCAACCCTAGGAAAGAAAGCTATGCGAAGAACGTTTGACAGTTTGAGCGAAACGGCGCTTTATTTGTTAAGACACCAAAGCAATTGCGCGTCATTCTAATCGAACTCAATAATAAGAATAAGGAGATTAGGGTAACGATGTCGGTAGGTGGAGATGTCAACGGCAATAGGGGAAGCATGAATCAGGAACGGGAATAGATAGGGTTTATGGAAGAAAAAAAAGGAATAGGAGACTTGCGTAAAAAAAAAAAAATCTAAGCGAGAAAATGTGTAGTGCTAAAAGCACCCAGAAATATGCTGCCTAATACCATAACTAAAGGCGACCTTAAAAATAACTCAACTATGCTACACAATACCATAACAGGCTACCAAAAAACCTGAAAATAATTTTCGCTTCTGTATATATCGTTCCTAAATTACTGTCGTTCTCACTTCTCATTCGATAACCTTCAAAGCATCACCATGAATATAGGCATCTTTCTTCTCATTGCATGTTCCAAAACCATCACCCAAACTTCTCATCATTTATAAAATTTCATAAAGAAGAACCATTTTTATGATCAGGGTCGCCTTATTTATGATTTCTCAAACCCAAAGCAATTGTTTCAAAAGCACTAGTTGTCTTTTAAATAAGTGGCAACTAGCCATCAAAACAGGAAAATGAGAGCATTTACCTGCAAGTTATACATAATCAAATAAAGAACGATTTACTAAATTTCATGAAAAAAAATAAAACTTTTAAAACTCAGAAGGAATTATACTCGGATAAAGAATTCTATTTTTTTATTGAGTTAAACAATAATTTTATAAAGGAAGTCTGTAAAATGTTTTAGTTGTGATTTTTTCGAAAGCTATGTTTTAACCATTGGAGCGTCTTTCAGCTTGTGCACATTTATCAGGTATCATTTACAAGAGTCGGATACACATTTAGCAATATTAACGAGAAAAATATGAATGACCAGTACACCAAACAACTTAGCTGTTCGGTGGAAAAAGGCCATGGTTTTGGCAACTAATCCTTTATAAATGGCCATGGTTATCCTAATTGTTTGGTGGAAAAAGGCCGCACTTTCTGTTAATTTTTTATTTAATATATCCAATACTTCCATGGTTATAAACAGCCGTGGGTTTCATTTCTGCTCGGTCAATTATAGTTGTGGTATACTGCTATTCACGGTGGTAAACGACCGCACTTTCTGTTTGTGACAATTCACATGATAAGTCCTAAAAATCACACTTAAATACTATGTTAAGATAGTTGGATTTAGGTTTTATGATTTTTGATGGAGAAACAAAGAGATTTGATTAGAGAGATCACGTGAAAATTAGGGTTTTATGATCCGAAAATTTAAAACTTACGCGACTGAAAAGGAAGAGCAAAGGTTTTGTTCGGTGATTAGTAACTGAATGGAGAAATAAATGTGGTATTAAGAAGCGTATGAATTAATTAGCACTAATTAAAAAATTTAATGGTATTAAGTAGCATGTTTCTGGGTGCTTTTAGCATTACACCGAGAAAATTGGGAAAAGGAACGACAGAGTTGCGTAGTAAAAAAAAGAAATTGGAAAAAGACGGTTCAGTTTTCGTAACCTCCAGAATGATTGTGAGCGTTCGAAACCAAACCCAGTAATTATAATATAGTATAGATGGATAATTGATATAATATATTTAATTAATTAGTTTACTTAAAAGTATATGTAATAGAAAATCCTTAAATTGTATATTTTGTGATAGTAGTTACAAATTGTTGTACCTATGAGTATTATATCACAATCAATATACATATACTATTTTAAATGTTACTACTCATCATACGTCGAGATTGGATATCGATGCATCCGTTGAAACTAGAATATGTAATGATATCCTAATGTCGGGTAGTGTTTTACTTATGACCGCTGGGGATATAAGGTTACATACTGATAGTTACTAGGTGGCAAGAAACGAATTGCTCGATCATTTTTTGTTGGTCAATATACCTATGGTCAAATAGAAAATATAGATGTGATTAATTTATACTATTCTCTCAACTTGAGAATACTGTGGATCTTTAATATGAGAGTTGCACTATGATTATAGTCAAATTATGACACGGCATCCATTAAGTGACTGTAGTTAGGTCAAGCAGAAGTATTGGAGGTGAACCATTATTTAAAAGAGGATTTGTTTCCATATTGAGATTAATATGACGGTAAACTCAAAGTCAAAATATTTGATCAAAATATTTCAGTTAATTAATAAGGACTTTGTATTTTGATTATACAGCTGAAAAAGTCAAAGTATTTGGAATTATGAATTAGAAATCTTAGGTAACATAAAAAATCAGTAGTAAAAAAAAGTAACGGTAAAAAAAATGGTGGATTTTTCTGAGATTATGCGATTCTCTTCTCTTTGCTAATTCCCCCTTTCTCGCTCGTTTCTTGTTCTGCTTTCTGCTCTCGTTTTGTTCTAGGCTTTGCGTCCCTGATTCGCTTTGGTTTGACCTGGTTTTGGCATCGATCTTGAAGGCTGACATCGAGGAGTTTGTGGTTAAAGGCTCCTTTTTGAAGCCATGCCCTCCATTCAATGAGATTGCTAACTCGATTTTGGCCATCTTTAAGGGTCCGATTTCTGTTTTTGTTATTGGGTTAGCTGAGATTGAGATTCGTGTTTTTCGCTTAACTCCTTTGTTGAGATACTGCGATTCAAATTTCTGGATGTTTGCGGTAATTTCCTGGAATTAGCTCCCCACTACTCGTCACAGTTGATGTTGAAACTCTCCCATCATGGTAGTGTTGATAGTTCATCGGCGAAGACGGTATGGGGTGCCCGGTTTTATCAGGTTGCTGATCGAGCTAAGCAGGATCTCACCGCCTACTTTAAGCCTCGTTTACTTTTTAGGAGTTCACGAGATGCTCCTATTTCGGATGTCCATGGGTTTTTGGTATGTTCGGTTTCTTGTGGCGGAGTGTTTGGACCAGGTTTTGGCGGCGTTGTTCCACCTGACGTGTGTGGTAAAGGGGATTTGACCACCTCACCCCACCTCGTGCAGCGTGATTCCTCCCCTGTGAAGTCGAGGGAAAGGGTGCATAGGCCGAAGACGACGCCATGGTGCTCGTCACTCGAGGGTTACCAGTTCTGTAGCTACTACAAGTTCTCAGCCCTTACACTCAGTCGTGGAGGATCCTATGGATTGTTCTGGTGCTTCTGGTTCACTGATCGCTTCGAACAGTTTGGTTATTGGAGCTAAGGAGGTTAATGGATCGACATTGCTGAAGGGGTTAGAGCCTTTGGGTTAGCAAAGGAGCTTGCTGTGGGTTTGAATTCTGTGTTGCTGGGCAACAGGTGCTTCATTTTGTTTGACAATCCTACATGTCAGGTTCGGTTTCCATTTCCTGTTTCTTTTTCTAAATATGTTGTTATTTCGGCTATGATCTCTAGTTATGACTGGGTTATTTCTTTAGTTGCAGATCTAGGGCATTTTGCTTATTTTAATTATAAGTTCTTGCTTATCCTTTCATTTCCTCAATCTGATTGATTGAAATGGGATGGGTTATCTTTTTTGTTTCTTGATTGGGGTGGACGTTGGTTCCCATTTGTTGATCCTTTTTGCGGATTCCCCTATGTTAGTGTTTATGGGAGTTTCTAGCTCTCTGTGTAGACTCTTTCTATAGCAGGGATTGTTATCACTGCTTAGTTCTCCTTGTTAGGTTTGTGGGGTTTCATGGGTAGGTTCTGTCTTAGTGAGCCCGACAGTATCTTTATTGTGGCGCTAGTTGATAGTCTGTGGCTTGATGTTTTTGTCGGTGGCACCCGCATCTTAGTGCGTATTGACTCATCCTCAGTTATGTGGCTCAGTGAGCAAGTCCGTATAGTTGATCAGCTCCTGGAAAGCTATACGGTCTTACCTCTGGGTCCTCCGTCTATGATGAGCATTCCAGCTATCACCTGTGGTGCCTCATCGATCTCGTCCTTATCGGTCTGTTTGCTTTTGTCTGGGTCCCAGGTGGTTTGCAGACTACGCCATCGCTCCACGATTGTCAAATTCATGACAACCCGGTTATGGTTTCGTCCATTCAGGAACCAGTGTTGCAGATTTATAGCGTGTCTCCGTTTCCTAGGCTCCTTTTGTTAGAGTTTATGCCCTAGAGGCAATCCATTTGATGAGATAGATAACACTGTTGATGTTATTATTTTATTCGGAATAAAATAAAATATTCTGTTATGTTATATTTACTGCATAATTTAAATATTAATATAATAGAAGTCCTTAGAATAATAATACGGAATTATATAGTTCGAGTAAGACTAAACTTGAGATTATATAATGTGATAAGTATTATAATTTTAAAATATCCCTAGTCAAGTTTTATTGTTTATATAAAGGACAACAATAAAGCGTTGAGAATAGTATATTGATTGACTGATGATCACGTCTCATTGATCATTAATATACATGATATTAAAGTCAAGATATAAATACGTATTGGAGAATAGCGTATTGGGCTGACCCGCCGTGAGATAACTCCATGGAATATAATTAACAATATCATAAGTTATCCTCATAGTGACAGTGATGTAATGGTCCTCAGACCTGAAATCAGTATAATTTTATTCGAGGATATTTGTGTTTTGATATCATCTAAAGTTATTTCGTAACAGATTAACAATAATGGTGATTATTGGATACATCTCGAGTCGAATGAAAATTATGAATGATCTAGATGGAATTTAACCTTATGATATATTCGTAGTGATATCCATGGGCCTCTTGATTGAGTGAGACTGTGAAATGCATGGCCGTGCTCAAATACTGATTTGTTTAAATAGTCTACTCATCGATCAAGAAAACGGATTAAATCATAATGAGGATGATACGATCCATGCCTCTAGTTTGATCCTGGATATATTGGTTAAAAGGATTATATTGCATTGAGACACTGGTCACAGAAAGGTAGTATCGAATCATAGATATTATTATAACTTGGGTAACAACGATGTGTTGCTAGATACCGCTCACTGTTTATAATTTAAATTCGATTTAAATTATTGCCAACATTGTTGTAACCTACAGGGTCACACACTTAGAGATTTATAGAGATGAAATCATATTTTGGATAAATAAAATATTAATATGTTAATATTTTATTAAACGTTGTAAAAGGTAAAATGGTCGGTTCCATATATGATGGTATACATTTGGTTTGAAAAAAGGGGGGCTACACTTTCCTTTATAAACCGACTTATATAAACCCTTTATAGATGAGATACTAGTATCGAGAAGGGCTAACCCTAATTTTCCCTTTCAAAACGGAATCCAAAATCATGGCGGCTAGCGCCAAGTGTTTTATCTTCTTCAATCCGATTGAAGAGGAACAATCTCGTGTGGATTACTTGTAGAGGCTCTACATTTGGAGAGCTACGATTCGATCAACCCAGATCTCAAAAGCAATCGATCTTGATAATCGAAGTAGAGGATGAAAGGTATACTTGTTAACCCAATTTCTAATTCACATATGATTTTAGGGCTGATAAATTGTTTGATTCTGCTGTAATTGATCCTTAATTTCCTTCAATGGTATCAGATCCAGGCTTTAAGAATTCGATTAGTTTGGGTTGGCTGAATGTTTAATAACCATGATAAATTAGGGAATTAAACGTCGATACTGATTAGTAATTCGTATTGACAAGTAGATGATCCTGATCTGGAATATTCTCAATGCAAACAAAATTTGTTTTGTTACGAAACCTAAATTGAATCTTGTCTTAATTCGTATGTTTAATTTATTATATATATGAATTTGACAAAAACTTGATTAGGATTTGAAATTGTTTCAAGGGCAACAAAACTGGTTTTGTTACCAGTTGTGAATCCAAATCTAATATTTGATATTAAATTCGATTTAGAATCGAAATTGTTTACTGTACTGTAAAATTGTATTTTGATACAAAGCTGGAAATAAATTCATAAATCAAGGATACTAACTTGTCTTTCATATTATTTGTTATTATATATAGTATTAGTATCTGATATTTAAAACTATTATTAATTGCATTTATTGATAGTTAAAATCTGATTTTAACTAAAATTTTAATAGATGTTATTCTGTCTATTATTCATAGAACTTAGTGATAAATCAAAATCAGTTTTGATTGATCAAGAAAAGTATGGCAATCTTATTTTATTTTGAAATACTGATTTCATAAAGTATATTATTGCCTGATGAATAAGAAAGGGGAAATGCTACCACAGTTGTTGTAATGTGTATATATATATATATATATATATATATGTATGTATGTATATGTATACATATGTTTGAATCTGATTTATTCCTGTTTTATGTTACAGCCATATGTATATAAGTAAAACTGATATAACATATCAGATATGATCTAATTAATGCTGTTTTATATTCCAATTATGATTAGGAATGATTTTGTATTCTTTTGAATCTGGTATACCTTTATACCCCCATTTCTCTAGCTATGACAATGTGATATCAGGGACAAAACTGTTTTGTTTAACACATTTCATTTTAGACATTAATTATATTTATACACTATATATATAATTTTTGATCTTGGCTGTTCTAAAATTATAATCGAAGCTTGTTTGATATATGTGTATTAAAGTTATGATCTTATCCATTATTATAAAGACCAGATTTGTTTTGATATTGATCATGAAATGATAGTGAATCATCACTCTAATCAAAACATTAACAGGATTTGATCCTTTTAATATCAGTGATAAACATTGCTCACTCCTAAATCTTTTACTGTCACTTAATTAAATCTAATTTGTAGATATCTTTATAATTATAACTTGGAAAGTTATAATTGTAATAACATTGATATGCTATCCCTTAGTAATCCCCCGAGATATATGTTTATGCAAAGATGTATGACTTCCCCTTTTGTTTTAACACCATTTACTTTTACATAAGTATTTAGATACTGTGTTATATCATATTGGTTGGTAATCTTGATGTTAAAATATGGATATAGGTAAGTAGTGTTGATATATTGATCCTTTTATAAGGTAATATATACCAGTTACTTGTTACCAGTTTTCACCTTCTAAAACATGTAACAAAGCTATTTGATACATGTATGGTTTGCTTTATAATTTGCACAATTATATTGTATAATGTTTTAAGTTATATATATATATATATTCTTTTAACAAATTCAAATTAGTTTGACTGGTTTTGATTCATTTGTTTAAGTCAATACATATATGCACATATGTATGATGTTTAGAAACAGACTGAAACTGGTTTTAGTATATATGTTTTAATCTGTAATGAAATATATGCTAGTTCAATCTGAATGTGGTTATTATGACATAGCTGAATGAAGATTATTACATAGTTTGTAAGTCTATGCATATAATTGTATTACCCTACAATATGTCATGATTCTGTTCTGTAAATAGTGAATACCATATCATATATATATGTATATAAATATATATATACATATGTAAGTAACAATATGAATGGTTGCCCCATTGATACATGCATCTAGTCATAACATTGGTCATTAAATATGATTTAAATGACTGCATATTTTACCAGATTAAAGCTTTATGTTTATTCAAATATCTTGTATGAAATTTTGGATTAGATCCAAATTGAATTGCATTGGATAAATGTATCCATTTACTTTCTTTTGGGCCACCTACAAATTTAAACTTTCCCTGATCAGTTCTTCACAATACAATTTTGATTTATTAAAAGCCTGTTTTCAAAATTGTGAAAAATTGATATCGTTGTTTGTGATACAATATTCTGTTTTAATCAGCATGACATCAAGATATTGATCTTGTCATGAAAATATGATGTTGGTTTATAATGATAAACCTGAAAATAAATATAGTTTAAGAACTGAAGGCAAACATAATTTGTTATGTTTAGAACTATCAATATATTCATATGATGAAATTTGGCATTGAACCAGTACCCATTCCCATTATTATTTGATTTAATTATTAATAATCACACTGGTTCAAATAACTGAAAAAACAATATTCTTATCATAGTATTGTTTTATAGTCAATGATTGTTCAACAATGGATCTTATAATATTAATGGACTCAGAAACCTGTAATATACATATTGTGGCAGCCCGCCCCGCACCAACCGACATTTACTCCATAAGTGCGTTGTACACATGTCCAGTTAGCACGGAACGGGTCATGAGAAGGAAAGGGAAGAAGGAAATGAACATACAAAGGACCTGTAGAATGTCTCACAGCGCATAGAGCAAAATATAATAATAACATACTTGACATAAAACAGGAGAGACAGTGCATAAGCTGAAAATCAGAACTAAACATCATAGCAGCGGAAATCCAAAATACAGCTTATTATAACTTTCAAACTGTCTCAAAGCAAAAGCAAGATAAATGAGGTACGCTACTAATGCCCAAGTAGCGACCATCAACGACACAGGGAGAATGTGTATATATATATAATACGTGGAAGCCTCCTGCCCGCCTCCGAACCAGCTACTCGCGCATCACCAGCTAACCTGTCTCTAGTCTGCTCGTGTGAGCACCCAGAGTAATAAGAGGAGACAAAAAAATCTGGGTCAGACATAAAGCCAGGTATGAGCGATAAGCATCTAAAGTGAACAATAACAGGTAGACTAAAACATACCTGAACCTGGACCTGCAACCAAAGAGTTAGCACTACATACTGTACAACACTCTAAGGTATCATATCAAACAATATAAAGATACAGAGGTGGGGGAGGTGTGCATGTCATAGGGATGGCAAACAATCAAACATAGCATCCATCCTCACATCTCTCACTCAGTGCGTAAAGCATACGATATTCACCACTTCGATCACCCAACATACCTTGCTACGATCACTCTGCCCCATGAAGTCATAAATGGCTTCACTGCACTGATAACGTAGCCACAAATCCTTCGCTATGTCCACTTTGCCCCATGGAGTCACAAGAACCCCACTGCACTGGCTCATAGCCTTACTAATCCTTACTATGTCCACTCTGCCCCATGGAGTCACAAGAACCCCACTGCACTGGCTCATAGTCTTACTAATCCTTACTATGTCCACTTGCCCCCATGGAGTTATTCACCCCATCTGCACTGGCTCATAGTCTTACTACGCATCACCTTGCCCCTCAGGTCATAATGACCCTACTGCACTGATAACGTAGTCTTGCTACCATCACCTTGCCCCTCAGGTCATAATGACCCTACTGCACTGATAAGTAGCCCATTATTCTTTCTTAGTGGTGAATCGAAGTTATGAACGTCGACAACTCCTTAGCACACGTCCCGCAGCAAAGTCCAACCATGAAGTGAACTCATTGGTTCCCAACTGGTTCCGGGATCCTGAGCTCTAACTCCCATTTGGACTACCTTTGCATCTCGGGTTATTGGTCATGACCATCGAATCGGATCGGATCAGCCTTCACATTCTTCATCGGATCGGATCGGCCTTAGGCATTCGGATCGGGTCGCGCCTCCTGCATCGGATCGAGTCGTGATCCTCCAGGTGATTGGATCGCCCTCCTCCATTGTCTCGTGAATCCAGTCTCCATCGGATCGGGTCTCCTCTTCTGATTGGGTCGTGAACTCCCTGCGGATCGCGTTCCAACGGTTCGGATCGTGCTACATGGATCGGGTCGTGACTTCCCATCAGTTCGTGAGGCTGGTCGGTTCGTGGAAGGACGAGGCGGATCGCATAACAACTCCTCATGTCGGATCGTGATCATCTGGTTCGGATCGGGGTGCGAAACGCGAGTGCGGATCGTGGACATGGCATGCGATCCGATCCGGATCCCTGCATACTTCCTGCAGCTGTTCCAGCGAGTTGTTTACGCCTCTCGACGGCGTTTTCGACCATTCCAACTATTCTAACCAATCACAAAGCATTTCATACAGTCATAGCAACATACATAACCAACCCCAAACATCAAAACATCAACATAATAGGTTAAAATGAATCAAACATACCTAAAACCCCATATTCCCCCCTAAGCATATTTAGGTGAAACTAATGATAGGATTAACAAAACTTAACCAAATTAACCCAAATTCATACCAGAGGTCTAAAACATCATTTAAGAATTTATGAACATTTTTCCCGAATTTATTAGTGTATAAATTCGCTAATTAACACTAATTACCCCTAATTAGCCATGATTAGTGTAAAACTATGCAAATCACTCACCTTAGCCACAAATAAACTAAGATCTGAAATAATTCTCTGATTTGATGTGAATCTTAATGCCAAACAGCAGCTCCTTAGTTGCTTTGGTGAAGATCTTCCTTGATTAGGGGTTGCTAAGCCAAATCCTTGACCAAAAGATGATTTGGAGGTGATTTAGAGGTTGGAGGCCATTTTTAGGGATCCTTGGTGATAAGTGGAGGCTAGAAAACTGAAATGGAATGATTCTCCATCTCATTTCAGCCCTCCCATAACCCTAATCCCGAAATGGGTTATGGGCCTACTCACTAATCACCCGATTTGGCCCGGTTAAGCAGTTTTTCACCCTCCAAACCTTATTTCAGCCATATCTCCCAAACGGTAAGTCCGTTTGGCTATTATGACCACTCTACGGAAAGGTAAACCATCAAACGATTCAGATGGAAGTGGTTTCAGGTCAAAATTCCTTTCCAATCAAAAGTTATGGCCAAAACAGTACCAACTAGGGGCAAAATGGTCATTTAAAAATCGACAAAAATCATAAGCATGGGAAATGACTCTAATAGATGTTTCCCAAAGTTACATGACCATACGACTTCACACGGGAAAGAAATAAATATTCTACAATCCTATGATGTGTAGAATACGGGTCGTTACACTCTCCCCCCCTTAAGAAATTTCGCCCCCGAAATTCCCTAATCCAAACACACACAAAGGTCCCGCATGCCTATCAATCATAAAACAACCATCAAACATGCAAAACAAGCAAAACAAGTCTATCCTAGCATGCGGAATAACTAAATCGCAAAGTAAATCTTACCAGGCAAAGAGTTCTGGATATGCCTTCCTAATGCTCTCCTCTGTCTCCCAAGTACAATCATTCTCGTCCTCGCCCCACTGAACCTTATCTAGCTTCACCGACTTCCTTCGAAGTTGCTTCGTATCGTGCCCCACAATACGAATCGGCTTGCGGTTCCCAACCGCCTCGGGTTCTACTTCGAAGTCCTCTAACTGATCAGGTGAAATAGTCACATTTGATTCGTGAACGAACTTCCTTAGTTGGGAAACATGAAATACATTGTGAACTCCCGCCATTTTCTCTGGTAAGCCAACTCTATATGCCAAATTCCCGACTAGTTCAAGAACAGGGAATGGGCCAACAAATCTTGGTGCTAATTTGCCTCTCCTGCCAAATCGTATCACGCTCTTCAACGGAGAGATCTTGACAAACACCAAGTCACCAACGGAGAATTTCAAGTCTCTTCTTCTCTTATCAGCATAGCTCTTCTGCCTATCTTGGGCAGCTTTCATTCGTTGCTGAATGATCCTGATTTTATCCGAAGTTTCACTCACCACATCTGGTCCAAGCACAAACTTCTCGCCAGTCTCTATCCAACATGATGGTGAGTTACACGGTCTTCCGTACAAAGCTTCATATGGAGCCATACCGATACTGGGTTGGTAGCTATTATTATATGCAAACTCTACTAGATGCAAATGGTCATCCCACGATCCACCAAAATCCAATATACACGCTCTCAAGAGATCTTCCAATATACGATTCACCCTCTCCGTCTGACCGTCGGTCTGAGGATGATATGCGGTACTGAGATGTAATCCTGACCCTAGAGCCTCTTGTAAGCTCTTCCAAAACCCACTAGTGAACAACGGGTCTCGGTCACTCACAATGCTTTTGGGTACTCCATGAAATCTCACTACCCACTTCATATACAATTCTGCCAAATTGGCTGCCGTTCTGGTCGATTTGACTGGTATAAATCTTGCGCTCTTAGTCAATCGATCCATAATTACCCAAATGCTATCATACCCCGATCTAGTCCTTGGTAGGCCATCGATGAAATCCATCGAGACTTGCTCCCATTTCCATTCGGGAATTTCTAATGGTTGCAACAACCCACTAGGCTTCTTTTGCTCGGCTTTAACTAGCTGGCAATTCATGCATTTGGATATAAACTTCCCAACGTCTCTTTTCATCCCTTCCCAGTAGTAAGTCTGTCTCATGTCTCGATACATCTTATTACCACCGGGGTGTATAGTCAGTTTTGAGTGATGACATTCTCTAGCCACTTCATCTCTCAAACCATTCACGTTGGGTACAACTAGTCTTCCATTCTTCCGAAGCCATCCATCTCGATCAAGCCCATACACATTCATCTCCTCGTCGATACCCATCTCTAACTTGGAGATGATTTCCAATAGGTTAGGATCGTCCCTCTAACTAGAACCAATCCGCTCTACCAAAGTGGGTCTGATCTTCAAACTAGCTAGCATAACTGGATCCAATTCGCACTTTGGTCTGAAATCAAACCCCGCGATATACTCCAGTTGCTTCCATTCAAGAAACATTGCCCCTAAGCTGTCATGTCTCCTACTCAAGGCATCGGATACCGCATTACCTTTCCCAGGTGTGTACGCGATATCAAAATCATACGAAGCCAAGAACTCTAACCATCTCTGCTGACGGAGATTCAGATCTTTCTGAGAGAAGAGATACTTTAACGATTTATGATCGGTAAACAGCTCAAATCTTTCTCCCAAGAGATAGTGTCTCCACATCTTCAGCGCAAATACAATCGCTGCCAATTCCAAATCATGGGTAGGATACTTCTTCTCATGCGGCTTTAGCTGTCGACTAGCATAAGCTACAACCCTACCTCCTTGCATCAATACAGCACCCAGTCCGGTACCACAAGCATCTGTGTATACCGTCATCTCTTCATTCCCTTTAGGAATGACTAACACTGGCGCACGCGTCAACTTCTCCTTTAGACTCTTGAAGGCATCCTCACACACTTCGTCCCAGACGAAGGACTGATTCTTCTTAGTCAACTGAGTCAACGGTGCTGCTATCTTGGAGAAGTCCTGGATAAACTTACGATAATATCCAGCTAATCCCAAGAAACTTCTTACATCTGTCGCATTCTTGGGCGTAGGCCAATCCTGTACCGTAGCCACCTTCGCAGGGTCCACGACAATACCACTCTCGGAAACAACATGACCCAAGAATCTCACTTCCCTTCTCCAAAAATGACACTTAGAGAATTTCGCTTTCAATTGGTGTTTCCTCAACACCTCCATCACTATCCTCAAGTGCCCCTTGTGTTCCTCCTCTGTCCTTGAATAAACAAGGATATCATCCACAAACACAAGAACAAACTTATTCAACTGATCTCTGAATACTCGATTCATAAGATCCACAAAATAGGCTGGTGCATTGGTCAACCCAAATGGCATAACCAACCACTCATAAAATCCAGACGGCGTCCTAAATGCCGTTTTCGGAACACTCTCATCCGCTACTCGAAGCTGATGAAATCATGTCGCGAGGTCCAACTGGGAGAACACTCTTGCTCCTTCCAGCTGATCAAACAAATCATCTATCCGCGGTAGAGGATACTTATTCTTCCTCGTCACCTTATTCAACTCGCGATAGTCCACACACAAGCGAAGGGAACCATCTGCCTTAGTGGCAAATACAACTGGTGCTCCCCACTCGGAGACACTCCTTCTAATCAATCCCTTCTTCAAAAGATTGCTGACTTGCACCCCGAGCTCTCGCTGCTCCCTTGGTGCCATACGACAAAGTGGCATCACTATAGGTCTGGCATCTTTCACTAAATCAATACGGAACTCAATCTCTCGGTGTGGTGGAAGCCCGGTCACCTCCTCGAAAGACGTCCGGATACTGGCCAACCACGGGCACATCTGACAACTCATCCTGCGGGATGTCGAGGGAATTTACAAAACTAGCCATAACCCCATCACTAGGTAGACTACCAAACACTACCCTCCGCCCATCATCCGCCCTCACTGTCACCAAAAAGCCCTCACAGTCTACCACCACCCCGTATCTTTGGAGCCAATCGACTCCCAATATAATGCCATACCCAGTAAAGCCCAAAACAAAGCAATCACATACAAACATACATCCATGACTCGATAAGACCAAATTCTTGCAAATCATACTAAGGCTAGTCGAACCACCAATCGGGTTCGTCACAACTAATGGTCTATCGACTATCTCGGGTTCCAGTCCCAACCTATCTACCAGGTCACTAGATATGAAGGAACGGGAAGCCCCAGTATCAAACAAAACTCGAACTGGTACATCATAAATAGAAAGCATACCTTGAATAACAACATTCTTTCCTTTCTCCGCCGCAGTTGGGGCATTCGACGAAGAAGGAACAGCATCAAGAGCATATGCTTTCACAATCTGCTTCTCCCTAAGAGGTTGCGGACACTTATCCTTCTGATGTCCCACTTGACCACAGTTGTAGCACTTCCTTTCCGCTGGCTTGGGCCGACATTCTTTAGCATAATGGCCCTTCTTTCCACAGCTGAAGCACTCAACATCCTTCTTGCTCTTTTTCTGGCCACCCTTAGATTGGTCTTGCTTCCTCTTATTCTGAGAGCTATTCTTGCCTCCACCGCCTGCTTGCGGCTTTGGCCCTTCTGCAGATGCAGCCTCAGTCTTTGACTTAGGGTAAAGACTCTCTGATCTCAAAGCTTTCCCCACGATCGATTCAAAAGTCTCATCGATGTGGTTGATAAGCCTTTCCCCTAAGTATCCATCCAAACCAGTAATGAACTTCTCATTCTTCTTCTCAGGAGTATCGATAAGAGATAGTCCATATTTCGACAAAGTGTCGAACTCAGCAATATAATCAGAAACTGCCCTCCCATTCTGCTTGAGTTCCAAGAACCTCTTGAACAACACTGACTTCTGGGCAGCTGGAATGAACTTCTCGCTAAAGCGAGCCTTGAACTGAACCCAAGTAACCTGGTCCTCTGGAGTAGCTGTTCTAATGGCATTCCACCAATTCATCGCTCGCCCTTGCAGCTGGCGAGACGCTAGCCTTCTCTTCATCGCATCCTCAAGACCCAAGTCATCAAAGATACGATCACAGCTATCCATCAAATCCTGAACATCTGTGGCTGACTTCGTTCCGTGGAATGGCTTTCCACCAAGATTAGTGTAATCCTTGCACAACTTGGCGAAATCGACCCTAGGCGCCTGCACTACTGGGCCAACACCAACTCCGGGATTGGGAACTTCCCCTTGCACTTCTCTAAGCATGTCTCTCATGAGGTTGGTAAACATCGCCCTCATGTCAGCGGCATTCCCATTATTGGCCCCTCTACCGGTACCTCTAACATATCGGCTCATCGTCAATCTGTAAAAGGGAAACGATTAACGACCCCATAGTGGTACTAGTGCAGTGCAACTTCATTCTTATACTACTAATAGTATATATGTACATAGCTTTTGAAAACCAAAGTAATCACAAATACGCGCTCTCATATACGTACTAACTCTCCCTAGTGTCTTTCCCTAGGTTAACTACGCAACCTAGAGCTCTGATACCAAGTGTGGCGGCCCGCCCCGCACCAACCGACATTTACTCCATAAGTGCGCTGTACACATGTCCAGTTAGGACGAAACGGGTCATGAGAAGGAAAGGGAAGAAGGAAATGAACATACAAAGGACCTGTAGAATGTCTCACAGCGCATAGAGCAAAATATAATAATAACATACTTGACATAAAACAGGAGAGACAGTGCATAAGCTAAAAATCAGAACTAAACATCATAGCAGCGGAAATCCAAAATACAGCTTATTACAACTTTCAAACTGTCTCGAAGCAAAAGCAAGATAAATGAGGTATGCTACTAATGCCCAAGTAGCGACCATCAACGACACAGGGAGAATGTGTATATATATATAATACGTGGAAGCCTCTTGCCCGCCTCCGAACCAGCTACTCGCGCATCACCAGCTAACCTGTCTCTAGTCTGCTCGTGTGAGCACCCAGAGTAATAAGAGGAGACATAAAACTCTGGGTCAGACATAAAGCCTGGTATGAGCGATAAGCATCTAAAGTGAACAATAACAGGTAGACTAAAACATACCTGAACCTAGACCTGCAACCAAAGAGTTAGCACTACATAATGTACAACACTCTAAGGTATCATATCAAACAATATAAAGATACGGAGGTGGGGGAGGTGTGCATGTCATAGGGATGGCAAACAATCAAACATAGCATCCATCCTCACATCTCTCACTCAGTGCGTAAAGCATACGATATTCACCACTTCGATCACCCAACATACCTTGCTACGATCACTCTACCCCATGAAGTCATAAATGGCTTCACTGCACTGATAACGTAGCCACAAATCCTTTGCTATGTCCACTTTGCCCCATGGAGTCACAAGAACCCCACTGCCCTGGCTCATAGCCTTACTAATCCTTACTATGTCCACTCTGCCCCATGGAGTCACAAGAACCCCACTGCACTGGCTCATAGTCTTACTAATCCTTACTATGTCCACTTGCCCCATGGAGTTATTCACCCCATCTGCGCTGGCTCATAGTCTTACTACGCATCACCTTGCCCCTCAGGTCATAATGACCCTACTGCACTGATAACGTAGTCTTGCTACCATCACCTTGCCCCTCAGGTCATAATGACCCTACTGCACTGATAAGTAGCCCATTATTCTTTCTTAGTGGTGAATCGAAGTTATGAACGTCGACAACTCCTTAGCACACGTCCCGCAGCAAAGTCCAACCATGAAGTGAACTCATTGGTTCCCAACTGGTTCCGGGATCCTGAGCTCTAACTCCCATTTGGACTACCTTTGCATCTCGGGTTATTGGTCATCCCCATCGAATCGGATCGGATCAGCCTTCACATTCTTCATCGGATCGGATCGGCCTTAGGCATTCGGATCGGGTCGCGCCTCCTGCATCGGATCGAGTCGTGATCCTCCAGGTGATTGGATCGCCCTCCTCCATTGTCTCGTGAATCCAGTCTCCATCGGATCGGGTCTCCTCTTCTGATCGGGTCGTGAACTCCCTGCGGATCGCGTTCCAACGGTTCGGATCGTGCTACATGGATCGGGTCGTGACTTCCCATCAGTTCGTGAGGCTGGTCGGTTCGTGGAAGGACGAGGCGGATCGCATAATAACTCCTCATGTCGGATCGTGATCATCTGGTTCGGATCGGGGTGCGAAACGCGAGTGCGGATCATGGACATGGCATGCGATCCGATCCGGATCCCTGCATACTTCCTGCAGCTGTTCCAGCGAGTTGTTTACGCCTCTCGACGGCGTTTTCGACCATTCCAACTATTCTAACCAATCACAAAGCATTTCATACAGTCATAGCAACATACATAACCAACCCCAAACATCAAAACATCAACATAATAGGTTAAAATGGATCAAACATACCTAAAACCCCATATTCCCCCCTAAGCATATTTAGGTGAAACTAATGATAGGATTAACAAAACTTAACCAAATTAACCCAAATTCATACCAGAGGTCTAAAACATCATTTAAGAATTTATGAACATTTTTCCCGAATTTATTAGTGTATAAATTCGCTAATTAACACTAATTACCTCTAATTAGCCATGATTAGTGTAAAACTATGCAAATCACTCACCTTAGCAACAAATAAACTAAGATCTGAAATAATTCTCTGATTTGATGTGAATCTTAATGCCAAACAGCAGCTCCTTAGTTGCTTTGGTGAAGATCTTCCTTGATTAGGGGTTGCTAAGCCAAATCCTTGACCAAAAGATGATTTGGAGGTGATTTAGAGGTTGGAGGCCATTTTTAGGGATCCTTGGTGATAAGTGGAGGCTAGAAAACTGAAATGGAATGATTCTCCATCTCATTTCAGCCCTCCCATAACCCTAATCCCGAAATGGGTTATGGGCCTACTCACTAATCACCCGATTTGGCCCGGTTAAGCAGTTTTTCACCCTCCAAACCTTATTTCAGCCATATCTCCCAAACGGTAAGTCCGTTTGGCTATTATGACCACTCTACGGAAAGGTAAACCATCAAACGAATCAAATGGAAGTGGTTTTAGGTCAAAATTCCTTTCCAATCAAAAGTTATGGCCAAAACAGTACCAACTAGGGGCAAAATGGTCATTTAAAAATCGACAAAAATCATAAACATGGGAAATGACTCTAATAGATGTTTCCCAAAGTTACATGACCATACGACTTCACACGGGAAAGAAATAAATATTCTACAATCCTATGATGTGTAGAATACGGGTCGTTACATATATGCACTTCATATCTGAATATTACGCTTGGTTTGATACTATAGATTAGACCTGTATGTGATTCAATATGTTGTTTCACATTGAAGCATGATGGTGTTTATTTCCCATTCATACTCGAATGGTTAACACAATTAGGATACTGGGAGAAAGGAATACTGATTCCTGTAAAGATAAACACCACATAGGCAACATGTGTTTATTTACTAATATACAAATTGGTTTGTATTGGTTGTTAATATATATGATATGTATATATGCATATAATGCATAAATGTTGCTTTGTTTATTTTCAAACGAAATGATAAACTGCTTTCACACATTTAATTGTAAATGTTTGCAGATCTAGCTTTGTAACTTGACGCAGTATGACTGAACCAATTAGTACAAGAATGGGCATGCTGATGCAAGAACAGTCGAGTTTCAGAAACCAAGTGAGACTTGGCAGATTTATAAATTTTGATTTGTATAACTGTGTATAAAGATACACAGCAAATTCGAATATATATATATATATATATATATATATATATTAATTATGTATATTGTAATACTGGAAATGAGTCTAGTTGTATGAATAGATCTGAATACCCATGACTAGATAATTGTATTGTTATATGATTTGCCACTGCAAGTTATGTATATTCAATGTAAATTTAGTTTGTATCATCTCATTTACTGTTCACGTAATGCCTATGGTAAATATATGTTTTATTTTGATATTAGCATACAGATGTTATGTGACATATGAGAATGTCATATATATGTTCGAATAAAGTAAAATGAAATTGATTAATAGAGAATTCATTTTAGAATTGTATATTGTATTTGATACAAAAGTAATAATAACCAATTGTTTTGTAATGTTCAAAAGAAATATATAAGTATGATTCTTATATATATATATATATATCACTGAATACATATGCATATGGTTCATATATGTATTATTTAAATCCGATTTATATTACAAATATAAAATACGTATATTTGATATATGTAAATAACTTTAATATCGTTTCTCACTACGAATTATAAAATTCTCTTTCTAGCAAATTTTGTTATATTAAGTCATGGTGACGTCTTCCAATAATACACTCATCAATGTCCAAAATCACTGGATATAGGTAATGCCAAAGCATTGTGCATCCTTTTATTTTGGTTATATGCGACGGAGTAAAAGTGATACTTGAACTGTATTATTGGGTCTGACTTAACTGAGCTGCATAATAAGATTATGGCTTAGAGACAACAGTGTGAATTATTCTATATATTGAGCAAATGAATAATACTGAACAAAATGTTCATCATGCGATCCAAGAATTATATACACGATATAATTGACACAAGATGTCTACCTAAAAGGTTGTGTTTTGGGGATTTGCCAAAGCAGAGTCAAAACATGATTAGATATGGATCTTGGAACACCATTATATATATTGATATATGTATATAAATAAAGGGATGTTAATTTGAGTGGGAGCATATTTTAGTTTAAATTACACGTTTATGTTAGTATACAATTTTGATTGTCAAAATTTATATTAAATAAATATTAAAGAATCAGTTATTATTTATTATCTACTGTATAATAAATAACTCCGATAATTTAAATTAATACTTAAGAAGGATAAATTGAATTGAATCAAATTTCTTGACTAACATTGAAATTTTGGGAATTGTCCTCAAACAAATTAAAACGTAATTGTTCTAACAAAAATAGAGGATCTAAAATAAAAGTTAAAGTATGACTTTAACCAATTAAGATATAAATGTTATAAAATCTACTTATATATATATTTCTAGTATTAGATACTAGATATAAATCACATAAGTGTATGTTGATTTATAGAAATTACAAAATAAGTAGAAATGAGATAAAAGGACAAGTGGACTTACGATTGGAAATGAAACAAATGTTGTTGAATTATCCATAGGAAAGTGATTCTTTTTATTATACTGCCTTAATTAAATTAATAAAATAATTGTTATAATGAAATTCCACTTAAGATAAATGTTATAATAGATCTTGTTTAGACAAGTTTGAATTTCATTTGTAATAAAAGAACAATTGTTATTCATTTTATTTAAATGAAATATCATATGGAATTTCACAAACAATTAATGATCTTTGTAAATCCTTAATTATAATGTACTTGACATTAACAATAAGTGAATTAAATTTAATGATTTAAATCCAATATACCTTTAGTATTAACGGTTAGCCCAGTAAATAAGAAAGTATATCAAAACTCCATAATGATGGAATTTTGATGTCATTTGATTTCGAATCATATGAAGAATGCAGATCTTGTTTATAAGGCAATATAACTGAATCACCTTTCACTTAATACAGTGAATGAGTGATAAGTATTGGGTCTCGTACATAATGATGTATATGGAGCAATGAATACATAAGCTAGAGGTAGGTTTTATTACTTCATTATATTTACTGATGATATCAGTAGATATAGATATGTATATCTTATGAAATACATATCAAAATCCTTTGAAAAGTTCATAAAATTCAAAATGAAGTTAGAAACCAATTTTAACAGAAAAAATAAATATTTTTCAAACAGTTCGAAAGAGAACATTTAAGCCAATAAATTTAAATGACTATCTGAATGAGTTTGGAATTGTTTCACAACTCTGTCCACCTAGAACACCATATTGAAATGGTTTGTCTGACAAGAAAAAAATCGCACCTTATAAGATATCATACGATCAATGATAAGTCATATAGATCTTCCAATAAATTAAATTTTGAACAACTGCATTTAATCCTACTCAGATGATTATGAAGACGCGATATAAGATATAAACTAGAAAATGTTCCAGTGTGTCTATTATGTAATTTTGGGAAGTGAAGCATTTATTAAACGCCTCGCCTTTGATGAGATCAAATCCAAATCTGATAATTGTTCTGTGGAGTATCAGAAGGATATTATTTCTATAAATCCTTAGAGAATAAAATGTTTATTGCTCGAATTGATATCCTTTCAAGAGGAGTTATTCTTTAAGATACCGATAAGAATGAAATAGATTTCGAAATGTCTCGAAACCACAAAATGTCATTGAATCTTGTATAGACAAGAAATTGAGTGGGAGTGACACAATAGTTCAAATGTTATATGATAACACTTTAATTATTGTAAATTATGTTAGTTTTAAAACAAGAAATAAATACTGATTCTAAGAAAGAAAATGTTTGGATTAAGAAGTTCATGATTAAACTTAATTCATTGTTGATCCAATGATATACATTGCGATAACAATATGGCTGTTGCTCAGGCCTAAAACCTTAAACTCATTATTGATCCAAACATATATTTAAGAAATATAATTCTTATGTGAAATTGTTCACAAAAGAAATGAACATATCTGCAAAGTTGCAAAAGTTGTAATGTTGCAGACCTACTGAATTAAACTCTGTCACAACAGAAGTTTAATAGTCCCACTAGTTTTATGTGTATACGATACGTGAATGATTGACTCTAGTGCAAGTGGGAGATTGTTAGAGTTTATGCCCTAGAGGCAATCCATTTGATGAGATAGATAACACTGTTGATGTTATTATTTTATTTGGAATAAAATAAAATATCCTGTTATGTTATATTTACTGCATAATATAAATATTAATATAATACAAGTCCTTAGAATAATAATACGGAATTATATAGTTCGAGTAAGACTGAACTTGAGATTATATAATGTGATAAGTATTATAATTTTAAAATATCCCTAGTCAAGTTTCATTGTTTATATAAAGGACAACAATAAAGCGTTGAGACTAGTATATTGATTGACTGATGATTACGTCTCATTGATCATTAATATACATGATATTAAAGTCAAGATATAAATACGTATTGGAGAACAGCGTATTGGGCTGACCCGCCGTGAGATAACTCTATGGAATATAATTAACAGTATCATAAGTTATCCTCATAGTGACAGTGATGTAATGGTCCTCAGACCTGAAATTATTATAATTTTATTCGAGGATATTTGTGTTTTGATATCATCTAAAGTTATTTCGTAACAGAGTAACGATAACGGTGATTATTGGATACATCTCGAGTCGAATGAAAATTATGAATGATCTAGATGGAATTTAACCCTACGATATATTCGTAGTGATATTCATGGGCCTCTTGATTGAGTGAGACTGTGAAATGCATGGCCATGCTCAAATACTGATTTGTTTAAACAGTCTACTCATCGATCAAGAAAACGGATTAAATCATAATGAGGATGATACGATCCATGCCTCTAGTTTGATCCTGGATATATTGGTTAAAAGGATTATATTGCATTGAGACACTGGTCACAGAAAGGTAGTACCGAATCATAGATATTATTATAACTTGGGTAACAACGATGTGTTGCTAGATATCGCTCACTGTTTATAATTTAAATTCGATTTAAATTATTGCCAACGTTGTAGTAACCTATAGGGTCACATACTTAGAGATTTATAGAGATGAAATCATATTTTGGATAAATAAAATATTAATATGTTAATATTTTATTAAACGTTGTAAAAGGTAAAATGGTCGGTTCCATATATGATGTTATACATTTGGTTTGAAAAAAGGGGGGCTATACTTTCCTTTATAAACCGACTTATATAAACCCTTTATAGATGAGATACTAGTATCGAGAAGGGTTAACCCTAATTTTCCCTTTCAAAACGGAATCCAAAATCATGGCGGCTAGCACCGAGTCTTTTATCTTATTCAATCCGATTGAAGAGGAACAATCTCGTGTGGACTACTTGTAGAGGCTCTACATTTGGAGAGCTACGATTCGATCAACCCAGATCTCAAAAGCAATCGATCTTGACAATCAAAGCAGAGGATGAAAGGTATAATTGTTAACCCAATTTCGAATTCACGTATGATTTTAGGGCTGATAAATTTTTTGATTCTGCTGTAATTGATCCTTAATTTCCTTCACCTTTTTGCTTCAATTGTCCCTCTACCACTTTCATCGCCAGGAGAGGTGGCCCCCTCGCCTGTCGTTGTTTCCCCTACCCCCCTTCTTAGTAAGGAAGAGATAGCGATCGTTAATGATCGACTACATTGCCTTACTAAGAATTTTTATCCATCGCGAAAAGGTTTTTCGCGATCAGACTATTCCCCGGTTAACCGGGCTAGGCCTGTGTGCCGCAGCTCGAGAGTGTCCCCTCGCACTCCCTGCACCATTCGCACACTCTCTATAGTGGCGTCCGAGCAGATCGTAAGATCTACTCGACACACGCTTTACCGTATCTGAGGAGTGGTTTTTTTTTCAATGGTGAACTTCCTGTTTTGGAATGTTCGTGGTATTGGTAAAGATGCGTTGATGGCTAGACTGAAGCGCATTGTGAGGAAGCATTCGATCTGTCTTGTAGCACTTCTTGAACCTTTTATTGGCTCAGAAGCAGAATCCAGTGCCGTTTTGTTTCTTGGTTTTGGAGGTGCTTTAGCCAATGTGACTAGGAAGATTTGGATCCTATGGTCCAAAGATGTCTTGGCACATTTGGTTTTCGATTCGCCTCAACTTCTGTCGGTTGCTTGTTCATTTCCTTCCTTCTCCTCCAGTTTTCTTTTCTCGGCGGTTTACATTAGATGCGATCGGACAGAGAGATTGACCCTTTGGTCCGACATCCTCCCTCTTTATGATCTGGGTTTCGGCGTATCGGTTTTAGGAGGCGAATTCAATGTAGTCGCCTGCCACGCAGAGAAGCAGGGCGGCATTGCCACTAACCGCACGGCGGTAGCAGATTTTAATGATTTCATCGTGGCCTCGGGCCTGTCTGAGGTTTTGCTCGTCGGATCGGCCTTTATTTGATGCAACAACCAAGAAGGGCCAAACCGGATTCTATCTAGACTTGACAGAGTTTTCGGATCGGAAGGTTGGTTCAACCTACCCTTTGCTTTTTGTGTTTCACACCTTCATCGGACCTTCTCCGATCACGCTCCTATGCTTCTCTTCTGCTCTTCCCACATGCTTTCTGGTCCCTCCTCCTTTAGGTTTCAGAGTATGTGGAGATCGCATCACTCTTTCCATCGAGTTGTGGAAGATTCATGGAACTCTCCAGCAGTAGGCTCGCCTGCTATTGTGTTTTCTCGCAAGCTTAAGCATCCCAAAATTTGCCTCAAGTCTTGGAATATGCAGATGTTCAAGAATATTTTCAATCGTGTCAGAGCGGTAGAAGAAACTCTTGTTCTTGCAGAAGCGTCTTTCGACGAAGATCCTTTATTTGCTAACAAGGAGGTATGGGCCTTGGCTCAGTTAGCTTTTTCGTCGGAGCTCTGTGTCAAGAACGACTATCTTCGCCAAAAGGCGAGAATCAAGTGGGTTGTCGACAGGGGCACGAACTCCAAGTTCTTCCACTCTTCCATTCATAAGAAGAACATACTTCTTACGATTCTTCAGATCGAACGTCCTGATCTGTCAGTTGCTACCACTCCAGGTGATGTAAAGGAGGCCATCCTTTCTCACTTTCAAAATTTCCTTGGCTCTCCCTTGGTTGCGGACTCTGATCCGATCTTTCTAGATTACATTCCCAGGCTAGTTCTTCCAACGGAGAGCGCTGACCTTGCCATACCTCCTTCTCCGGAAGAGATACATGCTTGTGTTTTCGCTCTTAGTAAGGAAAGTGCTAGTGGGCCTGATGGCTTCAATGGGGTCTTCTTCCAGAGTGTTTGGCCAATCATCCAATCGGATTTCTGCCTAACTATTCGTTTTTTTACTCCGGTGGAGATCTACCTCAAGGATGGACATCCACCAACTTGATCCTTATTCCTAAGTGTGAAAATCATAGCACGTGCGCGGATTTTCGTCCGATCAGCTTATGCAACTTCTCTAACAAGGTTATTTCTGAGGTCCTAGCCAATAGCCTGGCTCCGTTTCTTCAGCGCACCATTTCGTCTTCTCAAGCCGAGTTCGTAAAAGGACGTTTGATTACGGATAACGTCCTTTTAGCCCAGGAGTTGGTGTCTCAGATTGATCGGAAGGTCAGGGGTTCTAATGTGATCATCAAGCTGGACATGGCGAAGGCTTATGACCGCATGTCCTGGTTTTTCATCATCAAAGTTTTAAGGGCTTTCGGGTTTCCCGAACCTCTTAATGATCTTATCTGGAGGCTCATTTCCAACTGCTGGTTTTCCGTTCTCATCAACGGATCGACCAATGGTTACATCAAGGCAGGAAGGGGACTTCGTCAAGGGGATCCTCTTTCACCGTCTTTTTATTATTGCCGCTAAGGCTTTTGTTCGTGGATTACATTCCCTTACGATTGCAAACCAGATTCATTGGTTTGGCATCCCGTCGGGCTGCCCGCTCATTTCTTCCTTATCCTTTGCTGATGACAATATCACCTTCACGAATGGTAACCGTCATTCAGTCCGTCGCCTTGTCTGCCTCATTCAGTAGTACGAGAGGTGTTCTGGACAACTCGTAAATTCTGCTAAGACTTGCTTCGTTTCGGCGAGTGACTTGCCTGCGGTTAGATCCTCTTGGATTGAAACCTTTACAGGTTTCAAAACTGCCTCCCTTCCCTTACCGTACCTCGGTATTGTTCTTTACAGAGGTCGTAAGCTCAACGCCATTTTCGACCCCCTATTCGATAGAGCTAGGGGCAAAATCATCTGGTGGAATGCAGCACTTCCCTCTCAGACAGGAAGACTGGTTCTTTCAAAGTCAATGCTTGACTCTATAGGATCGCATATCTTTACTGCTATGACCTCAACCGCCTCTTTCTTCGGCTCTTACCGTTCTTTGGCATCCTCCTTTTTCTAGGGTAAAAAGAATAACGTTAATCGCCACCATTAGATTTCGTGGGACATCATTTGTCATCCCAAAAATGAAGGGGGTTTGGGCCTCAGAAATCCAAAAGATACTTGCACTGCTTTTGCTTGCAGGTTGTGGGCAAGGTTTGATGTGAACGACTCCTTATGGGCAACCTTCCTTCATGCCAACTACCGCAGACTTCGGGCTATGAACTTCACCGGTGCCCCATCATATGCGAGTGAGACGTGGAAACATATGCAATCCGTGAAGGCCTTTTCGGATTTACATGGTGGTGGATCCGGATGGGACGGCAGTTCCTTTTTCTATCTCAGCGGCATGGAGCTTGGCGAGGACGCTAGCTTCGCAAACTACCTTCTTTTCTCTTACATTGGGATGTCCGTATTCCCCCGAAGGTTTCTTTGTTTACGTGGAGGACCCTACATGATGGGCTTCCGATAGATGAGAACCTTCAGTGGATTGGCATCCCAATTGTGTCCCGGTGTAGGTGTTGTGGATCTAGTGACATGGAATCCATAACTCATTTGTTTTTCTTCGGTTTCTCTACAAAAACTGTTTGGAATTACTTTCGAAACTTGGTTGGTCTTCGAGGTAATTCGTCTTCTCTTTATGATTTACTGAGAATCTGGTGGGATGGAAATTCAGGTAAATATATTCGCTCGATCCTCTTTCAGTTAATTCCTTGTCTTATTTGCTAGCATATCTGGTGTTCGATGAATAAGGCAATTTTCGAAGAGAAGCCAATGGTCCCAACTTCCATCATCCGAAATGTAAGGAAGGATGTTTCCCTCGCGTTTCGTGGCAGACCTTTTAGAGGCTCTATTAGCTCCCGATCAAGTCGGTTGGATGGAACCTTTGATGTTATATCGGTTCCAACAACCCACCGAGCGGGGATCGGTTGAGTCCGTTTCTTTTAGTTTAGCGGGTTTTAACCCTCCATCCTAACATCTCTTGTCATTCACTCCTCCCCCCTTTAGCCCTGATTTGGTTTGCTATTGCTGTAAGGCCTGGTTTTTCAGGTTTTTTGTCCGCTACTCAATGGATTCTTTGGGGGTGGAGTTGCTTCCTCGATTCTGGAGCTTTCAGATGGCTTGGATGCTTGCATCATCTTTCTTAGTGCTTGACTCCTTTTTCAGGTTCACAAACGGGTCTTTCATGCTGTGTTGCGTGGGTGTCGTTTCTTGGCTTCTAGATCGCCTTACCTCTTTAGGTCGGAGTTGACCTTGCTGGTTTCATGATTGGATGGTTTATGGAAGAGGAGTTTTTTCTAGGATTCATCTGGTTTTCCTTTTTTTTGGTATTGCTCATCTTGTATATTATGGTGTGACCTTGGTTTTAGAAGTAGAATTACTTCATAATAGGGTGGTGGCCATGTCGGAACTCGATTTTGAAGTATGATGGGTTGTGGCCTTGCCGGATCTCATCCATCTACTTCTTAGACTCATGGTCGTTGATTAGGCCTGAGTTATTACATGTGGTTACCTGCTAGGCATGTTGGCAGCTTTTGGTTTTCTGTTATGCACGTATATATTTGTTAAAACAAAAAGGTAACATGTCAGTTTGCAATTATACTCAATTTGCAAAAGCATTATTGGTTAAAACCGATTGCATATCTCAAATTATTGTTGTTTCGTTCCCAAATATTGTTAACCCGTCTCTCTTTGTAAATTACAACCTTTTTTGACAATGATCATTTCATGTCGCATCACTAATCATAATGCTATTGGAATCTTACAAGAACAATTCTCAATTTAGTTTTTTCTACTAAGGCAGTTTTCCTAAATACACTAACAACGTTATCTTATCCTTACTAACATGTAACAAGTCGACTAACGCTACTACAGCTGGGCATTTTTGCTTTGAACTCACACCTTGTTACCATAAACAAATAGATGCTAATAAGTATAAAATAATATTGAAAGTTCCAATATCATAACGCCCTTAGTTTGGAGATCTTTCTCGTCTATAAGGTTCTCTATGGTAAGGTCCTGATATCGACAAAAAAACATGAACATACTTAATGCCCATGCCCGAATCTGAACTTTCACCGGCACCAGCACCCATGGCATGAAAAATGGGCATATGAGGTCGTATTAGGGGCACTTAGTACTTTGCAGCTAGCTTGGCAGTTCAGACCAAACATTTCATAGTTTTGTCCATTTAATATTAAATGTCAAAATAATAATAAAATAATCGCATCCCTTGATAAGGGGTCGCAACCTTTCCAACGGTAACAACCATTCTGTTAGCCTGTTTTGTGACCAGGCCACCCAAAGCCCAGACGATCAGGGTTACATATGTAGAGATTAAAAGCTCGTATACGTTCAATAACCATAGGTCGGATCGGATTGGAGAGCTCGGATCGGGTCGGATGCTCAGTTCGAAGTTAAATGGCTTCTACGTGGTTTACTTCATCACAAGCGGCTCAGATCGGATATAGATAGACCCAATCCAACCCCATGCTTTGGAGTTTCAACACAAAGATTCGGTCACTGGTTCAGTTCGGATATGGGTGGACCCAAACCCAAGCCACTACACACGAAGACCTTCGAGCTTCTGGCAAAGTCGCACCGGTTCGGATCGGTCCCTAACCGAACCGCCTGAAGCATCCTTGCACACTATGAAGTTGACCTATTCTCTATCCTATTATTCTGGATTTCTGTACATGTGTCACCGCACAATTAAGAGACCATTTCTCCACTCTCTCCACTACATTTCGAGATCTGCTGTATGCATGCCACGTGGCCACTCTTCCCTAACCGAATTTCTGCCTATAAACACATGAATTCGTAGTCATTTGAGGGGACTTTTTGCATTTTGGTTCTTGATGTCTGCCATGGTCGCACCTCTTCAAGAGAGAACCTTCTTCTCCAATGAAAATACCATGAATTCAGAGAGAATTATTCATTGAATTCGAGTGTTTGAGCGATTGTATTCGCTATAGTTGTAATTCTTTATTGAATGAAGAACTATAAAGTGGATGTAGGCTCGTTAATGCCGAACCACTATAAATCTCATGTGTTGATTGCATTTTCTCTGTTTTTAGATTACTATTCTTCGATATTATCCACAAATCCTAGATAATTGGGTGTTAGTGCCATTTTCTGGTCAAACATTTTGGTGTTTTCACTGAGAAATGAAGATTCTCAACATTTAAGGATTCTCCAATCTACTTATTGGATCGCCAAGTCCGATGAGGAAATCTTGTCAATTCTATACTGACTTTGCAAGAGAATACCAGATGTGTAGCCACCTCCACGCCATCTAGTAGCAATCGCCAAAGATTGAAAATCAAGTCCATAAAAGTTTCTGGACAGGATTGGATATACTTCCAGTTTGAATGGCCTTCGGATCAGATGTAGATGAAGGGATCGGGTCAGATGCAAATGAAGCCTCGGATCGGATAGAAAAGAGGGGTGCTTGTTCGAATTAAGAAGGGATAAGCTCCGGATCGGATGGAGTCGACCCGACCTGCTCGTGTTGACCCGATTCGCTCGAATGAAGTAGGACCGATCCGACCCGAAGCGACTTGCCCAATCCGACCCCAAGACTCAACCTCGATCAGATGACATACCCGAACCGCGATCCGATGACATCTCCGAACCGCAGCTTGAAGGCAAAGGTCGATCACCGCCGGGACTGTGGGGCCCCAGACCCCCACCGGCGCTGCGCCCGGACCCGCTGACGGCTCGCCTTCGGCTCGGAGCACGGCTCGCCTTCGGCTCGACATATATTTTGACTAACAACAGTCATCAATGCTTTTCAATGAAGACTACACGGATAGTATGAGAATATCACAGCAAGATGGCAACGATTTGGATTCTTCCAAGAGCCATGACACCTACTTACATCAGTAAGCCAATATGAGGAACTATCGATCAGGTTCATCTTGTTATTAATGACAATATACGAAACAATGACTATCTTATAGCAGCCTCCTCTTCCCGTGCTCCGATGGTGTATACACTTCACCACTGCAACTGATCTTGTCCCTGAAAGAGTAGAGACCACCTGGTTTATATGACTTAAGCATGTCCAACCAACGGAATCTCGAATGGCATTGTTATAGAGCAATCCGGACATTACTTTGAAAATGACTCGAATGATTTTGGCCATGATGATTCTCACTGACGAGATACCGAGAAGCGACTAAGGATCCTAACACTACAAAGTTACACTTCACTTATATGACATAATGAAAGGCATATGTCCTGCGGTTCACTCCCTGAAAAACCTGCTAACCTTTGCATTGCCTGTCTGCTTTTAACCACATTGATGACGATTGATTTCTATCCAAATAAGGGTTAAATTAACATACATTAGTGCCCAGAGTCAGGTACCAGTTGAGCCACCGTAAACCATGATTGGACATATGGATCCTTACCCAGATTATAGTAACTTGACTACTCATCAACTACCGGGCGATCAGCCCTAGTAGAGTTCAAAGCTTACATTGCATCTTGGTGTCTATTGTTAAAATCCCTAACCGAAGTTAGAATGGGAATGGTCCACGGTGACCAAGTTACTGGAAAAACCTGCTATTTGGATGAATGGAAGATGCTACGCAATGGAGATGGCATAGAACCCGAGAAATGCTTCCCCTCCTACGAAGGAGCTATTAGCATGACAAGTAAAAGAGGCATCGCAGAAGGAGTCTCTCGATTAATAGTTCGATAGTATAGTCCTAGAGAGGATGAAGATACGGGATGCAGAAGGGAAACACTTCATGAAGCCACTGTGGATATTCCGATTGATAACGACGACCTGGAAAAGGTCTCGAAAATCAAATCTCGTTTGGACCACCTACGGACAAGGGAACCGACTGATTTTCTACGATCCAATCAAGATGCATTTGCATGGACCTATACTGACATGTGTGGGATCTCGCCTCGATTATGAGTCATGCACTAAACATAAACCCGAAGCATCCTCCTGTCAAGCAAAAGACGAGTATGCTGGGCCTGGATAGGTCGACTGCCTTGAAAGAAGTAGAGAAGTTGATAAATAATGGATTTATCGGAAATGCTACATATCCCGACTAGATATCAGACCCTATACTTGTTAAGGAGATTAATGAAGAATGGTGTACAAGCATCGATCTTTCATATCTGAATAAGGATTACTCAGAAGAAAGCTTCCCGTTACCAATGAATGATTAGTTGGTGGATTCAAAGGCTGCACATGGACGTCTTTCTCTTATGAATGCGTACTTCAACTACAACCAGATTCACATGCACATGCTCGATCAAGAACATACCATTTTTTATCATAAACCTTGGATTATACTGTATCATGATAATGTCTTTTTGACTGAAGAATCCTGGAGCAACGTACCATCACTTGATGAATCGTATGTTCCACAACCAAATTGAAAGGCCATGGAAGTCTATGTAGATGATATGCTTGTGATGTCCAAGCGATCAACCGACCACATTTCAGATCTGGCGGAGATGATTAGTATCTCCTAACACTATGGAATGAAGCTAAACCTTTTGAAATGCTCATTTGGCATTGCGTCAACGAAGTGTCTTGGCTTCATAGTTATCTTACGCGGAATCGAAATCAATCCTGGCCAGATTGCAGCAATCATGAACATTTGTGAGCCACAGAGAATTAAAGATGCTCAAAGCTTAGCAGGAGATGGTGACGGCACGGAACACTTCCGATAACATAAAATGAAAAGCGGACCATCATTCTTAAATCCCAAAGATATGGCATGCAAGGCATCATTGCTAGTTTCCCTTGGAAGGTCATCCCAGGATAAACGTCAATGAATCTCGTTGTTGAATTTGCTACCTTGACCGATTCGATAAAAGCACTTGCCGGCTTCCCGCTTGATGGAAGATGTACACGAATGAAACTTCTGACGAACTACATTTTGGATATTTGAGCATGGAATGCTCGTGATTACATCATCTAATTCAAAGTTGATACCTCATAAGATTGCATGACCGACTGCCTCAACCTTGCCTGAAGATTAGTGAGATAAAGGTCTAGAACACTTAAACCTTGATGTTGATTGATTGTCTATGCATCAGCTCTTATTCTCGATGTGGGATCGAAGGAATATCTGTAGATGGGTGAGATGTGATTATCTACCATATCATCCATATCCTATTTCCTCGCATGGAAAGCGCAAATTTTTTTATAAGCGTGGATCCACTGTTCTCCTGCCAGTTAACGTCCTAACACCAATGTGATGACGTGCTACCATTAGCGTACATACATGACTCCCTGACACTCAATCCTTGCGCTTATCATGGGGGCAAGAAGGCGATTCAAAGGAGATGCGACCTCGTCATTCGCTTACAATATTTACCTAACTACCTTTGTCACTCCAAGACTCCAATCAAGGTCTGTTCATTCTTAGGACCGTCATCCCACAACAGTTTGAAAAGACATTCATCACCAGCTAAAGATTTTGGAAGCCATACCTTGACAAAGATTGGGCGAGGAAAAATAGACCTACAAAGAGCATGCAATGCCATTTTCGCACAAAATGATATTTATTCCTTTAACAGAATTACTTTTTAACCATGACTCTTATATTTCCATGTTTCATGAGTTATTGATGTAATTAACTCAAATGAATTTATATGTGGATGATGTAGGTATCCCGGATCTGGTACCGATCAAACTTTAAGCACTTACAGGTAGAATTATGGAACATTGCCGTAACGAGCCTGACTTAACTACTCGTTTACAGAGCCACGTCCTCTGCCTAAGAGAAGTTGTATAGCTCAAGGAGGATCCGAGATGACCATCCACTCCTTGTCTCACACGTGGAAGACCTCAAGATAATTATGCATTGACGTTTGCATTTCAAAGTCGGAATCCAATTCCATATGAATGCAGTTCGACCATCTACATGGCTCGATCCATTAAAGGAGGTACCCGAAGTTCGGTGCCAATCACTCGTCTCATGGATTGATCGGAGGAACGCAGAGCCTTGGCAAACATTTTCTGACTCTTTTCCCGACTAACTCTAATCCTCAGAGCTTGAATAGATGAATAAACCTAGGACGAGTGTAAGGGGCACCCCAGGATTAAAGACCACACGATCCACAACTCTAGCTCTTATGACTTGAGGGAACGTTTAAAGGACGATACTGCAACGTTCGACCAAACTCCATCCCACAAGTCGACGGGATGGGAGAAACTTGATTATTGCAAATGGCCACCTCTATCCATGAATCAGGAATTATGAGGTAGCACCCGACAAGTGTGATCCGACCGCTTGCCCAAAAAGCTCTATCTGCCAGAGTGAAGCATGGAGTATGGACTAAAAATCGAGTTCGAGAACGACACTCGAGCCGACAGATTCCCGCTCTTAGGATTAGAGCGTAGAACGAAAGCCGGGCCAAATGACATGACCGTTCGCCTGATTAACTCTAACTCTCATGATTCGAGAGAGAGTATAAAGGACGGGAAAACGACGTCCCCAAGGCATGATGGTGCATCACGATTAAAGACCGCCTTGATTACACTCTAACCTGGGCATATGTCAGGAGAGTATAAAGGTGCTAAGATTATGTACCAAAGACAACATGCTCCTACCCCACTGAAGGATTGGGGATAAGATTGAAAGCTGAGCCGACACCCCCCACAGAAGGATTGGGGGCAACACAATGTCGAACAAGCCCTAATTAGGCACCGACTAGGCACTTTATTCATGATTGATTGGGGGCACACACACATCACCCTCCTTAGATAAATTCTATATGAATTGTTAGATACTATTTGATTGTAGGGATTCTAAATTAAAACCCTTATTTAATTATGATATGCTTTATTACCTATTACTTAGAGAGTCGCTTTGTTTACAAAGTGCAAGCTTGTACAAGATAACATGACCAGAATGCGAGGGCCGCACTCGCGATAGTCGCAACAGTCCAGTTGAAAACAAACAAAGAGTCATGTCCAGAAGGCTGACGCTGATGCCCAATGCTAAACTTCTCATGCAACTCAAGGCGATGACCAAAAGGAGTCCTTAAGAGTGAATTATTTAATGATATGTCACAAGACTTAAGGCAACGACTGAAAGGACTCCCTAAGAGTGATATATCAAATCAGCATACACACCCACGTGTGACTGGCCATAGCCCAAGTGCAACGACAAGTGTCACCTCGCAAATACACTTAATGGAAAATACGATAACTTGAGCACTTGGGCTGCTTGAGGACCACAGAATGGATGCAGAGTGAACGTCCATTTGCTAGTCCTGACAGACTTTCCGATTGAAAGACCTCGGATAAGGGGGAACGCCATTACTTTAACTTCTAGCTTGCAAGGAAGTGGATTGCTTGATACTCCGACTCAAGGATTAACAAGATGGAAGATAGAACTTTCTTTCAAGTTGAGGATGTTGACGCAGAAGGCACTAGGAACGAGGGAAGTCAAAAGATTTCCTTTCGCGATGATCCCTCAACATGTCAAACTAGATATGAAATGGATGGTGCCATTGCTGAATTGAGAACCCGGATGCTCGGCATGATGAAATTCTCCAGAAGCAACAGAAAATGATGGATAACTTCTATGATTAACTCGCAGATTTGAGCACCGTGGGAATTCAAGTGACAACGAACTTGGCTCAAACACTCCTTACTCCGTGGTCTAGATCACATGATACCCTATGACAAGTTGGCAACGTCGTCTTGAATGAAACAAGGTACAATCAACCTCTTCCCAGACATGTGCAACATGCAACTTCTGACCATAACATTTTGGATGAAAACGGCGGCAACATAAGAGCCACTGAAAACTAAAACGGAGTCTGACCAGCCACTACTTCAATTCAGATGAATGCTTCAAATCCAACTCAACTTAAATATGAATCTCCCCATTCCTTAATGCTGGGGGCAAGTGGAAGCATTCGAGGTGACTATAATTTGACTTTATCACCACCCGACTCTGATCCTCATGAATTATTTGACTAACATGAGCTGGACAAGAACAAATTATTTGGCTTCTAACTCTAACTCATAACTTGATGAGGGAGTATGAATTCATAGAAGACATGGATTTGATGCTCACCGCTTAGCAAAACCCCTATGGATGGTGGGCACGGGATAGGAGCTTCAAGCAACGTAATTCGACTATCCGTGGATTTTATGCACATTACCATCATCGGAGTTCCACAAGATCCCAGACTGCAAACAAAAGAATGGCCCCTCAAGACTAACCTGCATACATCCAAGCAAAGGTTCACCATCCAAAATTAAAGGATAGAAGCCTGATTGACGGTTATTACATATGCGGAACCAAGATACCAAAGACCGGCTTCCACCCACTTTAAAACTTCATGCTGGGGGCATCAGCGCTAAATTGGACAAGAGATGGCAACTCCTCAAAGATGGAGGCTGAATTGCCAATGTTAATTGATTCTTCACCAGAGGCGGCACACCTCAACGACGACGTGAGCAACGTCAATCAAAACTCTTTCACACGATACATTAGGGACATCAGCAATCCACTGCACTTTAAGCTACCATTTCTGGGTCTTGACTTACATTGTTGCTATACAATTTTGGTGACATGCCTTTGAATCGATCAACCGTTGGAACGCTTTGGTCAACAACTTCACTGAGCACTCGAAGGTCCACATATGTCGACCAAAGAATGTGATGTTACTCATTTCTATCGAACAAAGGTCCAGCGAGGCCCTGTATGCATTCCTTGAATGATTCAAAGTATCAGTGGCATAGGTAAATCAACACGGACCGTCTATGGTGTTGATAGCAGCAGTATCTGGTATTTCGATAACTCAGAATTTAAAGGAATTTAATAAGAAACCCACCAAAAAGGCTGTGGTAGATTCACCTTTGAAACAAACCTCAATATCCTTCTACCATGATATTTTCCTAGAAACGTTGGTAAATTCTATTCTGAGACAGACAGATTCCTGCAATAAGATATTAATGTTGAGATGGATGACCTCAATGTTTTCATGACAAAGAATGGAGCACCATCTGACTCGTGAAATGACAAAGACAAAAGAAAGGCTTCAGAAAATAGTAACAGGAATGTGTAATTCTGGAAAGGACCAATTTCATTGATCGAACCCGCGATCTTGGTTGTCAAGCTCAATGGAACCAAGCATGAGAGATGACTCAACATGACTATGATGGCTAATTCAGATTATGGCAAAAAATGAACGAAAGGGGCTCGAATAAGTCCCTACGATGTTCGCTCGCTTGCATGATTGGCCATCTTACTCAACTCTTTGGATGATGCGAGGAGAGTATCTAAGTTCGCTAAAACTCGATGAGGCAATCCTCGTTTTCTGACTGAAGAGATAGGATGACACCGACACAAGTGTAATTCGACCATTCGCATATGCAAGTCTAACCCTTGATGACCTGAGAAAGACTATAGAATGACATGGGTCGATTAAGATTGATGAATCTGCAGCTTTAACCCGGTGCGACGAAAGAAAGTATAAAGGTCGGAAGACTGGATGTCCGATTGACTTGACCTAAGCCCCATCGTGCTGAGGGGCATACGCACTGACGTCGCTCGTCCTCCACTGAACTGACTTTGAACATGACCCTGACTCAATACATGATTAAAAACATAGAAACTATATCTCCGGAATATGATTCGTCTTAACCGTTCAAGAAAGCCCACTAACAGATCAACGTGAATTCAAAGATTTGATCCACGAGTACATCGAATAAAGAATGTGGAAAACTCTCCAACTGCCTTATGTTTGTGGTGATCTTACGATCACTGGTTAGTTTGACTTCAATGACGTCCCTTGCTGATTTGTATGTGATCATGAGACTTTGGAAGGACTCAAAACGGTCGTGAATTTCTTTTAATATAACCTAACTAATATCCTGATGCCGGGATAGTTGAAATACGAGCGCAAATGAAAGATTCATGTACAATTTCTAATGTGGTCTATCCCAATAGTCTAGATGCTAGATCAAAGCCCGAAGATTCTAATACTACCCCTGATTTGGATAGCTAGCCCATACATTGACTTGTGTGTAAAAGAAACCCTGAATCAATAATACGCTTGATTCGTATGGGAAAACAACATCGTTTGGCAATGACCCATGTATGTACGATCTCACACTAGAGCCAACAATCCTACACGACTTATGATGAAGGAATTAGACCTCTTGGTTCGACGAGGTTTAAACGGTTACCTGATTATTTCGACTACCGCTTCAATAGAATTTTTACTAACTAGCACCTATGGAAGGATTGCAACAATTTGATAAAGTTTTCTCAATGACGAATGACTTTCCAGAGATATTCAGCTCAATATATTCAAAGCACGCCTCATCTTCGATAAGAAGTACTTTGGAGGGAAAAATGTTAGCCTGTTTTGTGACCAGGCCACCCAAAGCCCAGACGATCAAGGTTACATATGTAGAGGTTAAAAGATCGTATACGTTCTATAACCATAGGTCGGATCGGATTGGAGAGCTCGGATCGGATCGGGTCGGATGCTCGGTTCGAAGATAAATGGCTTCTACGTGGTTTACCTCATCAAACGACAAGCGGCTCAAATCGGATATAGATAGACCCAATCCAACCCCATGCTTTGGGATTTCAACACAAAGATTCAGTCACAGGTTAGGTTCAGATATGGGTGTACCCGAACCCAAGCCACCACACACGAAGACCTTCGAGCTTCTGGTAAAGTCGCACCGGTTCGAATCGGTCCCTAACAAAACCGCCTGAAGCATCCTTGCACACTATGAAGTTGACCTATTCTCTAGCCTATTATTCTGGATTTCTGTATACGTGTCACAGCACAATTAAGAGACCATTTCCCCACTCTCTCCACTACATCCCGAGATCTGCTGTATGCATACCACGTGACCACTCTTCCCTAACTAAATTTCTGCCTATAAACACATGAATTCGTAGCCATTTGAGTGGACTTTTGACATTTTGGTTCCTGATGTCTACCATGGCCGCACCTCTTCAAGAGAGAACCTTCTTCTCCAATGAAAATACCATGAATTCAGAGAGAATTATTCATTGAATTCGAGTGTTTGAGCGATTGTATTCGCTATAGTTGTAATTCTTTATTGAATGAAGAACTATAAAGTGGATGTAGGCTCGTTAATGCCGAACCACTCTAAATCTCATGTGTTGATCACTTTTTCTCTGTTTCTAGATTATTGTTCTTCGATATTATCAACAAATCCTAGATAATTGGGTGTTAGTGCCTTTTTTGGTCTAACACATTCGAACAGACATCTATTAATGAATAGGCACCTTTCCGCATCTATAAATTGGCAAAAGGGTGAACCAAGAAATAGTTAATTTTTCTGTAGTTTCTTCCTCTACCAACAAAACCTCTACTCCTATAAAATTACTCTTTTGAGGTCATCATTACTCTGTAATCGTCAGGGCAGCATTGCAAAGATTAATGTATTTCATCTCAGGAAATTGTTGCTCATACACCCTTCTATGCCATCGAGAAAGCAATTTTGTTTTAAGGAAATAGTGATTATATTGGACATGGACAATCAAATCAGTACTGTATTTAGTATATCATTTGTTTAACATTTTACAAAATGTTAGCAAAAAATTTACAGTAGTTTTGTAATAATTTCTGCAATCTAAGTGCAAACAATTTAGTATTGGCAAAACATTTGCAAACAGTTTATTGACAATTGTAAAGAAGACACAGTTTTGCAAAATATTTGCAAATAGTTCTATAACAAATTATGTTACTTATCACTGGCAATCTTAAAACAAAATTTGTTAAATATTTTTCTTCTTATTCTGCCACTGATCGGAGTTGTTGTATTATAAACAGTGGCTCAAGGCAGTATCAACTCGGCAATAAAGCCAAATGTGGCCATCACAGAGAACAGTACAATGGTTCAAATAACCACTGCTGCTTTATTACATGGTGAGAGGGGGAGTAAAATTCACTGAAGTATATTTCAAGCACTGGCAACTGAAAACATCTTTTACTGGACAACACTAAATCTTGAGAAGTATCTCACTGAGGATGCTTCCAACGTAAACAAACTGGAGCCTGATGCAATGAAAGACGAAACACTCGATATGTAAAAAAAATCAAACTTTGTATGCAAAACTTACATACTAAATGGACTGGATAATAGTCCTACAATGTGTATTGAATAGAGAAGACCTCAAGGCAACTTTGGTCTTCTCTGGATAAAAAGTGTAAAACGTAGGATGTTGGAATGATAAAGTTCATTATGGGAAAGTTCTTCGATTTCAAAATGTTAAATGCCAAAATAGTTATTAGTCAAATCCAGGAGTTGCAGGTGATAATTCATGAAATACATAATGAAGGGATGTTATTAAGCGAATCATTTCAAGTAGCTAGTGCCGTTTAAAGGCTACCTCCTTCATGGAAATATTTCGAGAACTTTTAAAGCATAAGTGCAATAAAATGATAATGAAAGATCTTATTATTCGACTTTGGATCGAAGAGGACAAAATAAAATTAGAAAAAGAGATTGACTAATGCAATAGTGGAGAAGGAAAATGTGGTTGAGACTGAGAAGAACAATAAGCTTAAACGGGAATACAAACTAATGCAAACAAACTAAATAAACACGAAGGATCTTGTCACAACCGCAGGAAGAAAGAGAAAATGGCAAGCGAATGTCGAGGTACTAAAAAAAAGTGAACAAGCAAATATCACTGAATGCAAAAAACTCTATGATGATATTTTAGAAATGAACTTGTTTGCGGTAATTTAAGAACGCAACTTGATTTGCAATACCGAAGAATTATTTGTGGATGTTGGTGCCAAAATACATACTTGCACTAACCAGTGGATGTTTTCCAATTAAAAGTTGTGATACGAGTAGAATAATTGTTAATAAGAAACTCCTCTACATTAGAGGTTGAAGGAAAAGGCAAAATTGATATGAAAATGACTTTTAGAGAAGAGCTTATGCTAAACGATGCCCTATACGTCCCAACATTTAAAGGAATTTGATTTCCAGCTCACTTCTTAGAAAGAATGGCTTTAATTTGGATTTTGTCTTTGATAACTTTGTTTTATCGAAGAATGGAGTTTATATTGGTAAGGGATATGTCAGCGGTGACTTATTTGAACTGAATATAATGACTATTGTACCAAAGGATTATGATAACATAATTGATTCTTATGTTTATATCATTGAATCATCTCATATATGACAAGCTAGATTAGGCCATATTAATTTGATACATTACGAGAACTTATTAACTCAAATTTTATACCTATGTTTTCAATAAATTCAAATGTGAAATATTTTCTGAGGGAAAAATAACCAGAACTTCCTTTCACCATATCAAAATAAATATTAAGCCCTTAGACTTAATACATACCGATGTACGCGACTTGAAAATGTGTCAGTCTCGCAGAGGGAAAAGATATTTCGTTACCTTCATAGATGATTGTACTAGATATTACTACGTGTACTTATTGAGAAGTAAATATGTGGCGCTTGAAATGTTCAAGCAATACAAGGCAGAAGTTGAAAATTAACTAAACAAGCGAATCAAAACCTTAAGTAGTGATAGGGGAAGTAAATATAAATTTCCATTTAAGGAATTTTGTGCATAAAATTGGCATAATCCATCAAACAATGGCAAACCGAATGGTATAGCAAAACGGAAAAATTGTACCCTTAAGGAAATAATGAATGCTTTGCTTATAAATTTCGGCTATTGAATAATTTTTGGAGAGAAGCCATACTTTCAGCTAATCACATTCTAAATAAAGTACGTTCGAAGAAAACTTCGAAATCTCCACATGAACTATGGAAAAATAGATCACCATCCTACAAACACTTAAGGGTATGGTGCCTTGCAAAGGTAGAAGTATCAAAACACAGAATGGTTAAATTGGACCAAAGACTATAGATTGCATATTCATTGGATATGCTCATAATGGTAGTGCATTCTTTTTGTATAAATATGAAATTGATGACATTCATGAAAACATCGAGTCTTGAAATTTTAGATTCTTTGAACACAACTATCCATTAAAAACCTCTTTTAAAACCGGTGTTCAAAATAGGTCAAGTGTGATGACCCGTAACTTCCCCGGTAAGGAAAGCGCGGATACTTTGAGGACAAGACACATTAGAACGCAAACAAAAGAACATTTCATTGTTTATTACAACAATTTCATCAGAATACAAGAATATACAGAGTATGAATAAATATTACACATTCGATAAATATCAGAGATTTAAATTACATTTTAAATACATCGCAGCGGAAAATAATACAAAACACAACTAGAAGTAATACACGGATACAGAGCTTTCCGAGTATTGTTCCAGCTGTAAACCAGGATCCTGTGAATATAAATCTGCAAAACCAAAACTACTAGCTGCCCGTGTCAAAATAAGGGCACCAGAGTTTAGGTTAAAACAATAAACTCTAGGTCAGTCATGGGACTGGTGTGAGAACTAAAACAACTATTAATCTTTATTTTTAAAGTTAGGTAAATCAAGGGACCACGTCTTATAACACGGAACGGGTTTCCTCCCAAGAATACCAGTTCATAAAACAAACTGCGCAATGCTAAATAAAGAAAAATGAAGCTATTATAAGACCCAGGTCCCATCACACAATGCAACACAAGCTGGAGGATAGGGTTTTACCTTATAATAGCCAAAGAATGCTTGATACGTTAAAAACAAATCATTTGATACTATTATAAGTGTATAGTGTCAAAACATTTTCAATCATAAATATCAATCATAGACGGCATGGGTACCATATATCATGTCGCCATATTAGTTCTACAATCAATACCGCAAAGTCATGTATTGGAAGTTGGATTTCCATCTGTGAACCGAGGCAAAAGATAGTCCTCTACCGATTCGAGACGCTCTAGCCCGTGTCTCAGGACATAGACTCAGGTGGGCCCTTGGATCGTCAGGGCCAGTCCACCGATGTGGATTAAAATGCCTGAACACTGCGTTTCCCCACACTTTGGGGTGTCAATGAGCCAGCGAATGACTCCATCGGCTTCACATAGTTACCAATATATCCGAGGCGCCTCACAACAGCAACAACCACATAAGTCAAACTCGTCAGGGCATGTAAAACCACTGACGCCACTTCTAACTAGAAGGAAACGCATGCCCTCCCTGATGTCCTCTCTCGTTTCTGGTTCACAACCGCGGTGTGAGGCTCGCGAATCAATGTTACATAAAGCTATGCCACACAGGCTGTGCTTTGATCATCAACCACAAGACTCTGCTTTTCAACAGAAGCCTTGATCATTTGCATCTTAGCATGCCACACAGGCAGACCACTCCATGCAACCGATATCCATCAATCACACAGAATGATATCCAATGTCAGACACACAGTCCATCTACAAGTCCGTTCTGGGTCTGGACGAAACCGGAGGTACCTTGTACCTCGCATATCCATCGATCTCCAAGTACGTCTGGACGACCACTAACTGATTCCCTCCTCTTGGGTGTACGGCCCAATCAAGATCATCAGTAATCACCCAAACGACGTGAAGACCTCCGGTCTTCGACCACCGTCTTCACCTTCGACTTATCGTCGTATCAGTTATTCAGAATGGGATAAACCCGGTCTTTCCGAATAACTCACGTATATAATAAACAAGTGTTACACAAACACAACATACGCCTCATTCCAATTCATCAGTCACTAACCGTAAATTAACAAGAGAATAATTCCCCAAATATTAACCCCGAAGGCCGAAACCAACATCAGATCAATACCCAGGAAACCATTCTGCTTAGCTAACCTACAGTTAGTTTCTAAATTTCACATTCTTAGGGAAAGGTTCCCATTAATTTTATCAAAAATAAATTCCTCAAATTTATTCTTTAATCTTCTTTTGAATATCAATTCAACTAGTCGGGATTAGCGAACCACACCGAAGTAATCATTTATTTTATTTCCCAATCCCAACCTATTCATCCCATGAAGTAAAACTGGTCATACTTCATATCTAACACCACGGTGTTATCGGTAAATTCAATTACCATTTCACGTTCAAATCTAATTAAAGAATGAACTATCGCCTAGAGCAAAACTGGTGATACTCCATTCTCGATCTTTTCAATCTAATTAAAGATTCATTAAAACTCCACTTATTTTTAATCTTTAACTGGGTTAAAGAACCGATGTCATTTAAAATACGGTTCACGATAAACCCCAAAATCACATTCCATTCTATCAGCCTATAACCGTAAAATAGCAAGTGAGCAATTCCCTAAGTATTAACCCCGAAGGCCGAAACCAACATCAGATCAATACCCAAGAAACCATTCAACTTAACTAATCTCTAGTTAGTTTCTGATTTTCTTAACTCCTTTGGGTCTAAGAACAGTATTATTGAAGATACCGTTCACGACAACCTAAAATCACATTTGATATTAAATACAAGGCTCTGAATAGAAAATATATTGGCTTATATTCAATATCAAATTCTACGACCAACAAATATCGTATTGGAAATAACGATATAAATATATCTTTCAAATTTCCATAACAATATCTGTATAATCACGAAATCCAACATCGTAATATCCCAAAGATAATTTCGATCCCAATCCATTCCAATTCAATTATTGGAAATTCTGTTCATTTTCAAAACCATTTCAAATCCACTTTATTTATTTTAAAAATAAAATAGAATTATAATTCTAGTTCAAAACTAGTTCATTTCGATACAAATCTATTTTTATCTTTTCAAATATGTAGTTTTTCATCCCAATTCTTCACAAATCATTTCTTATGATTTTACACAAATTATTACTATTTTTAATAATTTTATCAAGACCCGTACAGTCGATTTCCATCAACGGCCATCGAACTGCACTTACAATGACCTTTTCCAAATTTGATTTGGAAATAATTCCAAATCCAACCGTTAGATTTCAAATCTCTAATATTCATTAGAAAGCCCTTTTCGATACGAACCCAACGGTTCCGGTTTTAGGAGAATCCGACGGTCGGATCTCCCGCAATGTCCACTCGAAGTCAATTGTCGAAATTCACGAACTGCCACGGCGCGGCGCGTTCTATTCAGGCCATTCTATATATATAATATATATATATTATATATTTCGTCGATTTCCTTTCAAAACGTATTTTATAAATTGTTTAAATTCATTTTCAAAACGATTTCAACTTCCTTTTCAAATTCAAATCAAGATTGAATTTTTCAATATAAATTCGTTTTAATTTCATTTCAAATCGATTTCAATTCAATTCGAATTTTAATTCATTTCAATTTAATTCAAATTTCAATTCATTTCAATTTAATTCGAATTTCGAAATCACTTTCAATATTCATTGAAAAATGAATAAAATCGATATAAATATCGTTCACATCAAAATGGCGTCAATCTAATCAACACGGCTTTTATTCAACACATGAATATTTATTCTATTCAACACATGAATTTATTTTCTATTCAACACATGAATATATATTTTCAATTCAACACATGAATTTATTTTCTAAATTGGAATGAGGCCCAATCAATTACCATATAATGTTAATTATATGGATTTTCTACAATACATGTATGTAATAGCAACGATAAATAATCAACTATCATCCAGAGTGCACCACACAACTGCATAAGCATTAAATATAAATAATTAACGCTTACACAGTCTGTCGACCAATCGATCGACATATAGCTAAATAATTGGGATTAGTGTACGCCAAATATCATCCCAATACCCGTGTGGGGTTTCAAATCAACAAACACAGATTTTATTTGTGCAGTTGGGCGATGTGTAAAATTTATCGTCCCAATCAATATCAGTCAAATCAGTGTACATAAACAAATCGTCCGATTTGTTTATAAATATTTATTTTATATACACGTTAAAAATCATATTTTTAACTATAAAATATTTTCCACTATAAAATATTTCATTACATTCCACGTCACACAATAAAATTTCACAACATAGCAATCAAACAAACAAGCCATCCATGGTCTGTGGACGATGGGTGTCGGGTGCTACTAAACACCGTCTACATCCTAGTATATATTTCAAACTAGAAATAAATTAAAGGTGAGGAGTTCTCACCGACTAGCTAAACCAATACACCGCGACTCTTCTAATGTAGAAGTCTTCGCCGTTCTCGCCTTTTGTCACTTTCACTGTCCGTAGCCACTACATATATAAAAATCACATTTTTATGATATCACTTCATGTATAAAAATTATATTTTTATATCGCTACATGTACACAAAAGATTATAATTTTACAACGGTTCTTCCTATATAAAAATTATATTTTTATATTTCTAGTTCTTATATAAAGATCGAATTTTTATATCGCTTCATATCGAATTTTTATATTTCTACCACATATGTAAAAATCGCATCTTTATATTCCCTATCATATAAAAATCACATTTTTAATACTCTACATTAATAAAAATTATATTTTTAACCTTTCTATAATATAAAAATTATATTTTTAACCTTTCTATAATATAAAAATTATATTTTTAACCGTTCTCTCTTCGCTTTCATATGATTGAAAATGTAAACCTTTCTATTCAAAATTACCGCCTTTTCCCATACAAAAATCATAACTCTTTGCTTTTTAAATTAAAATAAAAACAAAACAAAATAGATAAATAAAAAGAAATACTCACATTTCTCTCAACGAAGAAGGGCGGTCGGACTGAAGAAGAAGAGAAGGGAGGAGGAGCTCTGGTGTTCGTCGTGGCGTCGTTGTGAAGGGGAAATGGAGAGAGGGAAGGGGAATGGTCGGAGGGTGGCAGAGCAGCGGGAGGGGGCGTGGGTTCGTGGGTGGTAGCGCTGCCACCTCGGGCGGCGGATCGGTGATGGGGGTTTAGGGTTTGGCGCGAGGTTCAAGACAGAGGAGGAGAGAAGGCGGAGCAGGAGGAGGAGGGGGGGAAGGTCGAACGGAGGGGGAGGTGTTTGGGGAGGCGCCGGCGACAAGAGCGATGGTGGGTGGAGGGAGGTAGCGGCGGGATCGATTTTTTTCAATTTGGGGCTTCCAGGAAAATAATGAACGAGAATTAGGGCTTCTCCATATTTATATATATATTTATTTTATTATTTTAAATTTCAAAAAGGTAAATTTTAATTTTGACCTCGAAATCGAACCCACCGCCTGCCGTCCATAGCTAATTACCCCCATTCCGAACACAATGGGATATGTATCGTAGGCTGATTCGATCGTTTCGATCAGTTTCCGTCAAAATCAAAATATAACTCTATATATGTTGAATTTGAACGCGCATTTCAATTTACTGGGGCCACATACGAACTCTAAAAATCCCCAAAAAATATTTTCTAGCTTCATATTGACGATACGGTCCTAACAAAACTAATTTCGTCAAATTCTGAGACCGTTTGAAAAATGGCCATTTTCCAGTCGATTAAAATCAACTAAAACTGGTCAAACGCATTTTCCTTTGCCACGCTCACATATTGATTCAGAAAATTACGAATTTTGGAATCAAGCAATAACTTCACATCACGGATCCAACAAAAGTGGTTTCGTCGAAAACCGAGGTCGTTTGCAAAATTTCCATTTTTAAGGGCCAGAATTCCATAGCGACTATTCTGAATTTTCAACTGGGCAAAAATTTTATCCCCGCTATGAAATTTCAATTTTTCGAATTCGTTGGAAAGATATTCTCAATTAGATTCAAATATTTTTGGTTTCGCTAAAATCCGGTTTATTTTGCACCCGGTACATTCATTTGAACTTTGAAATCGAATTATCGAACTACCGTGCCATTTTCAATTCCTTTTATAATTTAAAATAAATATTTATATTCTAACGACGATTCATATAAATATATAAGTTATAATTCTATTCAAATAAATTTCTCGTCATTATTATTTAAAATAATTCATTTTAAATATTCAAAACTCATCAAAATTGCGAAATAAAATTTTTAAATTGGCTCAGATTTCCGGGTTATTACATCAAGAGAACCAGAAATTAGTAAGGATAATGCTGATCAAAAAGCACATAAAAATTAATTTTGAACCACAGTTAGTGGGACCAAAAAGGCTCAAACAACAAAAGACCTCTAAAACCTTTGGACGTGAATTCTATGCGTGTATGATAGAAAATGAACCTCTAACTTAACAACAAGCAATGTCGTCTCTTGATGCTCCTTACTGGAAGGAAACCATCAATAGTGAAATCGAATCCATTTTGCAAAACCATAGATGGGAACAAGTAGAACTATATAAAGAATCAAAAACATTTGGTTACAAATGAACCTTTAAGAAAAAATTAAAGGTTAATGGTTCAATAAACAAGAACAAAGCAAGATTGTAGTCAAAGGATTTAGATAAGAGAAAGATCTAGATTATTTTGATATATACTTACCGGTAACTAAAATAACATCAACAGGGTGCTTACTGCAATCACATTATTAAATACAAAAACCATCAAATGAATGTAAAAACTCCATTTTTGGATGGTGAATTAGAAGAAGAAATATACATACAAAAATCTAAAGGATTCCTAAGCCCGGGAAATGAGAGTAAAGTATGCAAGTTAGTAAAAATCACTTTATGAGTTTAGATAAGGGCCAAAACAATGGCACGAAAATTTTGTTGAACCTATTTTATTAAATTAATTCAAAATAAGTGAATCAGATAAATGTGGTTATATGAAACATACAGACATTGGAAATTTCATTGTTATTCTTTATCTTATGATTTATTGATCCTACGAAATAATAAGGCCATAATATAATTAACAAACGATATGTTATCATCTTGATTCGACATTAAACACATAGTAGTGGCTAATATAATCTTGAGTGTCAAAGTATTAATGGCATTGTAGGGATATTTATTATCTCAATCACAATACATTGCCAAAGTACTTAAAAGGTTCAAGCAACATAATATAACTATTGCAATCTCACCAGTAGATATGAGCCAAAAATGGGTAAAGAACACTTATAATGGAATCTATCATCTTGAATACTCTAACATACTAGAAAGTATCATGTGTAACATGAACTGCACTAGGCCAGATATTGCATACACTATAAGCAAGATGAGCAGATGCACCAGCAATCCTAGTAAAAATCATTAGAAAGCAATGATCAGAGTTAGGGTTGTAAATTTCCTATACAACCCGCACCCGACTCGAAATCCATACGGAAATTAGCAGGTTAACCTGACCCGTTTAGTTAGTGGGTCATTTTTGGATCAACCTGAATTTGACTCATTTATAAACGGGTGGGTTTAGGGTTGACCCGCTAACCTTATTTTGACTCGCCAAACCCGATTTTATGATGTATCTCTTCCGTACTGTTAGTCTTTTATATGTTGTTAGTGTTAGTCTTTTATGTATGCAGTAATCAGTATGCTCATATTTTCGTGTGTAAGTTGTTATATTTTACTAATTTATTCTTGTATGTTGTTAGTTATATTTTACTTATAACAACTATATCTCTTCCATATTGTTACACTTTTATGTATACTATGTGCTCATGTGTTCTTATACATGGAGACTGATTTTTGGATATGGTTATTTCATGCTTCATATATGTGCTTCCTATTTGGAATTTTGAAACTTGTTTCCTATTGGTGATTTTGTAACTTTATGCCTGTTGGTGATTATATAGTAGTGCTGCCTGTTAGTGATTTGGTGCTTTTGTTGTTTATATTACTGGGAAATATTTGCTAATGGGTCAAACATGTAAACCCGATCCAACACAACCCGGCATGACCCGTTTAGTTAAACGGGTTACATGGTCAGGTCAGGTCAACCCGTTTATAAGCGGGTCGGGTTAGGATTAAGGAAAATTGACCCGTTTAATAAACGGGTTGAGCTGACCCATTTATAAATCAACCCGAACCCGACTTCACCCGACACGACCCATTGACAGACCTATTCAGAGTTCTAGGATATTTAAAGTATACACAAAACTATGTTATATATTATATAAAATACCCTTTAGTAGTAGAAGGACATAACAATGAAAATTGGACAACTGTTCAAGTAACACAAAGTTCATAAGTGGATATGTGCTTACAATTGGACACGGAGCAATTTCATTGAGATCATCAGAACATTCTATGGTAACAAGGTTAAAAATGGAATTAGAATTTATTTCTCTAGATAAGGCTGTAGAAGAAGCCGACTAGCTTCGAAGTTGTATGGAAGACATTCCAAATCAGAACATACCTGTGTGACTAACATGTATACATTGTGATAGTCAACCGACTATTGGAAAATCTAATAGTAGACTAGAGGACGATAAATATAGGCATACTCGATGTAGAATAAAACCGTAAGACAACTTTTCTCTAAAGAGTTATCATTACAGGCTATGTAAAGTCAAAGAATAATATAGGGGATCCACTAACAAAAGACTTGATCAGAGAGAAAGTTCAAACTTTATTGATAGGAATGAGCTTAAGGCCTATAGATTGAAAGTTTTCCTTAATGGAAACCATATCTATTTGACTGGAGATCTCAAGATCTAGGTTCAAAGGGACAACCAAGTTAAGGATAGAACTTAGTAGCACCAAAAGAAACTTCTTCAAACCATTCTGAAAATAGTCAGTGCACAACCTGCTAGAGAATAGGATAAGTTTATCATTTAATGATGTCTATACAGTGTAAATATAAAGTACAAGGGAAGCATTGTAGAATACTCTTTATAGAATCATCTATGCAAGTGCCGAGGCGCCACTTCAAGGAGAACTCAAAGGAAAATTTCTCTAAGAAATCATGAGGCCAAGCTGATGTTCATGGAAAAAAGAAATACAAACAGATAATCATGGAAGGTAAGAAATACTTTTCATATGTTATCTTTTAAAGACATACACAAAATGCATATAGCTCAAAGACAGTTTCAGTCTATTGATCGCAAAGAAGTCAAAAAGTTAAAACACTAGGAAAAGTTCAAGGCCAAAATGCTACTCTAACCAATATGATAAATATTTTGTAAATTGAGGAATAAATTAAGCAATTACTCATTCATGTAGGGACTGTTAGAAATGAATGAGAAATTTATTGGGAAGTATGAGGCATTAAATGCTTTGGAATATGAATAGTTCCACAATATTACTAATAGTAAACATCATGTGTTTACATACTAAGATGTGGACACTATTATAATTACCATGAGACAAAGAAGTGTGTGAAAGAAAAGCCTTCTTGATCGGTGGTGCAGCACACCACCAAACACGTGTGTGCCCGTGCGTGTATCCGAACCCGCATCCGCAGTTGGCTTGGCTTTTTAGATCAAACTGTATAATGTATTTCTCGTTTAAATTCAAACGCCATAACGTTTAAAAAATTGTTGAATCTTTTGGTAAAAAGTCACAATCTTTCCAGCAGTAGCAATCTTTCAAACAGATACCTATTTACGAATAAGCACCTTCCTGCATCTAAATAGGAAGAAGGACAAATCGAAAAATAATTAACTTTTTGGCAATTTCTTCCATTACGAACAAAATTTCTATTCCTATAAAATTACTCATTTGAGTTTGTTGTTGCTCTTCAATCACCACTGACACATTGTTGAGATCGAGTTTGTTTCATCTTCAGAAACAGTTGCTCATCCACCCTTCCGCGTCATTGAGTGAGAAATTCTACTTCAGGAACACTGTGATTATACTAGACACGAACATTCAAATAGGTAGTACATTATCTCTTTTAACATTTTGTAAAATATTTGCAGAAATTTTGTAGTATTTTTGTAACAATTTCAGTAACCTGAGTGCAAACAGTTTAATATTTGCAAACAATTTACTGACAATTGTAAAGTAGGCACGGTTCGCAAAATAATTGCAAACAATTCTGTAATAAATTGTGTTACCTATCCCTAACACTATAATGATAAATGACCTCAAAAATGGAAAAACCTGTATGCAATTAACTGCGCCTTTCACTTTCAACCATGAAAAAAAGGACCAAACAATTTGCTTATCTCGTCACTCAACCATCAGCATCCACTCTACTCAAACACATACAAATATTTTTCCTTGTTAAAAGAATTTTCAAAACATACGACATGTGATATTAATAGAAAAATAATAATATTGGTGAATTAATAGTGAAAAAGAAATAAATCTACCAAACGATATCACATTTTTAATATTGTCGATCAAATTCTTGTATAATTGATATTTGCTTTGGCGGGTAGCATATATTATAAAGAACAATTTATACTTAAAAAGAAAAACTTACGTTAAGTTTAAAAAAACATGGATATGTCCCTAGTTTTCACTTTTTAAAATCACTTCTTGTTCGGGTTCGGTTTCGAAATTAGATTCAAAATTTTTGACTGAAGAAGAAACCGGAAGAATGACTGTAATGACCCGCATTCTACGCATCGGAGGATCGTAGAATATTTATTTCTTTCTCGTATGAAGTAGTATGGTCATGTAACTTTGGGAAACATCCATTAGAGTCATTTCCCATGCTTATGATTTTTGTCGATTTTTAAATGACCATTTTGCCCCTAATTGATCTTGTTTTGGCCATAACTTTTGATTGGAAAGGAATTCTGACCTGAAACCACTTCCATTAGATTCGTTTGATGGTTTACCTTTCCGTAGAGTGGTCATAATAGCCAAACAGACTTACCGTTTGGGAGATATGGCTGAAATAAGGTTTGGAGGGTGAAAAACTGCTTAACCGGGCCAAATCGGGTGATTAGTGAGTAGGCACATAACCCATTTCGGGATTAGGTTTATGGGGAGGCTGAAATGAGATAGAGGATCATTCCATTTCAGTTTTCTAGCCTCCAACCTCTAAATCACCTCCAAATTACCTTTTGGTCAAGGATTTGGCTTAGCAACCCCTAATCAAGGAAGATCTACCCCAAAGCAACATTGGAGCTGCTATTTAGCATTGAGATTCACATCAAATCAGAGATTTATTTCAGATCTTAGTTTATTTGTGGCTAAGGTGAGTGATTTGCATAGTTTTACACTAATTATGGCTAGTTAAGGGTAATTAGTGCTAATTAGCGAATTTAAGCATGATAAAATTCGGGAAAAATCTTCATAAATTCCTAAATGATGTTTTAGACCTCTGATATGAGTTTGGGTTAATTTGGTTAAGTTTTGCTAATCCTATCATTAGTTTCACCTAAACATGCTTAAGGGGAAATATGGGATTTTGGGTATGTTTGATCCATTTTAACCTATCATGTTGATGTTTTGATGTTTGTGTTTGATTATGCATGTTGCTGTGACTGTATGATATGTTTTGTGATTGGTTTCAATAGTTAGAATGGTAGAAAACATCGTCGAATGGCGTAAACACTTGCTGGAACAGTAGTGCAGGGTTCAGATCGGATCGGATATGGGGCTCGGATCGGATAAGTTGAACTGGGCAAGGGATTCGATTGGATCAGAACCTGACACTCGGGAAAAGTGGCAAAAAGGAAGGCCACGCTAACTGAACTGGGATCGGATCGGATTAAGGAGGACGGATCGGAGCGGAAGCATGAAGATGGATCGGATAGGAGCATGTGAAGGATGAGGGGGCGGATCGGAGCGGAAGCACGAACCGGAGAGGGAATGGCACTCGACCCGACCCGAAGGAAAGCACCCGACCCGAACCGTACCAGAAGAGGACCCGACCCGAACCAAGGAGGAACACCCGACCCGAACCGTACCAGTAGAAGACCCGACCCGAACCGGTGAAAGATACCCGACCCGAACAGATGGCTTGAAGAGGACCCGATCCGACCCAGTATTGACCAATAACCCGAGATGCAAAGGTAGTCCAATATGGGAAGTTAGAGCTCAGGATCCAGTTGGGAACCAATGATTTCACTTCATGGTTGGACTTTGCTGCGGTACGTGTGCTAAGGAGTTGTCGACGTTCATAACTTCGATTCACCACTAAAAATTGGATGATGGGCTACTTATCAGTGCAGTAGGGTCATTATGACCTGAGGGGCAAAGTGATGGTAGCAAGACTACGTTATCAGTGCAGTAGAGTCATTACGACTCGAGGGGCAAAGTGATGCGTAGTAAGACTATGAGCCAGTGCAGTGGGGTCATTGCGACTCCATGGGGCAGAGTGGACATAGTAAGGATTAATAAGGCTATGAGCCAGTGCAGTGGGGTCCTTATGACTCCATGGGGCAAATTGGACATAGCGAGGGATTAGTGGCTACGTTATCAGTGCAGTGAAGCCATTTATGACTTCATGGGGCAAAGTGATCGTAGCAAGGTATGTTGGGTGATCGAAATGGTGAATATCGTATGCTTTACGCACTGAGTGAGAGATGTGAGGATGAATGCTATGCTTGATTGTTTGCCATCATTATGACATGCACACCTCCCCCACCTCCGTATCTTTACACCGTTTGATATGGTACCTTAGAGTGTTGTACAGTATGTAGTGCTAACTCTTTGGTTGCAGGTCCAGGTTCAGGTATGTTTTAGTCTACCTGTTATTGTTCACTTTAGATGCTTATCGCTCATACCAGGCTTTATGTCTGACCCAGAGTTTTATGTCTCCTCTTATTACTCTGGGTGCTCACACGAGCAGACTAGAGACAGGTTAGCTGGTGATGCGCGAGTAGCTGATTCGGAGGTGGGCAGGAGGCTTCCACGTATGATATATATATATACACATTCTCCCTGTGTCGTTGGTGGTTGCTACTTGGGCATTAGTAGTGTACCTCATTTATCTTGCTTTTGTTTTGAGACAGTTTGAAAAGTTGTAATAAGCTATATTTTGGGTTTCCGCTGCTATGATGCTCAGTTCTGGTTTTTAGCTTATGCACTATCTCTCCTGTTTTATGTCAAGTATGTTATTATTATATTTTGTTCTATGCGTTGTGAGACATTCTACAGGTTCTTTGTTAATTCATTTCTTTCTTCCTTTTCCTTCTGACGACCCGTTCCATGCTAACTGGACATGTGTACAGCGCACTTTTGGAGTAAATGTCGGTTGGTGCGGGGCGGGCCATCACAATGGCTTTTGTATTGGTTTTACTAAAAGCTTAGATCAAGTTTCTTAGGATGATATGCTTATCCTTTGCTAAAGCTCTGACATAAATTAACGAAAACTTCATGTGCCAAGCAGATTTCAGTTTAAAATACTAAAGCGAACCTATAACAGGAAGTTATGCATGAATGGATCCTATTAAAATGTTCTAGTGGTTGATGTTATGGCCATTCTGATAGGATGTGCAATTTAGCTAAAGCTAAAATTCAAAACATTTGATGATAATTCAACGCATGTTCACACTACTGATGGATGTGATACAAGTATCAACAAAGAAATACAAATATAGAGTGTAGAACAGCAAGCTACAAATACAACTGCTAACAATTTAAACATAGAGAAAAGCGTTAACAACCAGTGTTGGCAACGTGGTATCAAAGTGAAGAACATGTTTGAAGAAAGGTAATCGTTGACTTTTAAGCCTTAACCACCGGTGATGAAAAAAACAAGGCACGCCGTAAGGTCAAGTGGGCAGCGCCCATTAGGAGATGATTATCACCCTTTTAGATTACTCATTATATGTTGAGTAATTGTATTCTAAGAGGCTTTGAGGAGATAAGTCGGTTACAACTAGAGTGATAGCATATTTGGGAATTGGACACCTAGGGAAAGGGTCTATGTAACTGTTTGTAACACCCTGAATTTTTTTGACTATTAAAAGAACGAATTTAAGAATACTTAATTGTTAAAGTGAGAATTAAGGGAAATGGGTTATGCCATTGCATTCGTCTCGAAATTTTTCTTGAAATAGAGTCCAAATTTTCGTAAATCGGACTTCGTATGAGGAAATTATGGCCCTCAGAAGTTTCAGCAATTTTATATAAATTAAAAACAGTTCAGAATAATAAATTCGAAATTCAAATTCAAACAGGGAAGTGGGCTAGCCGGGATTTCTCCCGCCCAAGGGCCAGGTTGACCAGGGGGTCGACCTCCCCTATATAGGTCGACCAGGAGGTCGACCTACCCCCCGAGGCAGATTTGAAATCAGATGATCCTGACTTGTTGCTGAGTCTTACCTGACCTATTGCTGAGTCACTAGGGAAGAGGTGGAAATTCTAAATAACTCTATCTAGTCTGAATGGTTGTGATAGCTCCTATGATAATATAATGGCTTAGGTTGATTTAAACTTCTATAAAAGAATGCCTAGACTCAAACCCTAAACCTAAACTAAATTTGTCTCTTGGCCACCATGCTGCTGCTAGGATAGTTCTTCTTCCTAAAGCTTAGGGATTAGCAAGTCAGAATTCTAATTCAAAAGACGAATGAATCGTTCTCTTCTCTAACCCGTCTTTTGAGTACAATTTCTTTCACAAAATAATTAATAAATTAATTGTGATAAGTTATAAAGTGTGGATTATGAGAAACATGACTGTTGAATCATGTGATGTTATCGTTTGTTGGTGAACATATGACAGTTTTGTTATCTTATGTTGGTAGATCTATTTCATATGTCCAATTATACATGTTTAACTTGATTCATTTTATGCTAGTTCGTATGTGAATCTTATACAAGTCTGTGTTTAGCTAGTTCGTATGTGAATCTTATGCAAGTTTGGGATGTTAAATCATATGCTAGTTTGTATGTGAATCTTATGCAGGTCTGTGTTTACATATGATAGTTCGTATGTGAATATTATTCAAGTTTGGAATGTTAAATCACATGCTAGTTTGTATGTGAATCTTATGCAAGTCTGTATACGGATTATACACAAGTTTATATGTGAATCAAGTATATACATAAGCTAGTTTATATGCAAACATGTGATAAATTCATATGCAAGTTTGTAGAAAATTCATATGCAAGTTTGTAGAAAATCCATATGCAAGTTTAGATGAAAACTATATTCACATTTTTAGGTGAAAAACTATGAATTCATTTGCAAGTTTAGGTGAAAAACCATATTCACATATGCAAGTTCACAATTTCATGTTTATATCTATATTAAGATCCATGGTAGTACATAGTTTATGCAAAATTATGTTATATATGTTCATTGCCTATGCAAGTTATTGGCTATGCAAACTTATGTTATAATTCTTATTTGCAAGTTACATCTATTTTCTGTGTTATGCAAGTTGTGATGTTTCTTTTCTTTTTATGAGTTAGACTATTTGCGAGTCTAACATATTTCAAACTAAACGTACGAATAGCATGGGGACAATGGAAAAATATTAATTATGTAAATTGTGAATTGGCATAAAATGACTTTAAAAGCATATAATTAAATTGAGACATTAATTGGTATAATTTATATACCTAAAAAGTATGGACATAATTTAGGTGACAATTATGGACATAGTTAATTTGAAAATTATTGACAATTTGAATAGGGATAATCAATGCATATTGGGGTGAAATAATCATGTGTAATAATAAATGCCTAAGACACGAGGTTAGACTCGTTTGTGGTGTAAGACTGCCCGGACCAGCTCGGCAAATCCAGCAACCACAAACGGTAGTCTAATGTGAGAGGTCGAAGGCATAAATTAAATGCATAACAATTGTAAAGACACGAGGTTAGACATGTTTGCGATATAAGACTGCGCGGACCTGCTCGGCAAATCCAGCAACCGCAAATGGGAGTCTAATGTGGGAGGTCTTACAAGGTTACGGTTATAATGAATTAAGTAACACTTAAACAAGATAAACATGTGATGGGACATGGGGGTTAAGTGGGTGACATGGGTGACCTGTGAAATACGATTAGAAACACTTAACCAAATTGAAACATGTAAGAAGACATGAATAAGAAGGGGTTAAGTGAAAAATTCTAGTAGGGACCAAGCATAGGTGGAAAGCTTGTGTCAAGCATGGGGGACCATTTTCAAACCAGTAACCCATTAAGTATCTTTGTGAGCTCGAGTTAGATCGAGGATGGGACACGCTTACTGGGTTTGATTGTAAGAGGTCAAGACGGGCTTACGGTGGCAACGCAAGTCCAACGGGGTCATGTGCATGCGTGGGCCCGGGCTGGTAGGTAAGACGTTGTTGCATCGTGTAGATATAAGTCGTGCATATTTAGTGGTACCGGGTTGCCACTTTGGGGAGTGATACACCCCACTGTGGGACCAGCACGGGTATCTACGAGTTAGGGAGCCGATCGCATGGGGGTAGTGGGTACAACTAGTGGAGATAAGGGCAGGCGGCACCTATGGAGACAGCTAGGGGTACACGAAACTACCATTATGATTATTATGTTCAGAAGGCGGGATCAACTTTTCGGGTGACTAGTAATGGTGCAGTATAGTAATTATCCTATTGTGATTAGGAGCGAATTAACGCCAGAATATTCCTCTTGTTTGTTTTGTCTTGCCCACTTGTTTCACAGTCATTCCTTGTTTTACCAGTTTATACCTTATCCTAATTACTTTAATAATTATATTGTTAAAGTTATTGGACTCGCCAGACTTTATGTCTGACCCCCTTTATTTCGCCTATTTTCTTCCTCCCCCCCAAGGTTCTCAGGGTGGGACTAGTGCTAGTGGAGCTTGATTTGGATCTTTCTCTCTCTTTTGGAAGTGCTTGAATTGCTGAAAGTAAAGTTCCGTTCATCTCTTTTATGGCTACTTATGTTGGGGTTATGCTTTTTTACTTTATGTACTCAGAAAACAATTTGTCAAGATGGATACTAAGTGTACTTGGTTTTAATATCCGTTTATGATGTTGTTGTAATCGAACTATTTCTCCGCTGCAATAAAAGTTGTTTTAAAATTTTCAAGTATCAATATATGTATCTGTCTTGTTATATTCTGTTCTATCCACCAATAATACTCCATGAAAATTAATGCATTCACATTGAGAGTGACATTAATGGATGTGGGATGTTACACTATTCCTACTTTGTCAATTAGGCGAAGGAGAGTGATCCTCGATACATCCCTCTATAGGTGTACTATACAGAAAAGGTGGTCACTAACCTTGCCATCGCATGGAATCCATTACCCTAGGAGTTTACGAGCCCCGATATGGGTTCATAATCTAATAACGGTAACAATTTCACCTATTTTTATATTTTATTTTAATAAGTTTTATCATGCAAGTCATTAAAAATAATACCAGAAAATTTCAACGTAAAATGATTTGGTTACCATAAGGTTAAAAAACCCAATGCCATGTTTATGTGTGGTCATGGTCTTATAGGATACCTTTTATCTTAAATGGAAGTTTCTCACACCAGTCCCATGACAGACCCAGAGTTGTTTTTCCTTTAAACACTGGATGCCCCTATTTTCTTTGAGAAGCCTAGTAGCTAAGATTTTACTTTGATCATTCAAATGGAGCTTTGAGCTAAAAATTTAAAAATCACCATTTACTCCTATTTTTTCTTAGTTTCTTTCAGCATCTGTAAGGACCGGTTCTATAACTGTCTAGGCTGATATAACTTCACTTTGATAAGTAAGATTAAACTTTATGATGTAATATTTTTCTATGATGAATACATATACGTTTTTCCACTATGCAAGATTTTGATATTTCTACTTTCTATCCCTTTTCTTTCTTACCATAAAAATTCGCTTTTTCGACATGTGGTTTTGTGGCATGTGAATATCGTGGATGTATTAATTTCAATTTCCAAGAACCGAGGAAGCGAGTCGTTTCATTTAGTATTAGAGTCTTGGTTTATCGAGCCTTGGTCTATTGATTACCAAGGTACGATTATAATCTTGAGACCATATCAAATGGGTTTCCTTTAGTATATACGCTGAGATTGAGCAAACACCTAAACCTAATCTAGTGAAAGACTCATTAAAGATGGAGTTAGCAATACTCTAGGATGAGTAGATCATTTAAGATAGGATTATCAATATCTGAGAATGAGTTATGAGAGATTTGAGTACATATTTGTAAAAAAATGATCTTCTTTTGAAATGGCGAAAGAATAAACTTCACCTAAGGTTTCCCTTAAAAATTAGGAATATTTTTAGAAAAAATAATTAATAACAGTGATAGAAATCGTGAATATCACCCTTCCTTGTGATTAGAATAAGAAATAGATCTTACTAATGACAAATGTCCTTTGTCTTTGTAGAATTGCGACGGAAGGAAGATCCACAAAGGAGAATCCTCCAAATCAAAGGGAAAAGAACCTACCAAGATCTCTAATGATATTAGTAGGCACCCTAGCCTTCCCTTCTCCCGATTCTATTGGGAAACATACCCCCAACCATGTGGGTCATTCCTACAGAGGATCTTGAGCTCATCATCTTATCTACAAATGAGGAGCCAACACCGATCATTGAGATCAGAGAGTCAATACCGCATGGAAATAAAAGAAGGAGAACTCGTAAAGAAGAAAGAAGAAGTAGAAGAGGAGGGGGAGGAGGATTAAGTCGACAATGAACTCAACAGCCAAAATTCTGCATATTATGACCAATGGATGGATGATATCTCTACTGGCGACATAAGGATTATCCAAGGAAGCAACATAATATGGTCAATAGAAAGTGATGAGATCGAGTGGCAAGATGAGATGGAGGTTGATGAAGTAGAAGAAGAAAAAGAAGAAGTCCTTGAAGAATCAGTCTTAGGACCAGATGAGGGAGAAGGATGACACATGATTGCCATAAATGCATGGCCACTAGACATAGAAAACCTACATCAAGAACAAGGGGATGAGAATGAGACTGATGATGAAGAGGAGGAAGACAACAAGGATATAGTTACATCCTATGCAATAGATTTATGGTACGGAAGGAACTCTTCTAACTCCGACAAATAATATTTCGACTCTTCGTCAATCTTTATACTAGTAGGAACTAGTTGTCGATCATATGCTAGGAAGAAATCTAGTATGAATCATTATATCAGTAATAGTTAACTAAGAACGATGTGGCATATTGTAAGAAGGTTGTGTTAATGAAAAAAACTTTATGGTTACATACTTTGCACAAATCTCTTCCAAACAAAGACAACTTAGGAGCAACTTTTACCATAGTTAAGATATGATTTAACAAGGAAATTTATCTTTGAATGAGTAAACTACACGAGGCTGTAACGTCTCATTTGAATCAATCAAATCCATAATGAACTTTAACCATTATTTCATGGTTGATGGCATAAGATTATTTATGTGAGTTCTACTTGGTATCAGTAAGTTTCAATGGGTAAGTTCCGTTTGTATCAAGAGTATTTCACATGGTTTCATTTATGTTTTGTTTGGTACCAAGCCTAGCACCATTTCACTTGGCATCATACTTTTAAAAGAATGATGTTGAAAGATGGTTTTCATAAAATAATATTTAATGAAATGTTGGATTTCAAAATATATAATATTTGGTGTTAGACTTTTAAAGTAGATAACGAGTTTGATTAGGCAATGTATCCACCTTTGCATAAGTAAATGAAAGAGTAGTAAGTAATTAGGTAGAATTTCAATAATTAAATAAACAAAGGTTTTCGGATGGTTGAAAAAAAATCAAAGTTGATTTGAAAACTTAATATTGAAATGTTAGTGAAGATGTAAAATCGAGTTTACATGACACTTTATTAAGATGATGAGAAATTAAGAAGAAACGATAAGATGGAGACGACAACTTGCAACGTATCCATTATGTTATTTGTGATTCTAGTTCACTTACCACCGCAAGTTCCAAACTTGCTAATTCAGGGAGTTTAGGAATAAAGTTGGATATCCGCTTATATACGAAGTAATACTGGTTAATTTAACTCGAGATCCTAAAAAGAGAATAGTGGCAATCTGTAACCAATATCATGAAAGCATTGTTAAGATTTGTAATAAAAGTAAATCAACAAAGAAACTAAGAACATCGGAGAAAAAGGTGGCACAAAGAAGGAGAAAAAGAGAGTAGTAGCATCTGTTGTTAGCAACTATAAGAGTGGTACAATATCAATGGTCGTTTTAATAGCAAGTACCTTACTGCAAACACAAAGGGACACTTTGTAGATGGAGATATTGTTGACAAAATTAGATTTACCAAAAATGTAATGCAAAGCTTTGATGGAAATGGGTAAACGAAACAATGAAGATAAATCATTATTTGATATTTTGTAATTGCTGAAATTATACAAATTAGTGTACAAGCAGTATATATATAATACACTTGACTACTTGGGCAAGGCTCAACAGGATGATGTTCGAATCGAACAAAATATACAACGTACATAAGAATTATGAAATACGCCAGTATTCTCGACACCCCTTCCTAAAACCCATCTAGGGTTAGGTCTGTAAGTAATGGAGAATAATGGCAGACAATATGGCTATTCGAGAGAATTCCATATCTAAACTCTTTCTATCTCTACTCCTCGATTTTTTCCATTGCAAAATTAGAGACGATCGAGCATGAAATATATTCAGGGATGTATATAAGTGTCTTCAATCTATGCTAAGGTTATACTTCGTCCACATTCAGATCTTACTTTAGACATGTGAATCGAGGGTTCAAGAGAGGTTTAGTAAGTATGTCTGCCTTTTGATGAGAAGTTGGTATGTATCCGACTCTTAATTTCCCACTAATTACTTGCTCTCTGATGAAGTATAGATCTAGTTCAATATGTTTTGACTTTGAGTGTAATACTGGATTGGAGGCCGGGAAATAGCACTGGGGTTGTCACACCAAATCATTGCAATTTTTTCTGTCTTAACTTTTAGTTCACTTAATAGTGAATTAATCCACATTATTTCGGTTGTAGTGCTAGCAACACTTCTAAACTTGGCCTCTGTGCTAGATCTGGATACAGTGTTCTGTTTCTTGGCACAACATGATACATGATTTTTTTTCCTTGGTAGATACAATACCCAGATGTTGATTTTCTGTCATCTTGGTCAGTCCCCTAATCAACATCAGCATACGCATTTATATTGACACTTTTACTTGTTTTTAGAATAATTCCTTGATTGATGGTTCCTTTGAGGTATCTTAGATTCTTTTGACAGCTTTCCAGTGACTATCCAGTGGTTTTTGCATGTATTAGCTAACCTTGTTAACACTGTAGGCAATATCAGGCCTTGTTATTGTAGCATATTGTAGTGCTCCTATAATGCTTCTATACTTCTTGTCATTTTGAATAGGCTCTCTCTTGTATTTAGATAATTGAGTGCTTGTGACCATAGGAGTTGGTAGTGAGTTGGTTTTGTCCATTTTAGCTTCAGATAGGATTTTTGAAATGTATTTCCTTTGATTGAGATGCATCCCAGAAGTTCTTGCCTTTCTTACTTCTATTCAAAGGAAGTATTTTAAATTCCCAAGGTCCTTTATGGATAATTCTGAATTGAGTCTTTTAGTAACATTGTTGATTTCTGCCTCACTTCTATCTGTATTGATAAAATCTTCAGCATAGATCAGAATATATGTTATACCAGAGTCATAAATTTTAATAAATATTGAATTATCATATTTTGATGAGCTATATCCATATTTTACAAGAATTGATTTTAGCTTGTCAAATCACATTCTTGGTGTCTTCTTCAAGCCATAGATTGCTTTGTTGAGTTTGCACACCAGCTCTTTGTCCCCTTTTTGACTGAGCCCTTGTGGCTATTCCATGAACACTGTTTGATGCTCCAATTTCTATACAAGGCAATAGTTAATCTTTTTTCCAATTGAGGATAGTTTCATAATAGGTGAGGAAATTTCTAAAAAAATCAAAACCACACTGTTGTGAATATCCTTTAGCAACCAGTCTTGCCTTATATTTGGATATTGAGCCATCGAAATTTTTCTTAAGTCTGAATGTCCATTTACACCCAGTTATCATTTTTTCATGGGCATCTCAACTAAGGTCCAGGTTTTATTCTTAATGAGAGCACTATTTTCTTCTTCCATGGTTGTTTTCCATTCATCACATTGAACTGCCTCAAAATATGAAGATGTCTCTTCATGTATTGTGGCAATGTTGATGATTTTTGGTTTAAACACCTAACATTTTTCTTTAGTTAGCATGGGATGCTTGTTATTATTATCTCTTACATCAGTTTCTTGATTGTTGTTATTTGAAGAGCTAATGGTAGTAGTGGATATCCCTTTCATTGTCATAACTAGTGCCTTGATCACAATGATATTTTTGTCATTTGACATATTTTGAACCCCTTGACCTGGTTCATCTGAGAACACTATTAGTTGAAGGCTTATGTTGGTAACATCTTTGCCTTGCTGAGTTGGCAGTAGCACTTAAATTTCATCAAGCATGTCAGGTATGGAAACTTTTGGATTTACCACCTTTTTGTGGTTTTGATTTCAATTTTACTAAACGTGTATACCTCTTCATTAAATACAACATATTTGAATATATAAATTTTACATTTGTTGCCTATACACTCGTAGCCTTTTTGACTGCAATGGTAACCTAGATAAGTACAAGATATTGACCTAAAGTCTAACTTGTGAATTATATGGCTTTAGATAAGGACTACATTGACACTCAAATACTTTTAAGTGCTTATAGTCTGTTTAACTTAAGTTAATACTTCTTGGGGACATTTGAACTTAAGTACCTTTGTTTGTGGTAAGTTAATCAAATGTACAGTAGCAGTAGACGATTCAAGCCACAATTTTAGTGGCATAGAAGCCTGAGCAAGTAAAGTTAAACTAGTCTTGACTATGTGTCTATGCTTTCTCTCTATAATACCATTTTGCTCAAAGGTATGGGAATATGTAGTTCTATGATGAATTCCATTTGCTTCACTTAAGTGGTAGGAATTCCTATCCACCATCAGTTTGAAATGTTCCTACCTTATTCCCTATCACATTTTCAACCTTGGTAATAAATTATTTGATAGTGTTGTAAATTTCAAATTGACTTTAACATATATACCCACACAAATCTAGAGTATGCATCAATAAATGATATGTAATATCTATAGGCATAATCTAAGCTTATTTGGGCAGGACCCCGTAGATCAGTGGTTTTTAATTGTAATGGTTTTGTATACGTAGTTTATGAGTTTGGAAATGCATGTTTGTCACTCTTTCCCATTTGGTAAAATGTGCATATTTATGAAGTGGCAATTTTATCAATCAGAATATTACTATTATCAACAATGTGCTTGACTATCTTTATAATGGAGTGACCTAGCTTACTGTGCCACAAGTCAAACTTTCTACAACATTCATAATTATTCGTAACAATCAACATACAAGTGTTTACCTTATATTTAGGGTATTTTGAATTAGAACCATCAAACTTACACAGACCCCTACTCTATTTACCCTGCAAAATAATTTCTTGTGTTAGTATACCTCTCACTATACAAGTATTTGGGAAAACCCAAATTATATATTATTATCTTTGACAAATTGGGAAACACTCATTAAGTTTTTCTTTCTGGATGGTACAAGTTTTTTAGAAGTAACTATTTGGGCTCATTAATACTTGCATTTCCAATGTGTGTAATGTTAACTATTTTACCATTACCAACAAGAAGATTTTGGGTACCTTTATATTCTTTGTTGCTAAAATTTAGATTATTGAGATTGTTAGTTGCATACTTGGTAGCTCTAGAGGCAGGGTACCAGCAATCATCATTTATATCTTCACTTTTTTTGTGTCAGTGTTGATGCGTTTTTTGGCTAAAGCAGTCACACGTTAAGTTTATGACTAACAACGTGCTCAAGTCTCGAGAAGTCATCAGAAAGCACAAAGCGATTTGGTCAAAGTTGTGATACGCTCGGAATCGAGCAAAAGTATGGATCATTCCTGAAATCAGCATCAACTCAGTCATGTGGGTTAAATGCGTGTTGATCACTTAAAAAGGCTTGAGCACCTCACGACAATCATCAAAAATCAGCTGGCCAAGCCTTGCTCGACTTGGATTGGATCGCTTTAGATTTTCTTGCACGCACCATGCCGATCACTGAAATTTCCTTGCATGAAATAGATTGAGAACTTAGAAAAAAAAACCAGAGTTTGATCCGCTCAGAAATTCCTCATCGCTCCAAGGATGCAAAATTCTACAGACGGTCCTTCGGGATGCGAAATTCTACATATGGTTTTCCGGATGCGAAATTTGGAAGATAGCTCATTTTTTGGCTAAGTTTTCGGGATGCGAAATTCTGTAGATGACAAAATCTTTTGGCTAAGTTTTCAAGATGAGAATTTCGCATCCCCTCGGGATATGAAATTTGGGCTGATACCTTTAAACCTTACCTATAAATACCCCATTGCTAGGCATTCCAAAAGGTTGACATTTTTAGACCTTGACTGTACTTTGGCATACGGGATTGGAGCTCCAAGATGCCTCTAGTGGCTGCCATCATCATCTTCATGACTTATGGACATTCCTTGGGATTGCACACCTACATAGAAGACCATCTACATTTTTTTGGCATTTAGAAGACTGTCTTTAGTTTTTTCGTAGTTAGAAGACTGTCCAAAGTTTTTTGGCATTTAGAAGACTGTCTAGATTTTTTGGACATTTATGCATACTCTTGGACATTAAAGCTACTATTTGGACATTGTTGTTCACACCAATGTACTTTCACTCAATGAAGAAGAGCATTTTGGTCAAAGTTTAGAGTTAACAAGTTATTCTATTGTACAAATTTGTATACACAAATTGTCCGAACATGTACAAGCATTGTAATTGACAAATATATGATGAATGATTACTATAAAGTGGATATAGGCGTTAGTGTTGAACCACTATAATAGTTGTGCGTCCCTTTACATTACTCATACTTTGGATATTCAGATTATAAGTTTACAACTGAACTTACACTTGGGGGTTGACGTGCGCCAATAGCTGATTTTCCAAGTCAACAATTTGGCATACCAAGAAGGGGAGCAAAATCTTCGACTTCTGCTGTTGGTTTTGATTCTCGGATTTGATTCGGATTTTAGTTTTATTTCGATCTTCGATTTCAACATCGACTTCGGTTTTGGTTATCATATTCAGTTTCGGATTTACTTGGAATTCTCTTGGATTACACCATAGTAGAAAGAAAGCAGTTTTCCAAGTCAACAATTTGGCATACCAAGAAGGGGCGCAAAATCTTCAACTTCTGTTGTTGGTTTTAATTCTCGAATTTGATTCGAATTTTAGTTTTATTTTCGATCTTCGATTTCAACATTGACTTCGGTTTTGGTTATTGTATTCATTCTCGGATTTACTTGGAATTCTCTTGGATTACACCATAGTTGAAAGAAAGCAGTTAGCTCTTCGATTTCAACATTGGCTTCGGTTTTGGTTATCGTATTCATTCTCGGATTTACTTGGAATTCTTTCGGATTACACCATTAATTGAAAGAAAGCAGTTAGCTCTTCGATTTCAACATCGACTTCGGTTTTGGTTATCGTATTCATTCTTGGATTTACTTGGAATTCTCTTGGATTACACCGTAGTTGAAATAAAGCAGCTAGCTCGCTCGAAAGGAGCAGGTATGGGGGAAAGTTGGGAAAGTTCCTCGACCAGACATCCATCAAACTTCGTCACTCGAGACGACATTGATGGAGTTGTCAAACATTTAATTAAGGATCTCGCTTCTCGTTTGGAACAACAAGAGAAACATTTCCGTAGACAAAAAGCCACTATGAACACTCTTCTAGCTCGACTCGAAGAAATTACGAGGTAGTCAGGCCAAGGAAACATGATCGGAACAAGTGCTAGTGTTCCGCAAGAATTATCTTGGGACCAAGGGGCAATCCTCATATAATAACCCTGTCTCAACACGAATCTGTAGACAGCTACTAGATCGGCTAGGATTCGGGGCATCACCCCCAATCCCATACAAGGTTCAACTCAGGTTGTGGTTCATCAGGTCTCAAGATTAGGTGTTGAAAATATCATTTAAGCGCTAGTGCGCGCAGCTTTGGATGTAGGAACTCACGTAGTTTCGTACATTGAATTTGTGCCCGTCGAGGCACCTAAATCAGGATCGAGCCAAATATTTTGTTTGGTGCTCTAACTCGATGCTGGAGGCACCGGCGTTAACTTACATGATTTGAATCAGTTTCTTGGTAAGTGAAGTGAAAGTCAAGTCGTCGATGTTATGTGACGCTATGCTCGAGGCAGGGCACCCTATGCTAGTTTGGACTATGTTACTCGTAGCCCCTTCTCTTAAAACACCAAGAATTCCTAAAACCAACCGGACTTTAAATTTCCAGTGTTAGAAGCTTAGGAAGGATCCTATAGTTCATCTTATGTGCTACATGCACCATATGGAAGTAATTTTAGCTTCAAACAGCGTGATGGAAAAGTGTTTTCCACTCTATATCACAGAAATTTCTGCTTTATGGTTAAGACAGTTGGAACCCAAATCTATTAACAGTTGGAACGTCTTTGTTGAAAAGTTTTTCAAGCAGTTCGAACTTCATATCGCCCAGCCTAGGAATGTTATGACTTTGACAGCAGTTAGGAAGAGGACAGGCGAAATTCTGTGCAAGTTTTTTTTAAAGATCCAACATGGCGGTGGCCTCTATCGATAGGTTGGATCTGTCCATGGTCCTATGGTCGCCGTCTCCGACATTCTTGACAAAACCGACTTCAAAACCTGATTGCGACGGGACCCGCCAAGGGATCTTGTCGAATTTTACTTCGAGGCAGAAAGATTTCTAAGGGAGGAGGACGCCCACGATGAAAAACATGTGCATTAAATCAACTCTACAGTAGGAGTAGGGACATCTATGCTCGAAAAAGGAAAGGGTAAATCTTTGGACGATCGGAACACATGGCTTCGATTCGAGCCAAAGTTCCCGGCACACACCAAACTCACCCACGGATTGGAAAGGATTTATCTTGACATACATGAAACTGCGCCTTTCCAAAATCCTCACAGGAGGGACCCGACTCCAAGATAAACAAGCTCTGAAAAGTACTGTTTATTCCATGAACTCCCAGGTCATGACACCGACAATTGCAGGCAATTTCGTGATCTTATCGAACCCCGCATTAGGCATGACGAGCTACTGCAGTATGTCAGGAATCCAGCAGTAGCAGCACTACGCGCTCAGCCCCCTACAACATCTCAGGATTGGGGAAAGATGGGACTCCTCGAAGGACTTATAATTAACTGATCCAACACTACAGATATTTCAAGCTTTTAGAACTCTGGTCTGTTACTTATGTTTTTCTTTTGTTTGCGATCTTTCACTTTTGGCTTATGCACCTTGTATTCAAAGCATCTATGTTGGATCATGCTCTCATGGAACCGACTTGTGGCCTCCAATCGTGCTTTGGGTTGGGCTATTGACCATTGTACCTTTGTGTTATTCAAAAAGACTGCTTCGGACTCTGGTCCCCACTTGATCGGTCAAGTATAAAATTCAAGCTCAGGCCCCCATTTGATTCGTCAAGTAATTAAGACTTTGGTCCCTATTTGATCATTCAAGTATAAAATTCGGGCTCAAACTCCCACTTGGTTCACCAAGTATAAAATTAGGACTCCGGTCCCTAGTTGATCAGTCAAGCATAAAATTTAGGCTCCGGCTCCACACTTGATCAGTCAAGTATAAAATTTGGGCTTCGACTCCACAATTGGTCCGCCAAGTATAAAATTCGAGCTCCGACTCCACACTTGGTCCGCCAAGTATAAAAAGGGGCTCCGACTCCATACTTGGTCCGCCAAGTATAAAGTTAGGACTTCGGACCCCACTTGATCAATCAAGTATAAAATTTGGACTCTGATCCCGTAATTCGGCCAACCAGTCATAAACTTCAAACTCTTGTTCGCAACTTGGGACTCTAGTCCATGACTTTCCAAAAACTTGGGCTTTCGGGTGTTAAGATTATCCAAACCAAGCATAATAACTTCAGGACTTGGTCTGCCAAGTATGAAAGTTCCTTATCTTAACCCTCATAACTCAGGAATCTTAATGACCTGGCCCTCAAAGTACATAATATCACACAACTTGGCCTGCCAAGCATGAAACCCTCTTTTACAGGTACATACCTGCTTCGACAGACTCAATAAGCCTATGACATCCTAGACTCAACATTCCAATAGGATATGATCTCATGATCGCCATATTTCCATTCTGCTACTATTTCAACGATCATCAAACTTCTCCTAAATCTCAACTCATAGAATTACTGATCTCCGGGCTACTCGTAAAACACATCTTCCTTCAATAATAAAAGACATGTTTTGGGGGGTAAAGTGTTGATGCGCTTTTTGTTCAAAGTAGTAGTACAAGAAGTTTCTGACTAACAACGTGCTTTAGTCTCGAGAACGTCATCAGAAATCACAAAGTGATTTGGTCGAGGTTGCGACACATTTGTAATCTTACAAAAATATGGATCATTACTGAAATCGGTATCAACTCAGTTGCATATGCAAAATGCTTGTCGATCACTCGAAAAAGCTTGAGCATCTCGCGCTGATAATAAAAAATCACCAGGCTAGGCCTTGCTTGACTTGGATCGCTTCAAATTTTGCTTGCATGGACCATGCTTATCACCGAGAATTACTCGCGCAGACCAGGTTGATCACTTTGGAAAAAACGAGCTCTATCCGCTTATGAATTCTGCATCACTCCAGGGATGTAAAATTCTGCAGAAATTTCTCTAGGATGGAAATTATGCAGACGATTCTCCCGAAAGCGAGAAATTCTACGGTCCCGGATGTGAAATTCTGTAGACGGTCCTCCGAGATGCGAAATTATGCAGATGCTTTTCAAGATGTGAAACGTCGAAGATAACTCATTTTTTGGTTAAGTTTTCAGGATTCAAAATTTTGAAGAAAACTCATTTTTTGGTTAAGTCTTCGGGACGCAAAATTATGCAAACAGCATCATTTTTTGGCTAAGTTTTTGGGATGCAAATTTCGCAACCCTTCGGGATGCAAAATTCGGCCTAATGCCTCCAAACCTCACTAGTAAATATCCCTTTGCCAGGCATTTTGAATGGTTGACACTTTTGGACCTAAACTATAGTTTGGTACATGAGATTGGAGCTCCAAGACACCATTAATGGCTGCCATCATCATTTTCATGACTTATGGACATTCTTTGGGCTTGTAGACGTTACATATAAGACCATCTACAACTTTTTGGCATTTAGAAGACCATCTACAGTTTTTTGGCATTTGAAAGGCCATCTACAGTTTTTTTCCATTTGGAAAACTGTCTACAATTTTTGGCATTTGGATGACCGTCTACAGTTTTTTGTCGTTTAAAAGACCGTCTATATTTTTTGGACATTCATGCATACTCTTGGACATTGAAGCTACTTTCTGGACATTGTTGCTCATACCAACATACTTTCACTCAACGAAGAAGGAGGGAATTTTGATCAAAAATTAGAATGAACAAGTTATTTGTTATTCTATTGTACGACTTTGTATAAACAAATTGTCTAAACTTGTACAAGCATTGTAATCGACAAATATTTATACGAATGATTACTATAAAGTAGACATAGGCGACCGTGCCGAACCACTATAAAAGTTGTGTGTCCCTTTACATTTCTCGTATTTTGGATATTCAGATTATAATTTTACAACTAAACTTACACTTGGGGGTTGGTGTGTGCAAATAACCAATTCCCCGCGTCAACAGTCAATATTTAGGATCTTTGCTTGCCCTTTACTGTTATCATGTTGCATATTCACCATGTTAGCACTTGCTGTTGTTTTTGTATGGGTGTGTAGTTAGCAGTAAATCTAAAGTATCACTTGCTTGCAAGGTGCCCGAATTTGTCACAGATCTGACACTTAATTTTGTTGTTGTTTCTTCCTCTACCTCTACCTCTATTGAATTGACCACTTCTTTGGTTTTTGGGATAACTTCTTGACCCATTTCCTCTTTCTTGATTCTTTCTGTTAGTGCAGTTCATTGGTAGGCATGAATTGGCATTTTTCTTGTGTTCTATTCTGCCTTCATATGCTACTAAGGTGGAGTACACATACTGTAGAAATGGTGTGAGGACCATGGATAGGATGATTGCTATGACATCTTCATACTCGTCATCGAAACCACTCACTATTGATAGAACATGTTCAGATTCTGACACTTTTCTTTTCTGAAGCAAGTTAATCACATATATTTTTGACTTTTAGTAGGTATTCATTCATGGTTGAGCCCTCTTTTCTGATACGCTTTAACAATCTTCTGTAGTGCTTAATTTTTACAGATGATAATAAGTTGAAATTTCTGTAACGACCCAGTTTTTAGCGATCTTGGTTATCCGATATATAACACATATCGAACATCCAAGGACCGAAAATAACCGAATAGTTAATGAAAGAAATTACAGGGTGAGAATAGATAAGATATAAACTTAGAATAGAAGAAGAAGAAGACAACAACATCATCAGAGTAACACGAACCTCACAACGGAACGAATAAAATATAACATAACTTTGGAATATAAATCTGTACTTGAATATACATATCATTATCAAGTACAACACTTACAACACAGCAGAATAATAATAGCTATATAATCCTGAAGCCTCCTGCTCCAGCTCTTCAAGTATCTGTAAATCCCGACTACTTGACTGCTCGTACAAAATTGAGCACCCAAGAGTTTAGGGAAAACAAAACAAAATAAACTCCGGGTCAGTCATGGGACTGGTGTGAGTAAAAACAGTTTAAAACAGTTTGAGCAGCACAACGATATCTCATAAGACCACGCCGTATAACGGAACGAGTTTTTCCCTTATGAGAATCCAAAATAAACTTTATATCAAAACTCATTGATATTATAATAATGTCTATCAACCACAATATAATAATCATCTAGCAGAAACGCTTTCATCTCACATTCTACATATAGAGTACACAATCAAAACCGCAAGCACGTATTGGGTAATGGATTTCCAACTATAACAAGGTATGGAACCACCTTTCGCTAGTGTATCTCTAGAGAGGAATACACTGGGTTCAACAAGAACATCTTGCAACCCGGCCACACATGACTGACCACTCATTTCGCTTGAGTGTATCGAATGTATATCACCAACGGTTGGGATCAGCAACCGTTTCCCGAATGGGACAGCATCAACAATAGATTTTTAGAAGTAAATGAAACTTTAGATCAGGTGCTTATACACCCTAATAGGTGCGACCTACATAGCCATGCTACCTGCCTGATTTCTGTCATTTACCGGTTGATGAGGCTAGAAGCTACGCTTTATCATCACACCGGATTCACTTTGAATGCGACATCATCAAATCCATCAAATCACCGATTGACGTCCTCAACAATACATTATGTGTTAGCTAAAAGAAGTTTCCTTCTCCGCTTCCACTCTTGGTACGGTTGAAGAAATCAATGTACGTGACCTTTCTAGAAATACTCTGTCAGACATTCGTTCTTCATTGACTTAGAATGTCACATCGTCATACCCGCCAAATCACAAATTGACTTATCCAAAAATAACACGGGTATACAGCTAAGAGAAACGAATTCCTCCGCCACTAAACGTGAATACGTTTGAAGAGATCAACTTACGCGATCCATTGGATATACTCTGTCAGACCTTCGTCCATACAAGTTGTCCTGGGACTGGACAAACCGAAGCCACTATCCAGTACATCCATCTTAGGCACTGTTATCTAAGACTTATACAATAGCCCTTGCACTTTACTCCGTCTTCAATTATCTTTGACATATATAATTCACAACGCTTATGCCAGTACAGAGTGGTTCTTTGGAAAATAATCCAACCGGTCTCTCCATATTAACAAGGTTAAAATGGTCAAAACTTTGATAGTCTGTGATTTAACTATCAAAGAAAAACAAGTGTGCAAACAACGATATTATTTTCAAATGGAAATTATATCGATCAATCATCATTAACCATATATATCCTCATTTTCTATGTTTAGAAAATATATGTTATTAACATTGGAAAACATTTCCATGGCTTACTTACGTATCACTATTCTTCCACATCTATCAGACTCTAACTATAAACTAACAAGAGAACAACTTCCTAAGTATAAACCCCGAAGGCCAAAACCAACATCAGATCGATACTCAGGAAACCATTCAACTTATTAATCTCTAGTCAGTTTTAATTTCTGTTTAACTCCATTACTTTAACTCTATTCGATTAACTCTATTTGATTAACTCAAATTCGAATAACTATTATCTGTTTTAACTTTATTTCGAAAAACTATATTCGATTTAACTCCATTTTTTTTACTAACTCACTTTGATTATATTAACTTTCTAACTCAAATTGAATGACTTAACTTGCTAACTCAAATTTGATTAACTCGACTAACTTCACCCATTTGGTTAACTTGACTAACTAACTCAATCAACTTCGTTTGATCAACTCTTTTAACTTGGTTTGACTAACTTATTTGACAAATCTGGTTTAACTAACTCATTTGACAAATCCCTTTTAATAATCCTATTTATTCCCTAAATAAATATTCTCCTTTTAAAATTCTATTTATTTCCTAAATAAATAATCCTTTTAGATTCTTATTTATTTCTAAATAAGTATCTCCTTTATAACTTCTATTTATTTCTAAATAAATAATTCCTTTTATAACCTTTATTTGTAAATGTTTTACAAATATTTCTCTTCCTATATTTGTCTATTTATTTTCTAAATAAATAATCCTCTTATACTTCTATTTATTTCTAAATAAATATTCCATTCAATTCAATTTATTTATTAAATAAATATTCCTTTTATAAAACTTTATTCGTTTTATAAATATTTTCCTTTTATCTTTATCCTGTTTATTTTCCCAAAATATTTCCTTTTTGATATTCTATTTGTCTTATAAATAAATATCCTCCTTTATAAACTCCTATTTATTTTCTAAGTAAATGTTCTCCTTTATAAAATCCTATTTATTTTCTAAGTGCTTTATTTTCAAAATATTCCCTTTTATAAAATCGGTTGATTTTATAAAATTCCTTTATTTCAATATACATTGAAATAATTCTTTTCACATCCCAGGGTCACTTATGATATTTAAAATGGCAAACCACAATGATAAATATCATTTAACACACATAATCAAACAGATTATATAACACATCATATATTTCAATACATGAACAGAACAGTATTATAAATATAAGTGCACTTTTAAGTTCAAGTCCAAGTCCATTCAAGTCCATTCCAATCCATTAACATGGATCACATATGTCTCTTACTTTTAAAGTAATAATCAAGTTAACATTTTAACATAAGTTACCAACATTCAAGCAACTTTAAGCATAGTTAAAACATGCAAAAGGGTTTATGTTTGCTGTCCTAAATAGTGAGTAAACTCACCTTAATCCTTAGCAAATCCAAGATCCAAGAATAAGAATAAAGATCCAAGAATAAGAACAAAGATCCAAGCTAGTAACCTCCTTCCTTTCCTTGCTTTCACTTGCTTTTTCTTGCTTCCTCCTCTACCACCATTACTCAAGAAGAAGCCATTAATATAGCTTAAGAAGAAGAAGAAGAAGAAGAAGAAAAGAAATTGTGTAGAATTCCTAAGGGTATGCCTCCCTTTATATAGCCTTTGGAATGTGAATGGGAAAAGACCAAAATGCCCCTAAAACCCTAATCTTACATATGAAGTATTACTACTTTTGCTCATTTTCCTTATTTTCCTTATTTGCTCATTTTCCTTATTTGCTCATTTTTCCTTATTTGCTCATTTTCTTTCAAATGAAGTATTACTATTTTTGCTCATTTCCCTTATTTTCTCATTTTTCCTTATTTGCTCGTTTTCCTTATTTGCTCATTTTCCTAAATATCTTGCCTATGTCATGCATGACATCATCCAGATATTTAGTTAACCATAAATATTAAAAATATTTTTATTTGCTAATCACTTTCCTAATGATTAATTAGACATACACTAAAATTTTCAACAACTTTTACTGAGAAAATAGCCATTTATTGATAAAACTATTTTCGGTCATTTTATCAATATTTTACCAAAAATATATTTTTGAAAGCATTTTTCAAAAATGAGTCTAGTATCATTAATTATTAATTAAATATTCCAAGTTATTTAATTAAACGACCGTTTAATTCTCTTAATCACCTTTTAAATAATTAAATAAATTAATTATTATATAGCTGAAAACGCGGGTCATTACATTCTTCCCCACTTAAAATAATTTCGTCCTCGAAATTGCTAAGGTAGGAAACGAACCCTATCGACTGGTGAGAACTTATTTGTCCACTTCTTAACTCCAGTTTCAACTGAACCAATTTAATTTCAATTAAATATTTATTAATTTTTTTTTACAACGAAAATTTTCAAAATCCTGAAAAATTTCTAATGCCTTAACTTTTTGAAAAATTTCGCCATAACCTCCTTTGTACAGCCCTATCGGTAAAACCACAACTCGCCACTCTAGGCCTTCTCCAACCCAAAAGAAAATCAAACAGCCAAGCGGCTTGCTAATTCGGCTAATAAATTCCAAACTCATATCAAATATAAACTTGTACCTTTTTGTCGGGCATATAATTATTTCCCTTCCATCTGCTACCAACTCAACATATAACAATGTCATTATAATCAAACTCCAATTGATTTATTATTAAATCCAATCATTCGTTTATACTCAAGCCAAATTCCATTTCAAACTCAAGTAATATTCTTGATTCTAAACTCTTAAGTCATCAACTCAATACCATTCCAGATTATTCTCTAATCAAATCAAGTTTTATTTAACTTAGTTCAAGTTAAATCTTAATTTATTTTTACTTATACCATCTCAATCCATTTAACATTTTAAGTTAAATTTAAATTCTAAAATTTTAAATCCCTGGGTTCATTTCAAATTAATTTGAAATCATAATACCAATTCAAAGCCTTTGAATTTCTAAATAACTTGTTTTCTCAAAACAATTCCAAAAACAAAATCTTTGGTAGTAATCCATCACTTAGAACTCGAAAATGAACACTGATGATGTCTAGATTCATCATCAGAATCTATTTTCCAGCTATCAAGGTGAGTCCAATACTATATCACTTTCAGTTTGAAAAATGTTTTCTAAATCTCCCAGGAACTTAAAATTCTCTTATACTCAATTTAATTCCATTTACAAACAACTTTTCAAATTCTAGGAATTTTAATCCCCATTCTGATTCTAATTTCAGATTTAATTCAATTCATTACACTTATGTGAATTTTATTTGGTTATATATATATAACCATCTCCATTATAATCTTACTCGATTATAATAACAAATATACTTTGGGTAAAATTATTTCATTTACCCTCTTTTCAAAACATACCATGACGGTTCATCGTATTCGAATGTTTTTAACTCCTACCGATATAGTGGATCAAACTGATCGACCAGAACTTGTAAACAACTCAACCAATAAATCTCCACAATATAAATTCACTTTATATTGAATAACAAATACGCTCTCGTATGTATACACTCAAACTCAATCTAGGGTATTACTAACCCCATCTCTACCGAGTCACGCCACAGAGCCAATGTAATTACTTAACCTTAAGCTCTGATACCAACTGTAACGACCCGGTTTTTAGCGATCTTGGTTATCCGATATATAACACATATCGAACATCCAAGGACCGAAAATAACCGAATAGTTAATGAAAGAAATTAGCGCGTGAGAATAGATAAGATAGAAACTTAGAATAGAAGAAGAAGAAGACAACAACATCATCAGAGTAACACGAACCTCACAACGGAACGAATAAAATATAACATAACTTTGAAATATAAATCTGTACTTGAATATACATATCATTATCAAGTACAACACTTACAACATAGCGGAATAATAATAGCTATATAATCCTGAAGCCTCCTGCTCCAGCTCTTCAAGTATCTGTAAATCCCGACTACTTGACTGCTCGTACAAAATTGAGCACCCAAGAGTTTAGGGAAAACAAAACAAAATAAATTCCGGGTTAGTCATGGGACTGGTGTGAGTAAAAACAGTTTAAAACAGTTTGAGCAACACAACGATATCTCATAAGACCATGTCGTATAACAGAACGGGTTTTTCCCTTATGAGAATCCAAAATAAACTTTATATCAAAACTCATTGATATTATAATAATGTCTATCAACCACAATATAATAATCATCTAGCAGAAACGCTTTCATCTCACGTTCTACATATAGAGTATACAATCAAAACCGCAAGCACGTATTGGGTAATGGATTTCCAACTATGACAAGGTATGGAACCACCTTTCGCTAGTGTATCTCTAGAGAGGAATACACTGGGTTCAACAAGAACATCTTGCAACCCGGCCACTCATGACCGACCACTCATTTCGCTTGAGTGAATCGAATGTATATCACCAACGGTTGGGATCAGCAACCGTTTCCCGAATGGGACAGCATCAACAATAGATTTTTAGGAGTAAATGAAACTCTAGATCAGGTGATTATACACCCTAATAGGTGCGACCTACATAGCCATGCTACCTGCCCGATTTCTGTCATTTACCGGTTGATGAGGCTAGAAGCTACGCTTTATCATCACACCGGATTCACTTTGAATGCGACATCATCAAATCCATCAAATCACCGACTGACGTCCTCAACAATACAATATGTGTTAGCTAAAAGAAATTTCCTTCTCCGCTTCCACTCTTGGTACGGTTGAAGAAATCAATGTACGTGACCTTTCTGGAAATACTCTGTCAGACATTTGTTCTTCATTCACTTAGAATGTCACATCGTCATACCCGCCAAATCACAAATTGACTTATCCAAAAATAACACGGGTATACAGCTAAGAGAAACGAATTCCTCCGCCACCAAACGTGAATACGTTTGAAGAGATCAACTTACGCGATCCATTGGATAAACTCTGTCAGACCTTCGTCCATACAAGTTGTCCTGGGACTGGACAAACCGAAGGCACTATCCAGTACATCCATCTTAGGCACTGTTATCTAAGACTTATACAATAGCCCTTGCACTTTACTCCGTCTTCAATTATCTTTGACATATATAATTCACAACGCTTATGCCAGTACAGAGTGGTTCTTTGGAAAATAATCCAACCGGTCTCTCCATATTAACAAGGTTAAAATGGTCAAAACTTTGATAGTCTGTGATTTAACTATCAAAGAAAAACAAGTGTGCAAACAACGATATTATTTCCATCTGGAAATTATATCGATCAATCATCATTAACCATATATATCCTCATTTTCTATGTTTAGAAAATATATGTTATTAACACTGGAAAACATTTCCATGGCTTACTTACGTATCACTATTCTTCCACATCTATCAGATTCTAACTATAAACTAATAAGAGAACAACTTCCTAAGTATAAACCCCGAAGGTCGAAACCAACATCAGATCGATACTCGGGAAACCATTCAACTTATTAATCTCTAGCCAGTTTCTAATTTCTGTTTAACTCCATTACTTTAACTCTATTCGATTAACTCTATTTGATTAACTCAAATTCGAATAACTAATATCTGTTTTAACTTTATTTCGAATAACTATATTCGATTTAACTCCATTTTTTTTACTAACTCACTTTGATTATCTTAACTTGCTAACTCAAATTGAATGACTTAACTTGCTAACTCAATTTTGATTAACTCGACTAACTTCACCCATTTGGTTAACTTGACTAACTAACTCAATCAACTTGGTTTGATCAACTCTTTTAACTTGGTTTGACTAACTTATTTGACAAATCTGGTTTAACTAACTCATTTGACAAATCCCTTTTAATAATCCTATTTATTCCCTAAATAAATATTCTCCTTTTAAAATTCTATTTATTTCCTAAATAAATAATCCTTTTAGATTCTTATTTATTTCTAAATAAGTATCTCCTTTATAACTTCTATTTATTTCTAAATAAATAATTCCTTTTATAACCTTTATTTGTAAATGTTTTACAAATATTTCTCTTCCTATATTTGTCTATTTATTTTCTAAATAAATAATCCTCTTATACTTCTATTTATTTCTAAATAAATATTCCATTCAATTCAATTTATTTATTAAATAAATATTCCTTTTATAAAACTTTATTCGTTTTATAAATATTTTCCTTTTATCTTTATCCTGTTTATTTTCCCAAAATATTTCCTTTTTGATATTCTATTTGTCTTATAAATAAATATCCTCCTTTATAAACTCCTATTTATTTTCTAAGTAAATGTTCTCCTTTATGAAATCCTATTTATTTTCTAAGTGCTTTATTTTCAAAATATTCCCTTTTATAAAATCGGTTGATTTTATAAAATTCCTTTATTTCAATATACATTGAAATATTTCTTTTCACATCCCAGGGTCACTTATGATATTTAAAATGGCAAACCACAATGATAAATATCATTTAACACACATAATCAAACAGATTATATAACACATCATATATTTCAATACATGAACAGAACAGTATTATAAATATAAGTGCACTTTTAAGTTCAAGTCCAAGTCCATTCAAGTCCATTCCAATCCATTAACATGGATCACATATGTCTCTTACTTTTAAAGTAAGAATCAAGTTAACATTTTAACATAAGTTACCAACATTCAAGCAACTTTAAGCATAGTTAAAACATGCAAAAGGGTTTATGTTTGCTGTCCTAAATAGTGAGTAAACTCACCTTAATCCTTAGCAAATCCAAGATCCAAGAATAAGAATAAAGATCCAAGAATAAGAACAAAGATCCAAGCCAGTAACCTCCTTCCTTTCCTTGCTTTCCCTTGCTTTTTCTTGCTTCCTCCTCTACCACCACCATTACTCAAGAAGAAGCCATTAATATAGCTTAAGAAGAAGAAGAAGAAAAGAAATTGTGTAGAATTCCTAAGGGTATGCCTCCCTTTATATAGCCTTAGGAATGTGAATGCGAAAAGACCAAAATGCCCCTAAAACCCTAATCTTACATATGAAGTATTACTACTTTTGCTCATTTTCCTTATTTGCTCATTTTTCCTTATTTGCTCATTTTCCTTATTTGCTCATTTCTTTCAAATGAAGTATTACTATTTTTGCTCATTTTCCTTATTTGCTCATTTTCCTAAATATCTTGCCTATGTCATGCATGACATCATCCAGATATTTAGTTAACCATAAATACTAAAAATATTTTTATTTGCTAATCACTTTCCTAATGATTAATTAGACATTCACTAAAATTTTCAACAACTTTTACTGAGAAAATAGTCATTTATTGATAAAACTATTGTAACACCCCGCCTCCGCTAGGGTCACTCGCAAAGGAATGCACTAGCTTTAGAGGGGCATTATTGGTAAACATGCACAGAAATATCACAAGACAGAACATATATAAATAGCGGAAGAAAAATCAAACTTTCATAACATGAAATAATAAGGTCTAAAGCCTTTTACATCAGAGTACATCAAAACCTGTCTTGCAATAGTAAAGAAGCATAAAGACTTTTTTATAAATTATTCCCCAAGTAAAACAGTAAAGTAGCCATAGCCAAGAGAAGTCCAAGCCATCCATGATGACCTTCAAGCGGAAGAAGTCCGAACTAAACAGCATTGTTTCCTCCCTGAAACCTGGGGGGGGGGGGGGGAAACGGAAGAAAAGAGGCGAAACAAAACGGGTCAGTCAAAAAGACTGAGTAAGTCCTATCTACTTCCAGTATAAAAACAGGTAAAGGTAACATGACATGCATAAACTGAAAGTAAACATAAGGATAACTACAAGATAGATAAACCAGGATAGCCGGTTGAGCTACTGTGGCAAAGTAAACTAAGGTATCATGATAAACTACGGTGTTATGATAAGTCAAGGTATCACATCGTCAGATTTCTAACGGGTACATTATCCCAAGGTATCTACCCCGTCTAACATCCCACGGTATCTATTATGTATATTCTTCCTAGTTCTAACACGTATATTTGCTCTGCACCCTCCGTACTAGTATCCCAGTCTTGTTATGTGTTAACCATGAATGTCCCTTACTCAAAGTCGTGTAATGGTCCATGTCAACCTAATATATCGCATATATAGGTTACTCAAATCATATGTTTCTTTCCATGTATATAAATTCAGTCCTTTGCCGTACCTCGTACGGGCTTCCTCATGTCGTATTACCCTTGAAACCGTTTGGATTGTCACCCTTGTTCTAGCTAGGCTCTTCCATATGAATCATCGTTTGAACTAATAGGACTTACGCCACCTAGCACCACTAGGGATTACGCTTACCTATTGCACGCTTTCGTATTTGGGTTTGGGTTAAACCACCTACGCCACTAGGGATTACGCTAACCCTCAACCGCGCCCTTTTTCCCACGCATTCATCGTGAATCGTTTTTCTATTACTGCATGCACATGTATCACATCGTGCCACCCGAGTCCTGTCACAGGGCAAACCAAGAAATACAGGACTCGGTCGGGAGCTTTAGATTTATCTGCCGATGCAGATACTAAGGTCTGCTTTTCTACACGTGGCTATGGTCCCACGAGACCCCTCCCTCAACTAGTGAAAGGCAACACAAGAGAAAATCTTGCATGAGAACTACACTCCGGCCAGCCCACATCCTACGGCCTACCTCACCCATAATTAGATAGCAATTATGGTCTGTTGGGTGTTCCCTGCCTTTCCGTACGTACACGCTTGACTCAAGATGGTAGATGATCGACGAACTTGCTATCTCGGGCACCTTATGTATTCGTCGACTCACTGCTATCCACCCCAGTCTTTAGGTCGCTCGCATAGCAACCAAGGCATATTCTTGGTTCTTCTACCGCAGACCTCAACCTCTCGTGAGCCTAGTATAATGACCTGGCAGCTCACAGAGGGATCCCAAGAATATCCTCACGTTCCCCGAAGCCACTGCTTCGTTACCCAGTTCGTTGGAGCCTTTATCTAAATGTGATAGCCTGCTCCTACACGCATACCTAAACGTTGACCTAACGTATCGGGTTACTAATCTATCTAAGAAATGGTCCAAATTTCCTTGACTAAGAATTATTACTTAGTTTCCCTTAACTAAGGTTTACCACTTAGCCTTATTTCCATAATCCTTGTTAAATATGGTTATTTACCTAATCCTCCGAATTAGGGTTTATCTAATGGGTTATAAGTGTCACTTAAGTTCATAACTTAGCCCGTCTACAAACCATGTCAAAATTGGCTAAGTATACAAGTCCAAGACTTAACCCTACAAACCATGTAAGTATATCAAGGAATCCATGACTTAACCTCGTCTAGTTATCATTTTAGATTGGTTAATTATATAAATTAACTTGACCTTGTCCTCAAATCGGTCAAGCGTATTCAAGTGATTCGTGACTTAGCCTTATCATGTTTCACGTTAGATTGGTTAAGTATAGATTATCTTAACCTCATCAAATTAACGAGTTAGATTGGTTAAGTATAGGTCACTTAACCTCATCAAATCATCGTGTTAAATTAGTTAAGTGTTTAACATAACCCCATTAGATTACCAAGTTGGATTAATTAAGTCTAGGCTAACTTAACCCTATCCGATTTCCATGTTTAGATTAGTTAAGCCTAATCTTAACCCCATCCATCAACTGTATTATACGGTTAAGTGTCATTAAGAAAATTTACTTAACCTTATCACGTTATCGTTTTGGATTGATTAAGTGTTGGTTAACTTAATCCCGTCCACTAGTCGTATAAAAATGGTCAAGTGTCATTAGGCAAATCAAGTTACTTAACCTACCCAAGCTTATCATGTTTTGTTAAGTATCACTAGCCTAATCAAATTACTTAACCCATTTGTCCATATCATATTTGGTTAAGCCTCATTAATCAAATTAACTTAACCCTATTATGTGGCATTAATTTAATTAATGCACCCTCAACCTTTCACATTAGACCTTGTTGTGGTTACTAGTTAAGCCGGGCGGGTCCGGGTAGATTTACACCACAACTTAGTCTAACCTCGGGTCTTAAGCGCGACATGACCAACTTCTCACATTGGGTCCTATTGTTTGCAACTACTAGTTAGGCCGGTCGGTTCCGGGTAGTTTTACGTTGCAAACTCAACCCAACCTCGAGTTGGCCATACTCATATTATCTAAGTTCATCATGTTTCCAAAACATGTTACAAGTTTTCGAGCATTTGGGTAGACCTAACTTAATAGGTAAATTCCCAAAGGGTAGACCTAACTTAATAGGTAAATTCCCAAGCTCATGTTTTTATGCATCCTTACATGTCATCTTCCATGTTATCTTTCAAGTCATATTTCAAGTATAAACACATGTCATCTTCAAGTTAAGATTTTGCGACATGTTCATGTTTATCTAACTACCCAAAATCGTGTTTTCCCAACGCAAGCAAAGCGAGTCAACATAGTAAGGATACTATGTCACATATTGGTCTCAAAACATGCATGATGCCAAAAAGGGCTTGGCTTCCACATGCATAACATCATAAAGGGATTGGCCATAGACATGCATAGTGTCATAAGGTAATTTGGCCACAAACATGCATATTATCAAAAAGGGATTTGGCCATAAACATGCACAACTTAAAAAGAGGGGATTGGTCACGAGCATGCATAATCTCATAAAGGATTTGGCCACAAACTTGCATGTTAGCATAAGGGGTTTGGGTTCATAAACATGCATAAGCCCCAAAATCTTGCCTTAGCCAATGTTTCATAAGTAAAGGGGTTCCTAAAGGTTCATGCTAGCATTTCATGCATAAAGATCCAAACTTGCAAGTTAAACTAGGTTATGCATAGCATGAGAGGCATGATTAAGTCACTCACATGGCCTAAGATCATAAATATGAACACAAGAGGCATGGTAAGGTTCATATAGATTCGCATAATCATGTTTAGCCTCATTTTATCCCATGTCAACATTAAAAATACCGTTTTGATCCAAAAGTAGCTAGAACTTACATAGTTAGGCCTAGGGAAAGGAGCATGAATCATTTTGGCTAAGAAAGGTGCCTCCTTTGTAGAAGAATCGTCATGGAACTCGCATAGCAATGTTGATTTGGCCTTGATTTGGTGTAGCAAGCTTGCACCTTTTGATTTGAACTTGATTTGAGTGCATAGGCTCTAGGGATTTGAGATGGAGGCCATGAGAGTAGAAATTTGGCCATAGTTTAGTTACATGAGTGAATAATGAGGGTTTAGGGGTAGGTTTAGGGTCTTTTTATAGAGATTAGGATAGTTTTAGGCCCTTAGATTAACCCTAGGACCAACCTGAACCGTCAGATTTCAAACCAGGCCCAAAAACCTAGCCAAGATAGAAAATAGGTGCACCAGACCAGAATCAGCCGACAGGGCACATGCATGTCGACATGCCTGTCGACATGCCTGTCGACATGTCTGGGCGGGAATTTTCCCGCCTGGCCCCATTTCTGCATGTTTCGAAATTCAAATTTCCCGAAAACTTCTTTGGGCCTTAACCGGGTCATACGGACTCCGATTTTCGAAAACTCGGACTCTATTTCGCGTATTTTTCCGAGACGAACGCAATGGCATAGCCCGTTTTACTTGATTCAGAATTTAAAATTAAATTCTGCCTTGATTCTCGTTTTAACATGTTATTGAAATACGGGTTGTTACATTCTCCCCACCTTTTAGGATTTCGTCCCCGAAATCTCTAAGTTAGGAAGAACATATCCTACCATCCATCATCCATCTACTCAAACCATCATCCACAAGCAACCATTGTCCTTAGACGACTCCTAATGCTTTATGAATGTATGCAAAACGTGTGTGTACATGTTCCTTAGCTAATGCTAATGATCAGGCCTGAAAAATCTTTTGAATGCAAAAATATGTTTAGTGCTATGAATCCATCATGTATGCAAATAGTCCTAGTCATATACACTATATGCGTGCACAAACATTCAACCATATGCAACATCCGCATGATAACACATTCAATTTCATCCATAAACAAGTATAAATACTCGTGCATATGCAATATGAAATGTGACCGAGTCGAGCTAATATCTAATGTAAATTCGCGCATCCATGAGCAACCACTTGCAACCATATCAACCATAACATATTTCAAATACATGTTTACATCCATAGGGTTCTACCTAAGATTCCTTGAAACAGGGTCGAGAAGATAAACAAGACAAACTCCTTACGGGGTTTGTAACAGAAAATAGGACCGAGAGGATGTCCACAAAAGTTAGCCTACAAGTAAGCTCTACAGAAACAGGGATCAAGGATATACTCCCAAAAAGAGATATCATGCGCGTATCTAGTCTTTGACCATCAAAGTCGTATTTCCTCGGGCTTACTTCCATTGTGCCTTGACCGCCCTTTAACTTCGCGATTTCGTAGCTTCTTATTTCCTGCTTCCATAACATGAGCTGAAACTCATTTCTCCATCGCCTCTCGTTCCACTTGCACTTATCCTTTTTCTAGAATACTTGGCACAAACATGACTACGTACTCATGATCTCATGCAAGCTTTCCAAAATTCACTAGTGAATCTCGGACCTCGTACCACAAGGTATTCCACGTAGAAGAACTTTCTCTTGAAAGTAAACAGATGCCAACCAGGTTATCAAGCGCACTTACTAGGGTGATTTCTACAACCCACGCATAAGTGAAGTAAACCATCCGTCTTATCGGCGAACACCACTCGTTCGGGCTTCAAATTTCCAATAAAGGCATCAAGGGATTCTAAGTAACTAGTCATGACAGAACCTCAAAAAGGTTACACGATACTTCGAGGGTATTACCAAGGCTAGTCAAGAATCTAACTACCCTCCTATCAAAACCGAGAGTGGCACCCCTTACTGGATACCCACTTCATCCTTAGAATCCATCCATAGCTTATGAATATAAGCATTATTTCCAAGCTCAACACTTGACATAGACATTCTCAAATCCAACAAGCCATGAATAAATGGACTGATTCTCCAATAGGACTTTGAGACAAAAATGGGATTCTCTATTACGCTAGTACTTAAGGTGCAGAGACTCAACTATCGAAGCAGACTTAAATGATACGAACAACGAAGTCCTAACGGGATGATAGAGAAGAAAAGCTAAACCTTTGGCAAGATCGTTACCCTCCTTCTGAGGTACCCTAGAAATGAGAGCATACTATTGCCCTCCCAATGATCTTGTCCTTGTCCCATGATACTTAACTATCTATCCCGTTTCACTATGCCAAAGGTACCCTCTCATCATGGGTTTCATTGTTCATCTTTCTCCCTCCTTTTAGGACTCAGCCATACCAACATGTTGCTTATCCCTGAGCTCGTATCCTTTATCCTTGTTCTTACTATCCTTTCATGCATAACTCTGCAACGGTCTCTCGAGAACCACCTCCATCGTACGGGAAACACTTACGCAGCTAGAAAGACTAGTCGCAGTCAAAACCACTGTGACTACAGATGGAGGAAAGAAAGGAAAAGAGATTAAATCAAGGAAACAAGGATGATGCTAATGGCCTTCGGGGAATAGCCTTTTTCTTTTTAAAAGAAAATTTTCTTGAAAAATGCTTCTTTGTAAACGGTTTTTCAAAAAAAATTTCAGAAGGTCTTTAAAAACTTTTGCCCAGTCTAGTAACCTTCTGCTCTGATACCAAATGTAACACCCCGCCTCCGCTAGGGTCACTCGCAAAGGAATGCACTAGCTTTAGAGGGGCATTATTGGTAAACATGCACAGAAATATCACAAGACAGAACATATATAAATAGCGGAAGTAAAATCAAACTTTCATAACATGAAATAATAAGGTCTAAAGCCTTTTACATCAGAGTACATCAAAACCTGTCTTGCAATAGTAAAGAAGCATAAAGACTTTTTTATAAATTATTCCCCAAGTAAAACAGTAAAGTAGCCATAGCCAAGAGAAGTCCAAGCCATCCATGATGACCTTCAAGCGGAAGAAGTCCGAACTAAACAGCATTGTTTCCTCCCTGAAACCTGGGGGGGGGGGGAACGGAAGAAAAGAGGCGAAACAAAACGGGTCAGTCAAAAAGACTGAGTAAGTCCTATCTACTTCCAGTATAAAAACAGGTAAAGGTAACATGACATGCATAAACTGAAAGTAAACATAAGGATAACTACAAGATAGATAAACCAGGATAGCCGGTTGAACTACTGTGGCAAAGTAAACTAAGGTATCATGATAAACTACGGTGTTATGATAAGTCAAGGTATCACATCGTCAGATTTCTAACGGGTACATTATCCCAAGGTATCTACCCCGTCTAACATCCCACGGTATCTATTATGTATATTCTTCCTAGTTCTAACACGTATATTTGCTCTGCACCCTCCGTACTAGTATCCCAGTCTTGTTATGTGTTAACCATGAATGTCCCTTACTCAAAGTCGTGTAATGGTCCATGTCAACCTAATATATCGCATATATAGGTTACTCAAATCATATGTTTCTTTCCATGTATATAAATTCAGTCCTTTGCCGTACCTCGTACGGGCTTCCTCATGTCGTATTACCCTTGAAACCGTTTGGATTGTCACCCTTGTTCTAGCTAGGCTCTTCCATATGAATCATCGTTTGAACTAATAGGACTTACGCCACCTAGCACCACTAGGGATTACGCTTACCTATTGCACGCTTTCGTATTTGGGTTTGGGTTAAACCACCTAGGCCACTAGGGATTACGCTAACCCTCAACCGCGCCCTTTTTCCCACGCATTCATCGTGAATCGTTTTTCTATTACTGCATGCACATGTATCACATCGTGCCACCCGAGTCCTGTCACAGGGCAAACCAAGAAATACAGGACTCGGTCGGGAGCTTTAGATTTATCTGCCGATGCAGATACTAAGGTCTGCTTTTCTACACGTGGCTATGGTCCCACGAGACCCCTCCCTCAACTAGTGAAAGGCAACACAAGAGAAAATCTTGCATGAGAACTACACTCCGGCCAGCCCACATCCTACGGCCTACCTCACCCATAATTAGATAGAAATTATGGTCTGTTGGGTGTTCCCTGCCTTTCCGTACGTACACGCTTGACTCAAGATGGTAGATGATCGACGAACTTGCTATCTCGGGCACCTTATGTATTCGTCGACTCACTGCTATCCACCCCAGTCTTTAGGTCGCTCGCATAGCAACCAAGGCATATTCTTGGTTCTTCTACCGCAGACCTCAACCTCTCGTGAGCCTAGTATAATGACCTGGCAGCTCACAGAGGGATCCCAAGAATATCCTCACGTTCCCCGAAGCCACTGCTTCGTTACCCAGTTCGTTGGAGCCTTTATCTAAATGTGATAGCCTGCTCCTACACGCATACCTAAACGTTGACCTAACGTATCGGGTTACTAATCTATCTAAGAAATGGTCCAAATTTCCTTGACTAAGAATTATTACTTAGTTTCCCTTAACTAAGGTTTACCACTTAGCCTTATTTCCATAATCCTTGTTAAATATGGTTATTTACCTAATCCTCCGAATTAGGGTTTATCTAATGGGTTATAAGTGTCACTTAAGTTCATAACTTAGCCCGTCTACAAACCATGTCAAAATTGGCTAAGTATACAAGTCCAAGACTTAACCCTACAAACCATGTAAGTATATCAAGGAATCCATGACTTAACCTCGTCTAGTTATCATTTTAGATTGGTTAATTATATAAATTAACTTGACCTTGTCCTCAAATCGGTCAAGCGTATTCAAGTGATTCGTGACTTAGCCTTATCATGTTTCACGTTAGATTGGTTAAGTATAGATTATCTTAACCTCATCAAATTAACGAGTTAGATTGGTTAAGTATAGGTCACTTAACCTCATCAAATCATCGTGTTAAATTAGTTAAGTGTTTAACATAACCCCATTAGATTACCAAGTTGGATTAATTAAGTCTAGGCTAACTTAACCCTATCCGATTTCCATGTTTAGATTAGTTAAGCCTAATCTTAACCCCATCCATCAACTGTATTATACGGTTAAGTGTCATTAAGAAAATTTACTTAACCTTATCACGTTATCGTTTTGGATTGATTAAGTGTTGGTTAACTTAATCCCGTCCACTAGTCGTATAAAAATGGTCAAGTGTCATTAGGCAAATCAAGTTACTTAACCTACCCAAGCTTATCATGTTTTGTTAAGTATCACTAGCCTAATCAAATTACTTAACCCATTTGTCCATATCATATTTGGTTAAGCCTCATTAATCAAATTAACTTAACCCTATTATGTGGCATTAATTTAATTAATGCACCCTCAACCTTTCACATTAGACCTTGTTGTGGTTACTAGTTAAGCCGGGCGGGTCCGGGTAGATTTACACCACAACTTAGTCTAACCTCGGGTCTTAAGCGCGACATGACCAACTTCTCACATTGGGTCCTATTGTTTGCAACTACTAGTTAGGCCGGTCGGTTCCGGGTAGTTTTACGTTGCAAACTCAACCCAACCTCGAGTTGGCCATACTCATATTATCTAAGTTCATCATGTTTCCAAAACATGTTACAAGTTTTCGAGCATTTGGGTAGACCTAACTTAATAGGTAAATTCCCAAAGGGTAGACCTAACTTAATAGGTAAATTCCCAAGCTCATGTTTTTATGCATCCTTACATGTCATCTTCCATGTTATCTTTCAAGTCATATTTCAAGTATAAACACATGTCATCTTCAAGTTAAGATTTTGCGACATGTTCATGTTTATCTAACTACCCAAAATCGTGTTTTCCCAACGCAAGCAAAGCGAGTCAACATAGTAAGGATACTATGTCACATATTGGTCTCAAAACATGCATGATGCCAAAAAGGGCTTGGCTTCCACATGCATAACATCATAAAGGGATTGGCCATAGACATGCATAGTGTCATAAGGTAATTTGGCCACAAACATGCATATTATCAAAAAGGGATTTGGCCATAAACATGCACAACTTAAAAAGAGGGGATTGGTCACGAGCATGCATAATCTCTTAAAGGATTTGGCCACAAACTTGCATGTTAGCATAAGGGGTTTGGGTTCATAAACATGCATAAGCCCCAAAATCTTGCCTTAGCCAATGTTTCATAAGTAAAGGGGTTCCTAAAGGTTCATGCTAGCATTTCATGCATAAAGATCCAAACTTGCAAGTTAAACTAGGTTATGCATAGCATGAGAGGCATGATTAAGTCACTCACATGGCCTAAGATCATAAATATGAACACAAGAGGCATGGTAAGGTTCATATAGATTCGCATAATCATGTTTAGCCTCATTTTATCCCATGTCAACATTAAAAATACCGTTTTGATCCAAAAGTAGCTAGAACTTACATAGTTAGGCCTAGGGAAAGGAGCATGAATCATTTTGGCTAAGAAAGGTGCCTCCTTTGTAGAAGAATCGTCATGGAACTCGCATAGCAATGTTGATTTGGCCTTGATTTGGTGTAGCAAGCTTGCACCTTTTGATTTGAACTTGATTTGAGTGCATAGGCTCTAGGGATTTGAGATGGAGGCCATGAGAGTAGAAATTTGGCCATAGTTTAGTTACATGAGTGAATAATGAGGGTTTAGGGGTAGGTTTAGGGTCTTTTTATAGAGATTAGGATAGTTTTAGGCCCTTAGATTAACCCTAGGACCAACCTGAACCGTCAGATTTCAAACCAGGCCCAAAAACCTAGCCAAGATAGAAAATAGGTGCACCAGACCAGAATCAGCCGACAGGGCACATGCATGTCGACATGCCTGTCGACATGCCTGTCGACATGTCTGGGCGGGAATTTTCCCGCCTGGCCCCATTTCTGCATGTTTCGAAATTCAAATTTCCCGAAAACTTCTTTGGGCCTTAACCGGGTCATACGGACTCCGATTTTCGAAAACTCGGACTCTATTTCGCGTATTTTTCCGAGACGAACGCAATGGCATAGCCCGTTTTACTTGATTCAGAATTTAGAATTAAATTCTTCCTTGATTCTCGTTTTAACATGTTATTGAAATACGGGTTGTTACAACTATTTTCGGTCATTTTATCAATATTTCACCAAAAATATATTTTTGAAAGCATTTTTCGAAAACGAGTCTAGTATCATTAATTATTAATTAAATATTCCAAGTTATTTAATTAAACGACCGTTTAATTCTCTTAATCACCTTTTAAATAATTAAATAAATTAATTATTATATAGCTGAAAACGCGGGTCATTACAATTTCTTTCACTAGTTGACCAGACTTCTTGAGCATTTTTACTGCCTATTGGTTGTGGAAAAATTCCAACACTGATGGATGACAACATCCAGGAGCAAACAAGGCTATCTTGTCTCATGTACGATATATATTCTTGATTTTGTACAAGTTTTTCATCACTATCTCTGTTAAATTTTGGTGAAATAATTTCTGTTCCAAGTATGAAATCATCTAATCCACATCCTCTGATGACTATTTCGATTTGCGGTTTCCATAACAAATAGTTTTACTCATTGAGTTGTATGGAGATCAACTGACTCTGGGGTTTGATAATTGCCTTCATTAGATCATGAGTAGAACTAGATTGGTTGTGTAATGTTCTGGTGCTGGAAACTGAGGGCTTGTGGTATCTCCTTGATTTGACATGTTGATTGTCACAGTGACGAGACTTCGACATTAAACAAGTATGAGAATTGAACTAGGAGACATTGAATTAAGAATTTTTCAAGAAATTGTACAGCTGATTTTTGAAGCATATAGGATCGCTTGCATGATGAATTACTTATTTGGTTTTCTTTCTTGAGAAAAAATTTGACTGATAGGCTTTCTTGAATGTCACTTCTATCAATTGTACTGATTTTTTGAATTTTCATGATGTGGTTTTGTTAAGTTTCGGATTGATTGCAACACCAAGCTTGATTGGAGAAACTGTTGCAGCCATAATTTGATGGTGAGACATAGTTTCATAGTTTCTCTAATAAAGACGCAATTCTCAAGTGTGAAGATTGAAGAAATCTTCGATGAGAGGGTCCAAATGAAGAATTCTCTGTGATGGACAATGAAATTGATCACCCACGGTGGTAAACCGATGATCGATACTCTGATGATGTCGTTAGCATGTAGTCAGGCTATAAATTTTGTACAAATGTTCGATGTTCGTTCATGTCCATGACCGAAATATGTTCGTCCGAATCTGTTCGATTTTCATTTAGGACATGAATCAGGACAAACAAAATTTGTAAGAGAAAAAATAACGTCTAGTCTATGTTCGTCTGAATTCCTCAAACTTTCGCATAGTTGAGAGAAAATCAAATAAAAGGTAAAAAAAATTGATGTGTGTGTATATATATATATATATATATATATATATGTAGCCATGTGCGATTGGGTTTGTTCATGTTTGTATCCAAAAAACATATGTATGTGTCTGACCTATTTCATTTGGACACGAGCTAGGACAACAAAATATGTACGAAAAAAAATTTCGTCCGGTCCGTTCCCGGTCCGATTTTTTTATAACAGAAACTAAACACCTCCGTCCCCTCCGGTCCAACAGATTTATGCCCCTACATGCAGTATGGTTCTGATACCAATTTGGATTTGCAACAGAAATGTAATGCAAAGCTTTAATGGAAATAGGTAAACGAAACAATGGAGATAAATCTTTATTTGATATTTATAATTGCTGGAATTATACAAATTAGTGTATAGAAGCAGTGTATATATAATACACTGGACCGCGTGGGCTAGGCCCAACAAGGTAATGTTTGGACTGAACAAAATATACACTGTACATCAGTATTATGTTATATGCCAGTATTCTCAAAAGACAACAATAAAATCTTGATGTTAGTAGCGATAGGCGGGCTTTTTACTCCTATGGCTATGTATATTATGTTTTGCTATTGGATTTACATCTTATGACTATATATGTTTATTTACGTGTGTCCAATGTATATATATGTGTGTGTATGTATGTGTATATGTACGTGTATGTGTGTGTACGATCCAGTACACTCTCTTTTGCTACACCTCATTATACACCTCGCCTGGTTTTAGTGCTACACCATTTCAAAATCAAACAAAATTTTGAAAATGTTCTTTCTAAACAGTGTACATATTGTCAATGCAAAATGAAATCACTATTAAAATTCAAACATGTTCAAAATATCCAGTCGATATCAAATGGTAAAACAACTTTTTAACCACCAATTTGAAATATCTTGAATATTTTAAATTATCCAAATTAACCAAAATTTTGTAGAGATGATCTTGATAGATCATAGGAATAAGAACATATTTACAATTTTTAGTCATTGCTTATATAAAGGAAGTAGTGTGGATAAGGTATAATGGAACATGTGCACAAAGCGAAAAAATTATTTAAAGGTTGATGACCGAGAAGTATGTAGAGAATAAACGGTTGAACAAGGGAACAAGGCATTGATACTCCGTGAAGAATTCGTATAGTGCTTTAATAGAATTGAAAACAAATCGGTGAGTGCTGATTTGCTGATTTTTACTTTCATATCTTCCCTATTTGTAATTTAACTCTATAGATATCTTAGAGAGAAAATTGTTTCTCTACCAGGTGTAATCTCATTCAGAATTTGATAATTCAAAAAAGGGTAGATCAAAACAAGAACATCTAAATGAATTTTGAACTATAGAGAAATCATAGATAGTCCTCGCATATAGACTGGATGATGGGACATAAATCATAATGTTTACAAGTTCATAACTGAAAATATTTGAGACTTTATTTACAATCTCAAGTCCAAATGGAGTGGCTTCAGTGATTATGTAGCGAGCAATATACTCCATGAAGAAAATAGACGCAAAAAAGAAAAATCAACCATTGAAAATGAGAAATGTTATCTGAGGTTTATTCCACAATAACATAGATTAATATTTCATGAAAACGAAATGAAATCAAAAGAAATTCAGGTTACATTTCATAATGAAAAGCTAAATAATAGCAAATAGTTTGGCAGTTTCATTTATAATGGATTACTTATACTCTAAAAACATTTTAAATAGTATCTTAAAATAAACCAAATAGGAATGAAAAATTAAAATCAAATTTCAGAGTTAGAAATTAATGACTATCTTTTCTTTACATTTATCCTTTTGGAACCACGGAACCAATCAAGTAAAGTGTGTGAAACATGAAAACTATACATTTGTTTTGACTTATAAAATGAAATATTTTAGCTAATCGTCTATATATCTTTAAATAGATGTATGTAAAAAAAATACTATTATATTAAAAGATGAACATATTCAATAAATAAACAGAAGTAATTAAGTGTTTTTAGTGTAATTATATTTAGACAAGTAGAATTAGAAAAGGTTGTACTGAAAGGTTTATTTTCTTAGTGTTACTACACCAAATTAAGAAATTTGAAATGCTGGGTATATTTAATTTGAAATAGTTAGCATATGTTTCATGACATGATATAGTCCTGCAATGTTTCAAATAGTTAGATTTCGTTCCTGAATTAATTAATTTTTATTATTTGGTAAAATTATATGTAATCTACCCTATTGCAATCGTATTTTACAAGCATCTTTCACGAACTCTCAGGCCACTATACCATTCCCATTCTTTCAATTTTCTCATCCACTCTTCTTCATGGTCCCAAAAAAGAAGAAAAACGAGAAAGAAATTTCTATGTCGATGGACTCGACCTTCATTAATTTAGGGGTCAAGCTACCTTCTACTTGTTAACCTTGGTAAATTTTTCCTTATTAAACTAGGCTACTATTTCAATGAGTAGGATTTAGGGATTCAGATTCAAAAGCGTACAAATGGTCGATATTTAATTCGACTTATCTCGATTTAGTATTTTGAATCATCATCTTTCATCGCATACTTTTTATTGTAAATTGCTATAAACCTACAGGTATTATGTTCACATGTTGATAATTCATTACATCAAAATAAATTGTGTTTTCAATTTTGAAGTACGGTATCGAACATGTAACGCTCTCTTGGTTTATTCTCATTGATGGTCGATTTTTAAGAAACTAGATAGAGAAGAAGGCCACAATAACACAAAGCATATTTAATGTAGGCGGATAAAGTAATTTTACGTAACAGGAATAGAATAAATAAATAAGAATAATGTTTTACCAAATGATAATCAAATCACTTCATCTTTGGGTGGAATACTGGTCATGCAAGTAAATAAATACATAAATGCTGAATTGTATATGTTAATATGGATGACTAAACTACTAAATTAAAAACGAGAGGAAAGGAGAAACTTAGGAAAAAATAGATTTGAAAGAAAGCCTTGGCTGAGTGATCTTTATTTGAATTTTCGCAGAGGCTCCCGTAAATGAATTATTTTAGTATTTGTCCAGTTGCTTATGATGTGCTTCTACCTGCTCTTTATATGTATATACATGCCCATTCAACCCCAAAAACATATACTAATTCCTTGTCTATCGAATTGCTTAATTACAAGCAACATCTTGTTAGCTTCTCTTTCCTACTCATCATTCTCGTTCTTACTTGTAATTTGGTGAAGATTACTTAAGGAAAAGAAGGATTTGGAAAGGCTGGCCTTTCAATAACAAATACTATAGCATACACTAAAGAAAATAATGTGAGTTACTGAAAATTACATCTTTTCATATTACCATGCATTCAAACATGGTTCTTCTTAAGTGAAGTATGAACTCAACATTCATTCATTATTGTCATGAATTTGAATTTGTAGATGATGGGTTTGGAGCATTTTGAAGTCGGAAATGAAGAATGCATAATAAGGAGAATGATAGTTGATGCACATTTTGCTAGGATTTCGATATATTTTAGCAACATTCAATCATGAAACTTTAGATCCAAACATGTAACACATATTGATTTAATTGAGAAAAAATCAGAGAACTAATAAGTTTGTGGAAGCGTACTTGAATAGTTGGTTATTGTAGTTTCTGAACTTCATAGCTAATGAAAAGATAGATTTGGTTCGATCTTCCAAATTGGCACAAACCCTAAATCTAAAACTAGCTCTCCACAAAAGAGGCTTAAAGAGTTGCTAAGGCATATGTAATTTGGGGACCATAACTCCTTATTTATAAAGTTGGCATTTTGTAATTTGGCCCTTCAACAAATTAAAAATGCCGCATTGTCTACCCATTAGGCCCATGATAAGTTAAGTTTTAAGCCTTTTAATTCTATTCAAAACTATATAACTTTAGTTAGGCTTTAAACCAAATAACACAACACATTTTATTTTACATATGTGACCCAATTGTCGAAATATTCCAACAATCTATCCTTGGGGCACGTATGAAATAACTTTAAAAATGTGTTTAACTTTATGAGCTCCAAATTTTGCTATTTATAACTTATGGTGTATATGAAACAATATCATCCATTAATTGTGTTGACAAAGGATCAAAGTGGCATTCATTACATTTATTGTAACTAAAGCCATTAATGACAACATATATCAATATAATCAAATTACATAGATCATCATGGATGCATAGCATGGAAATTACATGAAATATTATATACACATGTTTATTTCAAACTGGTCCTTCTTTAGTGAGATCAAAATGTTTAATATTTGAACAACCTGAGTGCAAAGAAAAATTTACTTCTTTATTTCTGATTAGAAAAAGAACTTGATATACATATATCTATAACTGAAATATAGAGCAATGATTCATACGACAATATCAAATATAAACTCCCCCTGAAACAAAATATCCTTACATAAAAGTTACACTGGTTGAGATAGATGCTCATGAAAGATCTTAAGTGATAATCTTTTTAGTAAGCGAATCCGCCATAATGGAGGTTTTCAAAGTATACTCCATGAATTACAATATATTTTGCATTATTCTCTTATTGTATAATATCATGTTCTTTATTGTCACAATATACTTGGTGTTTCAATTCTTTATCAATAACCGGAGTCTTATGACAAAATTTCATTATTATTTTCCATAGTTGGATGTCTTATAATTAACCATAAATGATATTTCTAAAGTGGTGGAAGCTATAAGTGTTTTTGTTTCACCCATAAAAAATATATATTTTTGGGCAAGGCCGACGGGGTTGAGTGGACCCCCACCACTTTATTAATGCATAGGGGAAAAGGAAAAAATACAACACACACAAGAATAACGTAGATACTTGGTACATTAAACACGTAGACAACAACACAAAAACAGATTGCAGACTAAGAGAGAAGAAGCTGCATGATTCCAGGATCGAAGGTAAATCCAAGCTGATTCATACCATTCCTCAATTTCGTTTTAATATTCTTGTTTAGTTGTTCACTATCCTTTGAGTCTTCCAGTTTAAATATTCTAGTATTCCTCTTACGCCATATAGAAGAAATGAACCTTTTTAGCATAAAACATAGTAGACGCCCCTTAGAACTTCTCGTGCTTGTATGATTTCTAAGATGTATCCATTCATTTTCACTTTCTTGACTACTTCCCTTTCTTCCAATTTTAAGCATCACTTCATGTTGGGGAAATCTCGGTCTTTCCCTCTTCGTGAAGTTAAGATAGGCACTTTAAGATTAAAAGTAGCAACGGAAGCATAAGGGTTTATAATTCTCCAATATGGAGATTCTTCCACTATACAAAAGAATAATAGGATTACAAGAATATGATTACATAAGTATCTCACACTTGGTGGCTTACTCAAGCTTGAGGATAAAGACTTCTCAAGCTATCTCTCTTTCTCTCAAAGAGGATCTCTCTAACTCTCAAATTTTTCTCACTCTAAGAAGTGGCTTCTCTCTTTGATTCTTGGATCCTTGGATGGATAGTAATGAAGGCTCCTTCTCCTATTTATACTACTCAACCTTCATGATGAATGATGGAGATTACTTGCATCTAAGGGTGAAGATTAATTCTCTAGAATGCTCCATACTCTCTAGTAATCTCTACACTCTTCCATTCCCTTATGCATCCTTCCATACTCTTCCATAAGATTCTGGAAGGTTCCATACATCTCCAGAATATTCCAGAGGGTTCCACACTCTTCCACAAGCTTCTAGAGAGTTCTACACTTCTCTAGAGTTCACCTGTGCATTCTAGAAAATTCTAGATTTCTCTAGAAAGGTCTAGATTTTTCTAGAAACTGTCTAATTAAGGAGGGATCCCAACAAATCTCCCCATCCCGACTTAATTGGGGGGTAGCAGTATGCCGACACCTTGACAGCAATCTTCAAACTTCTTTATTGGTACTATCTTGGTCATCATGTCAGACCAGTTCTCATCTGTGTGAACCTTATCAAGATGTATTTGCTTTTCCTCGAGGACTCCTCGGATCCAGTGATATCTTGTATAACGTGCTTTGTGCGGGAATGAAATGTTGAATTCTTTGCCAAGTAAATTGCACTTTGATTGTCACACTTCATGACATACTTTTCTTGATCCACTCCTAATTCATGCAACAAGTTCTTCACCCACAACATCTCCTTGCAAGCTTCAGTAGTTGCGATATACTCTGCCTCTGTAGCGGATAATGCAATACACTTTTGTAGCTTTGATTGCCATGAAATAGCCCCCCCCCCTCCCCCGCAAAAGTGGTTAAGTATCTCGATGTTGATTTCCTTAAATCAATGTCATCTTATTTTTATAGATGATGGGCTCATGCAAATCCTTACAATACAAGTGGTCCTCCATCATTGGCTTCCAATAGGAGTAGTTGTTGGTTGTGAGCTTGAACATGTCTCCATCATGAGCGACATTATCCTCCATCCTGAACTTACACGAGCTTGATTACGGCTAAGGATGAACCTGACTCTGATACCACTATTGGGGAAATCTCGGTCTTTCTCTCTTCGTGAAGTTAAGATAGACACTTTAAGATTAAAAGTAGCAACAGAAGCATAAGGGTTTATGATTCTCCAATATGGAGATTCTTCCACTATACAAAAGAATAGTAGGATTATAAGAATATGATTACATAAGTAACTCACACTTGGTGGCTTACTCAAGCTTGAGGATAAAGACTTCTCAAGCTATCTCTCTTTTCTCTCAAAGAGGATCTCTCTAACTCTCAAGTTTTCCTCACTTTAAGAAGTGGCTTCTCTCTTTGATTCTTGGATCCTTGGATGGATAGTAATGAAGGCTCCTTCTCTTATTTATACTACTCAACCTTCATGATGAATGGTGGAGATTACTTGCATCTAAGGGTGAAGATTAATTCTCTAGAATGCTCCATACTCTCTAGGAATCTCTACACTCTTCCATTCCCTTATGCATCCTTCCATACTCTTCCATAAGATTCCAGAAGGTTCCATACATCTCTAGAATATTCCAAAGGGTTCCACACTCTTCCACAAGCTTATAGAGAGTTCTACACTTCTCTAGAGTTCTCCGGTACATTCTAGAAAATTCTAGATTTCTCTAGAAAGGTCTAGAATTTTCTAGAAACTCTCCAATTAAGGAGGGATCTCAACACTTCATTCCACAGTGGATAGATCTATTTGCATTCAAAAAAGATGTGGTTCAAACTTTCATTATGCACTCCACACATTATGTATAACATATCAGTTTGCATACACCTTGCATTCAGCTTGTCTTTTGTTAGTAAGGCTCTTCTAATTACCTTCCATAACAACATGTTATCTCTTTGATAATTGTCAGCACACCAAATCTGCTTGCTCCAAGAACACTTTGCCAATTAATTAAACCCTAGAAAGGAGGTAATGCATACGTTTAATCCGGAAGGACTTTCCATCATTGCCCCACTGAGTAACAGCAGTATCAGCACTATAAACCTTTAAATTACGAGCTGAACTCCACAGACTATTAATTCTTGCAATTGAAGTTCCGGGGATACAAACAACATTTTCTTGAATGAATTGACTACCTGTCGAGCTCCTGCTAATAACTGACAGTTCACTCTCATTGTTTCTTAACTCTTGGGTGACAGTGAAATCATTCATAAGCCAGGGATCATTCCATAGGTTGATAGAAGATGAATAGCTTACCTCGTATTTGATGAAAGGATGCATCCGATTTCTAAGTTTGAAGATACTACGCAAAGTCCAGCTAAGCTTTTGCAGTTGAAGCATCGTCCAGAAATTTTTCGCTTTAATTTTATGCTTCCAAAATCATTCTACCCAAATATTAACTTCTCTATTCAGTAAACAGTCCACATGTTTTATGAATGCCGCCTTATTCCATTCTATCATGTTTACAATACCAAGACCACCAGCAGACATCGGTTTTTCAACTTCCTTGAAGGCTATAGGGGCTAAATATCTACCATTCATATTTCCTTTCCAAAGATACTTCATGAAGTCCGATCTAATCATGGTAATTAACGTATTAGGAAGGATGAAGGTTCTCGACCAGTAGACTTGCATTGAGAAAATGACTGATTTAATTAAAGTTAGACTTCTCGCTGGCTCAACATTCTATTAGTCCAGTAGTTGAGTCTTGCATTAATCTTGGTATATAGCGGCATACACTAGCTGGTGGTAATCTTAGCAGTGGTGAGTGGAAAGCCCAAATAGGATTTCATGTCATTACTTCTAACCAAACCAGATCTGTTACATAATTCATTCACTAGCGAATCGGGGACCCTAACCATTTTGACTTCAGATTTCTCAACGTTAACCTTCAAACCCATCATTTCATAAAAACTCTTCAGGGTATCAAATATTGTATCGATTGTGATAGTGTCTGGTCTGCAGAAAATAACGAGATCTTCTACAAACATCAGTGAGCATGTTCTAGGTTCTTTGCATCTTGGGTGTAAATGAAAGAGACGTCTATCAATCGCTTTATTCAACATCTGAGTTAGAAGCTCCATCACAAGTATGAATAGATAAGAGGAGAGGGGATCACCTTGTCTTATTCCCTGATTACTACCAAAAATACCTACTGCAGATCCATTTATAAGCAGCGAAAACTTAGGAGCACATTTGTTTCATCTATCTCTTTTATTTCCTTTTGAGAACATTTTTCCATAAAAGTGGACATATCAAACTACACTTGTTCTAATAATTGTTCAACGTTTGGCATCACGTATTCGTCAGTCCACTAAAAATCCAAGTTCACAAATTCAACTATGCTCACTTGTTCTACATTAACCACATCTGTACCTTAGTCGCTTTCACCATCCTCCAGAACAGAAAAGTTGTTTCTCTTTTCTATTTCATTGGCTTGCTCCTTCCCTTTACCACGTTTGCTAGTATTTGCATTACCTTTATTATTTGGATTTTCTGTTTCTCTACTTTTTTTTTATTCGCTACTATTTGCCGCTTATGATTGGTATTTCTGACTGGCATTTGAGGTTTGTATATGATCTGTTCTCTCCTTTGCACTGGTTTCTCAACATTTTCCTTCCTTTTCACTTGCCACCCATCATTCACTTCCTTTATTACATTTCCATTCCATATCTCTTGTTCCTCACCGTACACTTCCATTCCTACTGTCTCACAGTTTTCGCTGGTATGTCCAAATAACTTGCAACTAACACAAACATCTAGCTTCCACAAATATTCAACTAAAAAATCATTGACTAATTCCTTGTCTGGTTTAACCTCTATCAAGCATTTAGCGTGTTGAATTCTCGTCCTGCTTTCAGTCATAACATCCATACATAACAATTTTCTCAACATACAACCAATCCAGTTAATGCCAAAATTCAACCAGGAAAATATTGGTATATTGTATAATCTAACCTAGATCGGAACAGATTTAACATTGTCGCGGATGTTACTAATCGAAGGATCATATGGCTTTATGATAAAAATCTTACCATTGAGCATTATAGGATTAGCCTGCAGTATTCTGATCTTATCTTCATCACACGAGAAATCGAACATGAACACAACTTCGACAGATCTCACTTGAACTTTACCTTTGAGCTTCCAAATCGCAAGCAGTTTATTCACTACCGCAGTGTATGATAGCGAACGATCTAAGAAAAACCCCATAATAAAGTTCTTCTGTACGGCTATCCTGGCTTCAGGCACGCCTTCAATCAGCTCTAGGGCACCACGATGGCTGAGATATCAACAGACATGTACTGACGTGCGTTCAATGGTTTACGCTTTAACAAGTTAGTCCATGGTTGTTGACTTGTACTGGAATTAACTAGGTTATCAGGTGGGGATTGATGGTTGGTTGAGGTCGACGAGGGAGGAGGGGGAGGGTCAGGAGGTAGGATCGGAGGGTTGGCAGGTAGGGGTACGGTGGTCGGTTGGCTTGAGGAAGGATTTGATGGGGTAGGGGTTGTGATTGGATTAGGCAGGAAGGGGATGATAGACGGAGAAGACTTGGCAAAAATAAAGTGAGTCGTCCCATAAGCCTAAAGTGAATCTTTTGCAGTAAGGACATTTAAAATATTCCGATCCTAATTCTTTATGATCTCCAACCAATATGATCATTTAAATATGAGCCTATAATATTTTATTTTGTTCCTTAAAAATGTCTCATAACCATTTTGGCTACTAATAGTGATCCACTTTCAAAATAAGATATTTTCCAAATAATATGAGCATATTCATATGTGTATATACTTTAGTATAAATTAGAATCCACACTACATATGCATGTGAAAACTTTTGCACTTTTCTAGTTTTAAGGATGTTAGCAAAAGAGAATTAGCTTCCACATGCATAATACATATAAAAGTTACTTAAGTTAGAGGAAAATTGCAGACTTTACCATCCATATAGATGTACACTATATCTTCGTATACTATATCCACTTATTAAATTAGTACCTTATACGGATTGATGTAAGAACGTAGAGTCATAATCATTCGAAACAGTATTTCTTTCTGTATAAGTGGATTTCTTCAGTAACCATATACTTTGAGGTTGTTGAGTTTGTCTTATTGAAACAGTAACCATAGCTTAAAGGAAAATTCTATTTAACATCATTTTATCATGGTTCTTAATTTACTTCTTTTTAATGAAAGATAAAAAATCTTAAATTTTAACCGAAGAAGCAACCGTACTTGAATGAGAGATAATGGTTCTCTCTAAAGATAATGATCATGCTTTAGTTCTCCGCTCAAACTAAACTTTCTCAAAAAAAAAAAAAAAAAAAACTATTGCATTTTCTGCCTTAAAACATTTCCTTAGTGTGGGTTAATAAAACTATAAACTTTAAATCGCTTAAAATGTCAGCAAGATAATTGCTACCTTCAATGTCTGAATCTAGAATTATTTAGTAAGCTAAAACATATAATCATAATTATAACCAAATCAGAGTTTGAAATTTAGTATTAACGGTATTTAGCACAACTAGATGTAAGTTATAATTTAAACATTAGCAGCTTTAATTCCAAAGAAAATGTTTGAATTTTATTCATAAATCAACTTATTATTTCTAAACGGACAATATAATCAATTTGTTCATATTAAACTAAAAAGCCATAATTTGTCCAAATGGCAGCATAACGAAGAATATCATATAACTTTAAGCTATATAACTGAAATTCTAATAATAACTTTGAAGTATCTAATATATTTTACTTTATAGGTCTGGATATCTCATCAAAGAAACAACTATATGTATGTATATATATATATATATATATATATATATATATATATATGTATGTATGTATGTATGTATGTATGTATGTATGTAACATCCCGGTTTTTGACTAAGTTTGTAATACGGTTGATTATGGACTATTTCAGTACTTGAGTTAAAATAATAAATTAGAATAATAAATATTAGGAAAATTTCAAGAATAATATATATAAATGGTTTAAAATATCTTTACCAATGTAAAACAAGCCAGAAATGTTTTCTTAGTTGGTTTGTATTTTTGTAAAAATATAAATAATATTGGATTTGAATTATTATAGAAAATAAAATATCTTTTTGTAATCCTATTTATATTAATTCCTTAACAAATGATATACAAGTATATAATGCCTTGTATTTTGTTTTATATTTTTATAATAGTTTAAACTCATGAAAATCAAAAATAAGCCTCATTACCATTTCATTTCAATCAAAGGAAGCTTGGAAACCAAGTTGTCTTTTTAAATTGTTTAGGACATAGGCGGTACACTTTTAGTCGTGCATCAAATAAGACTTGGCCAAGCATTGAAAATTGGAAAGTTTTAGTGAAGAGTAGCCTAAGCACATGTGTTTCAAATCAAAAATATAGGCTGCTAGGCATTGTTATGTAAAACATATAATGAACTAGTTACCTATTATTTTCACGTGGTTAAATATATGTACTTCATTTGCTTGTCTATGCATTTTATCTGAATTGAATATAGAGCACACCTACATTTTTTCACTCAAACTAGGCATATCTAAAACATAACTCAATTTTTCCATCAAAACACGTGCACAACTATAATTCACATAGTTATATTCTTTCCAACATACAGTTTGATCCTACCTTATATCTTCCATATATACAACCTGCAATGTACATGGCTATACAAACAAGTACGTACTACATCCTCTAGGACTGCCCTGATTTGACAATTGAAAACAATTTAGACCCTGCAAACAACTTGTTGGCCTACTTTGTGACTAGGCCACACAAAGTCCAGACACCATGAATGTGTGCATGGGAAACCAAGCGTCGAGTCGATTTAATAACTTGACACTGGATCGAGTAGGAAAGAAGAGAACTGTGTCGGATGGGGAAAGGTACCAGCGGTTTAGAAGAGATAAAGGAGGCGTCGGTTTGAGTGGGGACAAAGTAAGCTCTCGGTCGAATAAAGGCAATCCGACTCGCTCGAGCCCAAGAACTGATTGCTGAACGCCTTCGGTTCGGATCGGATGGGAACTGACCTAACCCCGTGCTCACGAACCTGAGGCATTTACCTGGTCTATTCGTGACCTATTTTCTAGCCTACAAAGACGGATCAGGTTCCATCTATACTCATGATTCGGAAACGCCATCTCCACTACTATTTCGATATCTCCTCAGGGCCTACTACGTGGCACCCGACCGCTCCCCTTTCATGCCTATGAATACATGAAGACGTGACAATTTGAGGCTTTGGCACTTTACACACTTGAACTCCACCATTATCATTATTTCTCCTCTTAATATGTATTGTACTCTAGATTTTTTTAGTATAATTCTATAAATTCCGAGAGAGAATTAATTGTATTTGTGAGCTTGAGTGATTACAAACATTGTATTTGTAATTCTTTACTCAATCAAAGAACTATAAAGTGGATGTAGGCTCGTTAACGTCGAACCACTATTTGTGATGCCTCAATTTGACCCGGGCATAGTGCTCCGAACTAACTGATGGCATACCCCCGATCTAACCCGCAAAAGGAGACCCGAACCAATCTGTTGATGTTGATTCTTCTACCCAAGCCGATTCCAATGCCTCAAATCAAGTTGGTGCTGGGACTTCGACACTCGCTGCTACAACAAGTAACTAACCTCCTACACTTGCACCTATTTCGCAGATTGATTTTTCACGCTTGCTCGCAATGGAGGAAACTAATGTGGCTTTGGAAGCTCAAAGACGTGATAGTGCCGCAATCCGAGAGAATGTGAATACGATGGCTAGACAAATGGACGGGCTTTACAGATAGAGAACTCCTTCTCCTACCCATCTCTAACAGTAGACTATTCATCTACTTCGAAGGAGAATGGAAGGAAACCACGTCAAAGAAGGTCATATGAGAGACCTGAGAACCTTGAACAAGTCCAATTTGGCTTGCTAGGTTCTTATGAAGATGCAGCTCGTCGCTTGGGCCCTAATGATCCTAGCCTAGCGGAACTAATGCTGCTGCCAATGCGTGGATCTCATGTCCTTCCTAGGGATCCAAACATTAATAATCCTACTCATGGCTAGCTCCTTCAGCCCACTCATCCTGTGAATGATTGGGATCGCAGGGGGCACGGGACCTATGCTCAAGCGATAAACCGAATGACGCTGACTCAGGCGGCAACCGGAGGTTCCCAAAGAGCGAGAAGTGTTGAACCCGAGCCTATTTTAACCAATGCTGAAGTAGAAGCAATGGTACATCAAATTATGGCTGATAGTAGTGGATACACCAATGAAGACTGGGTATAGATCGCAGCCATACACCCTTCACCGATGAAATACTGGGTGTCCAGTTTCCAAGGCGATTCAACCTGCCTACCATGAACCTTTATGGAGGAAGAACCGATCCAAGGCAGCATCTGATGAGATACTCCTGGTATATGAACACCGCAATAGCCCCCGATGCCGTGAAGTGCAAAGCTTTTCGATATACCTCGAAGATGTTGCAATGATGTGGTTTAACCGGTGTCCACCGCGATCGATTTCCATCTTCAAAGAGCTAAGCGAGAGTTTCCTGAATCAGTTTTGGCTTCACGCCCAAATGTCCAAGAACATCATTGAGATTTCCGTAATTAAGCAAGCTCCAGAGGAAACTCTGAAATCATATTTGGACCATTTCAATTTAGCAATTACGAAAGTGAGCAATCCCCACGAATAGACTATCTTGATGGCGCTAATAGACGGAGTAGATAAAGATATTGAATTCAGGAAGTACCTCGTTAGAAAGCCGCCATTAACTAGAGAGTTGTTTTATGAGAAGGCTAATATCCGCCTACGACAAAAAGAGGCATATGCTGGCTGGAAAAGAAAATCCAACGATGCCACGAGAGAAGATATCCAAAGCAATGTCGCTATTAAGCAATCTGGTGACAGTGCAGGGAAGGTTGAAGTCAACGTCGGCAACCAGAGTGGGGGAAATGGCCGCCAAGGTGGGAACGACAACAAGAGAAGCAGGAATTAGAGAAATAATCCCAAAACGAGGCCTCAATTCCAACCTTTCAAGAATTATACGCCGCTGAATGACACCTTGGAGAATATCAATCTGGACACCTTTAATGTTATCCAATACAAAAAACCTCCGCTAAGAGACACAACAGAAAAAGAACGCGAGACAGTGAAGTTTTGTTTATTTCATGAAACTTACGGCCACTCACGAATGAATGTCGAGTGCCACCACTTAAGGGATGTAGTGGAAACATTGCTTCAAGCAGGAAAGTTGGACGAGTATAAAGTTGCCCCTAGATACATGGGGCAAGGAGGCTCAGCTCCAAATCAGGACCATTGGATCCTAGAGCTACCTCCCAACAGAAAGGAAAGAGAATAGTTATCAACATTGTGGTCGGAGGAACACATCCAACAGGATTTAGCAACAGAACCAGGGAACAGTATGTCAATGCCACTAAGCATCCGGATGTTGTAGAATGTAGTTCCCTCGAGGATACCACTCCCGCAAAGTAGTAGAAAACGATGACCAATGACACTGTTTTCAGAGATAGAGAAAGCGTGATAGTATAAGCCTCGAGTATAGAGCCATTAGTAATTACTTCCCTCAACGGCCCAGCAACCATACGGAAAGGCCTAGTTGACAACTGGAGTTCCATCAACGTTTAATTTAAAAAGCATCCGACCAGATGAAGTTTGAAGCTAAAGACTTAAAGTTGTGCACTAGATGGATACATGGCTCTAATGGTTCATCAACAACACCAATGGGGGTGGTAGATCTATCTGTAGAACTTTGAGAAGGAGATCGTCGGAGAGTGCGAATCCTCCCATTTATTGTCATGAATATTGATTCTTCGTATAATGCATTCCTGGGTTTTGAGACTTAAAGCCGTGCACTAATAGTAAATTCGACCGAGATGCTTATATTCTAAGGTTTTGAGGTAGGAAAATTTGGAGGATGAATTAGTTAGCCAATTGGGGGCAATTTTGACTGCAAGAGGGAAATGATCAAACTTGGTTATGCGATGACAAATTTCTGAGACTTCTTGGGAACCGAAGGGTTAGTCATGTTAATATTCCTATTTTCCTTAGTGCATCATTACGCAGTATCGATCAGTTCTCTTTGTGCTATATATTCCGAATATGGTAAGCGGTTAAAAGTTTGTCTCTAGGAGTGAGATTGATTTTCGGATATGTATTTGTGTCGATGCTAAACTTGTAGCATTTTAGGTAAAGCACATGGTTTTGGGGTTATAAGCGAGGATTGAGTTTTATGCCTTTGACTATAATCTTTTCTAGCTAGGGAATCGTGCTGAGATGGATTGGTTTGGAATTTAGACAAGCTATCCATATAATGAGCCATCTCTGATATTGGAAAGGAAGTAGTTGGACTTCAGTTGTATTGAAAATATCTTGAAAAGGAGGCCAAGTAAAGGACTTTTACAAATTGATTAATGAGTGTAAGCATTTTTGGATTAGAAGTATCATTCGCCTTTATTTTCAAAGATATATAGTTCCCTTGGTTTGGTAAGTGAATTGTGTGGAATGGAACATTTCTCTTTACTTGTGTGGACGATTTTTTGGATTGGTTGAGAGCCAGATTTTACGTATGGTTAGGTTTCCTTGCTTGTGATTTCCGACAAAGTTCTAAGCTGCATAAAAAATAAATATCGGAGCAAAGGTTGTTTATAGAACTTCCAATTAATTTTTGAATTAGCTATCGTACCTTTATGGCTAACTTGCACCAATTTTATTAGTAACATGGGTAAGAAAACTTGTAAGGGTGGTTATCTTGGATTTACTACCATTAGTTTGTTTTGAGAAAGGGACCATTACCTACTATAAGAGAAGTCTGAATTTTCAGTAACCATTAGTTGTTGGTTAATTGTTTCCTTACTAGGAATTGGGCGGTAAGACAAGGAAAATATATTGAATATGTAGTTAACACTTTTTGAAGATTAAGGGTTCATGTAACATTATGGGTATATTTTGTAAATATAAGAATTAACCCGAGATTGTATCTTAAGATTGGATATGAATTCACCATTTGTTAAGAAACATTATCGAGAATTGATGCTTATCAGGATTTTGTCATTTGGACAAAAGAGGTGTATTTTAGGAGTTTTGGCTAAATCTTTGTATGACTACAGAATTAGGGCAAGTAATAAGTTTGGTTATTGAATAAGTGAATAAAGAGAATATGGATATTCCAAACGGATAATTGTGTTCCAATAGAAGAAGGTGTTTTATGGAAATTTGTGAAACCACTTTGAGTCGAAACCCCATATGTATAAAGCTTTAAAGAAACGGGAATTTTAAAGGACTAATGTATTTTAGATATGAAATTTGTATTTTTGGAAATTTCATAAAATCAACTATATATGCATATATATTAAAAAAGAATTTTTTTGTAACTGAAAATTTGCCTCATTAAGATTTTTTTTTTCAAGTAAGATTTTGGAAAATTATATGTAGTGGGAATTTAGATAATTTTTTATGGTATTAGACAGTATAAGTGGAAAGAACTAAGGAGCATAAGATGGGTAAGATAGAGACTAGAAAATTGAGGATGGAAAGGAGGAAAAGTGTAACTTTATTTGTAAGTTTAAGGTAATCTTTTGGTAACTAGGATGGATGAAATGGACGGACTATACCAAGGGATCGGTTAAAACAACTCAGCATTTTTGAGAGGAGCTATTCAGTTTGAAAGATTTGGAAATGGTATGCGTTAATAGTAAGGCCTGGTGCATTGGATACTATCAGACTTAGTTATGAAAAGAACTATCTCATAGGGAGAATTCAAGTTTCTTAATCGTTTTCTTTTGAAAATTATGTTCTCTTTGATATTATATAATTAGCTTCTTCCTATGACTAGAGACGTCCTTCTAGTATATCCTTGGGAGGTGTAGATCTTAGGAATTAAGTTTAGAAACGATACGATATGATTGAAACATGTGTTTGAGACATGTTATGTTTGATGGTTGCAAGTGGATGCAAGTGTTTGCTCGAGGATGCAGTGGATGTATATACATACACTAGGCACTAGATTAGGGATCGATTGAACTAGGACACTTACATATTGCATATGGATGTGTGCGCATTTTAATTTGTTTTCAATATGGATGAAAAAAATGGTTTGATCATCACTTGGATGTTGCATTTGGTGAATGATTGTTGCACGCATATAAAATTTTATATGTATCATTAGGATTCTCTTGCATACATATTTTATGCGCGGAACAAACATGAATTGCATTAAGGAGGTGAACTGAATCAGTAGATTGCCTAATTTTTGCATTAGTTTAGGAGCGTATACACGACATCTTTGCATATGTTCATATAAAGCATTAGAAATTCTAAGAAAAATGGATGTCAATGGTTGATGGTTGAGTAGATGGGTGTAGAAAACGGTTGATAGCATTCATAACATTCTTTTAGCCTTAAAGATTTTGGGGACGAAATCCTTTAAGGAGGGGAGGATGTAACAACCCGAATTTTTAACAAACAATAATTAATTAATGAATTAAGGAATAAACTGATAAAATGAATATTAATCAGAAAAATATTAAGAATTGGACAACGTGGGTTGCGCCATTGGATCCAGTACGAAATTATGGTTAAGATAGACATTTGGTTTGCTGAAATCGAACTTAAAATGAAGAAGTTATAGCTGTCTAAAGATTAAACAAAAATTCAGAGAAAAAATTATATATATTGACCCAAGCTAGGTCGACCACTGGGTCGACCCAGGACCCAAGTGGGCCGACCCCTATGTCGACCCATATAAAGGGGTGGGTCAACCCAGATGTGGCCTAGCAACGTTGTTTTCCAAGCACGATTTCGACCGTTTGGGCTCTGTTTTTGGCTTTTGCTTTCGGATCCTTCTTCTAATCTAATGACCTAAAATCTAAACATAAAATCAAATGAACCTGGATATCTTAACTCTGTTATAAATAGCCCCTAAAACCTAACATAATCTTCACTGCTCCATTTCTCTACCTGTTCCAAATAACCCTCTTCTCAAATGTAATTCTAATGGAGTATTGGGGCTTGGTTCTACACATATTTCCGGGGGATATTCATAGTTATAGAGGATTTACCCAGGCTTGTTGGATTTGCTCAAACTTTACGTGAGTACTACTGTGATTACAATATTTCTTCCAAGTTGAGATTAAAATTGACATATTAGTTGTTAAAGTGTTTCAGATCTAATCTTTCTATAGTTACATACAGAACTATTTCAATTGTTGTTTATTTACAGATCTAGCTATCCCTAATTCTTTTCTCCACTAAATAATTCTTTTAGATCTGATTTTTGTTCATGTTATTCCCTTTTGGTCTCAGTAAATCCATTATTATAGTTTATTTCGGTTATCTACAACTTTGTTTTTCGCATGCATTTTATTGCAGCTCTATAAGTAGCCTTATTTTTATTTCAGATCTATTTCTGACCATCTGAGCCTAGGCCGTTTCCTTTTATTTCTAGCGTTGAGTTTAGGCCTTTTTTAGTCTAAACCGTTCATTTGTACTTATTTATGCACAAATTGGGTTAAACCATGTAATGGGTCGATAATAGCGCGATTGGACAATAATAATAAAATTGTATAAAAAAAGATTAATCGGGGCATAGGGAAATTTTATAAAATAATGGGTTTAAAAGAGGCATGTTGAAATTTGATCAAAAGATGTAACCCAAAAATCGAACTGTAATATTGGGAAATTGATGAAGTCAGACAAGTATTATAATTTACAAATGAGCTATAATTTTGGAAAGTAATGAAATTTGGTAATAAGAGGATTTTTGGTATGTTGGAAATTAATGAATACTATTTTCAGATAATGGATTGTAAATTGTAGTGAACTGTACTTAATTGGACATTAAGTAATAAGTAATTTGAAAACATGTTAATTGGAATGAATTGCACTTAATTTGACATTAAGTAACTTGTATTTGGAAAACAAGCTAATTGAGATAAATTGCACTTAATTTGACATTAAGTAACTGTAAATGGAAAACATGTAAGCCGTAATAAATTGGACTTAATGGGGACATTAAGTGACATAGGGAAGGGTTGTCTAAAAAATTAGATTTATTTAGAAATGGTAATTACATTCTAGGAGTATAATACGAGGTTATATTAGGCTTATTAATGAACTTAGACATGTTAAGTTAAAATCATATAATTAATAAGTTAAGGGGACCATTCCAGTGAGATATAAGGGGCTAATGGAAATCCTAGTTATAACTTTGGGACAAGGTCTATGGGTGACTTGTGTCAAATGCTTGCTTGTGTGGAACCCATACCAATCAGTATCCCTGTTATTATCATCAGAGTCTCACACTTGGTAGAGGCTAAGGCATGCTTTACTGATATGGATGGTAAGTGGTCAAACGAGGTGGGTACGGGTGCGTTCCGAAAGAACGATGAGCGTGCATCGTTACCAGGGAAAATAATACACTGTAACGCCTATGATTAAGACTGTATTTTAGTTGATAGGTTCGATACTGATAATCCCGAATTCCATAGTTGGCACACGTTATTCACATCTTGTTTGGAAAGTCGATTGATGGGTAGTATTAGGAAATGCCTTCCTAATTACCTATTTTGGTTCAAATTTATATAAGTGCAAAATAGTCAATTCGCTTGATATCTTTTTCATATGAATAACCAAACCTTATTATCAATTCATATCAGTTACTGTGAACCTTTAAATGATCACAGTCACTTACCCTTTATAACACTGGAACCACTATTTATCTATTTTCCTTTACTTAGCAGTCGAGCTGGTAATCATAGCAGCTCACCATGCTTTATGTCTGACCCATTTCCTTTCTCTTTTCTTTCCTTCAGGCCTATAGGGAGAAAGTGTATAGTTCGGATTTCTTTGTTGATTTAGTCGTGAAGGACTTCTGCAAAAGATGGATTACTTCCTCTTCTCTTTCCAAGGTTAGGTTATATCTTTTTGACTATTTTGGGGATAATATTATTTTATTATGATGTTGTTTTTGACTGAGATTTCGAGGAATGACATTTTGTAACTATTTGGTAATTGAAACAAAGATGGTTTATATTTAGAAATGAAAGTTTCTTCTTTCGCTATAAATTTACTATTTTATGTCTTGTGAAATCCGAGTCTCTGTGATGTTTTACGTCTTTATACCTACAATGCTCCATATATTTTTAATGAAATGTTCATACGGGTGACACCAAAGAATGTGGGGGTTTTACAGACTATAGCAAGATATGACATATCATTTAGTGTGAAAAAAGTTAGCCAGTTGATGCAGCAACTCCTAAGTGAACGCTAGAAGGCTGTTAAGAGGATCCTAAGGTATTTAAAGGGCACAACTACAAATTAAAGATGCAGTCAAGCAACTCACTCAACATCAATGCATATTCATATTTTGATTAGGCAAATAATCGTGAAGATACAAAATTTACATCAGGTTATTGCATGTTATTAGGTAACAATCCTATATCCTGGTGTGCAAAGAAGCAAGCACTTGTATCCAAATCTAGTACAGAGGCAGAGTACAAAAGTCTAGCAAGCTCGACTGCAGAAATTATGTGAATCCAATCACTACTAAGTGAATTACAAAATACTACCAGTAAAACATCCATGATTTGGTGTGATAATATAAGTGGAATTGCTCTCACAACAAAGCAATTCTTCAGTCAAGAATAAAACATATGGAGTTGGATATTTACTTCGTAAGAGAGCAGGCAACGCAAGGAAAAATCAGTGTAAATCACGTATCTTCGACTTACCAGGGTGCTGACATACTTACCTAACCTCTATTGAAGGCAATCTTTGCTCGATTTAGTGAAAAACTACATGTCAAAGATTCACCGACTAAGGAAAGCACGGATTCTACTCACACCTAACATGAATCTACCCAATTAAACATGAATTAGAGAAAAGTTGAAGTTAAACCATCCTGCGCATTATCATATAAACATATATGAGTTAATAACTCCAGATTTGTTTAAATCAGACCACCTCGGATGGTATTCATCCTTTTTGAAACCTTATTTCTCTCCCCTTATGCCAATCATTCTACATTGCATCAAATTTTCATGGTTTTAGAAAACCCTAGACGACGCTAGGGTTTAAAGGGAGTGTTGAGAGAATGAAATAATTGATGTTATACAAATGTGTGATTATTAGTTCATTATCTTGCCTTATCAGGCTTTATACAGGTATTGGGCCAAAGCCCAATCATGTATTATAATTATTGTATGTATTGTATTAGTGAACTACATTAATTCAAAAGCAATAATATCACGTTACACATTGTTTCACATATCCCCTTCAATATCATAAATTTAGTGTCACAAGTTTACAAAGCAAAGTTTACTTTTTTGGTATTAAATACAACAAATTAGCTTATGTAAGCTGGTATAAAAGTCAATGAAAGCATTACAAGTAATACAAGGGATGCTGAACAATAATAAGTAACCGAACATAAGGGTGCTTTGCATACACAAATAAATCTTCCCAAAATATTGACTATCTGATTCCCCTAAAATGTTTAGAGTCTTTAGACACCTGGGAATTTTACATTCAACAAAGATAAGAGGGGGACAACACTATATAAACAAACATATGTGAACGAAATTGTCCATATGAGTACCTGATAATCCCTCTTATAACTGTCGCACAACTAATTTGTAAGAAGTATATGCGATTCTCGGCCCATAGGATCATCACCGTGCACATTCCCAATGAACTTCATCATAATATTTTTTTTTATTGTTCACCAGTAAATTTATTTATATTTAAGTAATGACAGAGTTGCTTTTACGAAATTCAAACTCGAAGAAAAATAGATAAAAGTATATTCAAAGTATTAAATTAATTTTGAACATTGAATTTAACCATTGGAAATGTATATTTTCCAAGAATGTTAGGATGATCTAAATGAATTATTTTTTGTGGATAATTCCAAATGTTATAAGTAAAGGATGTAAATTTTGTATGAGTGTTTGACCCGACTCGAGATTAAAAAGGTTTGTTTACACCTATCTGATTCTTATTTAGGATACAAGGAAAATTTATGCAAATGTGTCCATTGAAATAATTTAATGTTTTTCTATTGTTCATACATTATGTGTTCGTTGTCCGGCTCGTAAGAACCATATCTAATTTGATCCATGTTCGTTTATATCTCTTACAGGCGCGCGTGACATGACACAAACACACATGTGTGTCTGGATCTAACCTTTTGCAACTCTGATTATTAGAACTTGCATACAATTTGTTTCATTTTAAACAACATAACTACATATAAAAATGATGTTAGGATGTGGTAAATAGGTGCATAAACGGTGTAGCTAATCCTTACCATACGTGTGCGCATTGGCGCATGCCCTTGTGAGAATGGTATGGGTTAATGTGCGATCATAAACAAAATATTTTCTAAAAACCAAGGAGCACAATTAAGAACAAATTTATAGCATGCTATGAATTAAAAAGAAGGTACCTATAACGTGATCAAATTGATAAAAAAAACTTTCTCTCTACCGCCATGGATGCCTCCAAGAAATTCCAAATCCTCTTTTTGATGACAACACTGATTAGAGTTGGGGTTATCCTCCTCTTCCACCTCTCTCCATTCCTATTACCAGCCTCAACCCTAGTATTCCACAAAATTCATCTGTCTTCATCGCCGATGAAGACGGTTTTACTATTGTTCAAAATCAAAAGAAAGTAGCAAGATCAAATATTGCTGCTCATATCCAGAAGGGAAACGGTAAATCTAATGAATACCCCTTTAAACCCAAACAGAAGCCATTTCCTTCTTCTAATGGCAATAGAGATCAGCCCAAGATTCCAAGAAAAGATGCTCAAGATTCAAGGCATTTGACAAAAAATTCATAGTCAAATGCCTTAAAATTGTCATCATGGGGAGAAATGATCAAGAATGGTGGTCAATATTTAGATTCCGATCTGAAATTCATTCCTCCAACGGAGACCATCGGCTTTGAACTAATTATTGTAGTAAGCGAGGGGATTAGTAATAGAACTGAAGGGAAATGGGGGTTGTCGATAGTAGCCTATGTGTTTGGCAAAAGGCCACCCTATCATCACTTCAAGGCTTTTGTAACTCGCACTTGGGATCCTGTTGGTTCATTTGTAACCTTTACCCGAGAAAATGGGTTTTTCATTATCAGATTTACGAATTCATAAGATTGTAGAAATTATTAAATGGACGGCCATACTTTATTAATGGAAAGCTAATCATACTTAAGAAATGGACCAAGAAATTGGTTCTTGATCGGGGTTTATTGAGTACAATGTCTGTTTGGATCAGGCTTCCAGAACTAAGCTTAAGACTTTGAGACAAAGAGGTATTCAGTGCCGTAGCAAGTTTAGTTGGCGTGCCTCTGAAGGTGGATGAGCAAACAGCAAAGGAAACTCGATTGATTTATGCACATATCTTAGTTGAGATTAGAGCTAAAGCTGAATTATCCAACGAAGCATCCATCTGTATGGATGATGAGGAGATAATCACACAACAAATTACTTATGAATTGATCCCAGATCGATGCAAGATCCGTAAATGCTTTGGCCACTCCTTAAATGAACGTGTCTATAATAAAGAACGGAGTGATAAACTAAAGGAGAATATATATCCTGTCATTAATTATCGGGGATCAATTCAGAAGTAAATACACAAAATTCCCCCGTTGCGGAATTTTCTCTACATGCAAATGAAGATATAATAAATATAGATATTTCAGGCAAAACTGATGTGAATTTGGGTAATTATGATCTAAGCACATCCCAACAGTTTCAAGATTTTTTAGATTTCACCAGAAACAAGCAGACTGAAACGAGTATTGACAATGGGTCAATACTCAACAGTAAACTGGGAAAGTCTGATTGGAAGGAGAATATGCAGAATAATCAAGAACTAGCAACTGGTCTTGAAAATTTGACGTATATCTCCACTCAAAGCAAAACTGAGGAAAATCGAGCTGGAATTCCCTTAGTTTAGAATCAGAATGATGTTCCTATCAGAAATATCACAAAAACTACAGATGGGGTTTTTAATACACAGGTCCTTGAGCCCTCCCCCCATTGAAGGACTCAAGTTATATTACAAGTTCAAAAATTTATAACAAGAACAAATAAGATGCTGAACTTGATAATTGCTCTGCACTTCTATCTGAAAATCCCATCTTCACTAATGCTTCATTGTTAGCAAATACCCTCTCTCTTTCCTCGCATAATACAGTCATAGAAGAGAACATCCAAAGAGCAGTAAACAAGGCAATTTCTGCTTCAATATCTACAACACAGATAAAAAGAAGAAGAAGAAGAGGACTAAAAGCTTAACAGATATAAGCATCCCAAAGGAAACTAAGGATGCAAAGGACCATGAATTTAAAAATAAGTATATAGGAAAAAACACTAAATGGGATAATCAGCTAAAAACCACTGGCAACACAAGCTTTAAAAGAAGTGGAAAGCAGTTGGATGTGAAGGCAGACTGTAGCAATCAAAATGATTTGTTGTAGCTGTATTGTATCCTTGGATTGTATCCTATATATCTTATTTTTATAAATTTTTACGGATATTATAACTTGAAATATAAAGGGGATCAATTCCCCTAAACGACAACTTAACAATTCAAACCTTTTGATTCAGTACAAACCTGGTATTATAGGTTTGCTTGAGCACAAATTGAATGATAAAAAACTAGATGACCTTCATATAAGAAGGCTTTCAAATTGGAATATGGTCAACAATAACATAATGGAAGGGAATGGTAGAATCATGGTTTTACATAATCCTAACATTTGGTCTCTTGTTAGTCATTTTATTGATTGGCAGTATATTCATTGCATTTTTAAAAATAAAGGGGGTCTTTTGCTTAAGATTACTTTTATTTATGCATCCAATTTTGAAAATGATAGAATTAAGCTTTGGGATTGTATTGAGCACGTTAGTTTATCTATTAATAGTCCTTAGTTAATTTTGGGGGACTTTAATAATATATTTCACTATAATGAAAAGATAGGGGGGCAATGCTGTCCCTTTTCAAAAACTGGAAAGGGTAGAAAATTTTATCTTAAAATCTGGGTTAATTGAACCCGTATATTGGGTAATAAATTCACATGGAAATCTAGTGAATAGAGGAATATTCACAGTAAGCCAGATAGGTTTCTTTATAATCTAGAGTTTATCAACCTATTTTCAAATGTGAAATGTAGCACATTACCCCAAAACTCTAGTGATCATACACCTATCCTTGTGTCATTTTTCATAAATAATAGTGGTGTTGTCAAGTCCCCTTTCAGGTTTGTTAATGGCTGGGTGTTTGAAAATGACTATAAGGAAGTTGCACAAACTGTTTTAATAACAACTTATATGGTACAACCCAATATAAGTTCAATAAAATACTGAAGATTGTCAAAACAAATCTTAAAAAATGAAATAAGTCTAGAAGGAAAAATGATTTAAAAGAGATTAGAGATGAATGTGAAAAACTTCAAAATAAATTGGATGATAACTGCTCTGACAAAAGCTTAGCAGATTCATTTTTTAGTTCACAATCAAAACTAGTTAATTCTTTACACATTATCTCTGTCAATCTTAGACAAAAGGCTAAGATTGACTGGTTAACTACTGGGGATGTAGTCAGCAAATTTTTTTATGCAAAAATGTCAAATAGAAGAAATAGGAATGATATTGGGAAAATTATTGAATATAATAGCAAAATAATTAATGAAGCCTTTCTCATTGGGAGAGAGGCAATTAATTATTTTAGCACATTATATAATTCTTCTAGTCAAGCTATTTTTTTTCCAATATTGAATTTAAATACACAGTAAAATGTAACTGTTCTAAGTTCTTTTAGCTCCTGTTAGAAGTGAGGATACTAAGAATATCATTTTTAATGCTAAAAATGATAAAAGTCCAGGCCCTGATGGGTTTAGAGTAAAATTTTATAAAACTCATTGGACTGATATGTAGTGTTCTTTATGTGATTGCATTTCTGAATTTTTTAATTCTAGAAAGAGGTTGAAAAACACCAATCACACTTTTCTAACACTGGTTCCTAAAATTAATTCTCCTTTAGGGCTAGAAGACTATAGGCGAATTAGTTTTTACAATTTTATTTATAAGATTATTTCTTCTCTTCTTTGCCACAGATTAAAATATTTTCTGAAATTTATCATTTTAGAAAATCAGAGTGCTTTTATCCCTAGGAGATTAATTTCTGAAAATACCTTATTAGCTCATGAGTTAATTAGAGATTTTAATTTGAAGAATAAAAATCTCATGTGCATAAAAATTGATTTGCATAAAGCATTTGATAAAATCAATAGGAATTTTATTATGTACAGTATGTAGAAAATGGGCTTTAATGAGAATTTTTGTGCTTTAATTAGAGAGCGCATTAGTAATGTGACCTATTCTGTTATGATTATTGGCTCCCCAAAAGGTTTTATTTATAGTAATAGAAGAATAAGGCAAGGAGACCGTTTGTCTCCTTACCTATTCGCTATTATTATGGAATACTATTCAATTCAAATGGAAATTGAGTTAATAAGAGGTAACATTAAGCCTATTAATAGAAATAAACCACATATTACCCATTTGCTTTATGTAGATGATATGCTTCTGTTTGTGAAAGCAAATAGGAATAATGCTGTGGTTATTAAAAAACATTGGATAATATGGAAAGATATGCTGGTCTTTCTGTTAATTCTAGTAAAAGTAAAATTTAGTTCAGTAAAGAGTCTATATATAAGGAAGATATCCTTAAGCTTCTTTATTTTAAAGAGGTAAATCTTCCTGTTAAATATCTTGGCCTTCCTTTAATATAAATCATATTAAGGATAGGGATTGCTGTAGACTTATTGATATTATTCATACCAAGTTAGAGGGTTGATCTGGCAAATTTTTATCTCTAGCTGGTAGAGTGGAGTTACACATACAGTTATTATTGCTGGTATTATCTATTGGATTCAATCACACAACATTCCAGCGAATACTATTCAAAAAATAGAGAAAATGTGTGCTAACTTCATTTGGAAGGGTAAGTATCACAAAATTGCATGGGACAAAGTTTGCAAACTTGGGGGGCTCGGACATAGAAACATCATAGACCTTTCTGAGGTTTGTAAGTTCAAGCTTTTTTGGAAATTTTAGATGGAAACTCTCTTTGGGCTAGATGGATGAAACATAAAGATTTAAAAGGGAAACTTTTTTGGATTGCTAGAAAAGAAAATCATCATTCATATGTTTGGAAAAACATATTAGACGGCAGAAATAAGGGGAGTAATCTTATCGTTAGAAATATCAATTATGGCAGTCAAACAAGTTTATGGTTTAACCTATGGATATGTGGAAATTCATTGATTACTGCCCTAAGGTGGAACAGTTTATATCTTTTAGGTGGTGTCAATGATAGTGTGCAGAAGATTATCATGAATAATTGTTGGAGCTTTCAAAACAGTACGACTGCTAGTATTTTTAAAACAGCCATCATCAGTATTCACATTGATCAAAACAATTTTAAAGATTATTGTGGTTGGAAACTTTGTTCAAAAGAATTTTTTTTAAAATGTGGGAGTTTATTAAAGGAGAGGAGGTCAAAGTTGCTTGGCATAAAGTTATTTGGTGCAAATATAATTGTCCTAAAATGGCTCACTGTGCATTTTTTGCTCTTCTAAATAAATTACCAACTAGGGAAATTTGTAGCAAATGGGGTAAAGGTTCAGAAAATACTCGCTTATTATGTAAAAAATGGGGATGAAAGCTCCTTTCATTTATTTTTTGATTGCCTATACTTCCAGTACATTTGGTATAATGCCAAATGTACTTTGGGTTTCAATCATAATATTCCTGCTTTAAATATTAGGGACAATATTGATTACATCCAGAAATATCTAAAGCCTAAATCTCCCAAGTTAATAAATCATGTGTTTTGTTAACTGCAGCCATTTACTGCATATGGAAAGAGAGGAATCAAAGGCTTCATTCAAACAAGGAAACCTTGTGTTCACAACTTTGGAAAAGCATCTTAAATGGTTGTCTTATCATAATGAAAAACGCTAGCATGTAGAGTGATGAAAACAACAATAATCAAGCTACTTGCAATAAAGATGTTGATTATGAAAAACAAGTTAAAGATCTTTTACTTGATGGGAAGCAGAGCTCAAAGAAGCCTTCAAACTCTCAGTACTACTCAGCTGCCAAAACATTTTGCAATTATAACCAAAATAACCACTCTGACTTCCTCCGTGGTGGTAGATCTCATGGCCCTGGCAACAACATAAATAATTGCAAGGGAAGTAAACATGTTAAATTAGACATTAAAACTCCTATATTTAATTGCAAGAATAGTAAGGTAGGTTTCTCACTAGTTTCAAGGGGAGGAGATCTATACCCACACAGTAGTGATCGAAAGCGCTATCAGGAAAACAATTGTAATCCTGACTTACTAACTAATGCTAATCCCAATTCTGATAAGAAAAATATTTTCTGTAAGGGAAGTAAACAGGTTACTAAGTCAAGTCATCCTTTTTATGCATACAAATTGAATGGTAATCTGTGTTTATTACCTGATACAGAAGGAAAAGCTATCAGCATTGTTCCAGAGCTCAATATGTCCCTGAAGAAAAGAAGATTCGAAGAAAAGTTCAGCTCTTTACAAAGAATTGGAGAATACTACTACAAATCCAGGATTAACAACAAGATCTCCACTTATCTGGTTGGAGAGAAGGAGAAAGTAGAAGAAATAGAGTTCCTGAATAGCATAGAGGCTTCGAGAGTCCTAGATGGAGCTGTAATACCTCAGAAGATTTAATTTGTAACAACTTAGACAAGATCGATTGCCAAAGAATAGATCTGAAGGAATATCCAGTCAATAACAAGCTTGATTCTCTCATGGGAGGGAAGGAGAATGAAGCTAGCTTCATCTGGAAGTCGCCTTGAAGTTATTTGGAGATTTTATTGAAGATAAAAGCTCGCCAATTTTTAGGGTTTTCATAGAGACAGTGTTTAGCTCAAACATGTATTGCGGCTAGGGTTTGAATGTGATTTTGTGTTGGTATGTTTGGGTTATTGGGTTGTTATACCAAATAACTATATGAGCCTTTGGGCCAAAACTCCTTTTATCATTTTCAAAAAAAAGGTACCTATGATAAAGTTCATTATATTTACTTAATAACAATTTTGACAACTAAAATGAATATTCAGTTATTACTCAAAATAAATTGTCAACAAATAACGGAAGGAAATATTGTAACAGCCCGCATTTTACATATCAGAGGATCGTAAAATAATTTTATTTTATTCCCTAAGGGTTGGACCATTCTCATACTTAAATATATTGTCTATGGGGATGTGAGACGCATCCATAATTTTTTACCAATTTTGTTTGTGACCATTTTTGCCTCTATCAGTCTTGTACAAGGCATAACTTTTGACTTAGGTTGAATCAAGTGTTCAAACCTGTGTCATTGGAAAGGAAATGGTGTTTGCATTCCGCAGATGGTTACATTAAAGATTTAGCTTAGCATTTTGGGAGGAATCATTGTTTTAAGGTTTTTCAGTTGGCTATTCAGGTTTGTGAAGCCTTAATGTTCTGATTTGTAGAGGCCCATTAGTGGGCTGGTGGAAAGCTATAAATAGGGGGTGAGAGGTATAGAGAATAGTTCACTTTCTCCATTCTCTCATTTGATGACCGTGTGTTCCTCCTTCCTCTAACACCTTTCCACCATTAAAATTGAGATCTAAGGAAGGGAATCCAATATCTACACCATTTGAAGCTAGATTTACATCATTTGAAGTGAGAGTTCATCGAATCAAAGGATTTGGATCAAGTTCTTCTCTGTTCGGAATCTAATTTCACCATTTTTGCTTTGATTTGGTGAATTGGTGAGTGATATGCATCTCTCACACGGATTCAATCAAGTATATGAGTGTTTGATCTTGTTTTTCATCAAATTCAAATTATTTTCCTTAGAACTACATCATAGTAAGTCTATTTTCATATGAATCACCATAGGATCTAATTTAGCAAGTTAAATATGGTAACCTCTATGCTATTTCATATGTTTATGCAAGTTAGATCGATCATTTAGTTCATATGTTCATTTATTATGATTTTGGTGAAATCTGCATAATTTTAGTGATATTATTTATATTCATGTTGTTAATGATTTCATAACATGCTTATGGTTGTGTTGAATGAGTTGGATGAGTATATTTCGTCGATTGGCGAATTTTTCGTCGATTTTGGACTTGAATTGGGGTTGTACAGGCCACGGGTCGTACGCGCGAGTGGGGGGTCGTGCATCTGAGTGGGGTCGGTCGAGCCAAAGGAGGGATCGGTTATGCAAATGTGGTTGGGTCGAGCAAGCATCGGGTCAGTTAGGGTGGTTTAGGTCACTGGTCGGTCATGCGATGCAAGGGAGGTCGTATACATCCGGTCGAGTAGCTTAGGCTCGAGCAAAGTCAGGGTCGGTCGTACCATGTTGGGCTCAAACAAAGGCAGGGTCGGTCATACCATGTCGGGGTCGAGTAGGCCAGTTGGTCGAGCATACAATTGGGTCAAGCAAGGTTTCAAGTCGAGCAAGGTTGGCTCATGCATGTTGTGGTCGATCGCACAAAGTGGGTCGGTCGTGCATCAGCACCAAGGTCGGGTCGGTCGTGCAATGGTTGGTCGCACCAGGGGGTCAGTCGCATAGGGTCGACAGGCCCCCGAACCCTAATCGTAGCGCACTGATGTAATTTTGGCTCAGTGATGTTGTGACTTGAAAGTAAATTCAAGTAGGAAGGTTCGAAGTGTTGAAAGGTGTTCGTTGATCGGTGTAGAACAGCGAATGAGGTGACAACTCAAAGGTCATGAGTTGGTGGATAATGGTTGCTCGAGAAGGTTTCTTGAGTTAATAAAAGTCGTCAGGTTGGATGACTAGAGATGTGAAGGTCAAGAGATTATCGTTATCGTAAGTTCTAGCAGGCTCAAACCAAAGGTACAATATAGACGTTTAAAAGACCGGTTGTAGGTCGAGTACCCTAGGTATCGTTGAAAGGCCTAGTTGTCAAGGTTGGACAAACATACGTATCGTTGAAAGGCGTATGGAGTTTATGCTAGAACTGGGGTTAGCATTATCCCTTAACATGTAGCAAGGTTGGCCGTCATAAGATTAATGATGGTTTCGAAGCAAGATTGGCAGTGATATCCAGAGTCTGTCATGGTTGATTAGTTGCCTCGTTTGTATCGTCTCACGTAAATTGTCCAACGTCGAAGGAGTTGTTTCTTGGGTGCTTGTCTGATATTAGTTTAGACCTCCGGGGCTTGTGCTTGAGGGATGTTGAATTCGATTAGGATGGTTTACGTGAGATATATATAATCTGGATGCTTTGAATGCTATTGTTAGTTGCTTTTGATTGCCACGAATAAATGGTTGTTCTGGTTTCCTTTTGTTGAATGGATTGTAAAGGCTATCACTGTCCAATGTGGGGAAGATAGGGTTGAGTTCTTCCCTGGTGTTGTGGGTAGATTAGTATGTTTATCTCTCCATTCTCAAATACTTTATTGTTGATGTTTGTTAGCTTTTTTATCGCTCACTAAGATTGTTGTCTGACTCATGGTTTTATGTTTCCCTCTTATCACCTTGGGTTGTTCATCCGGTTATGGATGGGCAGACTAGGTAGCAAGTGACAGGTGATAGCTTAGTGAGGACAATGTTGCAGTTCGGAGGCGAGATGGAGGCTTACATACCAGGTTTATTACTATATAGTATTTCTATTTCCGATGTTTTAGTTGCTCTATGGGTGTTGTGAGGCTTTATGTACAGACTTTGATATTTCCTATGATTTTTGGATAATCTTTTAGGATGTCGTGAAAGTTTCAAAAGTTTGTTATATGATGCTTCACTATTATTACCTATTGTATATTTTCTACTATATTTTGTCCTTGCGCTATGAGTTCTACGACAGGTACCGATGTTGTTGTTTACCTATGGTGATCGTCCACAGCTGCTTAGCACACCTTTCGGCGTATTATTCCTCTTGTTTAGTGTAGGGGTTGTGGACGGTCGTCACAAATATACTTTAAAAGATGGTTTCCTTCGTTTATTTTTGGTTTGCCCGAAATTTCAATCACCAACTGTGGCAAGGATAGAAAAGGAATCACGCTAATATATGTTATTACAACGAAAACTATTTATGATTTTTCATGACTTTTTTAAACCAATCGAAATCCCTTGATTGATAAACAAAAAACCAACAATGGTTTAGATTAATACTTCAAAGAAAACATCAAGTGGCTTTAAATAGCTAGGTCAAATAAGAAACTAACACCTCACGTTATATTATTTAACCATTTTTCCACAAAACATTCTCCTCCATGAAATTCCCCACTAACCCCTTATCTTCAGAAATAAAAAATCATCTATAAATACTTGAAAAGCTGCACAATATGCTTAGTAATCAATTTACATTTGCCTTCTTCTACTTTGCTAATTTGATATTCTTCCTCTTGCTAAGAGCATCTTCAACCCATTTCACAAAAAATGTCATATAAAGCTTATGTATCAACTAGTTGTAGACAATGTTAATTGAATATTTACATACATGGCAATAATATTTATAAATTTTCTCCAATGCAATTTTCAAAAATTAATATTTTTTAATGGGTAGTATTCTATCATTCGTAGATAGTGGAAGTAATATATATATATATATATATATATGACTTATTAATAATTATTTATAGTTAACACTTCACATTGTGAAGTGCAATGTCTAAAACTAGACATTGCACTTCACAATGTCATCTAAGCATTATAAATTACATTAGCATTGGAGAAAGTATTTCGATTGACATTTCTTAAATGTTGACATGCCTTAACATTATATTAAAATTAATTAAAGGTTGAAGATGCTCTAATTATACTGGCTAGGCCACGAATTCCTTTTCTTTATTTTCTCTCCTCAAACACCAAAATGATCAACATCCCAAGTTATTGCATCAAATGGGTAAATTTTCATTATTATTTAACTTTTATTTTTGAATACTTGACCTTACCAACTGATTTCTGAATTGATTAATCATCTTGATTATCGCATTGTTTAGAAACTAATTTTAGTGCATTGCACTACGCATTGGGTGTAAGACAACCCTAAATTTTGGCCTAAAGAATACCATCATTCATCGCCGAAAAGTTCCCAAGTGAAAGCAAATCTTCATTCATTCATTCATTCATTCATTTAGTTTTATGTATAACGGCAATTTAATCAAAAAAGCTAAATGAATGAACGGATTGTAGCATCTGAATCAAAAATATTTCTATTGCTATTGACATAGTCTTTGAGCGATTTTTTGCACCAGTTTGTATGTGTTAACATTTCCCGTTTCATTTGTCTTAACCTTTAATGTTTTCATTCAGACTTGGAGGTTCAATAGGTTGTTGTGGATGTTTTGTTTGATTTTGATTTCCATTCATATCTGTACACTATGCCTTAACCTAAATACTTACGTGGGCGGAGAAAAATCGGTAAAAGTGATATGGTGATGGCATTAATGGATGTCATTTCTCTCATTTAAACTTTATTTTTTTCGTTTTCTTCATATATCTTTTGATTTGGTTGTTTTTTGGTTTCATTAGTCCTTTATTCACAGTTTATCTTTTGTTCGTTGTATGTAATTACTTCTAAAATATTTTTGGCACTATTTCTACTACATGCTTCCCTATGTCTCAATATGTACATGTATTTTTTTTTTAGGATTGTTAAAGGGACACCAATATTGGTTAAGGGGGGTTAATTTTAAGGGGACTCCTCTTTATTTATAATTTGTTAAAGGGGGTTTGTATGTAAAAAAAAACAAAAACAAAAATAGACTAAAGTACCATTGCCCACCTTCCCTAACTATCTCGTATATTGTTATAACACTAACACTAAGCCTAAACATAGAATCAAATAGCAACAAAGAGAATGCAAATTCGGTTTATGTTTCAACCATCCAATTCCAATACGATGGTAGGTTTAGTTTACTTACCTGATCGGATTCCATTTGATCGCACGTACAACTTTCCAGTGTCTCCATTACTTTAACTATATTCATTTTTTATCCACCATTAAATTATAATCATTAATTAGGGTTTAGATTTTTATATAACATTAATGAGGATTATAGGGTTAATATTGAAAATTCTATTAATATATTTAAGAGGGGGCTAATTTATTTTAACCTACCTTAATAATTTTAGAATAAATTGAAAATGGTATTCCCCTTAATCGAAAGTGGAATCCCTTTAATAATCCCCTTTTTATTTACCTGACAAGTACATAATAGACTTTATCTCGATGTCATGGAATAGTTACAGCTACTGTGTAATGCTACTTTCTATTTACTTGTGCACTTAGGTTCTTTTTTTGTGAAAATAAGGCAAATTGTTTTACCTCCTTTGATAAGAGGAAATAAGTTCAAAGAAGTTAAAAAAAGTGAAAATTAGGCATACGTCCTTATTTTTGTTCTAAATATAAGCGGCATCCTACCCAAACTTCTAATTGAAAGCGGGTCTGTATTTTGCCATGTTACGTATTATCCAAAGAAATTTAGACGCTACAATATAAAAAAAATCAAATAATCAAAAATATTCCCAAAAGAAACATGAAAAATAGTTGCATACATCTCTGCATTAATACTCAATATATGCATGCATGTATGCATATATTTATCTAGGGTTTATATTGAAAATCTGAATGAATATATGCATACATGTATGCATATATTGGTAATAGTTGCAGAGATGTATGCATATAAAGATGAACTAATCTGCGTGGACAAAGAATTGTTGTAGAAATGTATGCATTTATTCCGTATAAGTGCAGAAATGTATGCAACAAAATTAAAACGGATGAAGGCTTATGAATATGTGCAAAAATCTATGAAGTTATTACTTATAAATGCAGAAATGCATGCAACAATGTCTAAAAATTGTGTATACTTGAAAAACAGGTCAGGATTGAATTAATGCATCAAATGATGCATTTATTGCAGTATTAGTGCATACATTTCTGTATTTATACTGCATTTTGATGCATAACTAAAATATATGCAGAAATGTATGCAACTATTACAAATAAGTGCATCGTTTGATGCATAATTAAAACGACCCGTAACTTCCCCGGTCTCCGAAGAGAAGAGAAAGAACGAATTGTTTTGAGAACACGACAAAATAGAACGCAGACGAGAGAACATTTCATTGTTAATTAAAACAATGCATCAGATTACAAGAATATACAGAGTATAAATGAATATTACACAGAAATATCAGAGATTTAAATTACATTTAAATACATAGCAGCGGAAAATAATACAATACGCGACTAGAAGTAGATATACGGATACAAAGCTTTCCGGATCTCGTTCCAGCTGTAAACCAGGATCCTGTGAATATAAATCTATAAAACCAAAACTACTAGCTGCCCGTGTCAAAATAAGGGCACCCAGAGTTTAGGTTAAAACAATAAACTCCAGGTCAGTCATGGGACTGGTGTGAGAACTAAAACAGTTAATCTTTATTTTTAAAGCTAGGTAAATCAAGGGACCACGCCGTATAACACGGAACGGGTTTCCTCCCAAGAATACCAGTGCATAAAACAAACAGCGCAATGCTAAATAAAGAAAAATGAAGCTGTTATAAGACCCAGGTCCTATCACACAATGCAACGCAAGCCGGGGGATAGGGTTTTCCCTTATAACAGCCAAAGAATGCTTGATACGTTTAAAACAAATCATTTGATACTATTATAAGTGCATAGTGTATAAAACAACTTCAAATCATAAGTATCAATCATAGGCGGCATGGGTACCATATATCATGTCGCCATACTAGTTTTACAATTAAAACCGCAAATGTCACGTATTTGGAAATTGGATTTCCATCTATGAACCGAGGCAAAAGATAGTCCTCAACCGATTCGTGACTCTCTAGCCCGAGCCACAGGTCAGAGCTCGAGTGACCTTGGAGCGACAGAGCCGGTCCACCGATGTGGATTAAACTTAAACCCTGAACATGCGTTCCCCCGCCCTATGGGGCGTAAACGAGCCAACTAAATGACTCCATCGGTTCGAGAACGACCGATCAATCCGAGGCGCCTCGCAACAGCAACAACCACATAAGTCAAACTCGTCAGGGCATGTAAAACCACCGACGCCACTTCTAACTAGAAAGAAACGCATGCCCTCCCTGAGGTCCGTCTCCCGTTTTTGGTTCATACTGGGTGTGAAACACGCGAAGTAAACGTTACACAAAGCTACGCCACAAAGGCCGTGCTTTGATCATCACCACAAGACTTTGCTTTTCAACAGAAGCCTCGATCAATTGCCACTTAGGCATGCCACACAGGCAATTCACTCCATGCGTTTGATATCCATCAATATATAACCCCTGAGCTCGTACGTCTCAGAGAAGGGCGTTAAGCAAGAGAATAAATTCTCCGCCGCCAAATAGATATATATTTAATAGAAATCAATCACACAGACTAAAATCCAATGTCAGACACACAGTCCATTTACAAGTTCGTTCTGGGTCTGAACAAAACCGGAGGCACCTAGTACCCCGCATATCCATCGATCTCCAAGTACGTCTGGACGATCACCAACTGTTTCCATCTTCTTGGGTGTACAGCCCAATCAAGATCATCAGTAATCACCCAACGACGTGAAGACTTCCGGTCTTCGACCACCGTCTTCATCTTCGACACCACGTCGAATCAGTTATTCAGAATGGGATAAACCCGGTCTTTCTGAATAACTCGCGTATATATTATAAAAGTGTTACACAAACACAACATACGCCTCATTCCAATTCAGAATATTCTTTTATTCGAATATTCCTATACTTTGGGAAAAGTTCCCATTAATTTTATCAAAGATAAATTCTTTAAATTTATTCTTTAATCTCCTTTGAATATCAATTCAAACTAGTCGGGATTAGCGAACCACACCGAAGTAATCATTTATTTTATTTCCCAATCCCAACCTATTTATCACATGAAGTAAAACTGGTTATACTTCATATCTAACACCACGGTGTTATCGGTAAATTCTATTACCATTTCACGTTCAAATCTAATTAAAGATTTAACTATCGCCTGGAGCAAAACTGGTGATACTCCATTTTCGATCATTTCAATCTAATTAAAGATTCATTAAAACTCCACTTAGTTTTAATCTTCGACTGGGTTAAAGAATCAGTGTCATTTAAAACACAGTTCACGATAAACCCAAACTCACATTCCATTAATTATCGGGTTAAAGAACAAGTGCTATTTAAAACACTGTTCACGATAAACCCAAAAATCAATATCAATTCAATCCCAATTAAATATTATTTAATTGGTACACTTCATTAAATCTAAATAAAAAGATTTAATCTTTTCTCAACGGGGTTCAAGAACAGTGTTAGTGAAGACACCATTCACGACAAACCCAAATCACATTTGATATTAAACACAAGGCTCTGAATAGAAAATATACCGGCTTATATTCAATATCAAATTCTATGACTAACAAATATCGTATTGGAAATAACGATATATATATATCTTTCAAATTCCCATAACAATATCTGTATCATCACGAAATCCAACATCGAAATATTCCGAAGACAATTTCGATTCAAATCCATTCCAATGCAATCATTGGAAATTCTGGTTATTTTCAAAACCATTTCAAATTCAATTTATTTATTTAAAAATAAATAGAATTATAATTCTAGTTCAAAACTAGTTCATTTCGATAAAAATCTATTTTTATCTTTTCAAATATGGAGTTTTTCATCCCAAATCTTCACAAATCATTTCTTATGATTTTACACAAATTATTACTATTTTTAATAATTTTAGCAAGGCCCGTACAGTCGATTTCCATCAATGGCCATAGAACTACACTTATAGCGACCTTTTTCAAATTTGATTTGGACATAATTCCAAATCCAACCGTTAGATTTCTAATTTCTAATATTCGTTAGAAAGCTCTTTTCGATACGAACCCAACGGTTCCGGTTTTAGGAGAATCCGACGGTCGGATCTCCCGCAATGTCCGTTTGAAATAAATGGTCGAAATTCACGAACTGCTGCGGCGCGGCGCGTTCTATTCAGGCCATTATATTATATATATAATATATATATAATATATTTCGTCGATTTCTATTTAAAACGAATTATATAAATAGTTTTAAATTCGTTTCAAAAGCAATTTCAACTTCCGTTTCAATTCAAATCAAAAACGAATTCTTCTTTATAAATTCGTTTCAAAATTCATTTCTATTCAATTCAAATTTCAATCCAATTTGAATTCATTTCAATTCGCTTTCAATTCAATTTGAATTCGTTTTCAATTCAATTCGTTTCGAAATCGTTTTCAATTCAATTCATTTCGAAATCGTTTTCAATTCAATTCATTTCGAAATCGTTTTCAATTCAATTCATTTCAAAATCGTTTTCAATTCAATTCATTTCGAAATCGTTTTCAATTCAATTCATTTCGAAATCGTTTTCAATTCAATTCATTTCGAAATCGTTTTCAATTCAATTCATTTCGAAATCGTTTTCAATTCAATTCATTTCGAAATCGTTTTCAATTCAATTCATTTCGAAATCGTTTTCAATTCAATTCATTTCGAAATCGTTTTCAATTCAATTCATTTCGAAATATTCGATTTCGAAATCACTTTTCAATATTCATTTTAAAATGAATAAAATCGATATAAATATCATTCACGTCAAAATGGCGTCAATCTAATCAACACGGCTTCATAAATTTCTATTTTCAAATATTCTTTATTTTTCAAATTGGAATGAGGCCCAATCAATTACCATATAAAATTAATTATATGGATTTCCATACAACACATGTATATAATAGCATTGAAAAATAATCAACCATCAACCAAAGTGCACTACACTGTATAAGCATCAAATATAGATATTCAACACTTATAACAGCCTGTCAATCAATCGATCGACATATTTAATCAATCAGGATGAGTGAAATTCATATTTCATCCCAACACCCGTGTGGGGTTTCAAACAATCAAACACAGATTTTATTTGTGCAGTTGGGCGATGTGTGAAATTTATCGACCCAATCAATGTCTTTCAAATAGGTGTACACTAACAAACCGTCCGGTTTGTAAATGAATATTTATTTATTCACATTCACGTTAAAAATTATATTTTTATCGATAAAACATTTTATTTCAACCTATGAATTTCTATTCAGTTCATTCTTTAAATAAAATGATATTTTTATTTTTCTAACATATTTTAGAAAATTTCGGCGGCATAACGGCACGATACTAGAAACGGGACAAGGCCTAGCCTTATCCCCGGACTAGTGAAGGCCCACGCCATTCACATATCAATCAAATTCACCAAACAATCAAATTCAAATCAAATCATATAACTAAGCTATGCAACCAAACAAACAAGTCCATGGTCTATGGACGATTGTGTCGGGTGCTACTAAGCACCGTCTGCATCCTAGTATATATATATATAACTAGAAAAATAAATTGAAAGGTGAGAAATTCTCACATCTAGCTATCCAGGCTCCACGGCACTTCATTGATAGAAATCTTCATCGCTATCGCATCTTTGTCATCTTCGTTGCCCGGATCCTCTACATATGTAAAAATCGAATTTTGACTTCGTTATTCAATATATAAAAATCGAATTTTTAGTTCGCTATTCAATATATAAAAATCGAATTTTTAGTTCGCTATTCAATATATAAAAATCGAATTTTTAGTTCGTCATTCAATATATAAAAATCGAATTTTTAGTTCGCTATTCAATATATAAAAATCGAATTTTTAGTTCGTCATTCAATATATAAAAATCGAATTTTTAGTCCGTCATTCAATATATAAAAATCGAATTTTTAGTTCGTCATTCAATATATAAAAATCACATTTTTAACCTTTCTACTTGATAAAAATTCCGTCTTTTCTATTTTAAAAATATGATCTTTTCCATTCTAAAAATCTGGTCTTTTCTATTTTAAAAATATGATCTTTTCCATTCTAAAAATCTGGTCTTTTCTATTTTAAAAATATGATCTTTTCCATTCTAAAAATCTGGTCTTTTCTATTTTAAAGTTCAAACCTTTTCTATTTTAAAGTTCTTCTTTTTTAAAAAAAAAACTATTTTAAATCATTTTTAAAATCTGTTTTTAAATTCTAAAAAAAAAAACAGTTTTAAATCACATAAAGCAATCACCTTTTACAACGAAATAAAATAAAAACTTACAGAAGAAAAAGGGGAAGGGGATGCTCCGACTGGGGGGGGGGGGAAGCTGATTGCATCGCGCGGCGCTCAGGTGGTCTCGGCGGCGGGCTAAGGTTTAGGCGCAGCTCGGTTTGGGCATGGGGGGGTTAGGGCTTCGGGAGGTACTGGCTGGTGGACATCGCGAGGAAGAGGGAAGGGGGGGTCGAGGCTATGGGAGCGGTGGTGGCGGGTGGCTGAGAGGGCGGCGGGGGTGGCAAGACTTGGAGGCCGACGGGTTTGCTGCCATCGTTTTTTTTTTTTTGTTTTAATTTGACCTAGGTTTGACTCTGAAGGGAGAAACTTACGGGGGGGGGGGGGGGGGGGTTTAATGGAAATAGTTATATATTATTTTCCTTTTATTATTTAATTTCAATTTTCAAATTCAAAAAGTTGACTTTTTATTTCGAAGCCGAAATCAAACCCACCGCCTGTCGTCCATAGCGTTTTACCCCCATTCCGAACACAATGGGATATGTATCATAAGTCAATTCGACCGTTTGAATCATTTTCTGTTGAATTTACATTTAAATCATTATACTGAATTTTAAACGTACATTTCAAATTACCGGGGTCACATACTAACTAGAAAAATTCCCGAAAAATATTTTCTAGCTTCGTATTGACGATACGGTCCTAACAAAACTAGTTTCGTCGAATTCTGAGACCGTTTGAAAAATGGCCATTTTCCAGTCGATTAAAATCAACTGAAACTGGTCAAACGCGTTTTCCTTTGCCATGCTCACATATTGATTCGAAAAATTATGAAATTTAAAACCTAGCAATAATTTGACATCACGGACCCAGCAAAACTGGTTTCGTCGAAATCCGAGGTCGTTTGCAAAATGTCTATTTTTAAGGGCCTGAATTCCATAGCGACTATTCAGAATTTTCAACTGGACATATCTTTTGATTCCCGCTACGAAATCTTGATTTTTCGGATTCGTTGGAAAGATATCATCAATTAGATCCTATCATTTTTGGTTTCACTAAAATCTGGATTGTTTTGCACCCGGTACATTCATTTGAAGTTTGAAATCGAATTATCGAACTACCGCGCCATTTTCAATTCTATTTATAATTATATATAAATATTTATATTCTAACGACGACGTATATAATATATACGTTCTAAATATATTCAAAATAAATTTTTCGTCAATATTATTTAAAATAATTCATTTTAAATAATCAAAATTCGCCAAAATTGCAAAAATAAAAATTTTAAACTGGCCCAGAATTTGCGGGTTGTTACAATAATACTGCAGATTCATTGCTTTTTTTGTTATTTTGGTTTTCTTGTTTTTTGGTGGCTTTAATGTTTGAATTTGATGACGATTAGTTGCTGTATTTAATTACGAATTTACGTGATTTTATTTTATTTTTTGATGATTTTTCGAAAAATAGGGATGTAATTTATAAAAAAAAATAGGGATGTATGTGACGTGAATTTTGAAACCTATTAGAGACTGAGACAAACTGTTAATTTATATATAAAAAACTAAAATAAAACTACCCTGTAGTACATAGAACTTTTAATTGTAGTGCTTTAACACTTTTTCCGCACCAGTATATAGAACTGTTATTTGAATACTATTAATAACATCAACAATTGCTTTAATGCGACTCATTCTAACATGTCTACCAAATGGTAAAGTGAAATAAAATAAAACAATATTTGCTCTGTAAATGTAAAAAAATATCTTCCAAAAATGATTCTGTACTTGCTTCCTTTCTTTTTACTTACCATTTTACATGCGTGCCAGCCAATATGATTAATATCATTAAAAGGTGTACTTAAGTTGTTCAATATAGCTATAATAATGTCTTATAATCCTATTTACAATTTTAAAAATATCTAAATAATGATAGAGGTTTAATAAGATAGGAAATGAATTAACTATTTACCTTTTGATTCCCTAACTGCCATTGTTTCAAGAAAGTTCAGTCAATACGTGGACCCTCAGTGTCACTAAAAGTTACTTCACTAATTATTATTTTTGTATGACAATATTATTTGTCCTACTGACCCAATTTCAAATTTAAAAAATTACCAGCATTATGGTAAACTGCATAAAAATAAATTACAGTAATAAAAAAACTTATCCTTCATATCATAAAGATCTTAATAAATATGTCTATGTAATATTTTGATACTTTCATCTTTCCCATTAAGTGTCGTTGTCTCATGCATACTCACCAACTTTGACCTCAGTTGTATATTTTGTTCTTTAGAAAGTTAAAGACCAATGTGTGGATAAAGAATATAATAAATTTATGCTTCTCAATTTTATAAGTGGTTATTCAAGTGAATTACCATAATTTACTCTATTAAAAACCATTATGTAAACATGGAATGTGATTAATTTATAATTGGCAAATTCTATTCATACACCGAAAATTACCTTATGTACACCACAATTTTGCTAAAAATATATATTACTAAATTATCCTTCTTCTTTATTGCATTTTTACTTTTTCAATTATAACCCATTAAACTAAAACATTGTAACTAATGGTATTTGATTAAATATATGTAGAACAATTTGAAGAACATAATTTATTTTAAATATGAAACCTAAAATTTGAATTAGGAGAACTTTTACAAGTAATTGTTTAAATTCAGAGTCATTTTATTTAAAAGTAGGGTCTCTTTTGCTGAAATTACGAATTGTTTTGTAACATAAATTGGTTGTCGTACATTCAGAAAATTAAAATCCATTTTACTGAATTTAAACTTTATTAGTGCTAAAAAATTCCTATTTCCTATAAATAACTTTAAAGTTTTAGAGAGGTATGAAGAAAAATAAATAAGGCTAGTATTGTAAAAAAGACGGTGTATATAAAGTAATTTTTGATGTATGGTAGTTTATTTTATTTTATGGTGTATGTTTAGATATTGTTGGTGTATGAATAGAATTAGCCTTTATAATTTTCTATTACTGTGTAAGGTCACTATTGCTATGCTAATTCTCTTTAACTGTGTTTATATATGAAGCTAATGTTGTTTGTGCTAAATGAAAATGTAATAATTTTTTCATTAAAAAATGGAAATAAAGTGAATGGTAGGGAAACATCTTCCTTCCCTCATAAATACAAGAAAAGAAAATTTAAACATGTATACTGTAACATGAATCTCGACCATTAGCACAGTTGCTTTTTCCATTGTCGTTGTTATTACAATACTAGCACAAACTATTACAACATCTGTTCAACTTCATAAAGTAGCTAATTCCGTGACCCTACAAAATTTGAAAATAAAATCAGTAAAAGAATAATAAATAATAATTTACTTTTGTAACGATTGAGAATTTTATCATCTTAAATTAAGAATATTTAATTTGATTTAATTCTTCAAATAATGGATTTTATTTAATAAATAAATAGCATTATTTATTTATAAGTTAAATTAATTAATTAATTAATTTTTGAATTTGATTTACTTAAATAAATAGTTTGATAGAAAACCGAAAATATGACTGGAACATAATTTTTATATTTTATATTTTTGTCGAATAGCAAGATTAATATAAGTTGCAGCATCTTTGATTTGATCTTAAGATGACATTTACAATGATAATCATAATTTTCATCAAGCAAAAATATTTAATATTCATTAGTATCGTAATAGCCTGCATTTTCGTACCATTCAAGTCGATAATGAAACCAACTCAAACTGTTCGAAACAACATATTAGTTTAACAATGGATTTTAATAAAATCAAATCATAGGACATAAACAGATCGCAAATAAAAAAACAGTAGAATAACTCGCAACAGAATAAATAACTTAGTAGCTCCAAAATAGTTGAGAATACGTTGGATTTGAGGTATATTGTGAATTAGATGATCTATTAAGAGCCAATTAAGTTCGGATTTGAATTATAATAAGAAATTTATTAATTAAACGAAGTTTGACATTGTTAATGATATTTTTTTGTCAATACCGGAGATAGGTCTAAGGAAGTGGACCTAATAATAGAATGGGATTATTTAGTTCCCAGAAGCTTGAGTTAGTTCACCGTTTCCTAGATATCAAGGTCTTAAGCCTGAAGAGTAGTTACTCTTCTACCAAGGGGTGGGTATCATGCTTACGAGACTCAATAACCAATAGTTACCTTGGGATAAGGGTCCCCCAAGCACAACACAAGTTGGAAAGCTAAACGGCTTGTAGAAGGGTATTTCAGTATTCTTGGAGAAAGGTTATGGCTTGTGTAGAAAATCCTTGCCATGTAGATAGCATAAGATAATATGTAAAAGATATAATTAGATAACTTATAGAAATTATGCTCAGTGTCGATTCACTCTTTATTGATCATTGGTTCTGTTGCTACCAAAATTAGCACCCAGACATGCTGATGGTGAAGGGGTATTGGACCGTCAATAATAAAGAAGAGTAATCCATAAAAAAAAGCTAGGAACAGGATAAAACGTAGAGCCTTAAAGAAGTATCCAGAATTGCCAGCAACTGGCACCCTCAACAAAGAAGGAACCTTAAATCCAGTAAGAAAAGAAAGGATACCGACAGGGTAGTTCCGGCACGAAGCGTAAATAATGGAGGATCATCCTAAGCCGAAAGCCAACGAAGAGAAAGACCAAAAAATCCTACAAACCGAGACCTAGAAGGACGGAAGGGCTATCGGTATTAACTTGATTAATATCGATACATTAAGAGACGAAAGCATCAATGGCACAGAGCTTGAAGCACAAGAGAATCATCCGTGAGCCAGCTACCGAGACCCTAATTAGAAGATCATCGAAAGATCACTTTACTAGAAAACTAATAAAGCATCAAAAGCAACCCTACAGAAAGCCAAGATACACTTCAGGAACCTACCAAAAGGCAAACAGGAACTTCAAAGAGAGAGAAGCTATCCACACTAACCAACTTATCGTCAATACCGACAGGGATGACGAATCCGTAATCATCCATTTGAATCATGAAGGCAAGCTCCACAAAGTGTTAATAGCAAGACCGGAAGCCTATATCCGGAAGCATATATCTGGATGCCCATATCCAAAAGACTATATTAAGATTCCTATGTCCGAAATCCTACATCCAGAAGCTTATATCCGGAAGCATATATCCAAAAGCCCAAAGTCTTCCTAAAGCTATCCATACCAACAGGCTTGGTATTGATACAAAGGAGGTAGAAGAAACTCAAAGTTAAGCTCTAAAGACCAGGATCATCCTCCCGAGAGCCAAGACCGGCACATTAAAAAGCAACAAGAAAAGCCTAAAAAGCGGCTGAGAGCCAAAACTTCCGAAACAAAAGGGAAAAGCTGTCGACAGGGGCTTCTGCTGGCCCAGTATCAAAAGGGTCCCTGGATTGTCTATAAATAAGACCCCAGGGATCTCATTTTGGTGGTGATTTTCTCATTTCTCATTCTTCTAATCTCGTTCTCTAGATTAAACCCTAATTTCTAAATTGATTTGGGATTTCTATTGTAATCATTGAGATCAATAAAGAGTGGATCAACACTTAGCATATTTTCTTATAAGTTTCTTATGTGATTTCTTAGCTATTTCTAGTGCAATGTGTTATATGCTTCCTACAAACTCACTAGTTCCTACTCAAGGCTAGACCCTTTAGAAAAGATAGTGCAAAACCCCTTCCTTCAAGTCGTTTAGCCCTTGACCTAGGGTTGAGCTCAGGGAATCCTTGTCCCAAGATAATTGTTGGTTCTTGAGTCGCTTAAGCGTGATGCTCACCCTATTGAGGGAAGAGTAACTAATCTTTTAGGCTCTAAAGCTTGATATGTAGGAAACAGTGAACTAACTCGGACTCGAGAAAGCTAAATAATCCGATTTCTCTCTTCGGTCCACTTCCATAGACCTATCTCTGTTGTTGACGAAAAATATCGTTAACATTTTGGTGCTAGAAGGAGGGCCTGAACCTTTGATCTTGTAGTTAAGGTCCACATATCTAACTGTATTGTTCCATCTCGGATTGGACTAAAGCTTTGAAGAAGCAAGATTATGGATAAAAGGTCCCAACAAGAGTCTTCTGAATCTCAAATGGATATGTCAGGAACTACTAACTCAAGAGTGACGGAAGAATAATGGTTGAGAATGGAAGCCTTGCAAATAATCAAGCGGAAAAGGGAAGTAGAGCAATATGATTCTAATTATGGGAACAACAACCCTTCCTACATAGGACAAGCCCTAAGCTTTCCTCTAAGTGATTCTACGTCAAAGGAATGTAACCCCTTCTCCCATATAAGGAACATTATCCATTAACAAATCAAAGGACTTGTGTTTAAATGGAAAATAGTGAAGGACTTCAACCACTTTGCTTCCAAATGGACTAAAAGGATAACACTCCAATAACAACATACCTTAAAAAGGAGAAAACAAGGATATAAGAGAAACACCAAGGTTCGGTAATAGAAGGGCTAAGTCCCGACAACAAGAAAGGGATTTTACATGAAGACTACCCAAAGGAGTTACCTTACCACTTCAACGGAAACTATATAATTCCTAACCAAACACGAACTCAATTATTGGCCATCCACGAAGAAAAAGCCCTAGTATGAAAGGAAATTAGGGGACATTACTGTCGCTATCACATGATGAATGGACATGAAACTAACCACTGCAGAATCTTCGAAAGGATGATCATTAAGTTCCTTGATCAAGGCCAATTACAATAATTTGTAAAAAGGATCAAACCAAGTTTAATAAAATCCTTAGAAAATGGATTATCTGAATAAATAATGGTATGGAAACCCTCTCAAGACCTTTAAATAGCCCAAGGTGGGTTAAATCAAAAAAGGATAAAAACTCTTGTCACCGCTGAGTTAGCCAGGGCAAGGCACCCCCTATAGGGGGTAGTGTGTAAGCCTTTCTCTGCGCCCATAATAGAAAGGGCCAGGTTAAAGCATCGAAAGCATAAGCCTCCGACCCACACCAGAAATGGTCGTGACAGAGCGTCTAGTTAACATGCATTGCCTCTACTCGCAGAAAAGTAAGCCATGCCTTTGCTATGAACTAAGCACGTCCTGCCTCTGCTCGTAGAAGAGCACGTCCTACCTGTGCTTATGTTCCACGTTAGATGCAGAAGGGAGTGCCAACCCTTATCATCGCTTACGATGGCCAGGATAAGATACCCCTTGGAGAGGGGTAGAGTGTAATCCTCAATCACCATCTACAATGACCAGGGTAGAGCAACAAAAGAGTAAGCCTTAATTCCACGTCTGCGATGGCCCTGTTTAAGCATCTAAGACCTTATCATCGCCTATGATGGTGAGGATAAAGCGCCTCCTAGAGAGAGGTTGGGTAAAACCTTGGGCCCTACTTGTGGTTAAGCTAGCCAAGTGCATCAAACACACAGGCCCAGAGAGTGGCCAACAAAGCACGTACATCCTCTGCTTTGACAACAAAAGCCCAAAAAATGGCTCAAGAAGCACGAACATGCACTGCTTCACAAATCTTACCCAAAATGGGGTAAAGAATACCAGATATGGTTTCGATTTGTCATCTTAATACCCGAATCTGGGTTCACTCGGATCTCAATTAATGCCAGAAGTGGATTTCCGGTCCTATCTTAATGCCCCAATCTGGGTTGATTCAAATTTCAATTATTGCTGAAAGCGGATTTCAGGTCTCATCATAAATATCCAAATCTGGGTTGGTTAGGTGGTCCAAATACTATCAAGAAGGGGTATTTAACCTTCCCAATAATCCGAATCAAGTTTGGAACCATACTTCTATTGCTACCAGAAGCAGACTTCTGGCCTTATACTCTAGTCCGGGAGGCGGATCAAAGCCCCATTGCTCTTAGAGGAATGCACTACAAGAAAAGTGGCTTTCAACAATACTAAAATACAACATTTTAGGCTGATTGTTGTTGTTGAACCTTTAATAAAAGGAAAATGCAAAGTGAAAAAACAAAGAGAACATGCCAAAATGATGAAGTCTTCATGTGGAAAATTTATTAATATCGTTCCCTCTAAAAATTTCATTGACGCGTTAAATTCATTTTGCCTTTCTCCCTAAAATAGAAAACTAAATCGTGAATTCAATTTGTAATTGCTTTTGCTCTACAAATATCTTAAATGGCTCCTCTCTTAATCGTTTCTACCTCTTCTCATCAAATCCTTTAGAACGCCTCCTCTCTGTCACAACCGCTACCCACTGGGAAGCTCACCGTGGCCATTTGACAGATATCGAAGTCGCTAATAGCTTCACTTGGAACTCAACTGCATCGAACTGGCCACCATATGCTCTTCTCCAAGAAGAAAGTTGAAATCGAATTCAAAGAAGCAAGTTGGAATCGAGGTAATCGGTGATTTCAATTAGTTATGTTTGATTCATGATATTATTTTTAAACTGTTTAGTTTATGCAATTCATAACTCGAAAAAATCATTTTCAAATTTAGTTGTGGTTTGCAGGTCTCAATGGTTAACCAAAAATGGCTTATGTTTGGAGAAATTGTGATGTATTTTTGTTTGGAGAAGAGCAATGTGTTTGTGGAGGTATGTTGATGTTGGCACTCAGTTTTCTTGTTTATGTATTACTATTGCAGTTTTAATGCATAGAAGCTGCTTTACTGTCTTGACCATGAGCAGTTTTAATGGTAGTTTGGTTTTTTCGGAAGCTTCATATTGCCCTTGGTTGCTTATGGTAGAAAACCAAGCTGATTACATGTATATTTAGATTTTGAATGTTTTCTGACTATGCAAATTGCCATTTATTTGTATTTGAAGGGGATTTCATACACAAACTACTATCAGAATGTTTTTTAATTTCAAAATCCATCAAATTTATGGTTTTTTACAAAATGAATAACAAATTTGATTTTTGGTTCTTTTGCTAGCATGGAAGAAGATGTTAGCATGGAGAAGGATGTTGCTAAAAGCATTTGCATGAACTCAAATACCAGTTCTGACAGAACTTATACATTAATCTATGTTTTTTTTTCTCACAAGTTGAACTTTTCTCTTTGGTTCTGTTGATGGATTATTGAATCTGTAGTTACTTCTAAAACTTTAGAGGTTAGTTAATTTACAAATATTAAAACCGTGAATCAATCATCGTTAAAATTTTCTAGATTCAAACTTTTCTCTGTTGTACCGATAATAGGATGTTGAACAAGATGCAACAAGAATCAACTGTAATGCCAACAACTAAAGGAAAATGGAAACTAAGGTTTTAATTCTCTTTGCATTCTACTAGACTCTTTGATACTGTTGTAGAAGGAGTAACTTTCTTTTGAAGAAATAAATTTCTTTTGATGACTTTGAATGATCCTTTCAAACAACCCTTGCTAGAATAGGTACTCTGATTTCTTGCTAAGTTAGATAGCCGAATGACCGAAGTGTTGTATATAACAGTGTTGTATACACAATTATATGATTTTTGTTTGATGATAACAACCAAATATTTATTATTTGAAATGTGTTTGTTATTGTACTGTTTCAATAAATACATCACAGACAGGAATATAATATTTATATTTAAATATAATACGACTGAATAGTCATTCATATATTCACACGGTATTTTATTTAAATAGAGTATTTTATTTCAAACTTTCAAACAGTACAAATCTTAACAACTCCACTATTTGTACATCTTTGTTATACAATACATTTAAATTTCATATACATATCAGCTCCTCATTATAGAATAACTCAGTCACTCATTTTGTACACACAGTCTCAACACTCATATTTACATGCATACACTTTGACACATTCACTGACACTACACACTGTCTTCTTATCTTCAGTCTTCTGTCTTCACATCAACTCAGTCAGTCCAGTCATCCTCACCTGCCACATGAAATAGAAACACACAGCACACTGCAATAGAAATAAAACTGAATATATGCGAATATAAATTTTATTTTAAAATTTTTTTATTTGCCTCAGAATTTTGGTGTGTTTCTCATCATTTTTCATGACTTGATTTGATTTATAAAACCATCAATCTGTGTCTAGACAGCTTGTGATATTCACAGTGATACACTGTAAATACCACAAGGTAGACAGTATGTATATACAATGTAGGGACAGGGAAAATAATACTGGATGGCTGCATATACACATGTGTATATAGACACACATGTGCACTGCCTCGCCAATCCAGTGTGCAAGCTGAGGAGGAGCCACGTGGACCAGCTCGACTCAGTGCAACACTCAAGCACAAAACAAATGTCAACCAGCATAGTAAAGGTCAACACAGAGCAATCATGGTCAAAACAGTGGCAAGCTAGTGTGTAACAGCATGATGGAGTCCAAGCAACAAATGTATGCAAGATGTTTGAAGATCATGGCATTAAGAAAAGCAACATGAATAAGTACACAAGGGGTGCAGCAGCGAATGTATGCACAGAACAGATTCATGGTGCAGTGTTCAAACACAAAGTCAACAACAAATCTGTATGTGTAAATGCAAGTGATCAAGCAAACAAAGCATAAATGAACAAGTACAAAGAAGCAAGATGGTTCATGAATACGTGCTGGGTTCAAACAAGTGTAGCAAGAGTACACTCAATAATTCAGGTTAATGGACATGTTTAAATGCATCCATGAGTAAGTGGTGCTGCAAAATCAGGGAGTAATGAAACAATTAAAGCATTGGATTAAATCAGTTTTGGAATAGTGACTAAGCAAGGATTAAACTCGGCAAGCAATCACTTGACTATTTCATGAGAACAAAATGAACAGATCCTATGACAAAGTTCTTTCTGGACAAATCACAATTCCATGTTTGGTAAGATATAAATCAATTACTCTCTCAGAAAGTATCAAACAAAATTCGGGCAAGATTCATTTCCAGAAACTTCATATTTGGCAAGTGTTTAATGTATAATCTCAGCAAACATTTTCATGGCAAGAATGAGTTCACAAACAATTCCAAATACACAATTCTTTTGGCAATCAAAGATGTGATTCTCGGCAACAAATCATGGTTACTACACAAAAAAAAAAAAAAAAAAATCAAGACAGCAGTTTCATATTTCAGTCATGGAGCATAATTTTCAGAAATCAGTGAAATACTTTTGGAAAATCTTTTAATTGATTCCAGTTTTTACTCACGGCAAAATATATTTGGCAAGTTTTTAAAACATTTCAGAAATGTTCAAATTCTTTGATGCCATATAATCGACCAAATACATCAGACTCAGGAAACAAATAAATTTTTCAATCTGGGTTTTATAGAGCAAAAGAGGGAAACTGAAATCAATCAGCCAAATCAAAAGAGGAAACCATTTCAAGTCAGATTGAATCAAGTCTATTTCAACGCTGAGGTGATTAAATCAATAAAATAAAAAAAAAAGAGAAAATTTTCAAATACACAGTGGAACTAAACCAGGTCAGTGAATATATCACGCATGGAATCAATCAAGCAAATAGGGCAAGCCGATTTGAATTTGCAAAACCCTTTCAAAGTCGAAAACCAAACAGAGGAAATTTACACATCAATCAGCCCAACAATTGCGCAATCAGATCAAGCCACTAATGCGAAATCAGAGAGTTATTTTAGGGTTTTATTTTACCTTATATTACACGCATATCATCACAGGCAAACCAGAGATTGGAAAACACACAAAAATCAATTCAACCATTTTCAAAGCAAGAGAATTCAGAGAAACTCACTTGGTAATCCTTTGCTTTTCGATCGAGAGAAAATCCCTCCAAATCAGAAAGCAACAATCGAAGCATCAAGCCACAAAGCATCGAGCTTTAGAAATTAATCCATACATCAAGCAGTTGAATTGATTTGGAGTCGGAGAGAAACCCTAGAAAGATTTCAGAGCCACCTCCATTTTTTTATTTCCTTAAAAGGAAAGTGAACGGGATCAAATGAACAAAAGGGTGGAACCAATTCAAATGAGGCCGGCCAAGTTTCTAAGTGTTTAAAAAGGGGAAGACCCTTTTTATTTTAAATTCCTAGGGTTTAGTTTTTTTTTTTGTGTTATTTTAATTTGTTGTAAAATCTGTCTGAACAGTTTTCTGGAGTCTGTAAAATTCTAGAATTCAGTTAAGGGTTAACTGATAGTCTACTAGAGTCTATAATTTCTAGGATTACGGATTACAGGGTTGTAATTCGGGAAATCTGATCGAGGGGACATCGGTCAGTCTAGGGTTTTGAGCGTAGGGTTAGAATAGGAGCAGGGTTTGCGAGTGTACATGGTCTTGTATGCGGGAACTGTTCTATCACCTAGTAGAAACCTTAGAAATGCAGCAGTAGGCAGGGTTTTGTCGAAGCTGGGTATATCTGTGTGTGATTTATTTTCTGTATTTCTGTTTCTGCTATATTCTGTGATCTGTTTATTATTAGATAACTCGTTAGAATTTTAATTCAGTTAAAAACTGTGATAAACCCTATTCACCCCCCCTCTAGGGTTAATTTAGATCCAACATTTGGTATCAAAGCAGGTATTTCTTTAACTCTATATTCATGAGTAATCCTAGTCGTCAGTCTAGTGAGAGTCAGTCCAGTTCACCTCCAACTATTTTCACTGGAACAGATTTTTTAAACTGGAAGTCCCAAATGGAATTTTATTTAAAATCTGTTAATATTAAATGTTGGGATGTTGTCATCAATGGATACGATATGGTAGATAAAGTTTTTAATTCTCGTACTACACATATTCTATATTCTTATCTTGATGATAATCAATACAGTCTGATCTCCCATTGTTTAACTGCGCAGGAAATTTGGACAGCTCTCAATACGAAGTATGGACAAATTGACAACAGTTGCTCAAAACCCCAAAGTGCCTACTCAGATTCAGAGTTCTATTTAACGGGATTTACAAATGAAAACTCAGAAAGATCAGATGATGGAGAATCAACAGATGCTGAAACTAAAAATTTCTCATACAAAGATTTAGTTTACATGTGTCTTGATTTAACGAAATCTGTTGATAAACTCCAACTGAAAAATAAGTCTCTGAAATCTAAAATTTTTGAGTTGACCAGCAAAATTGATGATTTGGAATCACAACTTGAATATGTTAAAAATTCTTCAAATTCAGTTTGCAAAAATTGTTTGAAATTGAAAACCAATCTTGTTCATCTCAATAAAAGTATTCAAAAGTTTGAAGATGAAATTTTGATCTTGAATGAGAACAAGGCTGAGTTATCAAATTTGAATAACCTTCTGCAAAAGGAATTTGAAAATTTTAAAACAGATATATATTCCAAATTTAAAATTGCTGAAAATGAAAATTTGGTGAAAAGTGGTTTGATTTTGAAAGAACTTGAAAATGAGATTGAAAAATCCAAGAATTTTGAATCTGAAAAACAAAAACAATTTGCACTTGAAATTTCCGAATCCCAAGCCAAAATTAAATTGCTTGAAAATGAGAATTTGGTTTTGAAACAGTCCAATGCTGAGCAAAAGATCGCTATAAATAATTGCTCAAATTTATTAAAAGAAAATTCTGATCTTAAATCCAAAATTCAACGATTAGAATCAACTTTGGATAAATTTTCTAATGGCGAAAAATCGTTGAATATGCTGTTACAAAACCAATTTACGGTTAGTCATAAACAAGGTCTTGGTTTTGGAAAGACAAGTGTTTTTGAAAATTTAAATTCTTTTGTTTCTAAAAATCCTTCGAATTGCTTCAAGAAGGGTCGTTCTGAAATTTTGAACTTTGAAAATTCGAAAAGATTTTTAAGTCACAACAGATATGAGAACTTATTTTATAATAAACCATTTATACATTCTTCAATCCCAAAAGGAAATAAGACGGGCTTTGTTAAACTCAAACAGAGTTGGGTTCCTAAGGGTACAAAGGTAAATTCAGATGGTTTGTTATACAGACAGGTTTGGGTACCAAAAGTAGTAAACACATTTCAGAGTGGTTTTACAAATTTTGTTAAACCACTTAACCCTCTAAACTGTTAGGTACCGGAGGAGGCTGAGGAACTGCTTTGTTAAAGAGAAACTAAATTCAAACTGCGACATATCATCAGGCTATTCATAGTTCCTTAGCCAAGACTGTTGAGTTAGTGATTCTGGTTTACACTGGATTCTGGTAGGATCTCTATACTCACCTCTGTAAATATTTTCTGTTTTGATTTTTTTCTTTTGGTTATTTCTTCTTCTTCTCACTTCTATTTCTTTCTTCTGTCTTTTTTGATTTGATTTATCACTGCCATATTTTTTTGTGCTTCTTGAATTGCAGTAGTTGAATTGCAGTATTCATGATATTCTGGAAATTTGTTTTGTGTGTATAGAATTCTGATTGTTTTGAAGTTCTTTTCCTGTTTTCTGAATTCCTAACGGTGTTGACGTATTCTTGTTATATCTTGAACACTGTTAATCTGAATTCTAAATTGTTTTTGAAGATCTGAAAATTATATGGAAATTCACACACCTTTGTTGTTCTAAGTTTATTCTAATTCATTTTAGAAAAGCTCGAAATATTATACTCATTACAGCACACTGTTATTTACCAGTTGTGACAATTCCAGTAATTTTTAGAATGGCTCGAATATTTTTTAAATGTCTTGTCTCAGTGATACATCTTAAAATTCATTTTTATTCATGATTAGTACAGTTGAAATTAATTTGTTTGAAATCATCTGAAATTCCTGATATTATGAATCTCACACACCTCCTAAATTTGAAATTATCAACCTTGTGTGACTGATTCATTATATCCCAGAACTTGACATTGATTCAAGTGATTTCAAATAAATTACTTTAATTTTCTAGTTCATGAATACCTCTGAAATTTGATGTAAATGATCTGAAATTATTCTTAGAAATCTTGTGAAAAACTCCTTTGAAAATGTGGTCTTGAAATTCACTCTTATTTCATGATTATCTGATTTAATTATTTGTTTGTTTAAAATCATTTGAAATTATTGATTTATTGAATCTCACACATATCTCAAATCAAAAATTTATAATCTGGTGTGATTGATTCATTAAATTCTGATATTTTCATATTCCTCAAATGATTTCAAGTAAACAGTATTTTAATCATTAGATCATGAATCATCATATGTGGCCATCATCTTGACAAGTATGATTTGAAACAATGTTCTGTGCTGCTCTGATACTGCTTTGAAAAATGTTTGTTCTGGAATCACATGCTTGCTGCTCTGATACATGTGCATAATCTATTATCTCGTCTGTTTGGGCTTGGTACTTAATTATTCTTTTGTCTATAACATTCTTGTTCAGTATCATGATAAAATTCCTGGTAAATAGAGACACCAAGTGGTATCAGAAGCGCCTTATATTTGTCTCACCCATCTGTACTGAGATTCAAATTCTCACCTTGTATAGACCCATACATTCTTTTTCCTTATACTAATAAATGTGCTAAATTTGTCTGGCTGGGTTTGTGTTTAAATTTCTTTGGTCTGAGATGTTCATGATAGTCCATCAGGGTGTAATTAAATTCCTCAATAAAGGAGACTACAATTGATACCAGCCTTTTTCACTCATCTGTTTTTTTTTAATTATCATATAGATTCATTTTTTTTAAATCTGTTTAATTTCCTCTTGTAATTGATTTTCAATTTTAAAATTATTTATTGATTATTCATTCAGAAATTGAAATCAATATCCGAATTGAACTGTATTTATAATTCATCAAAACATATTATCAGAATTTGAAATTGTGATGAAATTGTGACTGCAGTATATTTCATAACAAGAGAGAATTTGATTTAAATTTTTTTCATGATGGTTGAACGTTTATTATAATATCTTTGAACTGGCAATTATTTCACGACCATCTTCATTACCTATCATCATTCTGCCATCCATCATTTTTTTTATATTAATGTGGAGAGTTTAATATATTTTTCTTTTAAAAAAATATTATCTTAAATAAACAGTGAAAATATTTATGATGGAATTGTGGTTATGTTATTATTCAGAATTAGTGAAATTGAGAATTTTCAATGATCCCGGTACAGTTGGTCATATTTCATAATATAATTAATTTAGAAATTTATTTCACAGTCCATTTTTGTACCTACCACTTTTCTATCATTCGTATTGGTTGTATATATCGAGGAGTTTTTCTATTTAAAGCTTAAAACGATAAATATATTATTAATACATAAGTGTGTCTCTAACCTCATTTAAAAATCCAAGCTCTGGTCATGCATGGTTAAGAGACAACTTATAATTTAAGCTGCAACTGACCTCATTTAAAAATCCAAGCTCTGGTTATGCGTGGTCAGTGTGCTCTTAAATAAAAAAAAAGTGCTATAAATTGAAATTAATATGAAATTCTCCTTGGTGTATAAAAACCTGTCTATCAATCCATCTTTCTAATCTGTGAAATGTGTTGAAATCTTATGATGTATTATGATTTGTTGGTTGATAGGTATTGGGATTTGAGATTATTCGATCTTGTCACTTAAATTGAATTATTAATTATAGTCCAAATCCATCACTGTTTTTTGAGCTCACTTTTATAAAAAAAAATCTTTTGAAAATAATTGAAATTCATATTTTTAGTAACTCTCTCCATTTTATATAAAATTCATCATGAATCCGTCATTCTCTACAATGTGAAATATGCCACCAGTTCTTAGTTTATTATGATTTTTGTTTGACTGATTGAGATTTATGATGATCATTCTTCCTCTTAAGCTGATATTGTATTTGTTAGTCATTTTTCATCTAAATTCTAAAAATTCTGTATCCTTTTGATGATAACAAAAGGGGGAGAATAGGTTGAGATTTTGATTTATGAGTGAATATTTTATAAATGTTTTTAATTTTGAAAATTCATTATTCTTCACATTTCACTCATGCACAGTTATAGGGGGAGTTTTCTGTTGTAGGGGGAGCTAATAAATAGGGGGAGTTCAATATTCACTGTCAAACACATTTGCTGTGCTCAAAATCTTTTATTTGTTTATCATCATCAAAAGGGGGAGATTGTTGTGTATAACAGTGTTGTATACACAATTATATGATTTTTGTTTGATGATAACAACCAAATATTTATTATTTGAAATGTGTTTGTTATTGTACTGTTTCAATAAATACATCACAGACAGGAATATAATATTTATATTTAAATAGAATACGACTGAACAGTCATTCATATATTCACACGGTATTTTATTTAAATAGAGTATTTTATTTCAAACTTTCAAACAGTACAAATCTTAACAACTCCACTATTTGTACATCTTTGTTATACAATACATTTAAATTTCATATACATATCAGCTCCTCATTATAGAATAACTCAGTCACTCATTTTGTACATACAGTCTCAACACTCATATTTACATGCATACACTTTGACACATTCACTGAACTACACACTGTCTTCTTATCTTTAGTCTTCTGTCTTCACATCAGCTCAGTCAGTCCAGTCATCCTCACCTGCCACATGAAATAGAAACACACAGCACACTGCAATAGAAATTTGGTGTGTTTCTCATCATTTTTATTTTAAATTTTTTTTATTTTAAATTTTATTTACATGCACAGCACACAGCACACAGCACACTGCAATATATACTGAATATATGCGAATATAAATTTTATTTTAATTTTTTTTTATTTGCCTCAGAATTTTGGTGTGTTTCTCATCATTTTTCATGACTTGATTTAATTTATAAAACCATCAATCTGTGTCTAGACAGCTTGTGATATTCACAGTGATACACTGTAAATACCACAAGGTAGACAGTATGTATATACAATGCAGGGACAGGGAAAATAATACTGGATGGCTGCATATACACATGTG